>CM035794.1:39301052-40051052 GCA_020466265.1 Siphamia tubifer | reverse complement strand
AAAAGTCTGCGTCCTACATTAGTTTTGTTGGTTTAGTGAAGTTAGAATGACGATACATTCAATCTACAGCAGTGGAAAAAAAGTTTTCAGACACCCAGAAAATTGTACATAATCTTAACTATTACCATGAAATATTTGCAGAAAAAAAAATCTTTGATAGACACAAACAAATACCAATAATTTTTTTGCGGTCATTGTTACTCCCCCATCCCCCACCATACAAACCCTGATGAAAACATAACCTATTTGGTGGAGGTAACTAACATTTTTAGAATTCTTTTACGTCTATGAACTGTGGGTTTGGAGAACAGAACAATACAATGACTTAAGAGTGATTCTTAATGTAATATTTCACAAATGGATGACATGTCCCAATACTTTTTTCATCACTATATGTGAACTACAACAGAAAAAAAAATACAGTTTGTAGTATTTAGAGCTCCCCTTCAGTTTTAATCAACATGTGCTAGATGTGTCTGTTTGTGTTGCTTCTACAGTCAAAGGTCACACTTAAGGGTCTTTACTTTAACCTTTAACCTTATGTCC
Source organism: Siphamia tubifer (assembly GCA_020466265.1). Lineage (NCBI taxonomy): Eukaryota > Metazoa > Chordata > Actinopteri > Kurtiformes > Apogonidae > Siphamia > Siphamia tubifer. The sequence goes on along the minus strand of CM035794.1, from coordinate 40,050,506 downwards.
TGAATGTTCTTGTTTTATCAGAAGAAAAGAAAATGAGAAATAAATATATATGCTAACTTTTAATGTCTACTTCAGCACTTGAGCAAATAAACCCCCTATTTCACAGAATCTCTGGAGCATTGTATACACTTAGGACATTTTGCATGTTTATGTCTATTTTTATGTGTACACTTTCCTACAGATGTGTGGTTTCATGCATGTGGCTGTGTCTCCACAGGCTCTTATCCAAACACTGTCTTCACTAAACTTCTGTACTTCTAATATGTAGCTCTTCAAACCACTACAACCAAAAGCATCTGAGTTACTGTATATGTGGGTGATAAGCAACAGGTCTCAGAATATTTATACATTTTTATGAGCTCTATGAAAAACCATTAAATAGCTACATGCATTTTTTTAATGTGCTTACAGAGGTGCATAGACAAAATGTCTGTGAAAACTTTTAAAAGACTGAGATGTAGTGGACTTAGATTTATTAGTCTAGTGTGCATTTGTGATTTATGTGTGCGTGTGTGTGTGTGTGTGTGTAGGCGTGTGTCCCTCACTGAATGTTTATGCGAGTTATAGTGTTGTGAATTATATCACCCCAGCAGGGGAGTCTCACGAGAATGGGGGTTTCCTGTACTTTCTTGGCAAATAAGGCTGGAACAAGTGGTTGAAGAACAAAAGTGTGACACAACAGTCTTGGCCTGAAGCTGCTGCTGCTGATTTATCTAATATAAAACAATCAGCTAAAGGTTTTAAGGATTATTGTTTAATTTGACAACCAGTGTATTCATGAGATATATCAAGTTGTTTCTGAATACTGTGGAAAATGTTAGTTTCACAATCTTAATGATTTCTTGAATGGAAATACAGTACTTGAGCTTTACACTGTCTATGTACTTGGGAGAAAGAGAAAAAGAACAACCGAGAGATTGTGCTGAAGGTGTATGTGACAATATAATCCTTTATATCTGGTATCATTTACTGTTTCATCTGCTATCACTCATCCTAGCTATTTTTTGATGCACACTCTTTCTAACACATTTAAAAATCCTTTCACATTTCCAGACACACACACAGAAGAGTGGACTGTGTTCCCGTAAAGCTGTTTCACATTCACCATTTAGTCTTTTAACACCCCCCACCCCACCATCATGAAAGGAAAGGAAAATACACATACCCCCCGCCCCCCAGATAGAGGAGATGCAAAGACAAGAGACAAGGGATAAAGAGGAATGGAAAACTGGAGGGTGTGTCAGAGAATGAAGGGAAAAGAAGGTGAGGGAAAAAATGTATCAGGGAAAAACAAACATGGTTTAATTTTTGCTTTCCATGCTTTGGCATTATTCTTTCAATCACCAACAAAATAAATGGAGGCGAGCTTTTCGAATACTGTTGATGCACATCTGCTTTTCTTCATTAAGAAGCTGGTATCACAGTACACTTACACATACCTCCTCATTTCATCACATATTTAAGGGTTGACATTGACATATCTATGTGTGTGTTATATATCACCCACAGATGTCCAAAGAGCAAACAGATACAGAAGAGTTTGGTGTAATAACCACATATCTCCCCAGATCCAAATATGTAGTTAAGTCTCAATAGGAGACTTAGCTCTCTGTTGTAGATTGATATTGGCAACAGTTTCCTCGAAAGCTTTCCTCTAACGCCACTAAAGCTGTCATCTGAGCTATGGCATGTATAAACAGCTCTAAAATGTCTTCCTCTGTGCTTTAGCCTGGTTATATAAACACTACAGATATCTGCCACTACAACTGAGGAGATTTTACACCAGTTACATAAATTATTTATTATATATATAACTGGTCAATAAAGATTGTGCTAAAAAAGTTTTGTAGAAGACATTAACCTTTAACATCACAGAGCTCTTCTGTTACTAGTGTTTTAGTTTTAATCCAAAAAGACCCAGTGGTATTTTTCTGGAAGTTCCCGAATATATTTCTTTCTATATTTAACCTTTCTTAAGTGATTTATTACCATTTATTTCAATATTAACCTCTACATTTTTTTCTTTTTCAGTGTAAATTATTGATTTTCCTATAGTTAATTGACTGATCGAGTACATGTTCATAAAAGTTCCGAGAAAATTCAAAGGTTATTATATCAAAGCAGAAAAAACATTAAGCAAAAGTTACTTTTTCAGTAAAAATATGATTGACTGAACATAAAAACAAGTGTTTCCATCCACTGTCATTTATCAAACTCCTTGGGTTTTACAGATGAATCCATGTTTAAGACAATGATGGCATTTCCATATTCACTACAGAGCCTCTTAATATTCAAATGACAAACTGAATTTTACACCAATTATTTGTATATCCAGGATTAGTGGATCAACACATACAGTATTAAACTATTTAGATTACTTTGGTCAATGGTGTGCATTTGAGTCTTTATGGGTTAAAATTCTAAGTTGGATCCAAAGAGATGCAGACACAGTTCATAGAAACCAAAAGTGAAGTTTTCCTTGGTGATCTGGTATCTCTTTACTGTTGGTAAAGATCCACAAGAGCAAGAAATAGTGATGGAGACATACCACATCCTTTTTTACAAAAAGCTGATGGACTTCCCTACTCAGGTGTATTCTTCATTAGCATTGATGACCATAACTGTAAATAAAATTCTCTAGTTGAGCACATATTATCTTCAGATAGTGGTAGAAGTTTGGAAAATTTGTGTTTGTGTGTCTTTTTTCACACAACTTTTAATCCTCAGATCAGAGGCATCATTTATCATTCTGTTGGAGAAACAAGTCCAGATTTGTGCAGATAATGTATCATGCAACATCATGTATCAGTCAGATCGCTCAGTGTACACTTCAGTGCACATAATGATGAATGCAACTGAAAAGAATCATTGTTTAAAGTCATGTTCCCATTGATTTTGCTCATGCTTCTTGATTGTACGACACTGCAAGATGGAATACAACCAAAAAGAGAAATATACTGCACAATATACAGTCATGGAACCAATTATTAGACCATCAAAAGTAATCAAAAACAATGGTTATGTAATCAGTTACTAAGTGATGTGTATATCATGTGACTAAAGAGACAGATAAAAACACTGTGTTTGTCAGTACAATGTTATAAGCATTGATGTAAGAACTGATTTGGTTACTACTAAGAAAATGGCTAGATATGAGCTCTGAAATTAAACTCTATTTAAACTCTATTTTTGTTGTTTTCATTATATTTGGCCAAACAAATGTACCTGTAGTTGTACTAGGCATTAAAATGAACAAGAAATCAGAAAAAAATAAAGGTGGTCTTATAGTTTTTTTCACAACTGTATAACAACCAGATCACACACTTATTTTAATATTGGCATCAAATCAAACAGGTAAAATTCAGAATGAAAATGAATCAGTGGTACTGTAATCAGTTTTGCCACCAGCAAACACATTCCAGCAGTATCAGACAGACATCACCACTTCAAAGAGACATCTACTGTATGTTTTTATCATAATCAACATCTCATTCGAAGCAGATTAGCCTCATTATGAAGCCACTGAAGATGCCTCTGGTGTTTTCAAATGCTAGTGTATTCCTTCTAATATCTGACAATCACAGATACAGACTATAATTGTGCAACATATGTGAGTGATTACTTAAGAGGCGAAAGGTTACTTTAGTTCAAGGATTGTATTCCTTTATATATTACATTGTATTGCAGCAGCGCACACTAGTTTAGGAGCAACTGTGCAAACATAATTTCATTTGAAATGTTTTCATGACTTTACCAAATGACAAATAAACAATTCTGATTCAGAGCTAGCATTTTTTAGTTGCAGTGCAGCCAAAGTATCTCGTCTTGTCTCATCTGGTCGTCTCAACCCACTTTATCCTCATCACTAGAGTCACTGGGGGCCTAATCCAGCTAGAATTGGTGAAGGCGGGGTACACCCTGTGTGAGTCTCCAGTTCATCTCAGGGATGAACATATATAGACAAACAATCACTCTCGCATTCACACCTATGGGCAATTTAGATTAACCAATTAACCTATCAGTGCATGTGTTTGGATGGTGGGAGGAAACTGGAGTACCTGGAGAAAACCCACGTGGACATGAGGAGAACATGGAAACTCCACACAGAAAGGTCTGGTGTGTTAAGGACATTCCTTCTGAAACATGATGGTGTGTTCACACATTACTGTGGCTCAGTTGGTAGAGCGGGCTGTCCAATGGTCAAGGGGTTGGCAGTTTGCGCCCTGCCTCTGGCTGTCCGCATGTTGAAGTGTCCTTGGGCAAGGATAATTCTTTTTTTTTTTTTTTATCAAAAAACAAACAAAAAAAACCCCCAAAAATGCTCAATCTTTTTAAAAAAATGTTTCACCACTTTATTACTTTTGAAAGACCAACATATAAAACATAACATTAAAAAAAAAAAACACAAAATAACATAACATAACATAACATAACATAACATAACATAACATAACATAACATAACATAACATAACATAACATAACATAACATAACATAACATGTCTCAGTTGTAAATAAAAAAATAGTCTGACATCTCTCACGCTCTTTTACCTCCAGTTTTATTGCTGGGTCAAAATGACCAAAACTATATCTGTGTGATATAAACATGAAGGGGATCATCACAAATTGCATTCAATAAGGCAAGCAGAAGAAGTTTCACACTGACAAAAAATACTTTTAACTATTTTTCCTAGAAGGTCAAACTTTAAAATGGGTCAGTTTAACCTGTAACATAACAGGAAGGTTAAAGACATGAACCGATAAAGATCACAATATGGATGTTACACAAGATACTGAAACATGCCACGTCATTTAAAGAGGAGGTTCATTTTAGTCTCAGATGAAAGTTCCTGGAATCACACACACACACACACACACACACACACACACACACACACACACACACACCACTCTCGTACTTCACACCCACGCTCAGAATGTGGCATTTGCCATGTAGGGGCCAAGAAGAGGTTACACAGACACTGACAGACAGCCACACACATATGCACACAAAGAAGAGGAGTAGCAATGTATTCTGGGAGGTGAGAGAAGTGGGAAGGAGCTGATAGCTGAGATGGATGGTGGTCACTGAGGGACACACAGCACCAAGAAGGGTAAACAACAAACATTTCCAGGCAGGGAAATGAAAAGAAGAAGAGTTGCACTTAAATGTACAGTTGGCATCATTATGATCTGAAGTTGGATTATTTTAGTTGTTATGTTTGAGTGACATGTCAGACCTGAACGTGGCCCTGCCCTCCTGGTATCCATTGGCCCGTTGAGGCTTGTTCACATTGTTAACTTTCCAAGTATCTGGAATATATAGTAGCTGTTATGCCTGCAGGGCTTGTGTGATTTAATTCTGTTTCATACCCTACTGTGAGGACACAAATGCTACTGGAATGTTCTCATACAGAACGAGTGGGTTCAGTGTCAAAGTGGAAATCTTATCTAAATAAAGAGCTTGGTTCCAAAATCCAATAAACGCCAAATCTGGAAAATTTGGAGTTACAGAAAATGCCCCCTTCATCATTGGTTCATTTATGCACTGTATTGAGTGTGTTCCAAAGCTCACAAATCTACCAAAGATTTCCTGTAATGCATATGATATTTTTTTTCCCTTATTTCTATTTCTATTTTTCACTGTTATTCTAGAAACAAGACATATCCGTTCAACCAATAAGAGTTAGCAAACGTGACGTGACATATTCCAACACGGAGTAAGAACTGGACATTTTGATCAAATTTTACAGCCAATTTCAGCGTAAATAAGGAATAATAATGGTGCCTCAATAATGCCGCATTTCCACTAGTACAGTACCAACTACACTCAACTCAACCAGTGCAGCAGACCCAGGATTTGTAGAATGGTCTGCGTCTCCAGGCAGTCCAAGTTTTTAACCATTTTTCTTAAGCTGATGATAGTCTACTGGTCATATAATCTTCTTGCACCGTTCGGCTGAAACTTTGACACTAAAAGCGCTGCTCAGAGGTTTCAGTTTCCTTTCGTAAATAGAATTTTCTTTTGTATTTAGAGATGAAAAATTTAATCAAAGGTTTTTTTGTTACTTGGGTCATTTGTTAGCTCGGTCTTTTGTAAGTAGAGGTAGTACTGTATAGGATATATTTGCAAACAAGCTCTTTAACAACATTACGTGATTATGGAAAGAGCGTCACTGATTCATGTTTCACTTTGTGTTGCACCAAGGAACCTTGAGGCTGTAATTGTGCAACATATGGAGCGTTTTTTGAAGAAAGTTTATTTTAGGATAAGGATCAAGCACTTTACAAGTATTCACCATGCAACAACATACCACTTTTATCACTTTACATTGTATTAGATTAATCATTAAACAATGTGTGTTCAACTAACGTGGAAGGCCTGCAAAATGAAGCCAATGAGGCAGTGTCTTAAAGACTAGTTCCATATATCTGTACCTAGTAGTGTTGCGCGGGCTACCCACTGGCCAGCGGATATCCGCGGGTGACCCGCGAGTCGGGTGGGCTGGGTCGCAGTATTAATACATATTGCGGATGCAGGTGGGGCGGGTCAGGGACGATCAATACCCGCTGAGGTGTGTGTGTGTGTGTGTGTGTGTGTGTGTGTGTGTGTGTGTGTGTGTGTGTGTGTGTGTGTGTGCTCGGCTCGCGCATGTGCAAGCCCGTCAGTTCCTGTTTTTAATGCTTTTTTATCCCAGCTTTTTGTTATTTGTTATTAGCGCCAAATCTCCCTGAACACTCAGAGATAAGAGTGAAAATGTCGGACTTGATCAGGGAGAAGATTAAAACAGGCGATGCGAAGGTTGTATGGAAACGTTGTATGTGTTCCTTTATAGAGTGATGATGTGGGTGGAGTCTATTTTATGTGCTGGAGTGCATATTGAGACGTTAGAAAGGAGGCAAAAATTATGTTTCATGACTTTTAACATTAGAAGCGCAAGGTAAAGATGCTGCGAATGTACTATGTGAGTTTAGAGCCAAATTTAAGCTCGCGGGTTGATAGCGGGCGGGTTGGGTTTATCGATACGTGACATCATGCGGGTTGGGTGGGGTGGGCCTAGCCACGTCTTGGGTTTGGGTGGGGCGGATTTCTGTAAAACCCCCTAACCGCGCATCACTAGTACCTAGAGTGCATTTTATCAAAAAAACAGAGGGGGGATGGTTTTTTTCACCTTTTTTAAAAAAATAATTCCTTCACAGCGGTGCGCTGCGACTGGCTCTGGTCGGTCAGGGCTCACGGCTCTGGCTTTACAGCACCCTCCACCCGGACTTCACCGGTTCCCACCACAATGCAAGGGGCACTCATAAAGTCACTAGGAGTTCCCACCTGGATGCCCGCTCTTTTTCCACATCAGGCCCTTTCATTGTTGAACAAACTTGTCTTGCAGATTCTTCCACTTCCTCCTTGGTGGAGGCAATAATAATAATAATAATAATAACAAGGCAGTCAGAGACACCAGACCTTCGCCAAGATATGGCGTCAAATGATGTCAAAACGTGACATGATCGAGCCATAGGTGTTGACCCATCTGATGTCTGAAGGTCAAATGATGTGAACGCAAAAAACGTGAGATTCTATCTCGTCTGAATACTGAGATATTACCACTTAGGTGTTTTAGCTGTTGACCTTTAGTGTGACCTTGACCTTTGACCTTCATTGCTCAAAATCAAATATGTTCTTCCTTAATCCATCATCTATCATTCCTGAAAGTTTCATCAAAATCCGTGAAGAACTTTTTGGGTAATCCTGCTGAAAGTCAAACAAACAAACGGATTCAATTTTAATACCTCCTCGGTGGAGGTAATAAAGAGCTTCAAATTCTGACATGGACAAGCTCATGTGGAATCACCATGGAAACCACAGACAAATCCACATGGGACCCATATATGTAGCCCAAATAGAACCCTTTTAGGGCCCATATGGATATGCTGGCTACTAGCAATTTACAGTCAACTGCAATTTACATTTTAATTTTAGGTTCCATGTTATTGATTATTGGATGACTAAAAACTGTAGCCCATAAACAAATGTTTCACACAAGTGATGGTCTTATCTTTAAAAACAAATTTCAGCCATAAATGAATTTTTTTTCTTTTCAGTGTTCTGTCTTTGAACTATGAATGTGATGGTTGGAGCAGCCGTGTGATTCCTACTAATTCTGTGTTACTGCTCCACGCCCTGTTGCTGTGCTCTATACATAGAGTGACTTAGAGGTGTCAAGCCCTCACACCATAGAAATAGATTCATCATGGCTGCTTCACACAGATGCTGCTTGAAAATGTCATAAATCCACTTTGAGTAAATTACATGCTTCCCTTTGGATATGCTGTGAAGCTATGTGGCGTTCATTATGTTTTGAGAAAAAGTCATGAACTCAGATGTGATGAAGCCCATGTAAAATGAACTAAATTATGGAAAAACCAATGAGCACCATGGGTGACATAAAGATGTTGAACAACCTATTTCAGGGACATAAAATAGAGACAGTGTGACTCTGTGGGGATGGATAGAGGAGCCCCATTGGGGTCCTTATGACACATTCATATTCCAACTAATATAAAATGAATTAGTCATATGAATAGTATGTTATTTTGTTTGGTATGCCTGGCAGATATGTTTTTTTTTTTCTTTTTAAAAAACTAAAGTTTATTAAGAACTTTACATAGTTACATACACAATAGTTGTTTATGCCAGAAGGTATGCACATATAACCCAATTAAAAAATAAATAAATACATAAAATAAATCTTCACAAAGCCTGGTAGTAATACAATCATGATATCAATGTAATTCATGCCAAATTTATACAAAAATAGTTATTATTTGCCTTTTTGTTTTCTATGCTTGTATTGCCATAATGATTCATTTCTCATCTGAAATGAATCTCATCTGATTTTGCATCCTGTCCATTTCTTCTTGTGGATATGTCATTTCCCTAATAACAAAATTCATTAAATAAAGAAAATACAGTCCTTAGCTTGTGTGTTGTCTTCAAAGTAAAGAAAAATGACATTTTCCTGGAATTCAAGTCTTCTTCCAGTCATGTCCATTTAGGCTGAATCCCCATTTCACCCCTTACCCCTGCCCTTTACCCCTTCAAATGAACCTATAAGGGGTAGGGCTTGAAAAGCAACCGTATGAATTGAGACACCTCTTCAAAACTCACTTACATCATCAGTTCGCTCCACCAGTTGTTATGAAACCAAAAACAACAGCTGTAACCAGAAGTAAACAAACATGTCTGTTGCTGTAGTTGTCGCGTTCTCCTGGGATATGCAAATATTTTTACTAATATCTGCATTGAATCAGAGAAGTGCTATGCATCGACCGATTACTCTACGTTTACATAAATGTTGATGTAAATAGTGGGTTTTTTTCATGTGCGTTTTATGGAGAAAATTACCATTACACATTGCAACAATGTCAAACTTTTATACAATAGTTTTCAAAACTTAAAAACAGTTAATAACGGCAAAAATACCACATTTGTGTAGATCTGCCATTTTTAAAAGGATTCATATTGTATTCTGGGAAATTTATCGGACCCCTCCATTTAGAGTCTGCCTCTGGAAAATCTCCATTTGAAGGGGTATTCCCCTCCCCCCTACCCCTCTGCCTTAATGTGAATTGTTTAATCATGTCAAGAGATGAAAAAGTCATACAGTAGATTCTGTGAACAATATTTTCTTCCATAATTTGCCTTGAATGGTATATCAGGTTTCTACTTGCTTGGTCATCATTATCAGTGTCACCAAACACCAACAGAGCTCAAAGTTTTATATTTTGTTAACAGTTCAGTGTTAAGTAAATAAGTAATTTTGGAATACTATATAGCATTATAATAAAGTACAGTATGTATAACGTGATAAAAACTAAATATAAAATGAAACATTTTTAAATGGTCTTCACTGATATAGTTGTTTTCTACCTTGGAGTTACACAAAGCGTCACTCAAAAATACCACATCTAGAACCTGTAGATCCCCACAGATCAACCCATTAGTTTTCATAGAATAAGTGTAGATAATAAGGGGTGTCTACTCACAAAGACTAGGTTGACATAGTCACCAGTGTTATATAAAGTATTGGAAAGTCATACTTGAGTAGAAGTACAAGTACCCTGTCAAAAAATCACTTTGGTAGAAGTTCGTCATCAACTGAAATGCTACTCAAGTTATAGTCTTTAAGCATCTAGTATATACTGTACTTAAGTATTTCTAGTAATCTACAATTAAATGTCAGCAAAAGTAAAGGTCAATAACAACCAAAAGCAGTCAGAATTTACAATATTATGCTGTTATTCACATCAACGGATGACAAATTCCTGACTTTGTTACAGTCACTGGTAATCTCAGCAGTGACATCACTAAATTCCCTTTAATATGTTGTTTGTAATGGATAACAATACTGTGCATTAAAAATGTAAGGTAATAGAAGTGTGCAATTGAGTTAAAACATGTAGCAAATGCAAACAGAATTTAAAAAAATCATCAGTAAGTACAAATTCTCCTAAAATATACTTGAGTACAGTAGTGAAATATTATTACTTCAATAATAATAATAATAATAATGGATTCGATTTATATAGCGCTTTTCAAGGCACCCAAAGCGCTTCACATTAGTGTTCCATTATTCATTCACTCTCACATGTTCCCTCTGGTGGCGGTAAACTACATATGTAGTCACAGTTGCCCTGGGGCAGACTGACAAAAGCGTGGCTGCCATTTTGCGTCTACGGCTCCTCTGACCACCACCCAACATTCATACTCATTCATACACCAGTGTGAGTGACACTGGAGGCAAGGAGGGTGAAGTGTCTTGCCCAAGGACACAACAGACTGACTAGGACAGAGCAGGAATCGAACGGCCAACCCTTTGGTTAATGGACAACCTGCTCTACCAACTGAGCCATGGCTGATATTCACATGCATATTTATTATTTTGATAAATTTGTGCTGTTCATGACTATTTAAATGCACAGGCTGACCTTGAAATTATGATTTAAGTAGGTGAGCAGCAGTTATTAGTATGTAACTTCATTATCCTACCTTATAGTGCTCTTGTAACTTGGAATCTGTCCCATTAGTAACAGGATTTAAAGCTCATGTCTTTATAATTGAACTAAGATGTGCTTGCAGACAGACACAGTTGTGGTTGTGGTTCTGGTTTCATTATGGAGTCTCAGAACCTTGATGATTTCTGACAAACCAGCTTATGTTCACACCAGTTTTAAAAATGGAACCAAAGTGGGAGGATGTTACTGTGGATTTCTCCATTGTCTTCCTCTACTTCCCACTTGTCTTCACAATCTACAATCTGACACTCCCACTGAGGATGTAACATTTCAAACTATTTCTGGTTCCATCTGAAGACCAACTTTTTCAGGTTTTCAATAAATTGTTTTCCAGTGTCAATGAAGTTTTGAAACTGGAACTGTCACGGTCTTGTAGGTGTGGGAAAAAAAATAGTTTTTTGATTTTTTAAAGATCATTTTTCATAAACCATTCAGTAACGAGGACAATATAAATCACATATTTGAGGCTGACAAATCTTTTAGAACTTTACAAATAGCAGCTTTATATAATTTTTTTTTTTTTCACCACAAACCACCCTGAGTTTTCCCATAAGATTTTATCTGAATACTTCATGGGCTTCTCCATCCATACTGGCATGGGAATGAGACTGTTCTTTAAGTAGCCAAGGCAGCAGACAACAAAACTGCCTCACCACAAGCCAGCAAAGTGGAAATGATTACAATATACACTGGCCTCGGTTATTTGCTTCTATATATCATAAGCATCATATGCATCCACTCTGGCAATTGTACAGTGGTTTTGGAACTTTGAGACTAAAACCACATGGTAATTATATCACTGTCTAGCTATATCTATATCTATACATACTGTATCTATACATATCTCTCCCTCTCTGTCTATTATATTTACTATATTTATTACAGCATATTGTACTCCACTAGACTCATTATATTTTAATTCCAGCTGTTTCAGTGGCTCAAACAACACTATTTAAGGCAGAACAGATGTATAAATGGTGGTGCCAACTATGATAATGCACATAGCGTGATATCCTTTTGACAGTTGTTGAAGTCACATCACCCTATGTGCTGATAGGATGACTTCTTACATTTGTGTTTAAACACCTCCTCACATGCATAAACTCATTTCTACGTTCCTGAGGTTCGCACGTTCTTCCTTCACATTTCAATGGTAGCATGATTAAATCACCATGGTTTAGATGACGACTTGTGGTGTGCAGCTGTGAGTATTTATGCCTTATCTGATGACTGATTGTGGTTAAGTAGTGCTGTAAGTTCTCATCTTATGGGTGATGAGGCTTCTGATTTAGCTATAGTCTAAATATTAATACAGTTATGATGGTTTTACAGACAGTTTGTCCTGTTAATTGTTACTAAAATAAACACTACTGTATGAATAAAAAATTTCTCTGATTCCTCACTGCTCTTGTTGGAGTCTCCATATACATTTGAGGTTCTCAGGAGGTTTATTTTCCATGACATGATGTGATCCACAACATTACACACATTCTGTACTGTGGTTAGGATTTTCAGAAGGCCGTTTTTATCCACAGCCTCACAGAAGTGCAAGTGTGACGCATCAAAATGTGACAGGGAAATATAACCAGCAGAAGTGTATGTGTATGTATATGTGTGTGGTCTGGGTATTTTTAAAGTTATGGGCATCTAAATCTATTTCAGCAGTCAGTTGTGGTGAAAATAACAGGTTGCCATGATGTAAAAGAATACACTTGAGAGTTAAGAGTCATTGTAGTATTAACCAGCTTGTGACATCTCTAAAGGAAATTAATACAAATCAATGCAGTGTCCTGAAAACACATGGAAACACAATATGTGTGTTTAAGACATGAATCCCTTTTCAGTTTGTTTCAGTCAACTGAATGAACAGAACCGGCATTCATGATGGGTAAATGTGGAGGTGGTCAGCTGACAAGTAAACAACCCTATTTTTACTGCTACACAAGCTGTAACTACATGTACCATCATGCTGAGAGGAACTACAAATACAGATGTGAACATTTTAGTCAGTGAGATTAAAATCCAGACATTTGAGCATTCAAGCCTACATTTCCAGTTTTATTGAATTCAGGTACGAGAGAGGCTTTAATGAAAACACTTATTGCTCATCATGCCATTTTATGTGATGGCTCTTGTCATTTCATCCCAGAATATCATCAAAATATCATTATCTCTGATGATTTCCTCACCAACAATTGCAATATTGTTTGATAAATTTTTTCAAGGTGTCATTTTACCCACAAACAGTTCACAGTACACTAAATATGTCTGTAAATTTAATGTAGATTGCAATGAAGGAAATAATGTATTCTACATACATCCACTCACTTACACATTTTCTCCCACATCTGTCACTGCCTCATTCACAGGCACCCACACACTTTTTTTTTAACACACATACACATTTAGAGGCTGCTTGAGTTAGAGCACTTTGTTCGCTAGAGACTGTGTAGCTAAATATACCAGTAACTGATAGCCCCCCTGGTTGATGGGCAGGAACACTGCCTTCTCTGACACCGATACAGAGGATGAACCACAAGAGGTGCCAGGCTGTGAGAGAGATTAGTGATGGTAGGAAGGCTGTACACACCATTAATGATACTGAATAATTAAAGTGCAAAGTATCTGCAGGAACAAAAGCAGCTGTTTGACAAACAAACAAAAAAGCTAAAGTTGCTGTAAAAGGCTGTATTGTCTTGATGAATCCTATCCTAACCTTACCCTGACCCCTGTTTCTTGGCATTAGTGAGTACCTACATTGTTGACCTGTTGGTACAGTACATTAGAGAACTTTATTAGTTTTGACACTCGGGCTCTAATTGATATTTGATGGATGTTGTGAGCGTAGTTTGGTCTCAGAATAGAGTACGAACACTCTGCCTAATCCACAGTGCCACACAGCAACCCCCTTGATCCTCAGATCTCACATAGGTCAGACATACCACAGCTCTGTGGCAAAACTAAGACAAGAGCACTGATTCAGAGTCAGAGATAGACCAGAATCAAAAAAAGAGGAGGTGAAAGTGTGAAGGGGAAAGAGGTAGAGGAAGAGAGGGAAAGGAGACGATGAAGTGGGAGAGGTCATTGGTGGACAGAAGTGAAACAGTCAAGTTTTAACTATTGACTATTATCTTTTCTCTATATCTTCTCTATGTCTTTATCTATGTCCCTCTTGTTTTTTGACCCAGGTTTTGGATACACTAACCTGCAGAGGTCCGCTGGCTGGCATGGTGGATCTCAGTGATGTCAGGTCGATGTCTCGGCCCTGCTCCCCTCTCTCTGTCTTCCCTAGTCCCTGCATAATAAGCGACCAAACAACCAAGCAAGCAAGCAAACACACACACTCTCACGCACCAAGTGTTACCACCACAGCAGAGAAAATGCTAATGCTAGGATGGCAGTGGACGCTATGAAAGGAAATGACCCTGGACACCAGGCACCAAGCACCAGGCAAGGCCAGAGACGACAGCAGAGGGACAAACAAACAACTTATTCACCCCATACCCGACTCCCCACTCTCTCTTTTCAGTCTTTCACTACATCTCTGTCTTTTTTCTGCTACCATCTCTTCTTTCATACTATATTCTCCTCATTTACCAAGTGAAGACCTGGAAAACTAAATAAGCTTCAAGACCAGGCAAACAATATGCTTTAGTAATGAAGTGTAAGTTTATTTAAAACAAATGTTACCTCACCTCACATGTGTATTTTAGTGTACATCCTTTGCAAATGAGTAGCAGCCAATACACACATTGACTTGAGTCTATTTCTGCCTGTTTTCAACAAAAACATTCTGCTGTATTTCTGTGAAGTTAACTGAGGTCAGATGTGTCCCCATGAAAGCACTGAGGGGCCACTGTTTAGAGTTTACTGTGTTCTAACCTGGGGAACTGTAACCTCTATAACATAGAAGGCAAATACCCACCTAGGAAGAGGGTGAATTGGAAAGATGTGATCTACTTATCACTGTGGCAGAGAAAAATAAACCCTTACTGACTGAACGTAGGCATAAAGATGGCTTCCACTGATATTGGTGGTTAATCAATGACTACAAGTGCTGAATGTTTGTGTACACAAGAGTTCACAATAGCCGTCAGTGTTTGAGTAGAAGAAAAAAAGTTTTAAAATGAAAATGAAAATGAAGGTTTATTAGATTAGGAGGTTGAACGGCCCTTCGTCAAACTGTAGAGACACAGGAATGTGCTGCTGTTGACTTTAAAGAGAGGGAGAAGTAAGAAGGAGAGAAACACAAGACAGAGAACAGATTTTAACCTACACTTCAAATGGTAGCCAAAGGGAAAGCTAAAAGAGCTAAAAAAAAAAAAAAAATGGCCGGGAGAAGGGGCTTACAGAAAATGACAGTCGCCAAAGGTGAGTGATGAAGTACTGTGAAGCTCAGCTACATAGAGACGAACAACAGGTTTAGTGTATGTCATCTGATTGGATCATTGCTTTTTCCAATCAATTTTAAATATTTCTGTTGCACAGAGCCGTCATATGCTAGGGATAGTAAAGAGATTTCTGTCTTCAGTAGTTTGTCCTCTCTGAGCTGGTCATCCAATAATCAAAGGGTTGGTGGTTCGAATCCACCCCTTTCCTAGTCATGTCCTGTTGTGTCCTTGGGCAAGACGTTTCACTGTTGCCTCTGCTGCTTCTCCTCACACTGGGGTATGAATGCATATGTTCGGTGGTGTTTGGAGGGGCCGTCAGTCTGCCCCAGGGCAACTGTGAAACAAATGTAATTTACCACCGACAGAGTGAGAATGTGTGAGTGAATGAATAATGAACCCACTGTACGTGCTTTGAGTATGCCTTCATACAAAATATACAATTATTATAATATTATTATTACTGTCATTCCTCCTACTGTATCACAATACATTGAGTTTCTGCAATGATTTACTCTACATAAAATTGAAGAGCTGTTCAATTCTATTGTCCTAACTAACTAACTAACTAACTAACTAACTAACTAACTAACTAACTAACTAACTAACTAACTAACTAACTAACTAACTAACTAACTAACTAACTAACTAACTAACTAACTAACTAACTAACTAACTAACTAACTGCCTTTCTAATAATAACTTAGATGGCAGATAAACCAACCTCTGTTAATAAAGCAATGTCAAAACATTATTTCTTTACCCATCTATATACCATATACTTTCTGTAAATAGGTTCATCATTGTTCTGTTTTTCATTTTGGACAGGTTAAAAGCAATTGTTGCTTTTCTCTGTAACTGTCATATTCTCTGAATAAAAGCGGAAACATCTGCTTTTTACATCTTTTTTAGTGACTTTGCAGAACTTTCTTCCTAAAAACCTTTTCTTTTCTGTGGTTTCACAGAATTCAGTTAGTTTTTCAGGCAGTTGGACTCCTTTGCTGACTATCCAGTGGAACAAACTGGAGTATTTGACCTGTGCACAGATAGTCGACACTTGAGGCAAAAGATTCCAAGTTAATCCCTAAATAAGAGGTTAAAAACAAACCCGCCCTGCCCACATATTTTTTTTTATACAGTATTTCCTAGAAACTCAGACTTCTAAGAAAGAGCTAAACCTTTGCATTCTTTGCTACTTTAGAAAATACCCTTTACTGAATGGACTGACTTTTCTTAGTCTTCATAACAAAGAATGAACTGTAAGGTAAATGTCAGGACCAAAGGGAACATGATTATAATAGCTTTTAAAGATTTTCTGTGTGATCTGTTCACTACTTGTCCTGTGGAAAAAACAAGTTAGAACTGGTTTGTGCATGTCACTAATATTGTACAAGTTGCCCACAGGCCTGTTCATCCTCTGTGTTGCATAGAGGCTGGTGAAGGTTGTGGTCTTTGTGAATGACATTCTTGAGTGTTTTTTCTTGTCTCATGTAAATGAATGGCATCCTGAATAAGCTCTTTTCTAGTTCCTTGTCTGTTTCTTTGTGTCAATTCTAATGTTGCTGCTTTTGCTTTACTCAAAAAAGAGAACATCAGGTATATTGCCAGAATCTGCAACACAGGCTTGTTGTTTCCAATATCATCCTGCTGACTGGAATTCACTTTAATTCTTCAAAGCAGAATTCTACTGTGTTTTGCCTGAAGTTGTTTGGATCCATTAAAACACTCACACTCTATATCAAAGTGGTAACACATTTTAGACGGAGACACATGTGAAAGACTGAAATGAAATAAGTGTTTATGTAAGGTTACATTAGGTGCAAATGCATGACTATGACTCTGTTCTCAATCAAATCTTTGTCACTTAAATCATTTTGTGCTATTTGATCTACTTACATCCACTGGCATGACTCAGATGATTAGGTGCTATGAGGTGAAGTTACAAGTTGCCCTGGGGAAGCACTGGTATTTGGACAACAACATCCGTTTATATTTTAATATACTGTACATATAAAGTACAAACATATGCCATCATCCCTGTAAACACAAGTAACATCTGAACACACCTTAAGACGTATCAGAGACGCCTCATCACCACGTCATGGACGTGTATGAGGAAGTACCAGTAAACACTGTTGTTCGACCTCAAGTCATTTTTCTAACGTGAAAAAACAGCTGGAAAAAAGCAATTACTTTTTTTTAAATAGAACCAACACACAATGTATTTAATAACAATGGAGAATATAGCAATATTAATGAAATAACCATGGAATGACTGCATTAACCCTTTGTTGGTCCCACTACAAAAATCTAAATAAAATTAGTTGGGGTTTTTTTGGCTTTTTCCACCTCATAGGGACTGTTATACCATAAAACATAGATTTTTTTTTCACTGACCCTAATTGTAACTAAAGTATTAAAACTCAAACATTACACCTTCACCAATCTTACCAAAATAATTTGTGACTTGGTTCAAATTAGATGTGTTAACTCTTTGTGTTTGTATCATTAGTGATTAGCATTAGCGATTAGCATTAGCATTTCATAACCCTTTACTATCATCTCTACCGTTTGGTTCAGAATGTTCAAGTATTAAAATGTAAATTTAATATTAGAATTTACTGAAGGTGTCAAATCTGTGACAGCTTTGAAGTCTAATGTCCGTCTTTGACTGTTGAGGTAATGCAGAGAAAAGACAGATTTAGTTACCTCCACCAAAGAGGTATGTTCCTGCTGGCGTTGGTTTGTTTGTTGGTTTGTGTACAACACAACAAGAAAACTTATGGGTGGATTTTGATGAAATTTTCACCATATGGTGGTTATGGGGAGATCAACAAATGATTAGATTTTGGTGGTTATTCTTTGGGGGGGGGGGTCTGCCTTGGTGGAGGTCTGCGCTCTCAGAGTACTTTTCTAGTTCTTTGATCTATTTACTGATGTATGTTGTCTTGTTTACATGTGATGTTATTTGATGGTTTTGCCACTATGTCCTGAAGGGGGTTGGGGGGTTGGGGGGGGGCTCACATTGTAACTGTGAAAGCTACATAATGTGCTGTATCAAGTCACAGGATTTAAAAAATAAAATAAAATGTTGAATGTTGGGCTTCGAATAACAGTTGCCCTGATAGATTCAAGGATCGGTTAAAACTCCACTAGATTTAAAATCAACTGATCTGAAGTGTGACACTGTAGACTGAGAGGGATATTTACAATCCACTCTGTGTGTATTGTTTTTTCTTTCTTTCTTTCTTTCTTTTTTTTAAATGTGATTATTCTTTGTCTCATTTATTTGTGTACTTGATTTTCTCCCTCGCATTCTCACATGCACAAAGAGAAGGCTTCAGCAGATGAGTACCAGGCAGTGCTGACTTCTCACTTTATACCTATTATCTCACACACGCACACAGACACACACACACACACACACACACACACACACACACACACACTGGTTTCCATATCTCATGTGGACCAAGTTTGTAATCATCATTTGTAGGTAAAATAGCCATTGGGTAGTCAATGTATATTTATCTTTTTTCCCTGAAATAATAATTTTTAAAAATCTTTAAAAAAAACTAAAATAAAACAATTATTAAAATAAATAAATAAATACAATTTTTAAAAAATTTATAAAAAGTAAACATCTTAAAACCTTTGAAAAATATGCTTCACTTTGCACTTGTGTCCCCGATGCTTTATGTTAATTTGCACAATTTACATAATTTTTTTCTTTACACAGATTTATATTTTATTGTTATATTATATATTATATTATTATTTATATTTTAGTATATTTTACATTCATAATTAACCCTCGTGGGGACCTGAATTTTGGTCCCCATCGTGTCAGAGGTCTCCAATGGCGTGACTGTGTAAACCTATCAATGTCCCCATAAACAAGAATACAAGCACACACACGCACACACACACACACACACACACACACACACACACACACACACACACACACACACACACACACACAGACACACACACATTGCAAACACATGCTGTGCCAGACTCTTATTCTGAAAATAATAAAAGGACCTTTATGCTTTAACAGTTTTCATCATAGTGACAAAAACACATGCTGACTGAAGAGGAGACCCACTTCAAAGATTTAAAAAACCCACTAAAACCAAAACACATCTACTTTCCATATCTGAGGTGATACAGGTGTTGACACTGTGAAAAATTAGACTAAGATATATTATGTAAAATGTATAGCACATACACACAAATCCTGCATTCAGGTAGATGCATGTAATCGTGAGTGAGTAGGAGTATTGGGATCAGGGTGTGACAGATTAAAGTCAAAGGAACAGGTGAGCAGGTACTTTCATGTATTTCGCTCTCACCTGTTTGTTGCACGTTTGCATTTTTATTTTACGATCTAAACCTCAGATCCACTGCCAAGAAATTCAAAGCAAATGAGTCTTTCTCTTCTTTGTACAAATAAAACTAAAATAAAATAAATGACCTAAATAAATAAGTTTCTGAAACTGATTAATATACACTTTTATTTATTTACAGAAGATGCAACAACTTCATTTTTTCTGAAGCCAACATGTAAAGTTTAACAAATGAGGACTGTTTGGAAGAAAATGGGTCAGCAATGGATTACTATTAAGTGTGTGTGTGTGTGGTGTGTGTGTGTGTGTGTGTGTGTGTGAGTGTGTGTGTGTGTGTGTGTGTGTGTGTGTGTGTTCCCTATTGTTACAGCAAACAGCTTTATAAGAAAATCATTTAAGATGACACACTGTGAGGCTGTAAATAAAATGTGAATGATCCTTTCACTACAACAGGTCAGTCAAGAAAGAAAACTATATCCAAATTTACAGTCAAATACAAACACACAAAGAAAGTAGAAAATCACAGGTCATTTTATTTTGATGGCCCACTTATTGAAATGGCTTTTAGTATGTTCACAATCACTCTCCTTCCAGCAACACATATAATAACTTTTTTTTTGCAAACATTTAAGAGCATAAATACACAAACATGAACAAACACATTTGGGTCCAATATTTTCTCACACTTTATAATCATCACTTCTCCTGCATATATTACTCATGTCTGAGGAACAGGAAATTAATTTCTTCAGAAAAAGCTGGTGATTCGGGGAATGCTGCCTGCATAAATTTTATATCTCTTCTTTAATATTAATGAACTCACTTTGATAATTTATGTAACTTCTGAGTGTGTTCTGTTTATGATGTAAATTCTGCAATGAATGATTCTAATTAAACCTCCTGTTGCACTATTACTATGTTTACTTCTGCATTTTACCACATTTGTTTTAACAAGGTGAAGTTTTAATCTAAGCTGCTGTTGTTGCATAAAAGCTACAATTACTGGCTAAAAGGTTGAAGTGATTTTATTACCCTAATGAGTTATTTTCAACACCATCGTTCTGGTTTTACAACAGCTGAAGTGGCAAAAAAAAAAAAAAAAGAAAAAAAGGAAAGTTTTAACAATATGACTTTGTGTTTGGACAAACTGTAGTAAACAAGTAATGCATTAGCAAATATATTTACAATACTGCAGACAGACAGACAGACAGACAGACAGACAGACATGACAGTGTATGCAACAAAGACTGTGAGAAGAAAAGACAGTAAATACTTAGGTTGAATTCCATAAAATTATTTGCTATGAACTTGTCCAAAAATGATTTCAGTTGTGGTTACACAGTTAACCACAACTGTTAATAATTACCAGGACGTTCAAATAAATAAGGGCTTCTTTGTGTCATGTAAGTACTTTTATTAAAATGCCATAAAAAGAAGATGGAACATGGACAAAGACAACTGTAGAAGGACCTGATCAAAGCAGCATTTATGTATTACTCTTACCTGTTGAAACACATTTACCTCCTCTCCTCTCCTCTCCTCTCCTCTCCTCTCCTCTCCTCTCCTCTCCTCTCCTCTCCTCTCCTCTCCTCTCCTCTCCTCTCCTCTCCTCTCCTCTCCTCTCCTCTCCTCTCCTCTCCTCTCCTCTCCTCTCCTCTCCTCTACAGTTCAAAACCAAGCCATCATATCATATTTAACCTTCTCTCGACTCCTTGGGGAGACAGACCTCTTTTACATTAATTGCTTCCAATCTACATTGTTTCCTGTGGGAGTGGGCACATGTGTGGATAAATTATTTGGCCTATGTAGAACATTGGAATTTCAGAAAAATCTACTGTCTGACATATGGAGCTATGATGTAAATGAGAAACAGAGAAGACAAGCCTATGATCAGGTGAAATCTGTTAAACTCCTGTACACAATAACCTGGAGTGAGTGGACTCTATAGTGACACTGCCTGGTGGAAAGATGTAGTGCACATGTACTCTGTAAAAGTACGACACACAACTGACTCTGCAGGACAATAGATTTAAGAGCATGTCTATATTTTATACATTCATTTCTTATTTATAGACAGACAGACATAAACCACAACAATACAAAAAAATTACATCGATTTTGCATTTATAGCAAAAAAATCATCCCCAAATATTCATTCATCAGTATATATAACTCAGACAAATCACCTGTAAAAGTGTCTCTTGTCTCGTCATTTGAACCCACTTTATCCTCACTCGGGTCATGGGGGTCTAATCCAGCTACAATGGGTGAAGGCGGGGTACACCCTGTATGAGTCTCCAGTTCATCTCAGGACTGAACATATATAGACAAACAATCACTCTCACATTCACGCCTATGGGTGATTTAGATTAACTAATTAACCTATCAGTGCATGTGTTTGGATGGTGGGAGGAAACTGGAGTACCTGGAGAGAAATCCACACAGACACGAGGAGAACATGCAAACTCCACACAGAAAGGTCTGGTGTGGGAATTGAACCAGGGTCATTCTTGCTGTGAGACACAAGTACTAACCACTGCACCACTGTGTTGCCCCTGTAAAATTGTGCTTACTGAAAGTAACTTTAAAAATAGAAAAGAAAGTCAACATGAGCATTTCAATGTAATGCAGAATATGAATGTTTGAAAACATGTTGTGTGCAAAACTGTGACTTTACACATGATGAGAGCTCCATGCAAAGTCACCGAGAAGGGAAGTGACAGGTTCGCTGTTGCAACACTAGATGTTTTAAAGCATATCTTCAGTGACACATGCACACACACACACACATACACACATACTGTATCACATGAATGTATTGGAGTTACTGGCATGCCGGTCATAATTAGAGACAGAGAGAGAGGGAGGCCTGAAACAAGTTGTCAAGAGCAGCACAAAAACAAATAATAATTATGCAGTCTATGCAATTTTTAACAAAGTATGTACTGTATGGCCAATACCTTCAGCCATCATTTAAAGTTGTCTATTTATGACACTGTTGACAACCACACATAAAACTACACTTCATCAGATATAGGTTTTAAAATGGAGCTGCCTATATACTACACAAATCCATTATATGTTTCAGTTCAAGTACTGTAAGAAGCATTGAAAATAAGCGTCAAAAGTTAAATGACATGTATGACACTGTAGCTTTTGGGTCATTTTCAAGTGAGTACATGTTTTAAAATCAAGTGATAACTCATTTGAAATATCAAAAGCATCATCAGACACAGTGTGACAAACAATTCTAAACTATAACGACCCAAACATCCACCGCTGACCAACATCATCTACTCATTCTCTGTTTTGGTACATTTTATAAACACCTAAATTAAATATAGGACATTAAATAACCTAAAAAAGTTTGCTTAAGGAGTGCTACCTGGACTCAAAATAAACAATAATAATTAGAGGTGCTCTATTGGATAGGAAAATAGCAAGACAAAAAATAATATATATATATATTATATATATTATTTATATATATTTCCAATATTTAATAGGACATTAAATATTGGAAAATACACAATTTGCAATGAAAAATATAAAATATAGAGGATACTATTATAATAAATGGTATTAAATCACTTCAGAAAGGTTACATAAGAAAGAACCATTTGTGAACTTTGTGAACTTACACAAAAGTTCCCCTGGGTCTTCATGGGTTCAAAGTAAAAAAAAAAAAAAAATAATAAAGTGACAATTTTATGTCTAAAATAGACTGACAATAATGATGATTTACTATTTATAATTAAATGAAGGAACAACAAGAAAACAGAATGAAAAATATGAGGAAAAAAAACATCAGGAAAGATGTGCAGAGAATGACAAGTGACCCCATGAAAAAGAAAGAGACACACTTTGGAAGGGGCCTAATCTGCACAGCTGAGCTGAATTTCTAAGGTTGCAAACATCTTGTGACTCGCTGTAAGGCATGAATTGTCACAGCCATCACTAGGCTGGATCATCACAGGCATTTACTTTGATCTGAGGAGAGGATCTGTCAGTTGGGTACCTGCAGCAACACGGACCAACACGTAAGAACCCAGAAGCATTGACAGACTTTTGTCAAACCTGGCAGAATAAATTATTTTTAGATATACATTAGGACGCATACATGCATACACTTGTCTCTATTCATCTATATTATCTTTTTTCCTTCGGGGCTCTATGAAAATGAATCCGTCAATACTTGACTGATGAATGCAGAAGTCAAGATAAATGTGCCTGATTGTATGTTAGATATGGAAGCCACAACTGCAACATACCGCACCCATGCACCCTGCCGTGTCAGCAGGCTTTTTTGCATATTTCTCCTATACATATTCTTGGTCATATTTCTTTAAAACTTACTCATTTGCTTCACCTGCCTGTGTGTATGGATCGGTTACAGCACAAGAACCACTCAATGTAAACTTCACTGCAACACATATAAGTCATGTGTGACAAATAGAGAAAAGTTTATACAAACTGTGTTGCGGCAACATTTGTACTTTTAATAAATGCTAATAAATCTGACATGGCTGATGTCAGCTGACTGCTTATATGATAAGAAATTTTTATAATATATTTTAATCAATGGCATGACATGATATGTGTGCATTGTCTTCAGTGAGATAATGCACAAGTTAGGAAAACAAATGATATTATCCCTTAAAAGTACCATTAAATATTTAAAGATTTATTAATTTAATAAAACTCTGCTCTCTCTATTGTGTATTTTCAGAGAAATATTACACAGTTTTCATGTTAAAATGAACTGTACACCTAGTTGTGGATACAAACAGAACAGCAGATGGGCATGCTTCCACAATGGCTCGACTTTAATCCCATTTTTCAACAAATGATAACAGAGTTGTGTAGAATAGGTACATGCAAATCCTGCACACATTCAATTTATTCTATCTAAAAAACTGTTTCAGGCTTATTGGGGAAAAAAAAAGCATCAAATCTATCTCAGCTGTATGAAATGTAAGAAAACAGGTTTGGCACAAAACTGGATGAGGATTTTTAAAAGAGATAATTTTAATATAAAACTAAATGTCAGTCAGAGAGAAAAAGAGGTTAAAATGGCACTTTTTGGTTTATGGCCGAGCAAGTGAGCGAGTAATGGCTTAAGTTGTCAGGATCACAAAGTTAATGTATTCCAGTTGTTGCAGCTCTCACTCAAGACACTCTGGAAACTGAAGCCATTTAAGGTTAATTTACACAAAGCTCGATAAGTAGTTTGTTTATTAAATTATTAAAACTTGTTCAGAAAAATTAAGTATCACAGTGATGATTAATATAAGAAAATGACTAATCATTTATCATACTTCAATTGTAAGTTATTCCATCAGATCAATGCCCTGCTACACCACTGCCGATGTCTTGAAGGCAGTTACTCATGAGGGCTTGACTTTCAGTTTATCACTCATGACGTTTGGAGCCAAATCACTCAGCATTTAGCCTGAGGTCAACCCTCAGTACAGCTCCGAATGACAGAGACTGAAATGATTCACTCACTGTGACAGGTTTGCAGTCAACATAAAGCCATTTTACAGCAGACATATGGAAGAGGCAGAAGTGTGTCTTTGTGTGTTTGTGCATTAGGGTCCAGTCTCTGCTATTTCTATAAAACCCACAGAGGCTAAAGTGTTATCACTGGGTACTCGGCTTTCCAGGAATGAAAACATGTTGGGTCAAAATTCCAATGAATTTTTATGCACCTTGTGAATTTATTGGAAATAAAGAATAGAATTTTATATGTTAAATTGTTCTTTAAGTGTTGTAGTGTGTGGAAGAACTTCAGTGGTTTGATATGTATGCTTGAAAAGAAGGTCTTGAATATGTATGTTTGAAGAAAGGCCTCTTGATAGGTCTGTTTTAATTGGGCTCCGAGGAGTCTGAGTCAACAATGTTGAAGGTTCTGTGAAGCTGTGAAGGAACAATAGTTGTTGTATGAATATGAAATGTTCATGGTAACTAACCAAACCTATATAAGAGAAAAGTCACATGTTGAGGGAGCTTCAAGTTTGCAGAAGTTCATCAGAACACCAACATAATTTTGTTAATAAATTATGTTATAAAATTAAGCAAAGCCTTCGTCATCATCTGCTCATAACCATCATTTTAAGAGACACTACAGTGTTTTATTTGGTTGGATTTTGTTTGGTAAATTACCACCTGTCCGTTTGGGTGTTTTAAGAATGACATTACTGAAGAGTGAGTATGAAGCATGACGATCAAAAAGACACAGATTCAGTTGCTTCAGTTAAATACCTGCTTAGAATGCACTTCTGTGTGCTTGTCTTTATGCGATTTTAGTAGTCATTATCCTTTTTTATTACTTTGTATTTCTTTTATTTTAATCTTATTTTACTCTGTCTTTCTGTTTTCACCATATATTGTGTTCATTAGGTTTTCTGGTCTCTTCCTCCTTGTAGTGCTGTAATACATCACTACTTTCACTATTTTTATCATGTGATGTTGTCTCCTTTCCTCATTTGACCTCAATTTTACTGGAAGTACGTGTTGATCTTACAGCTTTTTGTTTTTCTTTTGTTTTTACTCATTGTCTAAGTTAAGTATACACTGTCCTTCTATATTTACTCAGATATACCTGATCTTGTGTGAATAATTTAGCCTATTATATATTTTATTGAAGCTTTATTCATTATTATTAATTGGTGACACTGTTGCACTTACCTGTTCTAAGAATCCTGTTTGCTTTGACACTCCAATCACTGTAACCTTTTTAAAAAGTGGAATATAAATAAAGATGGCTATTCTAGGTCTATTATTCTAAACTTAAAAAATCTAAATCTAAATCTAAATCTAAATATATATATATATATATATATATATATATATATATATATATATATATATATATATATATACACATGATGAATAACTGTAACAACAGACTGTAATCTTACTGTTTCATGGTTGTGTATATAGTATTTACAAAATGCAGACATTTAGACAAATTCGTATGTGCTTGTTTCCAAAGGCACTGGTTCAGTCCAGGCTTGCTGTAAATGCTGTTGTGGAAACATGCATACTGTGCCACAGCCTGAAGCAAAACATATAAACATGTACAGCAAGTGTGCACACAGAGGCGAAGGAACACCCCACCACACAGACGACTCATGTCAAGACTCAGGACTCAAATTGAATGATTTGTTGTGCACTGAAACACAGGGCTGTTTATGTTCTCCTGCAATATTAAACTCCTGGTGGTCATGTGAAGAGTCAAAACAACAAGTCCATAACCCAGTTTGTGTCTCCACCCACTGCCTTCAAATCGCTGAAGTATTCAAGAGGCATAGGTATGGAAATATGCTGTGTTTGCTGCTTGTGTAGAGGTTTATTATTCTGCTATTAAAAACTGTATATGTGATAAGATATGACAATGACAGTGTAAATTACTGATGATAGGATAGTTTGTATCACAGTGACTAAGAACTTTTAAAAAACTAAGGGATAGAACAAGTGTAGAGTCTTTTCCTTCATTTTAAGAAGATAAGTTTGCAGAAATGAAAGCAGGAAAATAATATTGTGTTAATTGCACCATCTGCAAATGTACAGTAAAATCCTGAAATTAGTCATTATTCAAAAGCTAAGATAATTTCCTACATTTTAACAAAGCGTTGTGCGCAGTCATGATTTCTTAAAATCTCTTTGTGTTCTCATTTTGTGAGTATGAAATGTAATAAGAAAAGCAATGACATGATCTAAAAGTGTGTGAGGAACTGAATATTTCAAATTTGGTCTGTGAAATGATGCCAGTAAGTGTGTCAGTGTGTGTTAATTTAAGGGGCTTTGGTGTTAAAATGCTTGGACCCTTACTGTTATGTATAAACAGGAAGACCTTCAGGATAAAATGAACAATAGCGTGTGTGTGTGTGTGTGTGTGTGTGTGTGTGTTGCTCAGGGTTGGGACAGAGTCTGAATTAGACACTACTGTATATCTACATTCAATAGGAACTCTTCCTCCTTTTTTCACAAAGTGGCCTGGTGAGCTGGTAAAGACCATCATCCTGTTTTGATTTGATTATTTGCTGAAGGTACTACAGCTTAATATCACAGCTTGAAGACAAGAACTGATTCATTATAGTCAGAGGTGAATTTTTTTTGTATTTAAAATATCTGCGTACATGGTTGAGTTTTATTTGAAGTGTCAATCTTTCATTCTCTAACAGGTCTGATCAGTTATGACTGACATGTGTAATAAACCTGCTGAAATCATCCTAAACACACATATGTGATGTGTTCTGAATGTGCAGAAAGATTTAAACATCACCATAAATATGAAATGTCAGTGAAAGACATTTAAAAGGAATGTTTTTGTTTGTTTGTTTTTCTGTTTTGTTTAATTTTTACATAATATTCTACTAAAACTGGGGGCAGTGCGGTTTTGTATTATGTAATATAGTTTGACTGCACTGTAATACCCAATGTTGACTGAGTCACTAATATCAGAGAATGATTTATTTGAGTCAGAAAGACCCAAACATCCACTATCAGCCTAAAGCATCTACTGATCTAAACTGCTGATCTACTAATTCTGTCAATCCCTGTAAATAATTGGTGTAAAATGCAGTTCATCATCTTTTCATGGTCATCAGATATGCCTCATTTTGGACGTTCAGAGGCACTCTAGTTACCATGGTAACACGTTATCTTCTACAACATTGATTCACGAGTAAAACCCATGGAGTTTATTCAAAAGCAGCAGCTGAAGACACTTGGTTTATGTTCAACTGATGGTATATTTTACTGAAAAAGGCACTCTTTATTCAGTTTTTCCCCCCTGTTTTGATACAATAACCTATCGACTTTAATAAGAACATCTACAAAATCGATCAAATAAAATAAAAAATGCTAACTTCAGCAGATAATATAGGACTATATGGTGATAAATAACTCTGGAAAAGTTAAATATTGAGAAAAATATTTGGGAAGTGTCACAGACGCTTATGGGATAAAGAAAAATGTAAGCCCCTCTCTGGACAGTGAATGTGAAAGTACTGTTAATGAAATTCTAAGATAAAGTTTTAACAGTATTTTAGGAGGCAGGTGATAAAACTGAAAAACTATCCGGTTTCATATGAAGAGCTCTGTCTAATGAACAGTCATGACGAGAAGGGATTTCAGACTGAGCAAGTGAAGGCAACACTAACATACAGTAGATGAACCAGTTTTATCCTCACTAAGGTCACTGGGGTCTAATCCAGCTACAATACATGAAGTAAATGCACGCAAATAAAAAACAGCATTTAACATTTATCATATATTATCATTTCTGACTGAGAAATAAACTCAACACGACAGTCGACATGTGTCGGTTAGTGCAGCAGCTGGAGTTTTATCTGTGTCCGCTTCATCAAACTCACTGAAATAATCACTTACGCTTCCTTCATGGCCTGTCGGAATTAAACTAACAGCCTTTGCATTTAGGGTTTATACAAGATTACGAAACTATATGTCAAAGAATCAAGCACCTTTACCTTGGTAGTACTTTTAAAGTATTGCAAACCACAACAATCATATATATAGATAATTTACATATTTATTAAAATAAACAGCCAGACATTTCTATAAATACCAAAATATTTAAGTAGTCTTTGCGACATTAGTCAATTACATATTTTAATCTAAAATGGAGCTACATCATGAACAAGTCTTATCTTAAAAAAACCCAGAGAGTTATATAATGTAATGTGAATTTTTTTTGTTTGTTTATATTGCTATAGAGACACTGAATGATGAGTATTGTGTTCAAAATATGACCAGAGCCTACTACAGTATTTTAGTAAAAGCTCTTTCTTCAGTTTGATTTTGCCTGAATTAAACTCATTCAGATCCACAGACACTAGAGCTGTGTCTGACACAACACAAATAGAAGGCGTGGCGCAGAGCCTCACAGTTGATGCGTGAGAGAAAGGCGTGCAAATACTCACGTAGTTTAGAAATACCACTGAATACATCCACGGTCTGACAGTATCTTATACTAATGTCTTCCTGGCCTGGTGTTTTAATAGGTTTTCGGTGTGCGTGAAAACGCACGCGCCATACCACTGTGATGTGTAGGTGTGTGCGTGCGTGCGTGTATGGTTGTATTCCTATCTTTAAGGGGGCATTGGTATGTTTACACAGTCACTTCATGGGGTCCCCTGACACTATGGGGACCAAAATTTAGGTCCCCACAACGGTTAAATGTAAATGTAGGTCTCCACTAGTAAAATGGGAATGATGTGGCTCTACACATACATGGATTTGAAGTCCTCATAAAGCATAGGGGAAACAGCTGCAAAATAAAATATGTATTTTTCAAAGGTTTGAAGATGTTGTTACTTTTTAAAAAATAATTATTATCATTTTATTTATGTACATTTAAAAAATGTAATCATTTATGATTTTTTTCTTTAAAATTTTCTCATGATATTTTTTAATGTTATGTTTTATCTATATATAAAAACTATGTTTAAACTCACTACCCAATGGCTACTTGATAAAGAAACGTGGTCCTCGTGAGAAACAAGTGTGTGTGTGTGTGTGTGTCTGACCGTGAGCTTTTATTTTAGTGTGAAAGGGCCTTCCCTGTCGCTTCCTGGATGAGGCTGTGTGTTTGCCTCTAGCTTGACAGTGTGTGTGTGTGTCAGAGCAGTCGTCGCCTTGTCGAGTCATCGTTAGAACAGAGTACAGCTTCCACAGAGCCGCTGTGTGACGGCCTGAAAAGAGGAGCAACTGTGGATAACGAAGGATTTAACGCATCGAAAACGGAGCGACGGTGGCAGGAGTGCAGCAGATGTAATGCACTTGTGGAAATAGCTTTGTTTTAAGTCAGGCCGTTGCTTCCCCCTCCTCTTTTTTTTTTTGGTTGCGGCTGCAGACCCGGACACAGGCAACACGGTGACAGACTGAGAGAAGTACCGGAGCAGCCGCGACACCAGCGAGCGAACTTGGCTTCTCTGCCCGGTGGGAGGTGTCTGTCTATCGGCTGTACGCACCGCACATCGCGGCGCTGCTTGGAAGAATTTGTGCACGAGCTTGTCACCAAGTTAGATTTGTGTAAATAGCTTGGGGTTTTTTTTTTTGGAGGGGGGCTTTTCGGCAACCAACTGTGGCTTCAATGTGACGCACCATACTGATATTAGAGCTGAGAGTCTGCGCGGACCTCCTCTGCAGAGAAGGAAAGGCTTTAAATCAACTTTACAACCATCATATTTCTACTGGTCCCCGAAAGTCCAAGCAGATGTGATAGGTAATGGTACTGTTCTTATTTTCATATTACTCTGTATGTAAATCGTGACTCGTTGTGTCTTGTTTGCGCCTGGAGGTAAAGTTAAGCTGCATAGGCTCTTTTCTCCAGAGTTCCTCAACAGACAGAGGTGAACCCCTTTACACAGACACAAAGCTCTGTGTAAGCTTCATGCATCATAACACTGGCTTATAAGACACAACCTGACACTTATTTAATAATTAGCACTTGTGCATATTTCATTTAATTTACTTATTTTAAGAAATTCGGTGAAGCGTTTGCAGTACTGATGACTACAATAATAATGCATGATGCTTTGGCTACGATTGAATGTGAATTTGTCCAAAATGTTACGTTAGACCCACAAAAACAATATTAGTTGAATATTTTTCCCAATGATAAAACAGTATTGAGAAACTGACGGGACATACTGTGTGATGCATGTGAATCTAAGAATTTTATTAGTAATGGATCAATATAGATCTCATGTGAAATGCATTTTCAACAGATTTCTGTGTTTTATTATTACTTAAAAAAAAGTAACACTATTATCAAGCAATTTCCCAACTGTAGGATCAATTAAGTACTTCTATTCTTAATTGAGCACAGTTTGCTAGAGTATTGCTTTTTAACAAATATACATTTTGCTAAAATCTGTCATGTTTACATATACTCTAGTATAACCCTCATTGTACATAGGGAAAGTCTGCACTCCTTTTCACCAACACCACCCCCTAGCTGTATTGTAATCACTGTAAAACAGCTTGTCATGGCTCATTTATTCAATAATTTATATGTCATTATCAAATGATTATTTGCCAGCAGTATGCACAGTTGACATGACCTCATTATAGTTGGTTACATTAAATGGTAGCCTGTATATTTATTTCATGTGAAACTCAGTTGTCATCCCAGTTTGTCCATTTCTTTCAGACCTGAAATGTGTTTTGTGACTAGTTTTGACATCTGAGGCTTTTGTGAGTAACCTGAAGTTGCACATCTTTGACTTTTCTGCAGCTGTCTCATGTCTAACTCATCAGTCCTTGTCTCTTTAGTCAGTGTCATTATGTTGTCTGTTTTAGTACCTAGTGGGTCTGTTGTGAGGTGTTTCTTTAAATTTACACCTGGACAGGAACCTGACACATCTGGTTGAATAATTGACTTCAGCTAACCTCAAGGGCACAGGTGTTTGTGAGAGATAATCTTAGACGCCGTCATTTCTGTAATCTTTTATTGCTGCCCCATTCCTGTTTTCAATTAGTTGACCAGCATATCATACTGCATGCATAGGACAGATATTAACTTAAATGCACTGAGAACAACAAGCTCAGTTTATCCTGGAGGCCTGCATACCTGCTCTGATCTCATGACTGTGCAGGTCACGAGCAGGAAATTGGTAGTGTCAAGCTCAGTCTTGGCTGTTTTTGTTCAGATTTTAGCCTATGTTTTGTCAAGTGGTCACACATCAGAAAGGGCTTTGAGTCATTTTCATTACACTTTACTGGCCCATTTGGAGATGGTGCAATGGCTTCATTCCTACAAGTGATTGGTAAACTCTATTCTATAAGAGAATGTAGAAGTTACTCTGCATGTTTCCTTTTGTTAGAGCTTTTATAAGAACAGCTGTAATAGTTTGTTTAGAAAAGTGGATTAATGTAGTGTGAATGTACAATTAACAAAAATGTGTATTATCTCCACACTAAATGTTGCCATATTTTCCTTGTAAAGTTGTTTAATGTTGTGTGTTGCTCTTTGATATGAGTTGAATTTCTCTGCTTCTATCTCTGTCACTCTAAGTGCCCCCTCCCCTCTCATGTTAAGCTGCTGAATTGCCACAGAGTAGGCTAACCTTGAGGTCAGCCGGGCTGTGGTGACTTTGGGCTAAATTTGGAACATGGAACAATTAGGCCCACAGTCTGCCACATCACTTCACTGCATTAACTCCACAGAGCTGGTATGGAGGAAAAGGCTGGGGTGGGACATGGGTCTCTCTTGTTAACAATCTTGACTCAGGCATTGAAGATTGTGCCAAGCTCTTCTGAAAAATAACAAGGGTCATATTCACTCTCTGATACAATAACCCCCACCTTTTAATTTACTCCATCATTTTATCAACCAAATAGTTTGAGAGAACTTTTAGATGGGGACTGATGATCCATCCATAGTGGTTGGAGGAGATGACAGATTTGTCGGCTGCAACCAAAATTGTGGCTGTTTGACTGATGTTCATTTCCCACTCTACCTCCGTCACTCATACTGCTGATCAGTGGCCAGAATGTTACAGTGTCTGACAGCTCATACATTATAGCAGCCTGGTTGGCAGCTAGCCATGTATCATTGAGAGGTCCCTTAATGTTGCGTGGGCAGATATGTTATCAAGTTAGAGCACATGGTCACTTTTGTGAAAGACACAGATAGAACTTACAACTCTGTTTCCTCTCATCATTTCCAGAAACAAGGACTGCAGAAGACCAAGCTGGGCCGGGCTAGGCCAGGCTAGGCCTACCTAGCCTTCTGTCTGGCCTCACCAGGGAGTGCAGCAGCCGCTCCAGGCATTTCTGCCTTCAACCACCAGAGAGGCATTTGGTCTGTACATAGGAAGTCTTCACCTGATCTGCGAGTCAGTCAGAGACTGGATTCTGATCATATTTCATTTAATTGGGCATTGGGGGGCCACACTGGTCTGTTGGATCTTCAGTCTTTCCATGTCTTGGTTGTCACACTCTGGATGTTGGCAGCAGGATGGATTTGGTTGTTGATTTGACGGTTGACACCGTACTGCAGTACTTGCACCTCCCCACCTGTGACTGCTTTTTATTTTCTCCTTCCCTGATCTTTAAGCCCCTTCCTCTGTCTCGGGGCTTCCCTGTGCCCTCTACAGAAGGGCCTTGTAGAAACTGTAGATTGTCTTGTTCAAACTATTAACATTGTGAAGAGGAAAACAAGTTTGCAAACAAACTACAGAGTACAAGGAGGATTTCCAAATTTGGTTGATTAATATATATTTTTACCCATTCCTTTTTCTACTACTGCAGAATTACTTTTTTTTTTTTAACTTTTAATTTATACATAATTTTTTTTTGTGGTTTAACCCTTGTGAAGGAATGTCTGAAAACGGTAGCAATAGCAAAGCAGTGGAATTCATTGCCCCAACTGTCCCTCCCCCCTCTGCCTCCCCCTGTACTTCACCCCAGATCCTCCAGAAGAATGTGAACGGCTCTGCTAGTTCTGACTCGCATGTTGTGGAGAAGCTTGGTGGGCACCCGGAGGTCCAGCGAAGGCGCCACACAATGGATAGAGACTCTAAAACAGCTGAACATAGATTCTTCCGCCGTAGTGTCATTTGTGACTCCAATGCCACTGCTTTGGACCTGCCTAGCAAAGCAGCTGTGATCCTCACCTCACCTCCAGATTGTGGAGGGCCTCCCACCTTCTTCCCTCCACAGTCCTCTGCACCTGGACCTGGGCTTCGAGATGCAGATGGCAGGGAAGTCCCAAGAGGCTCCTACTTACAAAGTTCAACCCTTGAGCCTGGTCTAGGTGGAGCTGTTGCAGAGGAGCCAGTACAAACTGCTGAAGAGGATTTAAGTATGGGTGCAGAAAAAGTTGCTGTTCCCCCCAAAAGCAGTGTTGAAAATAATACAGATAATGCAGTAAAAGAGCCCACCCCGACAGTATTGGATGTTACAAATGAATCAGTTGGCAAAGAGCCTGAAATTACATTGCGTCCCAGAGGGTCAGAGAACACACAACTGGTAGCAAAAGATGGGAAAGCTGAGCACGTGGATGTGGGTAGCATCAGCAGTCCCACTGAGGAGAAAGAAAAGGAGCCAGAGGAGGAGAAGGGCCTAGCGAAAGCACGGGCAGAGCAAAGAGAGGCCGAGAAACGAGTGCAAGAGGATATAGAGGAGGTGGAAACGAAAGCTGTGGGGACTTCACCTGATGGACGCTTCCTGAAATTTGATATTGAGATTGGAAGAGGGTCCTTTAAGACTGTGTACAAGGGCCTCGATACAGAGACTACTGTGGAAGTGGCTTGGTGCGAACTACAGGTAAGTCCAAACTCCTGTCACCACTTTTGTGTTTGTGCTCACTCTTTGTGTTGGTCTGGGGACGTCTAGGAGAGTCACAGGCTTTGTTCAAAAAAGTAAAAGTGACTTCAGACGCTCACCTTTGAACAAGATATTAGTGTGTGTGGATATCGACGGTGAGTATGTTGACCAGTTACATTAAGCACTTACTGCTTTTAGGATTAGTTGTGGGATGGCTTAATTTGACCTAGTTTTTATTTTGTCAAAATTCTGCATTAAATCTGTCAAATGGAGGGAAGGCTGGAGTGCAGTTCTAAGAGATTTTTCATGTAACTTAAGTTTTTGATTTATAAGCAGTAGAGTTCTGCTCTTGTTTTGGGGAAGTTCTGCTAGTGTCTGAAGCATTCATTCATCTTGATGTTTCATTACGCCACCGTTACAGTTTGACTGTTGTAGGTATGTGCTATAACAGTTGATTTTATGTGTGAACGGGTGTTGAGGTACATGAGTTTCATAAATAAGAACTAAATGAGGAAGAGGATGCCAAAACAAAGTTGTTGCATTGTCAGCAAAATGTTAGAAAGTGAAAAAAAAAATGTTGTTCCAGGAATCAAATCTAATAAATGGACATGTTTGATATCTCCTGAGTATACTATACATTTTCTCAGCAGAGGTAACTTAACCCATAAGAACCCCAGAACTACTTTTGTGGCAGTTCCCAAAATAATTTTTGTCTCTATTTAACCTTTAAGTGATCCATCACTGTTTCAATATTGTCCTTTGTATTTTGCATTTTTCACATTAAATATTGTATTTTCTTATGTTTAATGTCCTATATTTAATTTAGACATTCATGAAAAGCCACAGAAAATTCAAAGGTTATTATATCAAAACGGTGAAAACTGAAGAAAAAGTGACTCCTTCAGCAAATATATCCTTAACTGAGCATAAAACAAGCTTTTCCATCCACTGTTATTGATCCAACTCAATGGATTTTACTGGTGAATCATCAATGTTGTAGAAGACAGTGTTTCCATGTTCACTACGGAGCCTCTGAATGTTCAAATGGGTCATAGCTGATGACCGAAAAGATAAGAAACTGCATGTTATACCAATAGACGTGTTTATAGGATAAGTGGGTTAACGGATATTAAACCGTTTAAATCAGTAGATGGTTTTGGTTACTAGTGGATGTTTGTTTGCTGCATATCCTATCATTGCACTGCCTACAGTGCCATTGAGCAACACAAAAAGCCTTTCTGATAACTCTATCTCTGTACTTTTACTGGTCAGCATCCAGACCCTCAGCAGGGAAATTATATCAATACACTTTTGTTCCGAGTGCGTAGACACAAAAATAAATGTAAACAGTAAATAGTTAATAGTTAATAGGAGCCTGAGACATAATGGTAAACAGTTTATCACAGGATTCTCTTTTTATATTGTTGTGAACTGATGCAACATGATACCCAGTGTTGTGGAAGAGAAAGACATGTATGTAGATCGTTGTACGCCAGTAGACAGAAATGTAAGAAAATAAGACTGTGTGTTTTGGAGATGCAGGCTTAATCTGCTGGTCATATGTCACTCAGGACACTGGCTTATTAGAGGTTTAGCAGAGGAAGTAAACATTGACTTATGCTGATGAAACACGCTGCTCTGCTAAAATTGAGAAACACATGATTACTTTATTTCCTCAGATGAAAAAAGTGAGAAAAAAGTTGACACGGACAAATAAAAGCTGATTCTCGAAAATACACATCAGACAAAAAAAGAAATGCGTTATAAAAGTGGTAAATTTAAAGCTCAATGTTCACAAATGTAATTCATCCAATAATATATTGTAGGTGTTTTCAGCACTTCTAGATCACTCATTTGAAGTGTCTGAGTTCAGTCACTGCAGGTGTGTGAAACTGTCAGCTGTAGAAACTAGTTAAAGGGAATGTTTACATCAGGGGTCTCCAACCTATTCCACAAAGGGCCGGTGTGGCTGCAGGTTTTTGTTCCAACCAACCAAGAGTTCACAGTTTGACCAATTGACTCTCTGCAGACTGAGATCAGTTGATTCATTGATTGAAGTCTGGTGTGTTGCTGCTTGGTTTCAACAAAAACCTGCAGCCACACCGGCCCTTTGTGGAATAGGTTCGAGACCCCTGGTTCACATAATTACAGCTCTTTTAAGTAATGAATAGTTTCCCTCCACTGATGCACTTGAGAACTTTTATTCCATTATGTTTAAGTAAGTATTGCATTACTTGAGCCGGTTTAAAAAGGTTTCATGCAAAATAGGACCATTTCTAATAATTGTATTTAAATTTCTTATGGTTAAAGTCATAATCTATAAAGGTTACACTATTCAGAGAATGATTATTCTATTTTTTATGCTGGTACAATGTGTTGTATAACAAATATTTTATTCAATTAGAACCAGATACATGACATGGGATGAGACCATATAAATTGAGTTTGATTTTTGCATTTCTCAGTGTAATATTGTGCAGTTGTTTTTTTTCCCTTCTTGTCATCTCCATCACAAGATGCAGCATGAGCAGTTACTCCTGATGCTCTGTGTCAAGGAAACGCTGGTTTGTTTATCAGCAAACAACCATTTTGTTCCAGCTAAACTTTCTGTCTCTCTCACATTTGTCTGTCTTCATTTCCGCTCGTCAGAAAGTGGAAACATTGGAACTTTTGACTTTTCTGTGTTGAAGAGATTTTTCTGAGGTTGATTTCAGAACACAATTAATATTTAATGATTATTTAAGTACAGATGATGTTGTATACAGCTTAAATAATCATTCTGAACTCGTTGACGCATCAGTGTATATATCACGGATTAGTGGAATGAAATGTTCCTTCAAACATTATGTACTGTATGTGTTATGTAATGGTGTTAGAGGTCTGTAGTGACGAGGCAACAATATATGTATGCAGAGACGAGTAGTTTTCTACAGATCCTGGCTTTAATCCTGTGTGTGTGTGTGTGTGTGCATGTGCATGCCTGTGTGTGTGTGTCAGAGATGACTGAGCAACTGCTGACATGTGGCAGAATGGTGTAAAGTTACACATACACACACAACGGCCAATCACACGCACTCACTCACTCACTGGGTGGCATGGCAACTGGAGATCTGTGGGAGTCAGGATCATCTGGAACTTGTCTGTTTTTTGTATGTGCAGATGTAGGTATGTGTGACTATGCTTCACTTTGGCTAATATGCATATGTAAGTTGGCAATGATTGTTTAAACTTAACTGTCTGTGTGTGTTTGTGCATCGGAGACAGATTTGGCACAGGATTACATCTTTACATTCTTTCACGTGTGATGCAAAGCAGGTTCTGTTTCTACAAGAATCCTTCGATGGGTGGAGGGGGAGGGGGAGGGGGAACATATATTTTGCTTATGGTTCACTAAGGAAATGGAGAAAAGATACATAAGCACTTCTCTTCTGGGAATATTTCACCTTTAATCCGGAATGACGTCTGTGTAAATATAATTCTGGGATCATTTGGTACCACCTCTGGAACACATGTGGAGGTAGTAACAGCCGTGATAAAGGTGGGATCATGATTCTGGAATGCTGTGTAAAAGGAGCACTTCTCATTCTGCAAACACACTGACATTTTGATGACATGGACCATGTGCAGTAAACAAACGTATCAATGCGATAAGAAAGATGTGAAACTGGGGGCACGCTGAGATCTTTGGGCCATTGTCACTTTGGGTGGAGGAGTCTATCCATGCTAACATTTGTGGAATGGTGAGAGATGTGCTGGTTCTGGAGAGGTTAGCAATCAAAGTAAAACAATTAATTTAATTCATGTCAAAGTTGTTTCACACCAATTGTTTGAACTAAGGTAGTGTATGTCTGAACATGTCAAATATGTTTGGTGCTGCTGTATGCTCAACCATGTCTATGTGTTCAACTGTCAGGGAAGATTATCGCGAAAAGTAGTGACATGTGTAAGACACAAAACACGTCGAAAGTTTGGGAACATTTTAAGATAAATACATAGTAGTTCTAGTTGCCAACACCATTATGCTTAAGGTATTTCACTACTGAAGATTCGTACCCGTAAATTCATAAAACCTACCATCAACCATTCACTGACAAAACCGATTGCGTGTGCGAGCACAAGAATAACACCATCTTATTCTGTGCTTTCTGGAAAAAAGGCACACAAGTTATGCATGACACTATACAGAGGTGTAAATGTACTTCATTACTGTGCTTAAGTACTTTATTTAGGTATCTGTACTTTACTTGAGTATTTATTTTTTTGGCAACTTTTGACTTTTACTCCTGACATTTTTACATAAATATCTGTATTTTATATTCTTTACATTCTCAGAATATTCTCTTTACTTTTTCAAACTAAACAGTTGTGACAGTACGAAAAATGAGTCACTTCAGAGGAAAAATCAGTGGAGGATGAACTGTAGCTTTATATATTATAGTTCTAGGAGTATTGTCTCATAATTTAGACTTTTTATCTCACAATTTTAACATTTTATCTCACAACCTTTTCTACTAAAATTATGCATTTTTATCTCATATTTATAACTTTTTTTTTTTTTAATCTCATGATTATTTATCTCAATTGTGAGATAAATAAAATTTCTTGCCCACATCCACAAAACTGAGTAACTGTGACTTGATCAAACTCACTTTTAAAGTCTTTATTTTAGATACTTTTGAAAGTTTACAGATTTTTTTCCTGGTTAAATAAGTATTACTACATTCATGACAAAAAAGCTGTTTTACTTTTGTACTTTATTACAATTGAGAAGTTGTACTTTTTTACTTTTACTTCAGTAGAGGAGTTGAATCAGTACTTCTACTTTTACCAGAGTATTTTTCACCCAATTAGCTGTACTTCTACTTAAGTACAGAATGTGAGTACTTTGACCACCTCTGCATTATACACTGCATCGTGTATCACAGGTTTGTTGTGTAAAAGTCCAGCCTGTCTCACCTCTGTTTCTCCTTTGACTTGGTTGTGGAAATTAGTCACTGGTGGAAAAAAAGCAGGATCAGAATCTCACCTTTATTCCAGGATCTCCATCAAAGGAGCTGTAGGGTGAAAAGAAAGCGGAAGAAGTTACCAAATAGTTTATCCTAAAGTTCCTTGTTAGCTGAATGGACAGATGATGGATGGGAAAGAAGAGCCTGACGCACTTCTAATGGAATGAGAGAAGATGAAACATGGGTTAGTCATTCACTTCCATAACTGAAGCAGGTTTTGGGATGAAAACACCACTATATGGAAATTCGTTTTGGTTTCTGGCTGAATTTACTTTCCAATGTTTAACTCCCACAGAAATGATAGATATAGATAGATGGATAACTTTGTCTGTTCCAAATAAAAACAGAAATTCATCTTTTATCACAGTACACTCCTCTGAAACTTAAATGTTTGTTTTTTTTAATGAACATTTGCACTCATTGAGCATATAATTGTTAAATCTCAAAATACAATATTATGTGGGTGGCATTTAAAAAAAACAAAAACAAAACAGTGTTTGTGAGAAACGGGGTTGCGTGAAAAGAATTTTATCATTAAACTTTAGTAAATGACAACAATGAAATGAGTCAATAATAGTAAAGTAAGAAGAGTTAAAACAAATGGGGAAGGGGAAATGAGAGGGAATTTGTGCAAAAGGTTACAGGGAGGAGGGGTAAAGGTCAAAGGCGAGCCCTGTTATGTCAGAAGGGATCA
The DNA here is from genome assembly GCA_020466265.1 of Siphamia tubifer. Taxonomy (NCBI): domain Eukaryota; kingdom Metazoa; phylum Chordata; class Actinopteri; order Kurtiformes; family Apogonidae; genus Siphamia; species Siphamia tubifer. The sequence goes on along the minus strand of CM035794.1, from coordinate 40,009,690 downwards.
CCAGGAGCTTTTCCAGAAGTCGACAATCGAGGAAATACAGTTGTAAAGAGACAAAAAGAGGTATAAATATAATGTGTGGAGACCTTTTGTGGGTGTGTGGACAGAGGAGGAGGCTGGTGATGAAGGCAGTGGGGCCGATCAGGACTGTGAGAAAGGGAGACATGAACGCAGAGGTTCAGGGAGTGAAAGAAATGTGAAGAAGGGGGCGATTGGGGTGGGGGTAAAATGTTGGAGGGAAAAGACAAAGAAAATGAAAAGTGAAGGGAAGGAGGAGACGAGCAGAGGAACTAGGGGGAAAAGATGAGGAACCCTCTGTGTGTGTGTGTGTGTGTGTGTGTGTGTGTGACCTCAGGCTTTTAGCTCTGCTGCTACTCAGAAGCCTTGAAATTTCAGTCTGAACAGCAACACAAGGCAGATTAACCCCCTCCCCACACACATATACATAAGCACACACTTTGGGGGCTTTCAGTCTCTCCTTCAGACCAGTCATTCAATCAGTGCCTTAAGAGCGGGGCTGGCCTCTGGACCATCGCTGCTCTGGGGGCATTTAATAAGTACCACAGAAATACCGTTATAGACACTTAATTTTATTTTATATATAAAATAACATCATTTATTTGTGCTGTTATAAACACTTAAGTTGATAATAGTTTAAATAAGTAGCTATATATTTTCATACACTCACTAATACCTCATCACACATTAAATAATTTCTTAAGTAACTGATCTATATGGTGAGTGCACTGTGTCTACTTTTAGCATCATGGCAGTTTGTTGATAGCGATAGGTCACTCTAACCTGGTGTTGTCCTGAAATCTAGTCAGATGCCAGTGAAAGGGCTGAAGAAGGGAAATGACTTTTTATAAGAGTCACTAAAGCAGAAGTAAAGATAGTCAAGTAAGTGTTTTTCTTTATTAATCTTTGCAGTGTTCCATCCCACAGGCCTTTTCCATGAACAGTGGGTTCTCTGTTGGAGACCTTCCCTGTAATTATATGGATTTGCAGAAGCCTGCCCTGTGAACAAACACATATCTGTAAATGTGTTTATTAAATGCGATGTGATCACTCTAATATCCTGCTCCTGAGTTCAGGGATTGGTTCAGTATTACATTTAAGTATTTGAAGTTGGAGATGATTTTCACTAATAGACAGTAAATGCCTGTATTTTAACTATAAGATAAATTTCCCTTGCATTACCATGGGGCAGTGCAGCCGAGGCAGAACTCTCAGGTTCATATTTCCCTGACAAAACGGCGAACTGCAGCTCTGTCAAGCCTTTGGCAAAGGATGGTTCTCAGTGCTGACAGATTATTTATTTATTTATTTTTTTTTTTGGGGGGGTCTTTCTAAGAAGCTGTGCTTAGCCACCCCCCAAAAAATACACACATACTTTGGAAGAATGTGTTTGCACTTTAAACATTTGCTTGTAAATCTTTTAATGACAGCTACAAATAACTCACTCAGTTCCTTTTCCTAATGGGCTGTTAGAATCATGTGTATCTATGTATATGTTCATGCGAGTGTGTGGCTGCAGCTCACTTTGGGGATTGTTAACTTATTTATTTGGCTGAGCCTCTTTGCAGATGAGCTCAACTGTTTAATTATGAAGACTTTAAATAAAGAACATCCACTTTCTGTAATAAAGTTAAGGTGGAAAATTACATTGTAGGCATCATATGATTGCTGGTAAATAGCTTGTAGTTCTGTGTGGGTTGGCCCTCACATCAGGATAATCTCATCCCTAAAGCTTTTACTCTGTTCCAATAAACCTGTTTGTTAAATGGATGAATATTGCATCTTAACTGAGGAATCTAACAGTCACAGTGGCCAAGTTTCTGTTCAGCGCTGAGTAAGAAAGGAAGGAGATGGAAGATGATGCTTCCTCTTATTCAAACTAAACCATTTCTTTGTTTAGTGCAAGGCATGTGTGTACCGCACAGTTTCCTCTAATGTTGTATTCACAAGAATTGAAGTATTGGTATCAGTGGAGGGTTAAAATGTCACACGGAGGAAGTGGCGGTCCAGGTTGTCATTAGTAAGGCATCGTGAGCAAAAAAAAAAAAAAAAAGCTGTTTATAATCAGCTCTTCCGTTGGCTGGAGTAGAGTTATGACAGTTAAATATACTACATATTGTCTAGAATCACTGCCCTCTTTTTATCACGCATATAAATTTCATTTGATAGCTTTGGGACCATGGATATGTTAACAGTTTAATTATAGTGTGTGCACTTTGAGTGAAAAATGACTGACCTTTCTCCTCCCACTCTCTTATGTTTATTTAGAAAAAAAGCAATAATCTATTTGAGTTGTGACCCAACACTGTGAGTGAAGATAAAGACAATGAAATGTTTTGGCATCTGCTTTCAAATGAAGTCATCTAACAGAAGCAATGGTTCAGAAAAGGACTATAATATGCTTTTAAAAATGGCTAAACGTGTGTTTTACATGGCATGTGTGTGTATGTTTGCGTATTTCAGGGATTTTTTTCAGAGTACTTGAAATCTGAGGGCATGTGTGTCGACTCATAAAAAGGTAATGTGGGCTTACGATTATTAATATGAAGAGTGTGTGTGGATTGCGGGGTGAGATGGGGACAGTGAATGCATCAGGCAGATGTTAGATGACTTGCATAGTGAGATGTGATGACATAGCACATGCTCTCTGTTTTTCTCTTCTATCTCATGCTTGTTGCCTTTCTTCTTTTTTTTTTTCTTCCCGCTCCAACTCGTCTCTTTCCCATCACATCCACGCCTCCCTTTCTTTACCTCCTTCATCTCTTCTTGCTCCTCTCATTAATTTTCCATCTCTCATCTGCCTTTCGCCCGTCTTGTATTTCACCCGTCAAAAGGAGTAATATGTACTTTGATTCCTCCTGTCTTTTCTTCTCATCCTCAGATTTTTACTCATTCACTGCATTGTTGATCTTTCTTTAATCTTCACTTTGAACATGTAGGTATGTGTGATCTTACACTCATGTTGAAAAACTGGCACTTATCATTGTGTGTAATAGGACATGACCTGTATTAAGTACCCAGGGCTATCTTCACCCTCCACTTGAATCAAAATCTCCATTATTATTATTATTATTATTATTATTTGAGAACTTATCTGCAAAGACCTTGTATGAGTGGAAATTAATAGTTTATGTTTACCTTTATGCTTATTATCTCTATTTTTAATATTTAAAAAAAAACTTTTGTAGCTATACTCTTCTATTGTTTACAGTATTTTGGATTTATTTTATATGATAAATGGGCTGAACTTGTAGAATAGATTTTATGCACCTCACATTTACACCTACACACACACACACACACACACACACACACACACACACACACACACACACACACACACACCAGTAGGCTGCCATGCAAAGTGCCCTCAAACCCGACTGGGAACTATTTAGGGTCCAGTGTCTTGCCCAACAACAATTCAGTTGCAGCAGGGATTCAAACCATCAACCCTCTACCTCCTTTACCATCTGAGCCACAGCCAACCTGATAACTTTTTTTGTCATATAGGGACTTTTTATGGGGGATGTTATTTTGACTTTTATGTTCTTAATAACTAAACTAAAACTGGACAATATAGTCAAAGAAATTACATCTTTAGTATTTTTCCAAAATATTTTGTACAGTTTACTAGTGATGCACCGATCAGTATTTTTTGGCCCGATCACCAAAAAACTTGATCTGCTGATTGTCGATCACAGAAGGAATTTTAACTTTCCATACCTTTTCATCTAGCATTATTATTATCATTATTATTATTATTATTATTATTATTGTTAGTTTAACACTCATACAGCAAAAGTATCGGTTAAATTCGTATCAAATGAGGTTTATAGACTGCTAGTGACCCAGAAGAGATGTAGGTACATTTCGGGTTAAGTAGGTCAAAGGTCAAATTTTTTTCAATAATTTTTTGCTTCTTTTTCATCAAATCTTAATTAATTCAACTAATCTATGACCAAATCATTTTTTTACTAAATATTCAGCACCATGTTTAACTGTTTAAACTGTTTGCTGTTGGTTACAATCAAAAGTGCAACAATTGCAACACACACAGTATCTGAACCACATGCAAGTGTGAGTGTGATTAGTGCAAAGAGGGTTATGGTTTTCCCCTTATTTAAATTGTTTTTGTCAAGAAGCTTCAAAACAATACTGACATTGTAAGAATAATCACTTCCTGGAAATTCCGTAACATGATTGGCTGACAGTTGCAGATCAGAGGCAGCAGGCTGGGTCACGTTGTTATGAGCCAGAAATGACAAATCTGGGATCAGATGGGCAGCTTCTCGCGGCTCAGACAGACTGGAACTACTGTGCGAATGATTTGCATGCAGAGAGTTTCACTGCAACCGTTTTGGAAATCAGACCTCTGAACTTCCAGTGACAGGATGGCATCAGTAGGGCAATTAATATCAAGTTTCTCAACTGGACTTACTGATTTTGAAGTAAAAGTTAGTTTAATGTTAATTTTATTTATTCATACTTTTTTTCACCTTGACTTAAATGTTGAATTCAACAGTTATCGGGTACAAGATTTTCTGTTTGTGCCAAATTTTGCCTCTGATATTGGATAAACTCTTCCTGCTCTAGACCATTACTACAATATCCCTCTGGGTGATAAATGAGAAATTAAACATTAAAACACATGCATGCAACACTAGAGTAACTGGTGTAGAAGTTGGTGTGTGGAGAATGTCTTCTCTTAAAGCAGAAGCAGTGAAGTGACTGCAGCTTTTAATGATCTGAGTCATGTTACCACACACATCTGGGCTCTTCATGCTGCATCAAACAGGATGCATCAGTAAAGACAAAGCAGCACATTAAAAATTCATTTCCGACAGCTGCGTGTATTTTCCATTTTAGGAAACGGCATTAGTAGTCCATACCAGTGAAACCTTTGACAGATTTTAAGTAAAACTGTGGTGTTAAATGCAATGTGGTTGAAAAATTTGGGTGCATCGAAGAAAAAAAAGTTACTGTAGGTGCACCAGTGCAAAAAGTTAGTCTAGAGCCGCTGTGTGTTTGTGTTCAATAGATCACGGGGTCTCCTGGTTTAGAGGTTATAGGTGGCTGAGAGCGTACGTGTGACTTCAGCCTAAAATAGATCAAGTCTGAACTGCCAGTTTGTCTGCATCAGCGTAAAGTGACCTGTGCTCACTCATCTAAGCTGCTTGCTGTACAACACTGTGCGGCTGATGTGTGTGTGTGTGTGTGTGTGTCGTCTTTTTTTTTTTGTGGATGTTTCGTCTTCCTTTGCTTTTGTCTGTGGATCGACTCTGTCCAGGTTGTTTAACTGCTTGTGTGTGCACTGCTTAGTGTTTCTGCAGATGTTATGCTGTGTGCATGTGCAAGTTAACTCCTGTTTCGTGCTTTGTGCTCACTTTTTATAATCTATGTGTGTTTTGGGAGGGGGCAGCTCCCTAGTCTCATTGTATACCTCCCAGATTCCCCACATTCCAGTGATAAGATGTCATTACTCAGAGAAATAGGGGGAGAGCGGGTAGCAGTGGGGGGTACATTATAGATTCCTTTTATATTAAATGTGTGCTGAAAAGACAAAAATTCCCAGTGAATTTCTGTTTTCATTTTCTCCCTCATACATTTATTATATGAGAGGCTTCAGGATAACTACAGCACCATTTTCTGTATGTACTATATCCATATCACACATATCCCGTGTTAATATAACAACTTGCCCCCACCCCCCACCCCCACTGACGTGAATGCAGTAATAAAACATATCCAAAACATGATTTCTGCCTGGTTATGTCAGGTCCTTTGGTAGTTCATTGATCAAAAACAAGATGTTGCAGTGGGGGAGGATTTTCCTGTTTCACTTGTTACAAGGTTTCATTGCTGTCTTGCCCCTTTAGGAGTCAAAGGGGGTTCTGTAAACTAAATTATAACCAATTATTTTACTCTGTTGTTTGCAAAGCAAGTGCAGGCCCATTTTTCCCCCCACAAAGTGTATATCTTTTGAACATTTTGAGGTTAAAATGGTATTTTTTAAACACGCAGTTAATGAGAAAATCGACTCAGAGTCTCTTGCAGGACCTGGCAACTGTCTAAAGGGGGTAAATGCTATGTTAATTCTAATGCTAATGTTAATTACCTGTAAAACAAGCAGTATGAATGTCTTTTTTCTCTCCATTTGGTCCATACCGTGATGTCTATTTTAAGTGCATTGTTTTGTTTTGTTTTGTTTTGTTTTATAGAAGTTGTTATCTACAAGTTTATTATTGCCTCCGCCAAGGAGGTATTAAATTCGGGTTTGTCTGAGTGTCAGCAGGATTGTGCAAAAAGTTCTGAATTAATTTTGATTAAACTTTCAGGAATGATAGATAATGGGTCAAGGAAGAACCCATTAGATTTTGAGCAATGAAGGTCAAAGGTCAAGGTTATCTCAGGATTCAGAATAGATAGAATCTCACTGTTTTTTGCATTCACATCATTTCACCTTCGTTCATCAGATGGGTCAACACATATGCCTCGATCATGTTACATTTTGACGTCGTATGATGCCATATCAAGCCTTGGCGGAGGTCTGCTGTCTCTGACTGCCTTGTTTTAATTACAAAACCCCTAGAGGTTGAAAACGCATTCTGTACATGTAAACTGTACTGCCTTTTTTAAATGCTTTTTTGTGTATGAAGTTATGGAGCCAAAACTGATAATGAAAATGATCCTATTGTCACACCTTTTAGAGGAAAATTCAACTTCATTAGTAGCTTTGAAACATAATCTGGAAGACAGAAAAAACAAGAAAAGAGGATTGTTTTTTTTTTATATATGCTAAGTCTATATGAAAATAGTTCAAATGCAGCCTATAATAAAATAAGCAAAACAAATGGTTTTGGGTTTAATAGTCACAGTCACTTCTAGAAATAGAACTGAAGAGCAGCCAGATACAAAGTAGAGACAGAGAAACGTCTCATACTGATGTGCTTTATGTGTGTGTTCTTGTGTATGTGTGTGTTTGTTGCTTTGTCTCACTGTTATTGTTTTTTTTTCTCTGCCACTCTCCCCTCCCTTTTTGTTTCTTACTCTCCCTGGCTTTTCCCTCCCTCCCTCTCCATCCTCCATGACCTTAACTTATACCTCCAGGGAAAAGAGAGAGAGAGAGACAGACAGACAGAGATGGAGAGAGAGAGTGAAAGAGAAAAGAGATGGGCTTTTTTCTCCCTCATTTTTTCCCCTTTTCAGTTCTATAAATAGCAGTTTGAGCAGCAGAGTGTTATCTGCTGAGCCATAACTAGAGCAGAATGAGTAGAGACTGTGTGTAGCTGCATGTGTCTAAGTGAATAGAGTAGATGCATGTCTGAAAGTCTCTGTGTGGCAGTAAATCTCACATTTTTGGGATGTGTAAAAGGTAAAAAATAACAAAGACATACATCTGAAATCTACCATACTGTTAACTTTAGGAATTATTACTCAAGCATTAAGGGGCTTGGTAGGTTTTAGCTTTTGTTCTCAATTAAAATGCTTCATTATGGAAGCATCAATATACAGCAGACTGTCTGGTCAAACCGTCATGTTATTTTCTCATATGGTAGTTTCCTTGTGAATGAGTTTAGGGTGAAAAATAACAATATAATAATAACAAGTTTGTGACGGGAAAAATCTGGTAGCAATGTGTCTATGTGTGAAAAAGGTCTGAATAAAGTCAGATGTTAAATAGTTACTAAAAGCTGCACCATCATTATGATGACCAGTTATTAATTGCTGTGATTAATGTGACATCAGTAAACATGAGAGTGCTTGTCCTGTGCAGGATCACCCCCCCCATTAAAATGAACTGAGTATATCTGAATGAATAAACCAATCAACAAACATTGGACTGAACATAAAACTAACTGTAAAATGTCATGGTTTCTCTTAGAATATTCAAAATGTTTTAGAGACACTGTTTTGCCTCAAAGTTTAAGACTAACTGCATTGTTATTGCTCACTATTAGGGTCAAGCTCTGGTCCTACTGGTGGTTTGTAAAATATAGGGGTGTAATGATACAGAAAAAGTTTGGTTACATACTTTTTATACATTTTTGGAATATTGAATGAGACTATTAAAAAAAAAAAAGAGTGGTGGCATACTGCTTTTGTTTTGTCATCCTGTTTCTCTGTTGACATAACTACACTGCAAAAATCTAAAATTTACCAAGTGTATATTTCTAATTTCTAGTCAAAATATCTCATCACACTTAAAATATGACATAATTACTTAAAGAGTAACTTTTAAGTGAAATATAAGAAATAATTTTTAGGCAATATTTCTTGAAAATCTTATTTCAATAAATCTTACCAAGATAATTTTCATTTGTTTCACTGGTTTTGCACTTGTTTGCTTGAATTAAACAAAAAAAAAAATCTGCCAATGGAACAAATGAAAATTATCTTGGTGGAACCTAATAAATATTACTACACACACACACACACACACACACACACACACACACACACACACACACACACACACACACACACACACACACACAAAAGTTTCAGTGTGGTCAACAGTATTTCCTAGAACATGACATTGCCTGACAGTAAATCATGGCAGGGGACAAAAAAGAATCTCGTAAGTGTAAATATCGCTCTGATATATTAGCTGGCCAAGGTATCAGTCTATCATTATTACTTATTCCCTTTTTTGTGACTGTGATAAAAATATCTGGATCCTTTCATGACTTCATCACACTATTGTTGAAGGAGTACAAATCCAACCACGTAACGCCACAGTTAAACATCTGCCGCTATCAGTGTCTGATTTACCATTAATCAGTCTTCAGTCAGTCAAACAAGGTCACAACAAACTGATACTAGGCGTAAATGAAGAAATATGCCATGCTGTTACAAAGAGCAATAATCAAGGTTCATATTGACAATGTATTGAATGATGGCGTAAGAGCTACGATGACAGACTGACAGGAGTTGCTTGTGGCAGTGAAGTTCTAGTGGAGTGAATTACTGCAGCTCTTCTTGGCTTTAGATGGGGGTGAGCTAGATTTTTGTGTGTTAATTGTTTTGTTCATTGTCACTTTGTTGAGGGAGGATTTTTCTGACACAGCATTGAGTCAGTGAGGACATGATGAACATCATGAAAATCACACACACTGTGGTCCTTGCGTTAGGAGGTTCTCCCCACCAGATTAGGAGTCAATCCCTCATAAGCCACAGTCTGCATGATGTAATGGCCACAGAGCGAGGTCACATGGATGAAACGAAACGCCCGCTGCCATTGGCATAGAGTGGGAAAGCCCCTTCTCTGCTTTAATTGCTGTGGTTGGGTGTAAGAATGACCAGCTGTGAGATGTGAAACGGTAATCTACCACAAATCAATTTTATGTGCAAAGCATAGAAACATTATGAGACACTGCTTCTTATTGTGCTCTTTAGATTTATGGAGACTTGGAGATTATTGTCTTTTCAAAAAAGATCAGTTTGTGTCATCACAGATTATAGTCTTATCTTGTAGTATCTCTGACTTTTCTGTTTGTCTTGTTGGCCAAATACCAAATATAAATGGCAAGATATGTTTATTTCTGTCACATTTCAAAAACATGGCAATGCAAATTTTGAGATGAATAAGTACAAAAGCACTTAAAGCAAGCAACATTAAAACATGTAAAATACAAATTTAAGAATGTTAAAAAAAAAGAAAGATGAGTCTATGTTACAGTGTAAAGTTAAAAGTGATGGGGGATGCACAGAGCTGACACTGATATTAGCCTGATACTTACTGTGACACTTGCATCACCTATTGAGTGTCCTATTCAGTTCTGTTATTCTATCCACCTGCATGCATACACTGCATCATGGATCAGCAATACACCAGAAACCTGTACCTATTTGCAGTAAATGCACAGCAGCTGTCGCATAAAGCAGCATGGAAATCACAGGGTGAGCAGAAATAAAACCCCTTGTCAATCCATAGAAGCTTGTAAAAAATGTTTGTCTATGTGGTGACTTGTATTCAGGAAAAAGTCATTTCACAGCTCATCAACTGAGCTGCTAATTTTGCACCAGCTTTAGCAAAAGCAGGCTAGAAGATGCTTGGCAATGCTGCTGCAAATCCCACAAACCCACTGTGTAACACTGTATGTTTGAATGGAACCTCTGTTACTGGTAAACTTCAACAGAATTGCTGATGCATGGTGATGATTATTATATGATTATTCTTTAATTATATGTCAATCTTTATTTATTATTAAGTCTGGGAGCCAATGAAGGAAATTGAAAAAGCTGGTGCATCCTTAGTCTGTGCTGAATAGTTTACAGCTGAAGTCACCAAGTTATTTAGATGATGAGATTGTGGATGCAGGAAGTGTGTTCCAGATTCAGCTGATGGGAGGTTTTATGTTCCCTTGCCACGGTGTTGCACTTATCTGAGAAATTAGTTTCTGTGGTGCTATAAGGTGGGATGTTAAAATATTACCTTGTTATCTCATAATCAAAGGGTCAAATGTTTGTTCCTTGCAGTAGACTATGTAAAAAAAATCCTTTAAAGGTAAATTCCACCCTTGTTCTTATTTTTATGACTGTGTTGGGAATCCACTATGGTGTACTTGTATTTAAAAAAAGTGGAAACGAGTACATTTTAACAAGTACAAACTGAAAACTCTTATCTCTTATCATTGAGAAAACACATTTTGGGTGATTGTGACCTTGACCTTTGATCTACATTCACCAAAATTTAATGGGATGTATTCTGCCCCACCTCACACCTTTCCTGAAAATCTAATGGAAATGGGCCAGTTGTTTTTACATAAATCTACTTAAAATCAAACTAGCAGACAGACAGACAGACAGACCAACAAACTCTTTCAATAGGTGCGGTAAGTACTGTGCCAAGTGTTTTCATTGATGAACGATCGACTTTGGTGATCTGACAAAAAGAGACTTTGAAAATCCCTCACATGCAGACATATTCTCACTCATCATGGGCACAGAATAATAATAGCCTTAGTTAAATCATATTTTTTCAGTAGAGAAACTGACAAAAAAAAAATAATCTCAGTACTGCAAACAAACTCAAACAAACTAACTAGTATTGCTTTTTAAAACTAGGAGACTTGCACAAATATCGATCTAACAAGTTGTCACATTCCAGGAGTTTTAAGTAGCACCAAATAACTAGCTAGAGAAGATATTGTTGTTTAAAAGCATGCATTTTTTATTTCTTTTAATACTGAAACATGCAGTGACATTCTATCATTTGTCACAGAGGTGATGATATCCAACAGCTGAGTAGGAATAAGAGCATCGGAATGTAATATCCCACAAAATATAGTCATTTTTAGCTGTAACACACAGTTTTATGGCCTTCCTTTCTGAACATACATGTGCAGGAGATCACCTAAAGGCCCACAAATTACAATGAACCTGTATTTATGAGGTCAGCTCCATTTGTTTACTGTTGTCCTTCCTCTGTTTAGGCCAATCTGTGTGTGTAGTGTTGTGTTGTGTTTTCATTGTGTTATGGGTGATAAATAGCTCACCCCCATCCCTCTGTTGTTTACTCAGGACTAGTTTTATTGAGAAAAGAGGTGGAAACAATAGTGATTCAGATGGAAAAATGAAAAGACAGAAAAGGCACTGAGGGATTAAGAATAAGAGAAAAATCAACAGAAGAAGGTTATATAGATGTGCAAAGAGGTTGAGAATGGGAGTGGGCTTTTTTATGTGGTTGTTTTTGTTTGTTTGTGCGTTCTTTGTTCTCCATAAAAACCTCAATTCAGTCTCACTGCATCAATATTTAATTTAAAATAGCTGTTACTGTTCCTTGTGAGCTGAAGAAGCATGTGTAGGTTATCACAAGTGACTTACTGCAGGGGGATTATGTTTGATATTTCATATTTAAGGGTTGTATTACATGCTCTGTACTAGTGGACGATTGATAGGGATTTTTTTGGGGGCCGATACTTTTTCTTACATTTTTTACTTAGATCAGCCTAAACCGATGGCTAATGCATGCTGCCGATATTTGGAGCAAACACTGATTTTTTTGTTTCTCTCTCTCTCTCTCTCAAATGATAACAAATGTCAGAGGAAACTTTTTTTTTAAAGGAAACATTTATTTTACTTGAATATTTCCAGTTATTACTCATACTTACAATAAAAAAGTAAAAAAAATTGTAGCATTTGACCTAATAAATATTACACCACATAAAAATGTTTTTTTTAGCATCCAAGAACACAGAGGGACTATGAACTTCACCTGTCAGCAAATCATCGCAGAGAAAAAAAAATAACATATCGGTCAACTCAACTCAGCCCAGTATATCAGCTAGTCGATATATCAGACTATCATTACTCTGTACATGCCAAAAAACTGCAGTTTATGCCTTTCTGTATGATTATGTGATTCCTATTGATGATCTATAGAGGAGTAACGGTTAAAGGTCAAACCAACATAAAGCGTCTTAATAAAGTGTTGCCTCCAGAGCTGCTTTAATGCATCTTAGAGCTGACTGTCCATGAATGAAAGCCATTCTTAAGAAAGCTATCCTCTCATTTGGTACGTTTAATGTGTTGGGAAAGCATTGTGTAACACACGGTTTCAGAATCATGCAATAGATAATACTATTTTCATATCCCTCAGACCATTCATGAAAGGCTCATGGCGTATGGATGGGGGGAACAAACCCCTCCCATCAGGATAGAAATGTGTTGTCACAGAATAAAAGTGATCACTCAGACAAACTATGTGTTCTTTTGCGGTAGTTTCATTCTTCTATGGGGAGGAATGAACCCAAACCACAGCATCAAATATCTCCCTCATAAGCAGATCCCCTCACTTTCAGGGTCTGGCTTTTAATCCGTTCTCTTAATGTACACCCACATGTACTCATCTACTTGTCAAGGATATGAGGAAGGATGACTCATTTGATCATATCACTTCTTTTGCACTGCAGACCAGTGTTGATGTTTTTTGTTGTCAAATGTGCGTTCATCTTTGCAGTGATGGTCTCTGCTGTGGCATCCCTCTGTATGTAGCTGTTCACTGACTGTTTTTTGCTGACACAGGTTGATCATCTGCTGCATTTGCTCTTCTGTTATTCCTTATATACTCCACAGTGTCTCTTTCACCACATACTGGCTGATGACCACAGTTTCCTGTTTTACAGATGCGTAAACACAGATTGAATGAGAATCAAAATCCCCACATATCATGTTGATGCTAAATGCATTAATTGAACAAAGGTGTTTGACCCCATTGTAAGGCAGTGTGGTAGAATACAAAACGCTGCAGACAATAGCATTTGTGCTAACAACATTAACCATTTGACTCATCAATTCGGTGTTCAACAGTGTTGTTGCACAGTCAATCATTGTCTGTATCTATAAACCCTTATCCAAGCTTTTCATTACTTTACCTTTGAAAGATCTGAAACTAAAGTGAACACAACAATGGATTATTTTTGTACAGACTTGCAACAGTTCCACTGATAACCTGTAGCCAATGGTTTTGTACTGGTCCTATTTGCTGAACGTGCCACAGGAAACACTGCAAGATTTATACAAAACATAGCAAGATATAAACTGAATGCCGAGTATGGGATGACACTTTCCAGTCACTTTAGTCATTGTTCCTTTTGAGTGTCTCTGATTTTCCTGCCATTGGTGCTCCAATAGTTAACCATCTTTCAAAGTCACTTAAATGTTTTTTTTTTCACCATCTTGTCCCAAAATTGGAATTATCTGGTCCTCCTTAGGTGGTTTTGTAAAGTTACTGCAGGAAAATTAAAATATATAGATTGTAAGCTTGTTTCATGTACAAAACTAAAGATACAAGAAAAACATTTTGGCAGTAACAAATATACAGAAAAAACTTAAGAGGTTTATGAGTTAGAATGTAATGTAAAATCTTGTAGAGACAAGGCAGGCAAAGACAGAAAAAAGGCTGATGGAAAAAGGAGAGGGAGAGTGAATGAGAAAGCAAGAGTGAGATTCACATGGATGCAGACAGAGATAAAAGACTAATGCAGAGTGAGTGAAGGAAGCAGAGACAAACAGAGAGATGACCAGAGACAGGCAGAGTGAGAGGGAAACAGATAGTTAATGTGGGAGCTTTAGGAGGTAATGGACTGTAGATCCCTTGTGGTCTGATGGGAGTCCTTTTCAAACTGTGTACTTTAGCCAGTGTCTGCTCCATTATATATTCAATATCCAGATGCTCTCCAGGCCTGAGATTTCTGCACAAATATGAACGACTGACATGGCCGTCAGTGGTGGTGATGATGATGATGATGCAGTTTGACTTCACCTTAAATCACTGTAATCAGGCTGAACACATTATTTTAACATGTTGGTGAATGTAAGAAAAATGTGTGATGCACTGAAGGTGAATGTATCATCATTTCTATAACTTGTATTTCTTTCTGCATGAGTGAGCTTGTGTGTGCAGTGTGTGTTTGATGTGTGGGTGGCTGTGCACGCATGCATAACCATGCATCTCTGTTTGCAGAAGAACAGGTTCGGGTGTTGATATATGTTTGGATGATAATCAGGTCACGCCTATTTTTGGCTATAGTTCAAGATATGTCTGACACATTCTTTTATACAATACTGATTAGTTGTAACAACCACAAAAAAAAAAGTTTCACTTAGGAATTTTGTATAAGAACAAACGGATGGGATAGTACTTGCATCAAGATGGCACTTGGTGGAAAGCGGTTGTTGAGTGGTGGCTGTTGAGAATACTGTGTTTTATCTTTGTTTTAAAGAGCAAGAAAGTTCGACAAGAAAGGACACCCATGCCCCGCTGCACATAAGAGCCTGCGTGGTGTGTGTGTGATCAGAACCAAACTGTTGCCAAACTTTGCAGCCTTGTAGTAGAAGATGCAGTTGCCACAGTCTATAGAACATCCGCTCATTGTGGTTCCAGCACGAACACACTTTGCGCTCTTCTATTTTAGTATGAGAAGAAGCTCTCGCATTCATATTTTAGACCATGTAGTCAATCCCCAGTTATCACTTACATGCATCTATCTATTCCACTTTGATGTGCTGGTTTCTTTGACAGATTGACACAGGATTTTAGCTATTATTTATGTATTTTTTGTTATATTAAAATATATTAGCTGCCTTAACATATTTGCCTTTACCTTGTTTTTACGGTTTAACTCCACTCAATTGTATTTAAACAGTACAAGAGTAAAAGGATTTAAAGTACATCGAGTTTCGCGTTCATATCCAAAAAGAATATGCAAACGTGATAGAATTTCTGCTATCATTGCTATTTCTCAGTGATATAAAATAATATAGTATATATGTGACTGGGGATTTAAAGAGTGCTGGTGCTTGAATTATTAAAAAGGTTTTATTTTTAGATGTTTTAACTGTTTAAGTATTTTAAAAACACTGTTTTGGTGTGTAATTTCACCATTCTGCAGGATTACAGCAGAAACACAGCACAGCTTTGTTGTGGAGAGGATTTAGAGCTGAAAAGGCTAAGAGCTGCTGGCATTTCTAGTGTCTTCCAGCACATTTTAGGGAGGATTTAATTCTAAACGCTTTAGAAGGCCCCCTTTTTTGTCGAAACAGCAAAGCTGCTCAGACTGCTGTGGAAGGGAATGTCCTTAATTAGCCCAAACATTAGCTCTGTTTCAGCTCAGTAGCCTGAAGACGCTGAGGGGGAGGATGAGAAGACTGTGATAAAAAGGGAAAGGGGCAAAAAAGGGATGGCTGAGGGCAGCAAAGAAGGACATGAGATGAGAAGATGGATACCTACCAAAAAAGAGTCAGGGCTGATCTAATTCAGTATCTGGTGCAGATACTGACGTCATTCACTCACTGAATGGATTCACGTGCCGATCCTGAGTCGATATATTTAATTTATAATGATGTAATGGTGTGGGTTTAAGTGGCTACACTCCTAAGGTTGCACTCAGACGCTAGAAGAATCACCCTGGAAATAAATATCCTGGTATAGTCCAATACAATGTGAGTCCGATGAGTATTAAAATGAACTGGTAAATACCGTGAAGCAGTATCTGCGTTATGAAATATGTTTCTATGTCCTGTCTTTGTGAGTTTGCCAACAGTCTCACACATATTACTGAGATATATTACTATGGTTTGGTTAAATATTGAGCAATAGCCAACTGTTTTTGTCGGTGCATGTGTTTGTTGAGAGTGGGAACGAGTGTGTAGCAGCTCATCATGGAAACAGGCAGCACCCAAATAAAGGGCAGGTTCTGTTGTCACCCATTTTGTCACAACATGTCTTTAGTTTTTGGTATTTTTTATGACCAGAACTTCTATATTGTCTAAGCCTTGCCTTAGTTTAGACGGATGTGTGACTCCTATCTGTTGTTTTATGAAACTATTTACAACCTTCTTCCTCTTTATTCTCCTCCTCAATGTATTTCCATTATTCAGAACAGGTTTCACCAGCCTCTTTGCCAAAGTGTAAAGCTGTAGATGCTTGAGTTTACTTTTTAAAGTCACAGCAAGAATAAACACTTGGCATATGCGCCTTCAAAGTGAAGTCTGATCAGTATTATGTCTCCAGTTGTTGGGTGTGTGATTGTTTAATTGACGGCTGAAGCTTTTATTTCTGCATGTGTGCGCCAACATATTCTGGGGGGTATAGTATTTTCACATCACAGGGCTACTCACTAGTTAGACTGATATATATTCTGGCTGATATATTGATTTATATTGGCCATCAGCCTTAATTTTTTTTAAAGCTAATGTTTAATCAATAGTAAAAATGTTATAAAATATTTGATCAGTGTGGGCAGCACTTAAAGTTCAGTAAATGTCAAAAGAATACTATTTGTTTGTGTATTAATAACTTCCTTCATGTTGCTGCATTAAATTAAGTGTTTCAATTGTATTGTACGGACAATGTGCTCTTAAGAAACAAAAAAATCTCCCTCAAAAACCAGTTTCAGATATTGGCCATAAGTTGACCAAGTTATTTAAAAAAATTCTGTATCAGTATCAGCCTTAGAAAAAACCCATATCAGTCAATCTCTACCACTCGCATACTACTCACATTACACATAATGCAAGTTTGTATATGTCGATATGTTTTGTAGCTGTAGGAAGGACATGAGCAGGTATTCTACCACCCTGAACACAAGTACTAAAAGCTACAGAGATCCAACACTACAAGTATTATATGTCTACTGCTAAAATTCAGGGAATGAACCAAAGAAGAGCAAAAATAATCTTGCATGATGGAGAAATGATCACATATGCTGTCTTACCTTTTCTGTTTTCTAATCGTAATAGTCCAGTCAACAGTAGTAAAAATAAATGGGTGGATATATCAGTTTATAATTCTGTAAAAATGAATTGGAGCAAATATTGCAGTGTGATGGGGAAAGCAGGTGCATATTGAGGGTTTTAGGTGATGTGCTAAATATGAATTATTCCTTAATGTCGAAAACATATAGAGAAGTATCAGTATTAATGTACATTAAGTAACTTTTGGAAGTATTTCTGCTTGTTGGTCAATATGGAGTCCATACCAATAACACTTGATTGAATGTGAGGCGTATAATCCATGTCTGTCACTTCATGTATCTTTGTGTAAACATATCAATGTAATTTTTAAAAGCCACCTGAATGCATCATGGATATAACACACAGTGGCAACAAAGGCATCGAGTTCCGACTCCAGGCAAAAGTGGGGCAAAAATCAGATATTTTTTTCCTCTTTTGGGCATATGTAATTCAGGTCTGTTTGTTTTTTTCCATGACAGCAAGAGCAGCTCATATCACATGGAACCTGATCTCCTCGATTCACCCTGAACACACAGACACGTGTATGTGCACCACGCCTTCAGTTGGCTGCGCTTTTTAAAAGCAACACATTTATCTTAGGAGTTCTATTAAAAACATAACTGAAAAAGTGACAATAGTTATGGTAATACAATATGGTAACTGTGTTGCTTAGTAAGTTCTTACTTCATCAGTAAACGTAATCAGGGAACGTATGACAAAAGTTATTGTAGTCTCGGGTTTGCTGATAGACTCCAAGTCCACAGAAATAAGATCAATGTGGGAAATATATATAGTTAAATGGGAAACATTTTACTATATATATGCTCTGTATGTAAATTAATATTACTATTAGCTAAAGAGTAAACCAGGAACAGTGTCATAATGGAACTAGTCAAATGTCTGTTGATAAAAATGTAAAAATACAGAAAAAGCACAATTAGAGGTCATTTATTTCCCTTTCCACCTTTATAATTCTGTGTTCTTTTATGGATGTTTTAACTCACATATAACTTTACCTTGAACCATTATCTATTTTAATGTGTCATACAGTGGATATAGTGTTGAATTGGGAAGATGAATGGTGAATAGGTACCCTTCTTTTTAAGGTAATTGTGCACAAATGTTTGTGATATTCTCAATGTATGAGTGCGTAGGTGAGTGATTTTGGCAGAGTCTGTAGGGCAGGTACACACACCTGCATGAGGAAGTAAATGCTTCCACTTCTCAGGAACACTTAACGTGCATGTTGAATCACCTGCCCTTCCTTCACCTTCTGTTGAATTTCTGTATTTATCTCTAGGATTTTTCTTTCTTTTTCTTGGTAATTTGTCATTCCATCCATTCGCCGACGGCCGCAGTTTGACCCCGGTATTTTCTCAGTCTGGTGCACAATCATTCATCCATCTCTTTATTCTCTCTCTCTCTCTCTCTCTCTCTCTCTCTCTCGGTCTGTCTCTCTCTCTCGGTCTGTCTCTCTCTCTCTCTCTCTCTCTCTCTCTGAGTCTGTCTCTCTCTCGCTCTCTCTCTCTCTCTCTCTCTCTCTCTGTGTCTGTCTCTCTCTCTCTCTCTCTCTCTCTCTCTCTCTCGCTCTCTCTCTCTCTCTCTCTCTCTCTCTCTCTGTGTCTGTCTCTCTCTCTCTCTCTCTCTCTCTCTCTCTCTCTAGCACTTCTGTCTCCATCTGACCCTCTCTTTAACTTACTGTCTGACACTCCACAGCCCTTCCTTCCTCATCTTTTCCTTTTTAAGTCCTCGCTGTTCTTTCTTTTTTTATCTCTTCTTTTCCTCAATCTTTCACTCGTTTTCTGCCTGTCACCTCTGTGTTGTGCAGTTTCTGAAATTCTCTACTTTGTTGCTCTCTCCTCATTCTCTCCATCTCCCTCTCTTTCAGTCTCTCTCTTGTCTATAAATAGCAACGTCGTGGGATGGAGGTGTTAGGAGCATCAACAGCGTGTGCGATTCATATTTTCAGCTGTGCCTTTGTACTTCTTTTCTCTTCATCTTCATCCTGAGTTACTGATACATGATTAGTTGAGTATGTACCAGATGTTTCTGCACATGAAAGTTTGCTTTGTTACACACTTCACTAGAACTCCATATTTGGTTTTATTTATTTATGTATTTTTGCTGGTGTATCAGAAGGTGTATTGACAACTGGATAATTTGTAAAGGACTGCTCTTAAATATGTGACTGAGGTGCAGTGGATCAATCACATAAAATTGTATAAAAGATCTAATGCATTAAAATTCTAGTATGTGCATTGTAAAAGTTCACTAAAAATGGTTATCTACCAGCTAAACTTGACTTGCTAAAAATCTAATAGTTGCTATAACAGTGACTTTTCTCTGCTGTGCGACCAAAAAATTTATTTCTTATCTTTGTTTGTAGTTTTATGACAAATCGTGATTATACTCACATTTATTTCTTATTCACTATTACAAGAAATGACACCAACTCACATGATTTCTGAAACATGTAAAATATCTAAACAGTTAAATTTATTTCTATCTCTTAGACTTATTTCTCTTATAGTTATGCTTCATTTTACATTCATTAATTTCCATTTTTGGGACTGTTTTAGATAAATCACTAATTCAGTCTCAAACACTTTACATATTGCAAATCAACATATCAGTGACAGTCAATATTTTGAAGGTTTTCACAAATCAGGCTAAAGATTTTTCAAGTGCAAGCACATTACGCTAATTCTCTGTAGTTCTAGGTATGTGCTCTGTCGTAATTGATCTATTAAGAACAAGTTGTGTGTAGTTTTCTAGAAATGTAATAATAAAAAATAACTTGGTTCCAGGTAGGTACATAAAAAAGGCTACACACCCATGTGTTCCTCAAACAGACACATATGATATGGGGGGTGCATTCATTAGTATGTTAAATCCATGCTCACCACAGAACATATAATCACAGATTTATGCAGCCATCTACATCATTGCTTCCATCCATGGACTTGAATTGTTTGGAAATGTGTGCACAAATCACACACACACACACACACACAAAGGGAGGGGTATTGAGGGTCCCATTGAACAGAGGGGTCTGAGGTCAGATTTAGGGTCAGAGTTGGGGTCATTCATCAGGTTCATGGGGGAGGGGTTTCCCAGTGATGATGGATTAACAGAGACACAAGAGGAAAAGAAAGAGATGCAGAAAAAGGAAAAAGAGTCCTCACCCAGAAAATGAATCATATCTGATGTCCTGTGCTGACTACACAGGATGTGAGTGTGCAGTGTCATAGTCATAGTGTGTGTGTGTGTGTGTGTGTGTGCCTGACAGCACATACCGGTCTATCACTACTTTTCTTTATCAGGATGTGGAAGCACAGTGAACTGATGGGATAGTGTTGACTCACATCAGTAAACATGGGCAAATTGTTGTTTGTGTTTTTGCTTCTACATCTGGTACTTAACTGTTGTTTCTGTTTAAGTTAAGGTTTTTATAATTGGAAATTTGATTGAGTGTCTTTTTTTCTTTTGTTTGCTTCTGCTTTCTTCGTCTGTCATTTGTTAACCATTTAATTCATGAACCTCAAGGTTTGAGTGATGACTGTTCTTTCTTTCCCTTTAGTAACAGAGGAATGTTTTGTACTTTTCATAAGACACCTGTAATTTCCACAAACAATTGTAAAGGTATTTATATAACTGAGCTGTTGATATAAATCCAGATAATGACAGTGTACTGCACCACACACTGACACCTGTCAGTGAATTATATCACAGTACATAGTGTAACTATTCGGATAGTTGATTTGACAGGTTTATGAATGTGCAGTAGCCTCCTTTTATCGTGTCTGTTACTCACATCAAATCACAATCTTAATTCATGGCAACATGTGACATATTTCCTGCATCAGGAAGTTGAGTGAAGTTGAGTGTTCCAGCTGTGTAAGGTTGGTTCCCTCTTCTTAAATCCACATTTTTTCAACAATAACTGTCAATAAATGGGATTATTATTTAAAAAAAAAACAACAACAACTTTGTCACTGCTGCAAACATTGAAGTGTTTACTGCTTGCTCTCCGTGGGACAGTGTAGCTGAAAAGGGAAGGACATGCTACTAGGTCAGGTTTTGCATTCCCTGCTCAGCGGGTGATCCATGGCACTGATGTTGTCAGAGGGTGTGGGTTCAGATAACAAACCAGACCTAGTTAGAAGTTTGATTTCCATTACCCATGATGCAGTTAGTGGCTTTTGAAGTAATGTGAGCTGAATCTCATTTTATGCTGTTCTGACAAAATATTTTCACAACCATCTGTTAAAGATTTTTACATAACAGAACATGACTGTGTGTTTAGACATTTTATCAGACAAATAAATGATTTAGACTCATCTTCCAAACACAACATGAGCACACAGTGAGTTGTGTGTGTTGGCAGAGTGCTCAGTATGGACAGGTGTGTGAAGCTTTTGAAATCGCGACTTTGATGCTTCCTATTGTAGCAAACACTCTGCTTGTTTTTTTACATGGGCTTTGACTGGACCGAGTCACATTTGTCAATGTCGCATAAAATGAAACTGGGCCCAAAAGCTCTTTGCTCACATAGTCTGTTATGATCAAAAGCAAAGAAAAGACAATATGTTCATCAATGCAAACTTCCTGCTTTTATGCACTGTGCATACATGTGAGTGACTGAGCATGATTTCCCTGCAGTGGCTGTTTGGCTTCCAATCTGAGTCCAGGCATTTCTCACCTTCCCACTTTATCCTGCCTCTGACTTCAGCCTTGTTTTCCTCATCTCTTATGAGCCTCCAGTGGTGTGATATAAGACATGTTTGAGTACACATGTATTTGTGTATTTTTATTATTTCTTATTAACCGTAACCTAAGAAGAGGCCTTTCTGTCGACACTTTTCTGTCAGTCTTGTATATATTTTTTTTTTTTCTACGATTTCACATCATTGTGTAAGTGCATGCCTACTTCTTGATCATTCTGACCTGCTTTGTATAGTATGTGATGATGATTACCCCGACCTCCGAAGGGAAGAGGGTGTATTGGTTTTGAGTCGGTTTGTTTGTTTGTGAAAGTTTTACACAAAAACTAGTCGACCAATTGTTATAAAATTTTCAAGAAAGGTGTGAGATGATCCAGAATAGATCCATTGCATTTTGGTGAATGTATGTCAAAGGTCACAAAGTTTGTTTAAAGGTTGTTTAATTATGAATGATGTTTTCATCGTAATGCATCTCTGCATAATCAATTATAGATATTATCCTTAAGCATTCTCAGCTCTAATGGCATAATTAACAGTCAGACTAATTTGCCCTTGAGCCGCAGCAGCATCAGTTTTTATTTTTTAAACAAAAGTAATGCTGTTATGTAATGCCTTCCTGTGGTATTGAAACTTACAGGAAGTGGTGGACCCATGCACGTTGCGTACTCTACTCAGTTTCTGACTCACCCATACCAATGCAACAGTTGCTCAAAGGCACCAGAAGCCCATCATTTACTCATCTCATCATCAAGGACATGAAACCAGTGACATTTTTAGCCCTATTCATTTTATCTTCAGGCAGTAACTGGTGAACTTCGAGGTGTCTGACATATGAAAAGACACAAAGAATAGAATGGTATCAGTGTCTCATTCAAACCCATAATCCTTCCTGTCTCCTGACTTGTGTCATGCTATTATTCATTGCATGGATATTTCAACCAGCCATTGTGTTCACATGAGCTCAGAACATATTGTTGTGTGACGTAACCTTTGTTTCAAAGAAAGACGTTTGGACATCTTTTATACACCACAACCACACCTTATACAACTGTAAAATAGGTTACATGCATGCTTTAGTTTTTTTTTTTTTTGTTGCAGTCCATATGTCCACACACACACACACACACACACACACACACACACACACACTCTTGCCTCTTTAGTTTGTGTGCTTATATAGACTTTTTCCATTTTCACTTGAGATACACTGAATGTATCTCAAGTGACATAAAGACACATGGGTTTGGAAGGTGCTGCCACTGGTAAATCAGTTTTACTGTTGACATTTAAAAGTATAAGGACAAAAGTATGAGTTGATGGATACAAAAAAAATTCCAAGTTGATGGATGTGTGCAAGAATTCAGTTAAATCCATCATTGTATTGTCGAAATCTAGTTTCTGGTAAATAATGGTTCTACACTGACCACTCATGGATCTGCTGCCAGATATGCTTTATGTGAATGTGGTACCTATTGGACAGAGTTGGTTGGATTTCTTATCCCTTGATAACCAACACAGGGGACCCCCCACTGTAGAGGTCTGCACTCCCTCAGGAATCCTGCAAGACCCATGGGTGCAGCGCAAATGTATGTGATACCGGACAAGTTCTGAACTCTCCCTGTGGTTGTTGGCAGGAGTAAAGCGATACTTTTGAGGGAGCGGGATAACCAGCTGGTCTGTGGCACTTCCGCGAATTTTAAATAAAATATAAATTATGTTATAAATCAGTTCTTGTCCATATTTATGTTTGTGGTCAGGACTGAATTATGAAACAAAAAAGAAAAGGGGAAAAATCCATCCAAATTCAGTGGATGTTGTCGTCACCAACTGCATGCACAGGATGATTTCAGACATAGAAAGCACCATATCTGACATTAGGGATGCCCTGAAAAATGACACGTTTCTTACGAAGAAACTTCCCAACTTAGAGTCCGACATTTGTCAGTCTTTCTCTATTATATTTGATGACAAGCAGAATCAGTTGCCATACGCTGCATGTGACAAATGCCAATGTTCCCTAACCTACAGTTGGCACAAATCGGGTGGGGTGGGGATCCTGTTCTTGTGGGACTTTTGCCAGCGGGAGTGGGACATAATAGTATATGTAGGTACAGGTAGGAGTGGGACTGAAAATTCAGTACAGCACAGACCTCTACCCTAGTGGAAGAACACTATCGATTTCAACTTCTCTATGTACATCATAAGTCATCCAAATAAGGGCACTTTAGTTGAAAATCAATTTTTTGGACATAAATCAAATAAATAATGGGTTGAGTGACATTAAATTTGGTTCATATTGATCGTCTCACAAATGTCCATGTTCTCGTTACCATCCACAGTTCATATGATGTCATTTTCATTCACTAGTTGGAGTTTTGTACCATTATTCTACCACTGTCAGGTCGCTGTAGCTCATTCTGATTAATGATAATCCAATATATCAGTTGGCCAATATATCAGGCCGACATTTATGTTTTTCTTGTATTGGTATCAGACTGTTGCATCAGCTGATATGCTGTGTGCACAGGTAAAGTTTGCAGCACCTCCCGTGTTCTTGGGGATACTGTACTGTTACCCTGGGATCTCAAATCTAGTCGTCAACGGCTGCTGTCCTGCATGTTTTAGATGTTAGTCATTTCCAACACGCCTGATTCAACCACACGGCTCATCAGAAGGCTGCTGGGGACGTTTGAGGACAAGCCATGTAGTTGAATTAGGTGTTTTGGCAATGACAAACATCTAAAACATGCAGGACGGTTGCCCTCAAGGACTAGAGTTTGAGACCCTTGTTGTTACTTGATCTACTTCACCTTGATGTTTATTTTAGAGTGAACTTGTTTTAGAAATTTTTTTTACCATATTGCTTGAAAACCTCTTCATGATCCCATATCATGCACTGAAATAGAATGGTTGCAAAAAACCTGAAATGTTTTAGTCCAGTCTAGAGGGTGAAACCAGAGGAAAACTCCAGCCAATCATTGTACTGATCATCTTTATAATGATTGATTTGCTGATACACCCATCAAATATCAGTCCACACATGGGTGTGTATACTTTCAAAACATAGCTTGCAGGAACCATTTACCAAGATCTCCTACCCTACCTTTAAATGCATTCAACACTTTTTTTTTTTCATCAGAATGTATGTTTTATTATGTGAAATGTTAATGTTACCTGTTCTAGCTTGCCTTTTACCAATAGATTATTATTATTTTTAGTTCAATAAATGTTTCGTTAAAAAAAAGAAGATATACTAACATCTATTATTTCAAAGAGAGAAAAAATAATCTCAGAATATTTGCTTATAAATACCGGCAGCCTGTATCAGTCATTGGGTAAAGCTGATGTAAAAAAATAAAAATAAAAAATTTAAATCAGTATCGGCTCCCAAAAAAATCCATATTAGTCGATCACTAATTTTGATTGTCACTTATCATACGTAGATTTATATATAACAGAGGATTGTCAGGGGGTGGGCTCTGCTGTTGGCCCCCCAAAAGAAAGGAAGTGATGGAGTACATGTGCCAATCTGCAGGACATCCTCACAATCAGAGTGACCATGACAAAGGAGACTAATGAAGGATAGCAACATAAGGTCAAAAAGGTTAAAGGTTAACTCATTTTATTGTCCCCGTAGGGAAGTTCAGTCTCTGCATTTTACCATCCTAATACATACAGACACATTTCCTACCATTAGCATCAGCAGTTCAGTTTAGCACACATTACATATTGGGAGCAGTGAGCTGCCACTGAAGGTGCTTAGGGGGTCAGCTCTAGACCTTCATCAGCCCCGGGGCACCCACAGGGGAATTAACCTATATGCACCTATGAGTACCCTGAAGGAGTTAGAAGCTTCAGCAGCTGAGATGGCCAGTCACTGCAGGAAACGGCTTTCACTTAGGTTCTTCACCCATCACAGTTTAATGAGAGAGCGATAAAGAGGAAATCACTGTTGAAGTATCCTCATCAAGGGTCAAATGAAAGAACGTACTTTGGTCTGATGAGACCAAATGGAGCTTTTAGGCCATCATACTAGATGCTATGTTTGGCCGACACCAATCGCTGCACATCAACACAAACACACCATCCCCACTGTGAAGCATGAGGGTGGCAGTGTCATTCTGTGGAAATGCTTCTGATCCTGTAAATGCAGAGGGAAAAATGAAGGCAGCAAAATGGGAAGTACTTTTGAAGGACAATCTGATTCAATCTGAATGAGAACTACAGTTTGAGAGGAGATTTGATTTTCCAGTGGAACAACTTGAACTATCTAGTGATATCTACACAGAAATAGATCAAGGATGTCAAGGAGACAGTTTTGGAGTGACCAAAACACAGCCAAGACCTCAACTCAGTCCATGTGCAACCTGTTAGAGCTTCAACAATTTAGCAAAGAATGGTTTAGAATCTCAGTGCCCAGGTGTGTGAGTATTAATGGTGTTTATTATATATTATGTATTTTCAATAGTTTCAGTAGTCATTTTAGTGGGTTTTTCCCCCTTTTTTAAATTCTTATTAAAAAGGTCCAATTAAATTGACCATAATTCTGTTTTTGAAGCCAATAAAATAGGTAGAATATTTTTTATAGCCACCGAATGTGGTTATATATTGTGTGCACATAATATGTGTGTGCAGGGCTCTTGACTATTGTACATGCACTGAAAAGGTAATTGTAGCCAGATGTACTTAGTGATTAATTATAGTTAGTTCTGTCAGAGGTGACGGAGCTGTACATTATTGCAATTATCCAGACTCTCTCAATATAAGAGTGTCTGCCAACCATTACACCAAAGCACAGGCAGCTGGAAAAGCAAACCTGTTAGGGTCAAAATCCCCTAAAAAAGTCTGTGTTAAGATTGTGATGTAGAAAAAACTTAACGTTATGTAACAAACTCAAAGCTATATTATTATGACATGAAATTCTGCTATTGTTATTTTTAAATAATGTCAGGCTCAGTTATAACCTTTAATGAAGAGACGCAAGAACAACCACCCGTCACTGTATGAATAAACCTTCTTAACTTTGTCCTTTATAAAGAATGTAATTGGTTCTGGTAGTTATCCTGCTATAATTGTACGCTCAGAAAAAACTTGTATGAATCGGTGTTCGTAGTCTCATTAGCAGAAGCTCCTTGTCGTTATAACACTTATCTTTCAGGAAAATGGTTCTCATTATGAAGTTATACAATTGTGCTTTTGTCTCAATTGACAGCTCATTATCTGCCCCGTCTTCCTCCCTCCTCCTCTTCCTCCTCCCCTGGCCTCTTCAAATCCTCCTCTCCCCCTACCTCCATTTTTAGCCTCTAACTTTCCTTCCATGTTTTCTTTTCCATCTCCCTCAGAGTCATGATCATCTTTCTCCTTCTCCTCATCTTCTCTCATCTCTCCTGCTGCTTTAACCCCCCACCCACACACCCACCCACCCACACAAACACACCACCCCCACGACCATTCTCACCAAGGTTATAATGTGGTTTTTTTTGGGGGGGGGGGGGTTAGCTTTTTTCATTACAGTTTACTTGTTTCTCCTCTAATTCAGTTTGTTTGTTAGTTTTTAGAGCATGTTTGGTAGTTTTTATTAGTAGTTTTCTGAATGTTTAGGCTACATTTATATGGAGACGATGGGAAAAGAAGATTCAAAACTGGTGTTACGTCTTAACCTTTTAATCTACATTTGCATGAGCATTGTCATTAACAAATCTCCATGCATATGGGGACACAAGAGTGTGTGGGATTGGATTGGATATGCATGCCAGGCTGCTAGATGGTACTGTGTGAACGCTGCCTGTGAATGTGTAACAGCAATATTTTTACGTTTTCAAGTGTGAGATGGAAACATAACAGATGGTTTTCAAGATTTCTTCAGATTTTTGCATTTTCACCCTTTAAAAACTAAATTCTTATGTAAACGTCCGATAAAATATAAAATATTTTGTTGTTTTTAATGGCAATCATCCTTGTGTAAACAGGCCCTTAGATTAGTTTTAGTTTTATCATATCTTCTATCTTCTTCACCATCCTGTTGAAAGGGGGTCATTGACTGATCAGAGACAAAAACATATGGACACACAATGTGTACATTCCCTATCGCAGGTGTGTGTGTGTGTGTGTGTGTGTGTGGTGGTGGTGGTGGGGGGGTAGTTATGGAGTGAACAAATGTCCGGACAACCCAGATATGTCGAGTCATTTATGTGTATACCATTGTATGTATATATAGCACATATTGTTATTGAAAGACAAAAACAATACATTTTAGTTTTGTAAACACACGATACAATTTTAGTTAGTTATCATATTTTCTTTTAATTCTTGTTTTTATTTATTCCAGTTAACAACTTTTTTTTTTTTTTTTCAATTTTAGTTTTCATCATTTCATTCCTTTTCATTAATGGTTATAACCATGATTCCCACCCCTGCTTCTTTCTCAGTTTACTTCTTTCCTCCTCCCTTTCTCATGAGTTGATTTGTTTTACTAACATTTACTACCGTTACAGACCTGCACATTAAAACTCCCAGTGTGCCTAGTGTGTTTTCTTGCAGCAGCATCACTTGCCCACTGAAGCAGTGTGTTTCCTAGACAAAGGCAGGGTGTGTTTCCAGTAGATGGAAGTGTTCCACTGGCTCTGTCCTTGTGACATTGACATCTCTGTCTCATATGGAGGCTGAGACAGACAGGCACCTCCACCGTAACCCGACACCGTGTGTGTGAGAGCACCATGTTCTCACAGTTATTGCATCATTGTGTCATCTAACCCCACTTCAACTGCACCTCCTCTCTGCTCCCTTCTTCATCCTCTACTTGTTCTTCCTTTCTTATTTCTTTTTTTCTCCTCTCCTCTCCTCTCCTCTCCTCTCCTCTCCTCTCCTCTCCTCTCCTCTCCTCTCCTCTCCTCTCCTCTCCTCTCCTATGTGGAAAAGTATTCTTTTTCTTCAGAGGACAGACCTCTCTTTCCTCTTCCTGTAACCTCACTTCCATCATCTGGCCTTTTTCTCATACCCTAATAGTTGTTACATTACTCTACTATATTCTGTGTTGCATTTTTATCTTTATTTTTGTGTGCAGACTGGGGTATTTGTATTCTAACACACATTAAACAGTGTTTTACTTCATCTTTACTCTTTGTTATAAATCACATGTTTGAGATGAAACAAAAGTTGAAGAAAAACTGGGTTAATGTCTTGTAACATTGTATGCTTTGGCAGTAATGGAGTCTCATCTGGAACAAATTAACCCCAAAACCTGCATGTAACAAAAACCACAGTCTCTCATCAGACAGACCCACACACGCATGGACATGCACACAGCGACTACACGCATTAACAGACAGACACACACACACACACACACACACATATATACATTTGGCTGCTGGATCTTTCCTGGAGCTTGTCCACTTGTCTGTCACAGATTACTTCAGTTGCTAGTGCACGGATCTATCGGTAGCCTGTATCTGTTTAACTTCTCTGGTTACCCTGTCACAGTCGGAGCCTAAATCAGTTCTTCTCCCTCATCTCAACTAGCCAGCTGTCCAGGAAATTTAGGCCAATGAGAGCGAAGGACAATGCCGGAAAGACATAGATAGCAAACCAGACAAGAGCAGATGAATATGGAGGGAAGAAGAGGATGAAAATAAGTATTGATTTCTAAGTTTGGGGTTTTGACATTGTTCTGTCAGCTTTTTATTTTCACTCTCAGCCTCTCTTTCCTTCCCTGCTGACATAAACTAATCCACCTTTTATGTTTATTGAATAGAGGAGCTGTCGAGTGCTGTGTGTGTTTATACACACATGCGCATGGGCTTGTGCAGCCCATTTGTGTATTGGTTTTCATACATTTGTGTTTATCTCTTTGGGGTTTGTGTTAATCTTTTGACAAGCTCAGGGGCTGTGGAGGAGTTCAACGACCACAGCAGGAGCTCATTCATGTAAACACCAGTGTGTCTAGTGTTGGTACAGGGCAGGATGTGTTTGCGTCAGTGCTGTATAGCATACATGTAAATGAACGGGGTTGAGTCATTAAAGTGGTACTTAGGCTTACAGAGCATAAATATTGACTTGAATTCAAGGCTTAAATGCTTACTCTCACTCTTTTACATTGAATCTGCTAATTGAAGGGTGCAGCCTGTAAAGTAAAATAATCACAGAGCGACCTTCGACTTTATGGTATATGGGAGTTATCATTAAAAAGTGGAGGGGGGCTTGTTACATACCACACCACATTTCTATTTCCTCAACGTCTAAGGACACATTAACATCAAAGCATTTTGTGAAAATAGAAGAAACTTGAAAGTTTAAAAAAAATTGTGTTAAAGGCTTGTTTTAAAAAAA
This sequence comes from Siphamia tubifer, assembly GCA_020466265.1. Lineage (NCBI taxonomy): Eukaryota > Metazoa > Chordata > Actinopteri > Kurtiformes > Apogonidae > Siphamia > Siphamia tubifer. Next base: position 39,979,385 of record CM035794.1, on the reverse strand, counting down.
TATGTAATATTATCTAAAATTACATTGTGTTAATAATGCATGCCAGTCAGTATAAATACTTAATATACTTAATAAATAGATAATGTATCTTGTCTCGTCATCTGAACCTGCTTTATCCTCACTAGGGTCGCGGGGGTCTGTGGGGGCCTAATACAGCTACAATGGGTGAAGGCGGGGTACACCCTGTATGAGTTGTCAGTTCATCGCAGGGCTGAACATATATAGACATTCATAATTTATTTACAATTCACAGGCTGATCTTTGAGCCTCTGTGAAAGTCAGAAGTTGAACGTCTGAGTTATTTGAGAATTTTATACATTTAAAGGTAGAATATTAGAAAAAAAAATATGGGAAATAAGCATCAAAACACACACCATGACATAAATATAAATGACAGGTAATTGCTTTTATTTCATTATATAAAGAAACTAGACCCTAAGATTAAAAAAAACCCCTCCAATTTATGATTATAATTGGTGTAAAAACACAATTTGATCATCAGAGCCAACTATATCCATGGAAAATAGTGTGTGTGTGTATATATATATATATATATACATTTGTGTGTGTGTGTAATGAAAATTATTTAACAGTATATCAAAATACTTATATCATCAAACAACCCTAGAGGTAATTAATTTTTTTTTTATTAATTTAGTGTTCATTATTCCCATTAGTAGGAAGAGCTGAATTGTCTTTCTGTAACCACGTTGTGTTTGCTTATAACTAAAGTCAATACTGTTGAATAATTAGTAATTTGTCACCAGGAAACCAATCCTTTAATAGATGCATGTTGTATTTGATCTATTTTGGGTCTCTTCCTACAACATATTGACACTTTTCTAAATAAAGAATAAACTACTGAAATTAGAGAACTTCCTTGTTGACTTAGTAAAATGTTGTGGAACATGTTAACCGTGCATTTTGTAGTCCTTTTCAGCGAAAAACAAGCCAATTGCTGCGTCGGCGTGTCTGCATTGTTTGAGGCAGTGTACAAGACACACAAAGTGCTCTTGCGTGATTGGATGCTGATGGCTGTTGATGTTCTTTAAACTGAAACAGGAGAAGTGCTAAAGTTCAGCTTGGGCGTTAATAGAAGAGGCCTTGATTTAATGGAGTGTAAAGGGATCGTCCTTTCACATTATGTAATAGTTTTTATCTGGGACAGCCCTTGTCCTCTCTCTCTAAGACTGGCCTATAACCTTCCTTTAGGTCATCACAGTGTAACAGTGTCAGGACCTCACTATAAGACAGGGCTGCTCAATCCTGGCCACTGTCCTGCATGTTTTAGATGTTTCCCTCTTTGAACACACCTCACTGTCCTTATCAGTCTTCTGCAGAGCTTGATGACAGGCTGATCATTTGAATCGGGTGTGCTAGATGAGGGCTACATCTGTGTAAAACATGCAGGATAGCTCCCCTCGAGGACCAGGATTGAGCGCCTCTGCTATAAGATGTAATTTACCCTGCATGAAATCCAAGGAGACATGCACATAAACACACAGCCGTAACACGTGGGCATGGATATATATAATGTTACTTGCTGACAAACTCCTATTAGAAGCATCAGTCTGTGTTTTAGCAGGCTTGAGTGGGGATTCGGTCTGTGATCCTGCTGTGTTGCCTTGTTTTTTTGTTTTTTTTTTCTATACACACCGTAGCGCTTCATATTTTGGTTGTTTTTTTTATGTAGCTCATTCATGTTTAGCAGAAGGGAAGCGGATTTAAAAGTCTGACCACTGGATACTTTAGGAATGAATATCAGCATATCAGTGTCTGAACTGTTTGTTTATGATGTGTTAACAGAGGCAGGTGTACACAAGCTATATTAAGACTGGTATATTTTTCACATGAACATACTCATCCCCCTACACACAGAAAGAGGTTAAAAAAAAAAAACCCAAAACCACATATATTCATGCACGGAAATCTTAGTGGTTTCACACATATGTATATAGACACACTAAATGTTATGCACACTTGACACATGTTCCAATAAGAGTGTGGCCTTTTCTGCAAAAGGGTCAAATCCTTAAAAGTTCCAAGCATTTTTGGCCCCTTCGAGGCAGACTGTGTAATTGATATACGACAGCCATTACACCTCGGTGTCTCGTGTTTCAGATTTAGGCTAACATTGTCATATAATAGTTCAAAAGGCCTTTAACTACCAAATCAATCAAGTAAGACACAAAAATGAGCAGAAAACTGTCTTAATTGGTGACTAGTTTAAACCTTGAACTTGAGCTTTATGTTTTCTAATAACGGTGGTATGTAAGTAAAATACCTCCAGAATAAGAGCAGGAAAACTACAAAGTTGGAGTCACTAATTAAAAATTACGTAAAATTTGCTGGTTGTTGTATTTTTCAAATACAGTCTTGGATTAAAATATGAAACTCTGGAAATTAATAAGAGAGTGGGTTTTGTTTATGTCCGAGCTGCTAGATCCACTTCAAAATGTTAACTACGGATTGTGATATATTCACTTTGCAGGTTTTTTATAGTGGAAGATAAATATATTGCATAAATGTACATAAAATAATGTGAAATAACACTTTATTGTATACAAACATGAACTAACCAGCCACTAACCAGTACGTCACATTTAGTAAATTTAATGTCACATTATTCTTTGTTAAATCATTGTACCTCATTTTACTTGTCTGTCATGCCATCTAGGACCACAATGGAAACAAATGTATTTTATCACTTTTTTGTGCTACTCTGTATGTTTTTTATGTAAGTATTATTTGCATTATATTTTTACGAATAAATCAAATCAAATAAAAAAAAAATCTAAATAATTTAATAAGGCAAAAAAAACAAAACATAGATCAATGTAAATACAAAACAACATTGTATAGTTTCAATACTAGGTTTCGTTAAGAGTGAATATTTTCCTTCACCTTTACTCCTGTTCCAAAGTTTTGCTAATAAACATCCAGAGCTGAGTAATAAAACTCCTTATTATGTGTTGAATGGTAACTCGCTGAGCCTCATTTTCTTCACGTGTCTTCATTGGATTTTTGTTTTCTGTATTCCAGACAAAGGCGACTATTGTTAGTTTGTAATCATTTCAATCAAACCCACAATCAATGAATAGACCTTTATTAGAGTCTTGGATATTGGAGCACATTGACTCAGCTGATTCAGGATTTGAGTATTAGATTGGTATTTTATTATGAACCTCTGAATGAGAGATGATGTCAGGAGTCCACTGCTATATTTCAACAGTCAGTTCTGTCTGCTCCATATTTCTAAGGTAATATTAATGGAAAATGAGGTTTTTCAAAACTATTGATCTGAAGGCTGTTACATCCATTAGCTGCAGTTGTACATCCCTGACCGCTCACCATTTTGACTCATTAGTTTGATATCTGACATTATTCCAGGTATAATGTGATTGTTTGTGGATGACATGTGGTTCGGGTAAGGATTAACATTTTAGATGGGAAGTGCCACACATTATCCTCAGATTTCCTCTCATTATCCTGGGATCAACAACATTGGATCAGGTGGCTGAATTGTTGGCAGCAAAGTACGGGGTGTTAATTTTTGATAAGTGTCCCCAGTTTCTTGGGGAATCCCTCACTTAGGAAATGGAGATTAGTAGAGGGCTGAGTAAAGGATCAGAAGCTGTACGATAATAGAAGGGTGACGAGAAGAGAACTGAAGATGAGGTGTGACTAAGAGAGCAGAGGGTAATGACTGAGTGTGTATGACCAGTCACACAGCTATGACACAATAGGACGCACAGTGACGGGCTGAGACGGCACCTATTGTTAAAACACAAACACACAAACAGCTTTTGTTGACTCTGTCCTCCTGATGAATGGCTTTGTTTGTAGTTGATAAAGATGATGACAGAATGATCGATATGTCATTCCTCTTAGCCGAGGGTTTCCAAATTTTGTCAGGTCCAGACAGAAAAACACCGTTTGTGGTTCCACAAACATGGAAAAACAAATGATCAGTTTCTTCATGTATTCGTTTTACTGCATTTTTTTTCTTGAGAATAGTTAGCCAGTTCATATCTAGCAAGGTAAGGGCGTCACTGCTACCAACACTGTATTATAACGTCAGCTATCACATAAACACAACATGTATTTTTGGAACTAGAGAGTCTTAATGGTACATGTAAAGCCTGATCTGTGTTTGTCAGGTGATCTATCTACACATTGTCAATCTGCAAAAGGTATGTCAAAAAGTGAAAATAATCAGCTTTATAATGCCAATAATGATCATTATCATTGCATTAGCACCAATTAGATGATGCAGTTTGTTTCTTTATAAAACACATTATGTTCTGTAGGGCAGTGTTTCTCAACCCTGGTCCTTGAGGAACACTGTCCTGCATGTTTTAGATGTATCAAGCTCTGCAGAAGACTGATAATGACCGTCATGTGTGTTCAAAGAGGGAAACATCTAAAACGTGCAGGATAGCGTTCCTCGAGGACCAGGGTTGAGAAACACTCTGACTTAAACAGTGTTTTTCAACTTTGGGGTCAGGACCCGATGTGGGTTCACCATGAATTCAAATGAGGTTGCCTGAAATTTGTAAAAATATGAAAAATAAAAACTGAAACTTTGACAGATAAACTGTGGTATTGTTTATTTGTCAAATATTCACTGTAGTGAATTTCAGATGCTGCAGCTCTTTCATAATTTACTGTTTGTGGTAATTGTCAGCTTTGTAAATACAAGCTGACCAAGGAAAATAAAATTCTCACTTTGTGTCGTGATCTACACCTAGCTTTCCTCTCTCCATCTATAATAATATACTTTATATATCCTAAATATAATCTATATTCATGTTTATTTGCAACATAGCATAGCAAAGTCTTACATGATCAAAAACAAATTTGTTTTAGCCACAAAAAGACTGGGCTTGCAAGAAATTTGTGATGTTAACATGGGGTCATGATGCAGAAACAGTTGGGAACCACCGACATGCATTAATGTACATATGCTACTGTAAAGCACATGCTCCACTAAGGAAGTGTAGACTCATTTGTCCCAGTTCTGCAAAGTCACAGCTTTGTCAACACGATACATATTGAAATAACTAAATACATGATCAAGGGAATGGTGACGATGAAAAAACAGAATGTTGTGTGTGATGTCTTAGATGACACTCGCTGTAGGTCAGAGGTGTCTGCCGCTCAACATCCAAACATATTTTAAGTCCTACATTATGACTTTACTGCATCAGCAAACACTTAACACATAGTTTTTCACCTTAAAGTTTGTATGCTGACACACTTTAAAGAACCGTTAAAGATGGACTGAAACAAACCTGCTAGCTTAGCCGCAGTAATGCTAGGCTAGTGCACTGAGGATGGTCCTACCATCTCTGTTAAGGTGGTTATGTGTAATGGGACACATCACTGGCTGAAAAAGACTAGTGAGTTCTGCAGGATTTCAGCACTGAAAAATAAAAAGTTATCTCTTTGAATACTCACTATTGTACATGCCATGTAAGTGTCAGACATGTAGGTCTAGCTCTATTTATCTTCATAAGTGAAACATTAAAACTAGACGGTCACTCTGAGCATACTTCAGCTAATAGCCCACAGCTCTGTTACTCAGCTAAACTAATTCTCTTAAAATGTTAGGAAAAGGGGAATAAAAATACCCAAACAAAACTCAATGGGTTGGTCCCTGCCACAGGTTAAGGAACAAACTAATATAAATGATCTGATAACTTTCTGCCTGAAGGTAATAATGTTAATATTTTTATTCTGCGTTTCTAAACAGAACTGTGCATTCATGTATCTCTCCATGCTTACCTCAGACATGACATTTTCAGCTATAACTAGGTCAGATTTCAGTGCACACAGAACAGAATGAGGCACATGGCACTGATTATGGCAATATGTAGAGTGGTGATTGATGGGAAACCAAAAACCACCTGAAACAGGAGGAATGAGTGCAGCAGGGGGGACCAGTGAGGGGAAAGAGATGAGCAGGGAAACATGGTACCACATTGAGGAGGATATAGTGAAGAAAGACTGTCAGTACATGTAGATGTACTTAGAGAAATTCAAATTATTGTCTTAGTCTGGCGAATATTGAAGTTTTAAAAGCCAATTATACACCTTCATCAGACTAGCCTGGCTGTGCTATCCCCATGTATGGGTCTAAGAACGCTTCATAGTCAGGGGAGGCGGACTAAAAGGTTGTCTTTCAAATCCCAATTGTATGCAATAGGATGGTACTACAACCAATCAGTGTAGTCTTTAGGATGATGTAGTTAGAGTGCCAGAAACTCTGGAGAAAGTTATGAATAACTAAACAAAATTGGGGATTATGGAGTTTAACGACCGATCTCACTTCTGTAAAAACAATTAAAAGATTGCAGGTGTTTTCGCACATTCTTCACGCATCTTTGATAAAAGGAAATCACCACCCAGTCGGCAGCCATCTAGTGTTCTTCTTCTATGGTTGTTTCTGTGAATCGCCGCAGCTCTCGTCACTTTGTTACGCCCACCCTCTGACTCTATACTTCACCATCATTCATTGGCCAGTTTTAGGGAAGTCTCGCCAAAAGTTACATTGAGCATAATTAGACTGTCCCCAGTAGCAAATTAGATTTGCTGCTGCTAGGGGCGTTGAGCACGGCTAGGCTATAATCATATTAATAGAACCGAATTGGATTTTTTAAAATCAGACTCTACCTACTGGATAATATGGTTCTAAATTGAGCCATTTATACAGAACCCATGGTTACCTCAACTATTGACTTGCCTGGTGACCAGAAACATGGCATGACAACATGCACATGATGGGTAACTGTCCTGAGCTGCTGCATCCTTGTCTTCCATATTCTCACTTGGATGTTTCTGTCCTCCTTATGCTATGTCTAATTCAAATCTGCTGCATTTGTTTGCTTTTTTTTTTTCTATGGCACCCACTGGAAGAATACCAATGTAAAGGAGCATGTAGTGCCACCTAGTGTCTGGGAGTTGAACATACTTCACTCAATAATTCTCTTCTCTTGCTGCGCATGTATACTCAGATTTTTGGGAAACTCCAGTTACATCCTTAGCTCAATTATTGCCAATTGCTTGGCTTTGATGTACATGTAAATGTACGTAGTGTGAACAAAAGTAGATTCCAATTGTTTCTTTTCTTTTTGGTAAACCAAATGTCACTTTACATGATAACCTCAATCTGCATAACCTAACCCGCACTTTTACTGGAACATATTCATCTTCTTTTTGATCACTCTTATTCAGAACAGATGCTCCTTCGCTCTACCACTCACTCTAATGCTGGCTAACCGTAACAAGCTGTGGTAAAGGTCTTGGGGAGGTTTAAGGTTGTGTGCACAAATATGTGAGCTGTGTGTGTTCATAAAGTTTGTTCTTGTGTACATATGTTTGTGTATATTTTTTTCTGAGTCATATAGGTGTATCTTTGTGTGTGCATTCTGCAGGGGGGCTGTGGTTCTTTGCAGGAGATGGTTTTCAAAGTGTGGGGGATCGAACAGACACTTTGGCTACATACTAAAGGAACACACCGGGCCTTTTTCATGTGCTTGTAGACCCATGCATATGCACACACTACACCCCACCATGAGCCCCCTTATGCCACCACTGTAGGTCTTTATACAGAAACAAATCGGCTCATTCACTGAACCCAGAGGCTTAATGTAATAAAGACTCACAGGTTCTACTTTTTTTTTCTTCAGTCACAGACCGACATTCTTCAAAATGTGGGTCAAGATCCAAAGGGTCATCCGGGAAAACATGAACTGGGTCACCAGTAGGACGAAACGATTACATATCAGTTAATCTGTCAGTTGGTGTTATAATATGGTAAAATGTATATGGGCAGCTGTACTGTACTGCAGTTTGAGGTGGTGAATTCAAGGCAGAAATGATTTGCAGGAGTACCTTTTTCATGTACCGTATTGTGACAGAATTTTTTTCAAGTTACATAACCACATTTTTTCCTGCTTTTATGCAGAGTTAATTGTAGGGTAGAGTTGCAGTACTTGTACAAGGTTAGTCTGTTTCGATCATCAGGATTTACACCAGTTCGTGTGTAAATGATCTCCTTACAGTAATTAAAGCCTTTTAAAATATACACTCCTCTGTGTCCTTATCTCTAATTTGCCACTGTGCTTTTCACTTTGGTTTTATAAGGCTAGTCTCCTGAAACCTAACGTAAGTTTAATTTTGTTCACATGAATATCCATACATAATTTGCTTTATCCTATGTATATCACTGAAGTATTGTCATATAATCACATGTGCAAAACCTCTAATTTCAGCAATACATCATTCATTTTCTAAGTGTACTGTCTTCATGTTGTTGTAGCTGTTCTGAGTAGGTTGATATTCAGCTAATGCACATGTAGAGCTGTTTTATTTTACATTTTACCAACTAGTTAACAGTTTCCTTTCTTTCCCTCCCTTATGCAATTTCCCATCATGTAAACAATGCACAAGTGGTCGTATATAATGGAGGCTTGAAAACAGAAGAGTTCATTGGCCACAGAAAATCATATGTGTTATTTATACTATATTTATGCTTCCTCTATCCCCAGGAGTGATTAGGCTTGGGACAACATCCTGTGAGTTAGACCCACCCTGACTTTGTAGAAGATTATACCTAATAGTCCTGTAATTCCTAGTTGACACAGTCAAGCCCCAGTTCATCACGTCAGGGTGTTTATTGTCTGATTTTCTGGCAGTGGTTTTGTTGTCTTGTGTTGTGACCTCCATCCATCTGCTGTTGTGAGCGTGGCTCACTCACTGGGGTGCGTCAGACCGGAGCAGACGATCACAGAGTGTTAGAGCACAGTGGGATGCCCAGACTACAGGATGATCAGAGAGTTTCAGCTTTCAGCCTCTCTGCAGGAAGCTGCATAATGCTTTAACACAGCTGTTTATGTTTCTGCCAGCCTGTCTGAATGTCTAGTTGCATGGGGGTATATGTGTGCTAGTTTAATTGTGTGCTGTTTCTGTAAAAAAAAAATACATACATGAACAGAATTAGAAGCATCAGTTGCACAGAAATACATGAGTGGCTTCTTACAAGTCATTAGGGGAATGAGACATGTTGGCTCTGAGGGCAAGACATGATGAAAGTATGTCTCAAATAAGGTCTTCAGATCTAAGTGAGAAGGCCTGCCTTGTTTAGGTGTGTATCTGTGTTAGACTGTGTGGAATAAAGTGGGTGAAAGGATATTTTTTGCCTGGCAAATTCAAGTCTCATGATGTTTTGAAGCTCGGAGCAAAAAGAAGGGATAGAGAGAAAGAAAACATCTTCTCAGAACAAGAACACTAATGGACTGCAGATCAAACTGTTCTATGAATTGGCTGTATTAGAATAATGCTAACTAGGCTTTTATTACAAGGCTTTTATTATATTTATTTTACATCACAAAGCCTACTCTGTATGTGTTAGTGGTGTGCAACCATTTCATACAGTAGAATGAACAGGGAACATTAATAATGGAGTAGGGAGCCCCTGTCAGACTTTCAGTCTGCTTTCTCTGCTGAGGTTTGTCAACACAGAAAAATATAGAGATGGTATGGAAGACACGTTCCCTAAGGGAGGTGTCAGACAGCAATATGGGTGGTCAATGTTTTTTCTAAGTGCTGCTGGGAAATAAGATGTTGGCTTACAGTCAGTCAAGTGATGAGCAGCCATTGTCTGTGGCCTTTTTGTCATGTGACCATAATATAAGGAGATGGGGCGTATTGGCTTGTAAGCACACACATATGTGATTCTGTGTCTGGGTTGTTAATGGGCCGTCATTAGTGAAATGGTTACTACAGGATGAAGGGATAAGCTGCTCCAGACACACGTACACACAGATGCTACGCACATTAATGCACTCAGAGAGACACACTGGAGCTTTTAGATTCTCTCTCTTTCTGTGTAAGTCATATGATATAGATGAGGTGCTGGTTATGGCAATATGAGATCATCGTCTCAGAGATTGTCCTAATCTTTGAAGCAGCTCACAAGACTGTCTAAGAGTTTAAGAACATTTCAAAGGAAGGACTTCTATGACCTTCAGGGATGGATTGTTAATTGGTCATTTTGTGGGGTTGGTGTTGTTTGTCAAAGTGAAGATACTACCTGAAAATGTTGTGCAATGTTACTGAAAGCTGTCATAGTATCTGTGGCCTTGTTTAGCAGCGTTACTTGAAAAAAGAGACTGATAAAAATCGATCAGATTAATGTTGAGTGTTTTAATTAAACAACAAAATATGTCATTCAGCATCAGGTACACCTCATGAGACCTCTTGTTAACATGGTTTCCATGGTGATAACCCTGATAAGGTAGTTCAGAGTCATGCCCTTGAAAAATAACAAATATCTTCATACAAACCAAGTAATATTCTTGTAAATGTGTGGTATTTATTGTTGTTACTTGCATCAGGTTGCCTTTGTGTTCCTGTTATTCTACTGTCTGTACAAAACCAAATACACACACAGGTTTCTGACAGTCATCCATTGTGAGTGCTGCTGCTATGTCTGTATTTGTCTCTGTTTATTTACTTTCCTGTAATTTCATCCTCTAAAAGGGTCACAGACATTATGAAACATCATGGATATGTGCCATTTCATAGCCCACATTTGTTTGTTTCAGGTTCATTTGTACATCTCGTTCATTTTAGTTTTTTTCCTCCCTTCTGGTGCAACCTACTTGTAAGTGCAGGTTATGCTGTGAAGAGTGTATCTTTGGCCAAACTAACTTAATAATTTAGAGTCAGGGGGGAAGTCGCAGCAGTATTTGGCAAAAATGTTTTGGAATCTGAGTCTTCACCTTGTACCGTCGTCATGCAGCTCAGATTCTGTTTATTTTTGGGGCAGTGATGTGCTGAATGTGTCAACTATGGTTAAACACAGAGCTGGTGAAGACATGGGAAATATCAGTGTGTCAATGCACAGAAAAAAAATGGGGCCAATGGCCTTGTGCTCATCCAGACCGCACAGCTGTGATGTCTTGCTATCAATAAAAGGGAGTCATTCAATAGATCATAAAATCAATCCCACTGTGTGACTGTGTGTTTTTATCAACATATTCCAAAAACAGTGTGAATGGTATAGGAAGCCATAAGCACATGTAAATTTAACATTTTAAACATGTAGTTTTAACATTGAAAGTCAAAAGAAAATGGACTGCACCTTACATAGAGGTGGTGTTTTCTCAATCCACCAGGACTAAAGTGGAAGACATTTTGTAAGGACACTCAGACATGTGAACAGTTGAAGCAAGGATTCTAACTACCAACTCTTTTGTCATTGTATAACCTGCTCAACCAGCTGAACCTCAGCCACCTGTTATTTTACATGTTTAAAATCTTAAACTGTTAAATATTTACTTATTCATTACTTTTTTGTTTTTAAAATGGCAAATAGGCTGTTATTTCAACATTGTGATCTTGCCTATGTAAATAGCACCACATCATTTTTCAATTTAGTTTTATTTCCTCAAAACAATAGAAATGCATAATTTCTACATACAAATCTGATTTATTTCACATACTGTAAAAACTAGAGCTACATTTGATTTAATCTTTAACACAAAAATCTTCTCAAATAAACAAGTTTGCTTTGTATTTACACTTATAGTTTTTCTGTAATGTTGCAATTTTACAACTTTTTTTGCTGTTAATTCTAAGCTCATTTATTTACAGTGCACAGATAATGAGGACAAATGCACAATTACACTAATATGGGTGAACAACACCAAGATCATGCATGTCAATTCCTGACAACATTGTATAATATGTATAATACATGAACGAAAATGTGCAAAACAAAATAATACATTGTAAAAGACTTTCTGCTCATGTAAACTTCCACGGTGGTGTGACACAAAGATGAATGTCAGACATTTTTATGTAAACATTTTTCACATACAAGTGCACACGTAAGCACAGAAGAGAGCAGACTTATTTACGAGGCCTGATCCACCCACACTGCCCTTTGCATCTGTGTTTATTGGGGTGTGAGTGTTGGAAGTGGAATGCCCATTAAACTGTGTGTAGGACTTTTGTAAGAGGTTAGTCTTCCACCTGATGGAAGAATGTAGACACCAAGTGTCTTTTCTCGGCTTGTTATAATCTATGATGATGATGATGATCTATGTCTATGATCTTTTTTGAGAGGTTATTATTGTTTATGGTCATATGCCTACAACTAATTTTAAAAAAGAGGCAGTAGCTCAGATTCTGACACTGAACGATTGAAGGCGTCTGCTGTTGAGAATGCGCTGAAGGATTGTGTCCTTGTGGCTGCTTGTTAGGTGGTCAGGGGTGGGCATGGTGGGAGGCTGGATTTGAGCTGTGATGACATGTTGAAGAACACACTGATGGATGAAAAATAACAACTTGTAGAAAAGGGGTTTCCAACATGCTGCCCAGGGGCCAAATGCAGCCCGCCAACAGTCCTAATGTGTTTAATTTCAAAAAATAATATTAAATTATGAACATATTTACATTTACAAATTATCTTGTGATAATAAATTGTGAATAATGTGAACAAATGTGAACAACCTGAAATGTCTGAAGAAAATTAGACGTAATTTGAACCATTTTCTGCTTCTGATACTAAAAGTTTGGTGTCTTTGTAGAACTGATCCATAATAAAACACATGGACAAATGATAAGTTCAGGCAGAATACTGTTAAAATGTCTGTTATTGCACCTGTTTTCATAATTTAATGGAGGGTTTTTGTGATTAAAATAATGGCAAAAATTTTGAATTTATTTATAGGTTGTTATGTTTTAATTTGACTGGTTCAGCCCATTGGAGATGAAATCAGGCTGAATGTGACCCCTGAAGAAAATGAGTTTGAGACTCCTGTTGTAGAACCACAGCTGGATTATATATGATTTAGCTTAAAATCATTGACTTTACAGTTATTTTTTTTTCTTTTCATCCACGTTCTGCATATCTTACATCTGTAACTAAAGATTCAACAGTGTTTGTGTTTAATTTGGATTTCAGATGAACCTGTATTTCATAAGCCTTTATTATTTCTCTTCTTTTTCCGGAAAACCTATTTCCTTTCTCATTTTTAACAACACAATTATCATGGTGTTGTACCATACGTGCAACATTTTTAGTTTGGCTAAATTTATCTTTCCTCACCAAGTCTGTCTTTCCTTTTAGACTTCAGATTAAGTTTGTTGTTTTTAAGTATATATGACTAATCTTCCTCTCATGTATTGTGTTTAGGATCGTAAATTGTCCAAGTCAGAGCGGCAGCGCTTCAAAGAGGAGGCTGGGATGCTGAAGGGTCTCCAGCATCCTAACATTGTCCGCTTCTATGACTCCTGGGAGGGCCCGTGCAAAGGAAAGAAATGTATTGTTCTGGTCACAGAACTCATGACATCTGGCACACTCAAAACGTGAGTAGAGAAATAACATCAAATTTCCCCATAAAGCTCCTGTTTGTGTATTTAATTCTCATGTTACTTTGTATACGACTGAGTGAATAAACTCCCATGGGTGTGAGTGCAGGGTGTGGAGCACTTACTGCAAACGGCAATGGTGTTCTTACAAATGTTTTATTACATGAAACGTGCAGAAGCAAACACAGAAACAACCGTTCTAGAAAACCACACTAAATAACACATTTTTCCTGAGGCTTTGAAGATAATGACTATTACAGTTGATGACTCACCTTCTGCTTTTTTTCTTTATCTTCAGTTGTTCACATGGAGGTTCTAATAGATTTGGATTTTTCATTATAGTTTTGTGTTTTTTCAGTAATTCAGTTAGTTTTATAGTGTGCTTGCTAGTTTTTAGTTTTAATTATTAGGTTTTTTTTCTCCTAAATGCTTTGGTTTAGTATAAGTTTTAGTTTTTTCCTATATTTTATCTTCTTTCTTGTCATATTCAAATAACCCACCCAGTACTCTGGTGCTATCTTCCAACTTTAGTCTTCGTGTTGCCAGGTAGAGTGGGAATGAAAAGCTAACTCTCAACGACAAGTGACCAGAAGTGACGGACCATAAAGGACCGTATGGTGCTGTCAGCTGAAATTACTGGAGCAAAATAAATTGATTTCTTATTAGTTTGATATTGACAAAGACAAAACAAAGGGAATTTTATGTTTTAGTTAGTTCTGTAAGCACACAATACAGTTTCAGTTAGTTATCCTTGTAGTTATAGTTTTTAAAAATGTATTTCAGTTAAGTAATGTTTTATTTGAGTCTAGTTTCCGTTATTTTGTTAGTTTTTGTTAACGGTAATAACCTTGGTGTCATAAGCATGTTGCATCTCCAGTGCCGGTATACAGCTGATATGTCTGACCCCATTAAATGTAAGATATGTAGAGTATTTATATCACTTACTGGACTATATATACACACATATATATATATATATATATATATATATATATATATATATATATATATATATAATGACCTCACAGTCAGAGGCCAACAGCCCCCTTAGAAAATGTTGCGATGAAGCCGTATTATAATTCAGTTGTGGCACTTGACTTAAATTCACAAAATAATGTGGGAATACAAGTATGTCACAAACTGTACATGATTGTTTTCTGTGTTTGCATGTCAATACCACGGGCGACTGTGTGTCTGTCTGCTCCTTGAAAAAACGTCAGCGTGGATAGTTGATGTGTCTGTGGCTGTCATTGTCCATGCCATGAACGCGTGCCTGTCTTTCTGCCTCATAGACTAGATGTGTCTGTGAATGTGATTGTTGAGCTACTGACACAATAAAAGCCTAAATGTGGGGAGAGCGGCTCAACGTGTGCCCCATGCAGTGCATCGTGGGACATTAGCCCACCTGCCAGCTGCTGCTTCTGCTGCAGATTCCTCTCATTCCTGACAGAGGGAAAAACCAAATGAGGGGTGGGGGGGTTAAGTTATCTGTATTCAGTTTTAGTATGAAATACACAGAAAAGATAGGAAAATCAGCAGATGGTGACAGTCTCTCTCTCTCTCACACACACACACACACACGCCGGGAAACACAAAAACACAGTCAGATCAAGTGATGGATGCATGATGAGATGGACAGTACAGTGTATAGGCAGAAAACACCAATGAACCACCTGTGGACAGTCAGAGCTTTAATACAGCAACACAATGCTACCAAGGATAATAGCGCCCTCCACTGGTAGACTAAAATATATAACCTTTAAATCATAACTCAATGCAGAGGCTACATTTTTTCTTTTCAGTACACAAATATAAACTTCAGTAGAAGATTATATCTGTGTGTTAATTGAATACCATCAGTATCATAAGTAAAAATAATACTTGTGTAGCAGAGGTTGATCATTTATTATATCATTACAAAAACAACAAGTAAGAGCACTGAAGGGGCAAAAAAGACATATATATATATATATATATATATATATATATATATATATATATATATATATATATATATATATATATATATATATATATATATATATATATAGTCATATATAAATTAAAATAAAACCTTGGATCACATAGTAGGTAGAATGTGCAAGCACCACCATATATAGAATATTTTCCCAGTTTACATAATCTATGTGATTATGACGAAGCTTTTTGTGCTTTTTGTTATTATTATTATTGTTGTTGTTGATAATAATAATAATAATAATAATAATAGCCTTTTTTCTCCTGTATTGTACTGTATGTAGACTTTGCTGTACAAGCAATGTAAATAAATTCTGTTCAAATTAAAACCTGCTAGAATGCCTGCATGGTGTTCCTAAGTACACTTGTGCATGCATGCACATATATGAACAAGGCTCCAGAGGGGTTGGCTGTTGCTCAGATGAATTATGAGACAGGAGACTCCGGTGGAAAAACCCGGAGAGATGATGAGAGGAGGACTGATAGGGAAAGAGGCAGATAGTGAGGGTGGAATTACTGACCAGCATGAAGCATGGCCTTAGGGTATTAGAAGCTCTTTATCTGTTGGATCTGTTTTCATGTGTATGAATCATATGAATACTGTGCTGTTTCTATGGGTGTATGGACATATTTTGGGGAGTAGTGAACATCTATATATTTGGGGAACTTTCTGAGAAATGGAGCCTAGTTGAGTGATTGTGTAGAAGAGATGCTTTGTGCCGTGTCACTCCAGTGCTGCATGCCACGGGGTTTAAGTCATCTGTCAGCACGGTTCTAACTTCAGAAAGGGAGAGAAAGAAAGCAGGGTAGACAGGCGAGGGAGAGACTGGGTAGGTAAATGAACAATGGCAAACATACAGAGGCAAAAGTACAAGTTAGCTCAAAAAGAGATGAGGATGAGGGTTATATTATTTTAGTGTAAAGTTGCATTTTGACACCTTAATGTTTATTCTTAGTAATGGCTGACTTCTGTTGTATAAAAATAATTAGACCACCCCTTTCTTTCTTCATTTTCTTGTTCATTTTAATGCCCGATCTAACTAAATGTACAAATATAAAAATAACTGAGATATCTTATGAGAGTTTAATTTCAGAGCTGATATTTATCCATTTTCCACGTTTTCTTGATAACCACAATCACTTTAGTTCTTACACAGCAGTGTAACTGATGCAGTAGTATTTTCTGTACATTTACTGTAGGTGCTGTCATCAGTAAGCAGACTGGTTTGTGATGCTGAGTGAATGGCTCCTTGTCATTGTTGGAGAGGTTGTAGACACTCAGGATCTTTGTGTAAACGGAGCTGCTGTCGATGCTGTCGATGCTGTCGATGCTGTCGATGCTGTCGATGCTGTCGAAGCTGTCTGGGCCCGAAGGCTTTTTCTTTTGATTTATTCAGATTAACACTTAGACACTGAATTAACTAAATAGTTAAAAGATGAGAAAACCACCAGCTCAAATCTGAGTCTTCTCATCAGTGTAATGCAGTGTATACCAGCAGAATAAAAGAAATCAAAAACAGAATCGTTGATCTGCTGTGAGTCCTGCGACATGGACGGATGCTGACAAGGTGATCTTTTCCCCGTTGGCATCACTGAGTTGATTCTTCACTTTGGTCCCCTCTGAATGAATTTCAATACTGCACACGGTGACAGGCTTTAGTACTAAAGGGGAAATGGGAAACACTTGACTTGAAATGTAATCATGTAAAAGCCCTAATCAAAAGTGACAGTCAACCGGAGGTCCTTCAATAAAAGATGCGACAGTAGCTTTTTCCCAATAATGACATCTAATTCAGCCTTTTAATGAATAGCGTTGCTGTGTTAAAGGTATTTGACTGGGACTAATGTGAATGTTGTAGGTAGAAATACCATACCAAATGCATATGCATACCAAAAACATCCAACATATGGACTGGATACTTTAGATGTCCAATAGGTGTGGATCTGTGTGAGGTGTGTGGGTGTTTACTGGTATTACTCTACCGTCCTCTAGAACGTTCCGACAGCTCCCGTTCACTTAAGATTCACGGTACCGTATCACTCCGCAAGTAGTTCGGCCACCTTTAAAGTAAATATTCGCTCTGTTGTAACGGCTAATTTATCCAGTGTTAACCTATCCTGATGTTATCCTTGCTGTAGTCAGGAAATCAGGGGAAATTGCCGTCCTCCTCTCGTACAGAATCTCCAGGAGTAAGTATTTTACCCCAGGGTTAACTCCCCTATGCTGGTTTCAATGAGCTTCGTTTTCTGTTTTTATTTGCAAGAATGGGACAACACCTGCTCCAGTCGCCAACCTGACTGTGTACATCTGTCTCCCTCTTTTCTCCGCCCAAAACTCTCTGCCCCACCTAACCCGCATCTTATTGGCTATTTCACAAGACTAGTCTGTTAGAGTAGTGACAGTAATAAACTGTAATAACCCATAGAATAAGCGGGATAATGTATTGCTCACGAATTACATTACATTACATTATCCCTTGCTTATTCTACGGCCCTCCAGAACGTTGTGACAGCTCCCATTCGCTTTGAATTGAAGTTTCCAGTGTTCAGCGGGCAGATTTTTTTTCGATAATCGCCCGCTGCGCCATTAACGCCCGCTGCCAATGGCAACGAGTTTTGTCACTTCAGAATCATGGCACCATATCACTCCGCAGGTAGTTCGACCACTTTGAAAGTAAATATTTGCTACGTTGCAACCGCTATTTTATCCAGTCGTTTAGAGTAGTAGCAGTAATAAGACGTAATAATCCGTAGAATAAGCGAGATAATGTATTGACCACGCATGACTATCTAAAAATATTTCCCTTCGGGGCAGAACAACAACTTGGTTAAATATTTTTCCCTTTGGGAAATGTTTTTTCTGATAGTTACGAGTGTGCAATACATTATGCATAACTGTCATAACTCCACATAGGAATAATACAATCCACTTATGTTCTGAACCACTTCAAGATTCAAATAAAACAATTACACATTAAACAGTACTTTGTTGCTTTCAATCATGGACGTCCACAAATGGTGAGTGACCTGGGCATGACCACACTGCTCAGTATAATGTAATACACTAATGCTTAGCATAAGACCAGCTGGAAAGAAACTCTTGCCTTATGAGGTAAAGTCAATGTTAGATTGATGTTTTTTGTTTTGTTGCCTGTTTTATCCATTCATGTGAAGGTACTCTATACAGTATCATATATCTCTTTAAGCTGCTTGTCTGACTAATCCACTTTGTGTGAGCTTCCTTCTTTACTTGAAGCTTTATCTGTGTTTTAGATGCCTCACAATCTTATCTTGCTTTCTCCCGACTTTCCCTGTTTTGCTTTACTTTAATGAATTCACCCTATTTTTTATGTTTTTTTTACTGTCACTTGGGAACTGATGTCCAACTAAATGATGCCACTGCTGTACAGTATGAGGCTTTAGAAGTTAGTGCTTTGGGTGTTTTTGAGAGAGATTATTGTGATCAGTGTGTGTGTGTCTGTGTGTGTGTCCGCAGATACATATCATGTTATAACTCAATGAATACTTGAAATATCCCCATTAATCACCATTTTATGTCTACTTTTCTTTGTCTTGCAGGTACCTGAAGCGTTTCAAGGTGATGAAAATCAAGGTTCTCCGTTCATGGTGCAGACAGATCCTCAAAGGCCTCCACTTCCTACACACCAGAGCTCCACCCATCATTCACAGAGACCTGAAATGTGACAATATATTTATCACGGGGCCCACGGGTTCAGTCAAGATCGGGGATCTTGGTTTAGCAACGCTTAAGAGGGCATCCTTTGCCAAGAGTGTCATCGGTATGTCTGCACAACATATCTGCACACTGAAGACACAAGACTTTTTATTGCATTCACATATACCTGGTTGATGACAACCCCAAGGCCTATTATGTGGAAATACTGTGTAAGGTGAAATAGTAGATATGATGTACTCGTGCAATAGTGGAAAAAAGTTTATTGCACACCCTTAAAATTTTCCAGTTTCCAATATTATCATGCAAAATTTGCAGAAAAATATTTTCTGTATTCCAAATGATGTGGCTGCATCAGACAAACAGATGCTAATTATTTTATTGTTTTTTATTTTTTCTAAGACCAAAAGAAAAAAAAAATGTATTGACAGTTTCAACATGTTATGTTCTGGATATGTTTCTGCTGAAACATCCAGTTTTGACCTCAACAGAACAGAGCATGTGCAGAAGGGAGCATGTGGGTTTTAGGAAGGGAACAATACTGGGCAGATTTCAGTGACGTAAGAATATTTTTTAATGTAATATGTCATATATATATATATATGGGTTTTTCCAAAACGTTTTTCCACCACTGTATGTCAGTTGTACATGCAGATACATTCTTTACATACTACACACACCCATTGTAGATTAATTTTACTGCTTCTAAAGTGTCTGGTTGTAAAGGCAAACCACAGGTATTTGAAAAGTGAAACATACACCAGCCACTCTGTTTGTAAGCTAGGATCAAGCTGTCTGGAGATTTGATGTCTGCATATACACAAGCATACACCACGCACACAGATTGTATATAATCCACACACTCATGAGTCCTGAGTTCCTCTTGTGTGCCTCTATAATAACCTTGCTGTTTTTTTTTAATACTCATGTTAGATAGTTGACCACAGGTATTCTGGTATTTGCATACACAGAGTAAGTTTGTACACACTATCATTAAAATAATTCAGGAGTGAAATTCTTAGAAAAATTGAGCTGCATGTTTGTAGTAATTGGACAGACCTCAAGTATTTTCCACACACACATGTTGAATCACAATTGTGCATAAACATACGCTACAAACTTTGTTGACTGCTAAATGACAGCAGTAGTGAGTTTTTAAGGCGGTATTTCTGTAAATCATATGATGAATGCATTTCATTTGGGTTTCATTGTCATAGATGTATATACCAGAATGCTGTTTTTTTTTTTGTTTTTTGTTGTTTTTTTTTTTAATTCAGATCCACAGATTTTTTGGCACTCAGGTTTGCAACATCTCCCAAAATGGGATTGGGGCTGGGGGTTTATGGCTGGTTTATGACTGGTAATGACGTAAAAAACATTACAGCAATGACATGATTTGAAACAGCAAAGATGTGATTAATGTCAGGAGGGGATTTTAATCATGATTTATTACAAAAGCAGCCTCAGCCTGTCTTTGCAAGGTTAATGTCTGCAAGTTGGCGTTGTGTGAATAATAAAAAAAACAAACAAAAAAAACAAAGAGCAACTCAATGTAAAATATATTTCATTTCATTATCATCAGGGACCCCAGAGTTTATGGCCCCGGAGATGTATGAGGAGAAATATGATGAATCTGTGGACGTCTATGCCTTTGGGATGTGTATGCTGGAGATGGCTACATCAGAATACCCCTACTCTGAATGCCAAAATGCTGCACAGATCTACAAACGGGTTACAAGTGTAAGTCTGTGTTCCCTGTCATAGGTGTTTTTTTTCTTTTGGCCTCTAATCTCCATTTGGCTGCCTCTGCCACTCTCCCCACACTTGTTTACTGACTGTATTAATAAGTTTGGCATGAGCTGCAGGAGACCCAGTCATATGACTGTGTTTTTCTGCTGATTAGTGTTTCTCCTTTACTTTTTCTGTCTCTCTCTTTCACTTGTTCTCTCTCTTTGCTTGAAACAACAACAGGCAGAACAGGAGAGTGTAGGTGTGTTGAGCTGCATCTGTTTCTCCACCACTAGACTGCAGTACTGAGCAAGTCACGTTGCTGGGAAATATTTTCCTGTCGGGTGAAGATATGCTTATGTGGTGAATGGAAGTCTAAACTTAATGCTGCATCAGTGTGGTTCGAGTTTAGCAAATTATTGTTGTTGAATATGGTCAAAATAAGTATTTTTATCAAGAAAAAATAGTGAATGTCTTATTCTATGCAGGCTTCATTGAAGAAAAAGAACAGTAAATCAGTACTTTTGTTGGGTTCTGCTTGTTTTGTTCCATGCCCTTATATGCTCTCAGAAATGGCATCATATAAATACATGTGCAGTATTTATTTGTGAACAGTCATGAATTGAATTATCCAGCTTAATGGAAAAGAACTGAATTCTGTTTTCTTCCTTGTGGTACTTTTAAACTCTGACATGATTGTGGTTAGCTACAAATGTGATGATAACACAATAAAATCGAGACGCAGATGGAGAGGACAACAGATGCAGTCAGGTCGTTTTAGGTTGAGTGCTGCTCAGGTCATCACCTCAACAACAACACAAACACAGACACAGATGCTAGCTGTCTCCTCTGTCTCTCATGAGGTCCACAGCAGCTTTGTTGAAGCTGACAGTGATGGTTAATGGACCAGAGGAATTTACAAGAAATCTCTGTCTCTACTCCGTCCATTTACTCCCTTTTCTGTCTACATCCTGTTCTGCACATTTTTGAAGTAAACATTTTATTAGAAGATGTAATAAAAAGCAAACTACCATGAGACTGCTGTTATACTTAAATATTTGCATTTGCCAGATAACAGTCCTTTTAATATTTATGAGTAGGAGCTACTTCAGCTACTTCCTTACAGATAAAACAAGAGTTTTCAAGTACAGTTTGAGCTTAGTCCAAGATTCAGTTCAGTTCAATTTTAAATCATCAAAACATCAATCGACGTGGTCAACATTTATTTTATTTTTTTGCACTTGAAAAGGAGTGGGAAGAAGGTTGGTTATTTTAGATACAAATAACACTTAGTTGAAATGTGAATATGGAACATATTCCAAATTAAAACAATACTAAACACGAAAATGTGTTTTTTTTTAAGGTCTAAACAAAATCAAATGATTACATTTTACTGTAACACACATCTATAGTAACTGTCGATAAATCTCTGTTTAATTAAGACTATTGAATAACTTCATACAGTTCGTTTCAATCCATATATCTGGACCTCAGTCTCCCTCAGTCCCATGTCTTCTCCAGTCCATTAATTTAATCTCCTCACCAACACGAAAATATCCTGTAACTGCTCCTGTTTAGCGTTGGTCAGATAGTTTCTGACGCCTCAGCCTTCCAGTTCACCCCTGTGTCGCACCAAGAGAGAAGACACAGTTTGACTGATTTCACATTGCTTTTGTCCAGACAGGAGAACATTTTGTCAATCAACGTGAAACCTGGCCTTTTGACAAGTCTTTTTCACAGCCTTTTGACAACCCCAGGGTTCCCCAGTCATCTGCTTTCTTTTATTTCACTGCTCAGTCCAGCCTTACACAGCACATTCTTCTTTCCTTCCAAATGAACTCGCTGACCTTAGTTTCCCCATGATGTTGCAGTGGTTGATAGTCTTTTGGCATCACCAGGCAAATAATTGATGATTCATTTCTATATTCCTGTAAATCAAGTTTGTATGAGAACATCTACTCCTTGCCTGCGTTTTCCAGTTTGTAGAAAATCAACCCAGCATCAGAGTTGTAATTGCCAACGTCTTGGATGCCATCAGACGTCATGACCTGCAGGACATCACAGAAAACAGACCCTTTCCAAAAAAATTGGATATCATGAAAAACTTTATTCATTTCAATATTTCCATTAAAAAAAAGTTTAACTTTCATGTTATAGATTTAGGGCCCACAATTTAAACAATTGAAGTTTTTATTTTTTACATAATTTGGGCTTCCAGCTGATTAAACCCATGAAAACAGGAGTAAAAAATAAATAATACTGTGATGAAAGCAGCTTAAATTTTGCAGGACATGAATGTTTTAAACATACATACTAATTATCTACTAAACTGAAATTACTTCCACAGGTTTCCCCAGGTCACCTGTATTTGTATTTAGTCTTTTCAGTTGGACAGAGAACAGCAAACAGCAGAGGGGAGATGTGCTTTAGTAAATTCAAGTATTTTATTTAACTTTTTTTTTTGCAGTTTCAGTATTTTAACATTAAACATAATAAAATGTCTGAAATACTTTAAACCGAGTAGTTTCCATCCATGTAGACTGCATTTTCTCTATAGTCCTGACTGATTTATTTTAGGCAGCTTGTTAAGCTCATTCTTGTTTGGCTCATTAGTCATAGTTTTCACACACCAAGTTCACTGTGTCTCGAAAAAGCCTCCCAACTTGGGGAAATAGATGTCATGAGAAATAAACCTTGCCTAATTTTCATTATGTGAAGTGAATAGTATGTGCACCTGTGATGGTCAGTGAAAGCTTCCCTTCCAACCCTTGGCTCCTTTTACTTGGCATCATTGGAAAATCTAAAATCAGCCAAGACATTAGGCAAAACTGACTTTACTTAATTAGGTGAACAAGAAATAGAAAATAGACTTACTCTGGTTTATTTTTTTTCCCTTGAAAGAAATTCCAAAACACTTGAACATACCATGTCCACCAAAGGATTACACATGTGTTGATCTGTTCAGAATCAGATGAAGATGTTTACTGCTGACTCCCACAGATCAATCAAAGCACAATCTTAATTTGATGCAACAGGTTTAAAAGCATCACAGGTCAGTGTGTGAGCTGGTAAGCAGAGGTGGTCAAAATACTCAAATTCTGCACTTAAGTAGAAGTACAGTTACTGGTGTGGAAAAATACTTTGGTAAAAGTAGAAGTACTGATTCAACTCCTTTTCTGAAATTAAAGTAAAAAAGTACAACTTCTCAATTGTAATAAAGTAAAAAAAAATTTAATAAATTTAAAAAAAAAAATTTAACCAGGAAAAAATGTCAAAAATATCCCAAAATAAAGCCTTTAAAAGTGAGTGAGTGTGTAGATGATGTCTTTTATTGGCTCATGTTACTCAGTTTAGTGGTTATGGACAGAACATTTATGAAAAATTCAAAGGACATTTAAAAATTATGAGATAAAAAAAAAAAAAAATCTAAATCATGAGATAAAAAGTCAAAATTATGATATAGTAAGTCTCAATTTCTGATTTACTTATTTAAGGCTTATTTTTCACACTGTCACGTGTTTCGTTTGAAAAAGCAATGAGTCTATTCTGAGAATGTAAAGAGTATAAAGTACAGATATTTATAGGAAAATGTAGGGAGGAAAAGTAAACATTTGCCAGAAAAAGAAATACTCAAATAAAGTACAAATACCTAAAAAAATGTACTTGCGTACAGTAAAGGAAGTACTTTTACTTAGTTCCTTCCACCTCTGCTGGTAAAGACATTGGAGGTAAACTGGTATTTAAATATCTCCATCTACACTAAGAAAGGGAGCCGTATCTTCAGAGTCTCAGTGGCTGCACATGACTCTGAAAGCAACAGAAACTATAGTTTTCAAATGAGCACCGTGATGCAGACATTTAGACTTCAGAGGGAATGTTATTTGGTCAGAGGCTTGTCCAAAATGACTACTCTGTAAAAGAACATGTTTTATTCATTTATGTCCCTAAAGTTAATCACATTTCACATCAGTAGTACGCAAACAAATGACTCTAACTCTTTTTGTGTATTTTGCTTAAGGACACACAGACACTCATTGGAAGGTTTTACAGCAGTTTAGTTTATTTCTTGGAATTAATATTATTGTGTCTTCATTACAGAAAGGGAAATAAATCAAAAATAAACTAGCACTGGCCGAGAGTTAGCTTAGTAACTTGGTTATTATCTGTTAATTTTTGGGATTCCCCAGCGGTTTCTTACTTTTCTCTTTTTTTATTACACCATGGAATATTACTTTTAAGTTCTGAGAACATGGAAACATGATTACCCGACTTGCAATCAGTCAAGTAGCGTCATCAGGAATAGTAGTTGGGTGCTTCTATGGCACTGGGTTCATTGTGGTGTCAGCCTTTTAGATCCAATAATAAAAGAAATGTAGACATACCCCCAGGATGTATCTAATGATGACCTCGGATAAATGCAAAAAAAATAAAATAAAATAGATATGCTCTGGCTCTGAGCTATCCCCAAATGAATTATTTTTTGATAAAATAGTAGGGTTGAAAATAGGACCAAAATTGGGACATGAAAAGTGTCAGTGCATTTGATTTGGGTAAACATGGCTGAAATGGTCTTATATAGTGCTATAAATAAAGACACTGTGTTAAATTTGATGATCCAAGTGTTTTTTTTCTAATTCAGACGTGTGTTTTTCATGAATCAGGAGTCTCATTCCAGGTTTTGTGCATAATGTCCACTCAGAACCTACCAATTTAAATGCATATAAAATCATGAGGGATTTCTCAATGGAGGTTATTTTTATGAAATACTCTGCCTTGCATAAATGGTTCAATTCCCACAATGTACATGTGAGAGAATTATAGGATATTTAAATTATTATTTTTTTGCATAGCTTTCATTTCCTTTTCACTGTGTTACATGTGGATTCTTGTATAAAGTTCATAAAAAATAATATAAAAATGTGTTTTATCTGGTAAAACACTTTTTTCAGATTCATTTCATGTTTTCCATATCAATAACTAACATTGAGAGGAAGAACTGATTTGATTTTGGACAATTTACCATTTCCAGATTGCCCACAAAAGGGTACTCAAAGGTTTAAAATCACTAAGCACTTTTCTTCATATCTCTGGAACTTCAAATCAAGTCTAAATGAAAGGTCATGACATCATTAAGGATTGGAGGTATTTGGGGATATAAACCTTCTGTTATCATTAGCCTAGTTACATTTGTACTGTGAAGAAATAGTACTGATCCAGTGATCTGAGTTAAAACTCTAGAAGACTGTTGCATCAGCTTCTAAATCAAACACCATTTGGAAAATCTATGTCAAACATACTTTTTAAGAGGACATCCTAGGCTTTGTTTTAATCACCTAGTTGTCGGGGGTTGGCCAACATATTCAACATATACATATATAATATATATTCATATTCAAATTTAGAGGAATTTCAAATTCCTCATTTTATGGCACCAAGAACAGTAAGTAATTTTTTTGTAGATATATTTCTGTATTATGTATCTGAGTGGTGACTCCAATTTAGTAAGCTTAAAAAAATCTTAATAATTTTAAACTTAACCTTAATAAATGTAACTAAAATGTATTCAATGTCCTTTGTGGTGGGCATTGTTTAAAATAATATCCATAGATATATAATCCAAACATATGCTCTTCATGTGTGTTTGTTTTTTAAATCCATTTGAAAATGAATTCAGCATCAAACAAACACCAATGTTTACAACAAGAGACATTTGATTAAATAAATCAATCAATAACTAATATGTTTAAAAATATATGCAGTAACATGATCCTTGTAACCATAATACTCAAAAACCATAAAAATCAAAAAAACAGGATCAGGAGGATATTGATTTTCTGTTTCATTCCTCTGTCTTCTATAAACAGGATATTGTGACATTTAAGTATTTTACCTTTTAAATACATCTAATTTAATCAGATTTAAGGACTTAATGATAGTTTGTGTAAGGTTTGTGTTTTGAAAGGTGGGACAAACCGGACATTTTCTTGCATACATCGTTATTACAGTCCCTTTTCTTCTTCTGGAACATTCCTCATGTCCAACCACCCTTACGAAATAGAATGTGTACTGTAGGTTCCTTCTTCTGTCAGACTTAATACCATTACTTCCTCAGTCAGCCTTAACTTTGTTTGGCCCAGGAATCTCAGTGTGTGTTTGTGTGAGTGATGGAATGGGGGGGTTGTTACGTAAAGACGGCTCAAGAGGAACAGGTCTAAGAAGAAAAGAAGGGAGCACAGGGCTAGAGGAAACGAGCAGAGGGAGGTGGTCACTTTTTGGCACAAACAGGTTGAGATGAACAATAAGTCAGCTGGTCTGTGTGTTGGTCTGTCAGGCTTTCAGTTAGTCAGACAAGTAGTTGTTAAGTCCACTTTTCTGCAAAGGTAAGTCACTCCTCTTTCTCTTTTTACCAAAGCATAAATCTGTCACTTGGCTTTTAACAACTAACAAATCTACCTCTAATCTGCTTTCAGGCATTTTAATTGAATATATTCTACAAGAAACTGAACTGAATGTATTCATGTATTCTAAACAGTATTTTCTGGAATAACTAGTTGCGTTCAGATGACAGTAAGGTTTGCAACAGATGAAGTAAAAAATAAATGACATGCATGATGGAAAGTGAAAAGAGAAAAAAAAAAAACCTGTTGTTTTTTTCACGTCATAGAAACTTTATATTCCTATATTTTTTATTTTTGTGTCAGCCTTGATTTGTTTAGAAAATCAGTGTGTGTAATTGTAATTTTACCTAACAACTTGATGTCATTGGAGGTTTTTGCCATACTTCTGGACAGTTTCTAATGTAATTTAATCTTTGCGAGGCAAATAATTTAATCTTATTTACCCCCTTGAATCTACAATACCTTTATTATCTTTGTTGCATAGCCTTTTCTTCACCAGTCTGCATATTAGCTCCTCAAAGCTGTAAAAATGCATCAGCAGGGTTAGGTTTATTTCCTTGGTCTAAATGGCTCCTTAATTTGCATCTTGATTTCATTGCGCTGCTGGTAGACTGTTGTCTGTCACACACTTTAATACAATTTGCACAACACATCAATATGAACAGAACGTTTAATAATCTGACCATTTTATCTAATTTTGTGATTGAAGTTGTCACGTTTTTAACATCAGCACACACCAGACCTGGAAAAACAAATGAAATATTCATCTGTTAAATCCAGAAGTGTAGGTTTTAAAAACATCTTTTTTTTCCCTCCCTGTATTCACTGCTGGTCTTACTTTGTTTTCTGTATGTGCTTTTTGCAGGGAGTCAAGCCTGGCAGTTTTGACAAGGTGGCCATTCCTGAGGTGAAGGAAATTATAGAAGGCTGCATTAGGACGAACAAGGACGAGAGGTGAGACGCACAATACATAGATAGATATACATACAATAAATGTGAAGAAGTAAATAAATAAATATGTTAAACTATAAACTTACTGTGACTTGACAATAATTTCTTTCATTATCTTCAATTAACAAGAAAATTCAAAGTTCATGTAACCACCCTGCATTGTTTGATATGTGACTTCAGCTCCATTTTTTTTGGTACACGTGCAGAGAAAATTAAGAGGAAAATCAGCCTTTTTTTGACTCTTGCTCTAATTCATAGCTTGTCGGTCAGACATAAGGAGTGCTCTGTTCCCCCTCTCATGCTGTGGCTCAGCCAAAACATTCACCATGGCCTCCTGTTGACTGCTTTAGAAACTTCAAGTCTAAACCGTCTCCCTCTCTTGTACTCTCTTTTCTCTCTTCACTCCCTCTCTTTATTTTAATCCTTGCAGCACAATAACATATGAATGGTGTGTGTGTTTTTGTATCACCCTGCTCCATTCATAGTTACATTCACAAAGTTACTTAATGGAACAATGTGAAAAATGCATGGGTGACCATTCTGGGGCTAGTTGTTGTCAACATGTTGTGATTCCAAGTAAATGAATAACGTACCGTGTCTATTTTATTAGTAAATTAGCTCACAGGACATTCCTTGGGCTTGTAATATTAAAATAGTTTGAAGATTGTTTTTTGTTTTATATTTCGGTCATTAGCTGAAATTGTAGAAAAACAATCATTGACTGACTCTCTCTCTCTCGCTCTCTCTCTCTCTCTCTCTCTCTCTCTCTCTCGCTCTCTGTCTCTCTCTCTCTCTCGCTCTCTCGCTCTCTGTCTCTCTCTCTCGCTCTCTCTCTCTCTCTCTCTCTCTCTCTCTCTCTCTCTCTCTCTCTCTCTCTCTCTCTCTCTCTCTCTCTCTTTTAGGTATGCTATAAAGATCCTGTTGAACCATGCATTTTTCCAAGAGGATACAGGGGTCAGGGTTGAACTGGCAGAAGAAGATGATGGGGAAATGATAGCAATCAAACTCTGGCTCAGGATAGAAGACGCAAAGAAGCTGAAAGGCAAGGATTTTTTAAAGTGTCCTTTGTCTTTATTCCTTGTCCCTTACTTCTTTTTTGTTCCTTTTTTCATTCGCTTTATTCCTCATATCATTTTATTTTTCCCTTTTCTTTTCCCTTTTACTTCTTTTTTCTCTCCTCTCCTCTCCTCTCTCTACCCCCCCCCCCCTTTCTGACCATGCACATTTATTTTTTGTTTTCAGGAAAATACAGAGACAACGAAGCCATCGAGTTCTCCTTTGACCTGAATAAGGATGTTTCTGAAGATGTTGCCCAGGAAATGGTAAATACTGTGGAAGTGACTGATAGGAAAGATGGGAGGAGATAACCTGTTAATAAAGGACATATTTGTTAACATGGTCTACTTGATCTGTGCAGGTGGAGTCTGGTTATGTGGCTGAAGGTGACCATAAGACGATGGCCAAAGCTATCAAAGACCGTGTGTCTCTGATTCTGAGGAAGCGGGAGCAGAGGCAGCTTGTACGAGAAGAACAAGAGAAGCGAAAACGAGAGGCAGAGCAACAGCTTCAGCAGCAGAAGCAGCAACAGCAGCAACAGCAGCAACAGCAGCAACAGCAGCAGCAGCAGCAACAACAGCAACAACAGCAACAGCAGCAGCAGCTTCAGCAGCAGGAAGCTCATAAACCATCTCACACACAGGTCTGTACTTCAGCCCAACAGGTTAATGAGGCTGTCTGATAAGTAGGGTTTAACGTAAAAAAAATAAAATAAACTTTTTACCCTCATCCAGTTTCCAGAGTGCAGGTGGTCTGTGCTCCACTTTCCTTACTTTAGCTGTCAAACCTAAAAAATGTGAATTTTATCTTTATTCTCCTTGGTTGACCTGGCTGTTGTTTGTTGTCTCCAGGCAGAGACAGAGGACACAGAAGTGGAACAGCAGCAGCAGCAGCTTCATTATCAGCAGTCAAGCATCTCTCACACATGTAAGACCAACCGTAAAACCTGCTTTAATACAGGATTAAACAAATTTGACATTTTATATATGATCTCTCTACTCTGAAAGGCTCTTTACATATCAGGACAGAGGTGATGCTTTGAATTGATTAAAAATCTGTCAATATGCACATCTACCACCCCATGAAGGCAAGTTAGACAGAAATATGTGTAATTAGAATTATTAGTGTTCACACTAAACCAGACACATGCTGTAAATGTGCCAGTGAAGTTTTAAATTAAAAATTAAAAATGGTGTTGGTTGCATGCCAATATAATAGACCTCTTCATATGAGCTGTGGGCATCATTCATACCACCGTCCCGTACCAAGTGGACTCATTTCAGTGTGTTTTTTTTCAAACAGCATCAGCTGTAAAGTCACAGATACTTTCAGAACTTATTACTAGAGTTGCAAAGAGTCAAGCTTGGTCAGAAATGTGATTGAAAAAGAGATCAATGTTGGCAGGTATGCAACCTTGATGCAAAAATCAAAAGAAACATAAAATATTTTCTTAAATATAATAAACAAGTTCTTTGAAGGAATCACCACAAAAATCTAATTTTAATATAATATAAATGAAAAACAGCTGATATTGAAAACCAGGTAGGAACAAATAATTTTGTAGAAGGTAAAAAAGGTTGTACAAGTACAGAAAAATCACATGCATGCTTGAACATGGTTATTAGATAATGGAGTTATTTTATTTTATTTTATTTTATAATCTCCAAACACAGCTGCATACAACAGAAATGATATAGTTCATTGCTTTGAGTATTTGTTGGAAATGTTGTGTAATTTTTTACTATTTCTAAAGCGATTTAAACTTTATCGTAATTTATTTAACCTTTATTTAACCAGGAAGAAGCTCATTGAGATTAAAAATCTTTTTTTCAAGACTGTGCAAACCTAAGGCAGCAGAAGTTACACAAAACAGAAATCACAGCCATACAATAAATCTGATATACAACATATTCTACATCCACATTAAAAATATATATATAAAACACAGTAAAAGTCTCTTATAAAAGCATACATACATACATACATCACTCAACCAAGAACATAATAAAACACTATTAATAATTTAAAACATTCTAAAAGTGTAACAACAATGTTCCTTAAAAGCATCTGAAAGCATTTTTAACACAGCTGAAGTTGAACCTGCACAGATGATAGCTGAATGAATGAACTAACTTTATTTGGTTATCCACATTAAAGGATTAGGCAGAAGTAGTGTTTTTTAAGCCCAGCCTCTATTTTTTTCCCCCTTTAGAACAATATGTAAATAATGTTTTCCCAATTAAAACAAATTCCTCGCATAAGACAATTCAATCATTCAATTAATCACATAATTGATTAGTATTTATAATTTAACATTTTAAAGATTTTTTAAACTTTGACAGAGTATTTATTAACTTGACCAATGAAACATCTTTGTTTGACGTTAGTTCTTATTTGACTTATTTTTTCCTCTTAAATTATAACAACCTCTTCTTAACTTGAATTCATATGCATAACTTGAAACATGATTTCCAGTAGTTTCACTTTAACTATATCCATAAATGTTAACAGTTTGGGTTTTATAAAGATGAAGTCAGTTGTATAAAAGTAAAGGTCCACAGGCTGAATATAAACACCACCAACAGGTGAAAGATCCCCCAACGTCTGAACATGTGTGTGTTTGTCTCAGCTGAAGGAGGCGTGGACAGCGGACAGGGTTCCTCGGTTTTCTCCTCAGACTCCCCCCATCTGGGTCAGCTGACCATGTCATACAGCTGCCCCCCCTCCTCCCAGCCCCAGCCCCAGCCCCACTACCCCCCTACCCCCTCCGTGACCCCACAGCCACACCCCGGCTATGCTCAGCCGCCGCAGCCAATGGTGAGTGTATAAGGCACCGACACGATACATTATGCATGTGTACGTTAACAGTTTCACTTGTGTGGGGGCAGGGTCCCCATTTATCACATCTTTGAGAAGGGCTGAACTCACAGATGTGTTTAGAATGACTTTGTAGTGAGCACTGCCGCGTGTTTCAGAGTGGGAATTTGCAGCGTTTGTAAGTGAGTCGCCAGGTCTAACTGCAGATATGAGTTGAACTAAATACACAAGCATGCTGGTGATGGTTTCTATGTGAAGATTTTCACCTCTGACCCGAAGAAGAGGAGTACCAGAAGGTATTTGAGTTTTTTTGTTTTTGTTTGTTTGTTTGTTTAGCCACAGAGGTCACAGAGACAAAGCATCAAATGACAGAATTGTAGGTAGTTACCGAGCAGATAAAGTCTAAGTGAGGGACAGTTTCCTTCCACGCTGTCAGGCAGACATTCAGGTTCTAGTGAATTCCATTTTACAAATCTGTCAGGGTCTCTACAATACACATCGTGCATCACAATTTCCTTCATTTCTGACATTTAGGCATTTCTTTTTTCCTTTGAATTGTCTTTTTGTTTGAATTATTGTTGTTACTATATTACTTGCTCGTGTTACAGTTTTTGAAAGTTTGGTTTCTAGTTGAATTAACGTCAATATTCATGCACTTCACTTGCATTCATACTATTGACTTACCTACAGTACTGTGAAAAAGACTTAAGTTGCCTTTAGGGATGTTGTAATAGGTGTGCGTCTTTATTTCTAACAAGAAATATGCAGGACATGCAGTATGTGGATAATATTGAAACATCCACACAATATTAGAACCAAAAATCTTCTGCAGGCAAAGTCAGTATTTTATGTGACTTCCATTTGGATTCAGTTTTCCAAAAAAATCATTTTGTTGGACCTATATTGGATCATCTAGGTAGAGAAAAAGGATAAAAGTTCTGGAAAACCTCAAGGACATTGTGAAGGTGTGTAATATAACACAATATTATTTAAGAAAACATCCAGATGGTCCACCCAAGAGAGTGGAAGATTGACTGAGTCCAAATGGAAGTCACACTGAATATTGACTTTACCTGCAGGAGTGCTTCAGTTAGTGTGTATAAAACTGCACCACCATTACAACCCTGCAAAGTCTACAGAGCTGATATATGAACTATGAAGTGTGAACTTCCTGTGCTGCTGGAGGTGGACTCTTCATAATTACACACTGATGAGGAGACTCTCAGTTTAGACTTTTCCATCTCGTGACCTTCTTCTGCTAATGTACTTGTCTGACTCACTGGGCCAACACTGATTTTGTTGTTCAGCTGGATAATCATTGAGTTTATAAACTAATTGAATAACTAAATAATGGTTTTCACATATTTTAACTTTCCTTGTACCAGTTTTTCATTTATCTCAGTAAATTTCATTTCTTGGATGGTTTGGACGGACACCGTGTAGAGGGACTGCACTAACTATTCTCTTAAAATATGTCATTATATTTATTTAATGTGGTTTTCTTTGACATTATTTTTGTCCTAATGTACTTTGTTTTTCTGTGATTGGTGTAGGTGTTTTTTTTTTTATGTGTTTTGCTGTTGTGTTCTCTTGGTATGTTCTTTTATTTCGACATTCACAGCAGAAAGTAGGGTTCACATTCACTTTTGGGGGATTGTTATTCTTAATAAGCCAGTTGCTCATTTTATGATGTTTTAGTTGTTAAAGTATTGTTAAGTACCTGCAGCAATTTAATTTATTTGATTTATTGAGTTATTTTGTCTTTTTTTTCCGCTTGATTTTTGGTTCCTTATCATAGTCCATGTATTTTTGCTCTGTTATGTTGTCATTTTGCTGATTGTTTCCTGTATTCATTTGAATAATTTTATAGTTTTGTATTTTAATTTGTTTGTTTTTTATGTTTGTCCTTCCCTCCTCCATGATTCCCACCCTGGCCTACAGCCTGCATCGTGCCGTCGTCGATGTCGTAGCATGTCTGTTTGTGTACCTCCTTCCTCCTACTCCTTTTCCCATGCTCCTCATCCTCTGGCCGTACCTCTAAAGAAGCCCTCCACCCCTCCTCCGGGCCTGTCCTCCTCCTTATCTTCTCACAGCACATCCTCCCCCTTCATGCCTCTCGCAGCTGAGAGGGACACATTCGCTGGTCGCCTCTCCAAAGCCCTGGAGACGGTCCTACCCCTTCACTCTGCTCCGTCTGTGCCCAGGGCCAGGCAGCGGAGGGCCAGCCTACCCGCCCTGTTCTCCACCCCCGTAGGTTCACAGTCAAAACAATCAGAAGCCAGAACGCTGGTGGCAACCAGAGGCAGATAGATGAGGAACAGAGGCCACATCAATGACTGAAAATGACATAGTAAAACAGATCAACACACTCTTCATAAATACAATTAATCTTGATCTTTTATTTTTTTGCATGAAATACTAGTAATTAGTTTTCATGACGGTTACTATATTTAGCAAATGAAGAAAAGCCCCTCCAAATCATTTCTGTTGAAGCTAGAAATGGAGAATTAGCTGAATTCATGACAAAATTATCACAAAATCTCAGTTTGGTTTAGGTATTCGTAGAAACATTTCTAATGATTTTATTACACTTTTATAATGACATTTTATTTTACATGAAACATGTACTTGTTAAAGCTTTGTTACACATGACAATGGATTTATTTTTAAACTTCACATATTCATATTCTTTTATTTTATTTACCAGTGATCCAGGATTTAATTTTTGTCAATTATTTAGATTTTTATTTTATGTCAATTTTATATATTTCAAATTAATGTAAACTATGTAACTTTCTGTTTTCAGAAAAACCTAATTTTCTGAAATTACCTTTAATGTGAAGTTGTACATAGAATGTTGCTATAAATAGTATTAAAAAAAGTTGCTTAAAAATGTCATTGGCGTAACTACATAAGCACACATCTAGCAGACCAATCCTGTCTGTTGACCATAGAGACAGTATGTTAAAGTGTTTTATAGGAATTAAAAAACAAGGCTATGGGCATTAACATTTAATAATAGATAAAAGGATTGGTAATAAAACAGAATGGTAAAAGATGACACTTAAAGTTATTTATCAGTCAAAGAAAATAGTAATGGGAAAGTAAAATGACCAAAATGTACTTCAATGGGAAAGTTTCTTTCATTCCATCTTTTACTTGTACGTACAAATATTTACATTGTGATAAAAACTCTCATCTATAACACCATGAAAGCTCTGGCAAATATTAACAGGTTAACCAAGTAGGTTGAACAAATAGTCTGATCTGATAACAGATTACTACAATATAATATCACTTAGCCTTTTGAAGTTGCACTAGTTTGTAGAGAAATATAACAGTAGTATAGGGAGTTTTCAGACACTGATGTGGTTCTGTTATTCTACTGTCCACCAGGTATTCATATAAAACACTAAATGGTGGCATTTACCCTTAACTCACCATGTACATCTGCCCTCAGGAAAACTGACCCTCATTCAGTCAGTAACATTTAAAGTTTTATTGTTTAATAAGTACATAGTAGTCCTGGTTATTGTAAAGTTACTGTAGCCAAATGTGGAAGAACACATGAGGACAATTGAGATGGAGCTCAGTTTGATGCCCTCAGTGAATATACAGTAGTTTGTATTTGTAGGATGCATCTTCCATATTCAGTCATTTTCAAGTCAACTTCTATCATGTCTGTCTGGAATAATAATGAATCAGTTACATTACTATGTGTATATAATAAGTACCTCATATTATACACAACTGTTCCAAAAAGGCCCCACCTGGATAGAACTTGACAAATAGTTCAAATCTTTCTTTTAGATTATTACTGCAATGATGAACATGTTTCAGCTGCGTCAAGTTCTTTAATTCTACCTAA
Source organism: Siphamia tubifer (assembly GCA_020466265.1). Classification (NCBI taxonomy): domain Eukaryota; kingdom Metazoa; phylum Chordata; class Actinopteri; order Kurtiformes; family Apogonidae; genus Siphamia; species Siphamia tubifer. The sequence goes on along the minus strand of CM035794.1, from coordinate 39,943,513 downwards.
TTTAAGGAGTAGCTCCTCATTTCTTAAACACCCATCGGTTTAATAGAAACCATAAAGACTGGAATGTTTTTTTAAAGGAAAAAGATCATGTAGTCTGAGTCCAGATTGACCCTGTCCCACAGTGATGGGTTCATGAGGGTGAACTGATTAACTATCATACTGAGTTTTTACACTACAAGTGGGGTTAGTGTTAAATGGTGAATGGACTACACTTATATAGTTTTGCACCTTCATGGTGATCAAAGCACATTCACACACACTCTCATACACCACCAAGAGGCAGCTGCTGCCATGCAAGTGCTGCCAGAGCTCCTGGGAGCAATTTTTAGGGTTCAGTGTCTTACCTAAGGACACTTTGACATGTGGACAGCCGTAACTGGGATTTAAACTGCCAACCCTTCAGTCATAGGGCGGCTTGCTCTACCAACTGAGCCATAGCCAGGGTTGCTCTGAACCCTTTTTTCATACCAGGTTATGTATATGTAGAATATATTCTCTACCTACTTCCTTACTTTTTAAAAGTTTCCGGTTTATGTTCACAATGTGACATGAAAATGGTTTTCCTGAGCGCAGATGAATCAGGGGATAATTGAGATTAGAGCCAGCATTTGGTCTTTGTATTTAATACTACTGTCTGTCTGTCTATCTGTCTGCATGTTGAGTGTGTCCTACTTTTGCTCTTGTCTGTTGCAGTCCCCCTGTTTCTCCAACATTTTGTCTTGATATAACCTTGCTTCTTCTCATCCCTTCACTTCTACAATGTGTCTTAACCACTTAATTTTGTTGTTTATTTTGAAGGAGAATATGAGGCACTTCTTCTGTTACTGTTTTGAAGTGATGCTGGGTGATGCCCTCTTTTCTCTGTCTAATATGGGCCTTTGCTGTGGTTCTTTCTCTCATTCTCTGAGTCTCATTCTCAAACTCATTATTTCTCATTGTCGCAGCAGCATTCAATGCCACACCCCTACAGTGGAGGAACGAACACAGGAGGAGCAGGAGGGAACATCCCCCTGTCAGGTCTCTCTGACCCCCAACCTATTTTTTTTTCCTCCCATCCCTGAGCGCCCACTTTCCTTCTCACCTCCTCCGACTGGCCCCCCGAAGGCCTACAACACCCAACGACGCAAGAGCACATCTATCCTGGAGGCCCACACCCGACACTTCCAGCCTGCCTACCCTCGCTATGGCAGCAGCCTGCACCCATTCTCTGGCATGGAGGGGGTTGAGACGCCCTCTCTCTTTATGGTAAACCCTGGGTTTGCAGCCGCTGCTCAAAGACTTGGTGTTGGAGAACCTTTACACCTCCCCGGACAATCTGATCCAAGTTTGTACGGCTTTAAAGACATGAGAGCAGAGCATGAAGAAGCAGTGAGGAGGTTAAGTTTAAATCAAGCTGCCTTATTGGACCATTATGAAGCAATGGCATACGGAGGATACCCAATGACTGCACACCAACTCGGACACTTGAGTTTTCATCAGCAAAGGCAAGCAGCAGCAGCTGCAGCTAGTTTGGGGTTTGATCCTGGACCACCACCTCAGCCGGGGTTCTTACACCCACATCTCATCCAAAGAATAAGTGCACACAGCCCCATTCCTCCATCCATACCCTCTTTGGGTGTGTCCCCTGGTGCCTCTATGTCTGCGTCGCCTGATGGATGCTATCCACCACAGCATGCGTCCTCCTCTTCTTTCCCTATATCTGCACCTCCAGTAATGGCAGAACCTTCACCACCTACTGGAAGTGTGTTTGAGTTCCATTTAGCTGCAGCGGCTGCGGCTGCTGCGGCTGCTGGTGACCCCAGTCTCTTGGCATCCAGACTCTACCGAAGCCGGAGGAGCTCCATGGATCTCCCTCTAGAAGACAGCCCAGGTCCGGGATCAGGGGGTTCGGGCTCGTATAGCCGTCTGCAGCCGGTGACAGAAGAACTGTACTCCTATGTCAGTCCTGAGCTCCCATTACCTCCAGGAAGTCTTCTCCTTCATCATGCAAACGTGACCATAAAAGACAGAAGCCCAGAACCCTTGAGTGACTCATTGGCCTCCTCTGATGCAGGGGAGTTCCAGTCGCCTCCTCCGCCTCCACTTGTCCCTCCATTTGACTTCTCTGCAGCTCAGTCCATCCCTCAGTCATCCTCTGGTGCTCTCTACGACTCATCAGGGGGAGTGCTCTCCATCGATCTACAGGGACATCCGCCCTCCATGCAGGGCTTCCTCCCTCCCACTCTATCCTCTGAGCTCCCACATGGAGGAACGTCATCCACTCAGTTGGAGTCTCTGATGCAGAATGCCTGGGCCCGGCATGGAGGGGTAGTGCCTGCCCAGCCTGATATGACGTACCATGAGTCATTGCTGGCCATGCAAGCCAATAACCCCTCTCTGGTACTGAGTTTAGACCTTAAAACAGCCCTAATGCCCTGGGTCAATTACTTGTTGAAATTAAACAAAATTATTTTTTTTAATGATACAATATAGTGGATTGCATTTGTTATATTTGTATTATTTGAATTACAGAATAGCATATACTCCATTTGTTATATTATGTTATACTGTAACTCAAAATTGGCCCATAGATGGAGGGTTGTATGCATTTTGCAGTTGACCCCTGAAAAACAAGTTTTTAGTGGAGGTTCATATCGTAATTCACTTGTCTGTAATAACAAAACAACAACCTTCTTGTTGAAGGGAATCACATATTCAGCCAACTACAAAGAACCCTTTTATTAAAGTAGCTCAACTCATTTAAAAGTAATTTGACCCAGGGTCATTTATCTCCTTTTTCTGTTGTTTTTGTACCCTACCAACCCAGGAGCCCCAGCTGCTTATTTTGTATCATGTAGTCTTTGGTTGTGATTTTAACCCCCTCCAGTCATATCACCATTGCAGAGGGAGTCTCATGGTCTGCCTTCATAATGTCTGGCATTATTCATCTCTTGACAACAACTGACCTCAAGGACAAACGGCAGGAAACATGTTAAAGCAGAACATGATACTAGTGACACCCAGAGTGTATCTGTGTACCACTGAAGCAACATATGATGTGTATTTCATCAAAATGGAAGAATATTTACTTCACACTTTATATAGTTCTTATCTAAGTTTTAAAAAACATGTAAAAGAATGTAAGTCATTCCTTTAAATCAACTGGAGCAGCATTCAGAAGGCAGTCTGAGACAAACTCTTCATAAATTCTCTGTAAGCAAGCGGTCTAATGCCCCCTACTTTTGTCTTTATGTTGTGAATTTGATTTATTTGTCATTATCAGTAAGTACTATTTTGTTTGTATGTTCATATATAACTGTATATGAGAAATATGTGTTTGTGCAGGTATACCACATGCGTGGTATATCTGAAATTTTACTCATACAAATTCAAAGTCAATTTTCTCCTATTATCACCTCAATATGTCTCCAAAAAATTAACAAAAGTGAAGATATAACACTGTCCTTCACACATCTACAGATTGAATGTAAAAGTCAGCTGCCAATCATCATCATGAAGTAAAATAAAACTGAGACTTTGTCAATTTGTGTGAACAAATGCATAGAAACATACAACAAAACCAAGGGGGCTTAGACAGATGTAGCATTGTAACTGTGCTGATAGACATTTCATTTGTTACTTTCAATTGTTGCTCTTGTTTTGGGTCTTGCTAAAGAGCTTAGGTTAAACTCAGTTCTTTATTTGGGTGAATTGTTCTGGACTGAAACCAGACTGGAAACCATGATACACCATATTCACAGTTCAAACGTTGAAGTTGAAATAAACCCATAGAGCACTCACATTGTTTATTTTGAGCAACATGATCTCTGACCTTTCTCATTTTTCTTTAATTTGTGCCTTTTTTAATTTACTGTCTGATCCTTCGACACATTTTCTTTCTTACATCTGTGCTAGATTTAGTGTTTTGTTAATGTGACTGAATATATGATCTGGAGGTAGTAAAAGGTAAATAGTAGTGTGTCTAATGCAGATATTCTTGTGTAAACTCTGACATAACCCTGTGAAGAAAACCTATGTGATACCTAGTGACCATAAAGTCTTCTAAAGGTACACTGACAGACACAGCATTATTAGACTTTATTCATCCCAGAAAGGAGATTTTAGACGTACAGTGATCACCAAATTGAAAGTCAAATATGTGTGATCACACTCATAAAGACTTTTAAGAATAGCATTTTAATTTCATCCCTTTTCAATGATTTGGAATTATAATTTGAAAGTACATAACTTAAAGTAGGACTGGACTATATCGATTTAATTTGATTAATCATGGATTTTTGTTCTGAAAATGCCTAAATTGCAAGAATCCAATCTCTTTGATCCTTCTAATACATCTATTTTAGTTATATTTATATTATTTCTCCAGTTATATATTTGATATAGTTTTCGTAAAGAATGTATTTTTGAATCATGCTTTGTCTTCTAAGTCATGTAGCCAGAAAAGAATCAGTTAAAATCATAACGGAGAAAAAAATAATTAAATGTTTTGTCCCTATTGTCAAGCTATAACTATAAGACGGTAAAATATTCAACTTAGCAATCAGTCACGTCATAAATGAAATAATAATAAATTGAGGACTGAGAAAAAAAAATGGAGAAAGTGATTTGTAATTATTTTAAGTTTAGTATTTTGATTTGTTATATAACTTTTTTGGGGTTTTTTTTGGTTTGTTTGTTTTTTCAGCTGCTACTGTGCTTGATTCACTATATAACATCCACGTATTATCACCAATCAAATATGGTCTGACCTGCATGACGAACCCTGCTCTCACTCCCTGCCTAACCCCAGTACTGTGGCTATAAACGCTACAGTACACGCTGTCTCTGTGTGTGTATATGCATATAGTAGGTAGTAATGTGCATATATCTGTTCCCAGATGAATTGTTGTATGTTGTGTTGTTTTTGTGCATGGGTGCATACACAACAAGTAAATCACTACTAAAATAATTCAGCAGAGAACATCAGAAGGGCTTTGTGTTTACACTCATGCTCAGTTTTTGTGTGTAAAGACTTCAAACATATTCTAATTGTTTATTTTTTTTATCCTCCTCTCCCTGTTGCCACTTTTTCACCTACTTCTTCTGTCCTGTTATATTCCACAACATTGCACCTCTTCTCCTCTGTCCTTCTTCGTTCTTCTTTTCTGTTTCTAAGAAGCAGGTTCAAACTCCAGGACCTCAGCCCACGTCCGGACCCCCACTGGTCTCTGCTCCTGCCCAGGCAGTTCCACCTGGTACACCCCAGCAGGTAGGGGCATCAAGGAAGAGAACATCAAATTATTACCCTAAGAAATGAATAAGTAGAAACTGTCCGGGTTAAACAAGTCCACGTGTACCTTAGGTTCTCACAGGGTCTTAATTAAAAAGCCTTAAAAGTCTTGAATTTACCAATCTACATTTAATACCTTAAAAAGTATTTAAAAAGTATTACATTTGATATTGTAGGTCTAAAGTTATGCTTCTCTAAATATGTTTGGAACCAATTATTGCCAACTTTGCAGCCCTTTGTGAGTAATGACCACAAGGTGAAGGCTTTAAAACAAGCCATTTTAGGTTTTCTGCATTTCCCTACACTTTACAGTATACAGTTTGATTATGTTTTCAATCAATGTTATGCATGTCTCGTCATCTTTTTTCTCACTAAGGCCTCAGGGAATGTTATGCATGTGCAAAGTAAATCAATAAATAAATCACAGATCATTCAGCCCAACATATGTGCAGCTGTTAGTCAGCAGAGAAAGTTGACGTGGAAGTTTAAGGGGCATTTCTGGAAGCAAAAAATAAGCATGGGGAACTTTGGATTTTATAATAATGTCGGATTGGAAAAACGGTCATTGTCTACCTGTTTGACACAAGTGGGGAGGAATGTTTATGATTTCTGCACCTTGTGGAAGAAACTACTTCTGCTCAGTACGATGGGAATCAAGCTGTGGAGAAAATGTAAAAAAAAAAAAAAAAAAGACAAATCCAAAGTTCTAGGAGTCATGAATTTTTGCCAGTATGGCTGTGAAATAGGCTGGTTGTTCTAAAAGTTCTTAAAAAGGTCTTTGATTGAACTTGTAGGAACCCTGACTCAGGCGTGTCATCAGTTTCCTCAGCCTGTACTGCTGCGTCCTCTTCATATCTGAACTCCATGAAGCTAAAATATCTCTATTTTATGCTTAATCTGTAATAACTTGTAAATCAACATTCTCTTTGAAGTTTTTGCCATTGCTTCAAGGTAACCACTCCCACAGAGCTGGCTCGTTGCCCACAGTAATATTCCAGTCTTTTTAAACACGGATGTTTGCCCCCAGCGCAAAGCAATTTCTAAGAACTAATTGCAGCTTTAAACTGATTTGATTGAGCATAAAATTGGATGTTAATAAGAAATTCCAAGAGAACAAACTCACATTTTCTTCTTGTTTTTAAAGATGTAAAAAGTCGCTTTTATAATCTAAATATTTAGCAGAAAGCCATGGTTAAAGGTTGTATATTTTGATCCAATTTGTGAGGTTTTTGTGATAATTTAAGATTTCCTTGCAGCGTTTTCAATTTGGATGGAATTAATCCGAATCTGTTTGTGTTATTTGAGGATAAAAGTGTTTAATGTAGAAATATGACATAGATTTTTGCATTAGATTGTCCAGGTTTTCTGTGGAAACTACCCAAGTCAAAAAACTATCACCTCTATAAACAAACTGATGCTCATGTTTGTTCTTGGTTCGTCTTAGTCTTTTCTCTTTTTTCTTCTATGTTCAGGTCATTTCTTCCAGTCAGGCGAGCAGCACATCAGTCCAGAGCCCTACACACACATCTCTGCCCCAGGCACCTACACAGGTACAGTTACCTTTAAAATGAATGAACAATCTATCCAACACACCACTCAGATTTAAGTATATTTGCATTCATCAACTTCAACACGCTGTACTGTCATATTCAGTACAGCAGACGTGTTGAAAGAAACCTGATGTAAACCACTAGAAGGTTAGATGAGTGATGAACAATAAAACATTGTTGATTCACTTCTCAATTTGTTTTTAATGCTGCTCTATTTTTTAGTCTTGTTACAAAGTTTGAGACATGCATTTGTACGTTATAATATACCATTCTACTCTTACTAAAACAACAAACCTACTAGTTGCCTAAATCTTTTGTATCGTACTATACATGACAGTAATAATCCACACTGTATTGGTGCTTTATTCATAACTTCCATTTTTACAACATGTCTCCTTTGACTTTACACTTGTGCTTTGTCCATTCAGTCTCTGTTTTCTGCTTTTCTCTCTATTTTCTGCACGGCTCATCGGCATGCCACCTGTGATTATCACCGGGTTTGCGTTGTCATCTGTTTGTTTGCATGTTTGTTTACCCCATAATGTGCTGGTTCGTTTTGTGTGTGTGTGTGTGTGTGTGTAATTAGTTCTGTGATCTCAGTCCATTTCCTAGTATGGAACACCTTTTCCTTCTGTACCAAGCCACTCAGCTAGCTCTGGTTCAGGTATTATATGTGTGGTGATGTATGTATGTTCATGCAATTGTACATATTTTATTTTAACATGCAAGTATTTAATCATGTGTAGTTCAGTGTGTAACTGTATACTAGAGAGATAAAAGTCCTGCTGCCTTTGCTTTTGGCCCATGAGACTGACTTTTTTTGGGGGGGGGTTTGCCTAAAAATGCATTACTAAATCTACACTTTTTTACATATACGTTTCACTTCAAAGGAATGTCGGTCAGTTTAAAACATAATTTTATTACTAAACAGTAAAGAGGACTTATTAGACTGGAAAATAATGGGCTCCTTGAATTTGTCATATTCACCCCCCCTACCCCCTTATTGGTACCACAGGCCATTAATAGTAGTAGCACAGATTGAACTCACATATACTTGAGCTATATAAGAAAGGCAGACAGGGAGTTGCACTTTAATATGCATGTTACTGACTGGAGATCAGTAAACTTTATTTTTTGTTTATGTAGTTTTTATTTATTAATTTATAGACTGTCTAGTTAACTTCAGACAGCATTTAAGAATTGCAGATAACATATTTACACATGATGTTTAATGAAACCTGAACAGTTGGACATGTTGAAGTAATTAAGACACAGATTTGTTTGCATTATTGTTGTAATCTGAACTTTAGTTTGAATGATTTATTACTGATCTATAAGCTCATGGTTACACCACACTTGTCTGGCACAAATGTGTTAAGTTGTTGTGGTGATCTTTCTAAACACTTTGACATGCAGTCAAAATATTTAGAAAGTTTACATCTGTTAAATCTGTTAAATAAACCATCTTACATAGTAATTTATGCATCATTTGCCACCATGTTAACATAATCCTAGACTATAGGAAAGAATAATATATAATAATCTGATATTGTTTATTATAAAATGTAGTGATTTATTCCTTGTTTGTATAAAATAAAAAAAACACAAGCAGAGGACCCTGAAAAAGTAATTGCATATTAAATCATAATCGTAATATTGAGTGGAAAAAATTGCAATTAGATTATTTTCTAAAATTCTTCAGCCCTGCTGTAAACACATACATATAAAAACTGTACACCTTAAAGTTGATAATGTCATGATAACTTTCTCTCACTATAATCGTATCTGAGTGGCTGAAGGTGTCTTTACATCACTAATCTATAGTGATTATCACCATGTTTCTTATTACAACCAGAGATGCAGTCCACGAAACCGAATGTTACTTCACTGTCTTTACCTCAAACTGCCCCTTCCTGATTTTAAATGTCCCAGCATCATACGTGTAAATTGTGCAATTCCAACAGGCACAAAAATTATTTATCTCTTACCATTGACATTTAAGGTCCCATTGGACACACTAAAAGGGGCAGGACTTCATCTGTTTATACATTATGTGTGTTTTAGAGGTGAATCCATTTGAGACTGTTCTATGGTCTGGAAGGAAGACGTCCTGAGACCCTCTGGTTATTGTGCTTTTGCATAAACATTAGCTCTGTGTTGTATTGATTATAGTGTTCAACCTTTGCTTTTTCTAACCATCTTTTTCAAAACATGGTTACAAATACATGAGTTTTTGACAGAAATGAAGATACATACTCAACGTGTATCAAAAAAATATATACATACATATCTATATTTTTTTGTTTAATTTTTAATTTTATTTATTTTTGGGGGGGGTGGGGTGGTACTGTGGTCCATCTACAATGTGTAATTTGCTTGGTTTCATCCATAATAAGCTTTAATCATCTGTAAAGAGTTGTGCTATATGGTTGCATGGTGTGTTGGTTTGTTGGACAGGTGTGTTTTCACCGAATTGTCATGTTACACATTTGTGTATTTTGTTACTAATGGACTTCACCTGCGTCTGTGTTGCCTGGTATCATTTATTAAGGGTACTAGTATTGGATCAGTGAACTATGGATGTGTCGTTCTGCTGCTGTCGTCTTTATTTAAACATGATTTGTCATGGAGACCAATAAAGACTCACAAGCTCAAGTTAAATTTCCCTCATTAAGGCTTTGATTGTCTTATCATTGTCCCATTACCACAGTACTTGACCTTAAACTCACTGGTCTGTTGACACCCGTCTCAGTTGATCTCTAGCCCGGTTTCTATCCACTTCCTGTTTCCACTTTTCCTCCCACCTGTCCTCTGCCTCATCAAACGTTGCCTTTTTCCCTCTTTTTCTTTTTCTTCTCCTTCTCTTCTTCTCGGTCCTGCCTTCTCGACTCAGACCAGTGTAGCGCCTTCTACTTCTACTGTTTCCTTGGTGACCCTCCCTCCTCCGTCGCCATCCCTTCCCGTTACCGTGCCGACAGTGGTTGTGGCTCCCCCTCCCTCTCCTCTGCCACTTGCTGTGGGAGCAGGGCCCACTATTGTTTCCCCTCCTCCTTCTCCTCTTCCTCCTCCTCGTGTGCCCTCACCTGTGCCCCAGCCTTTGGCCACCATGGTGCCAATCATCAGTGTAGTCACCGCCCCGACTGATACTCCCATGGAAGCCCCTTCCCAGGTACCTGTGTTGGACAGTCCAGCCCCCCCCCCATGTGGATGTCATATCCACAATCTCTCATATTTAATGAAGATGACTATTGACTGCTGTTAAAAGTTAGAAGGAAAAGGAATGAACGTGAAGCTCCTTTCAAAAGTTAAGAGCTTGGTTATTGTATGTAGGATTAATTCATATTGAGAGTCATGTGTTGAAGTGATATATTAAAATTGTGTGGCAAAATATTTTAAAAAGAAATACTTTCACTTTCCGGGATGAGTCATGGCAAGTTTCCACAATTGATTTTGAGTTGTGTGTTGTTGTTTTTTTTTTTAAGTGTTTTAGATTCAGATTCACTTTATTGTCATTGCAACCAGTGCAACCAAAGGTAACGTGCAAACCATTTCAGTGTAAAAGACACTGTAAAACACACAGTAGCAAGATAAAAAAAAATAAAAAATAATATTAGACATTCTACTAAAACCCAGATTAAAAAAAGATATTATTATTCCCTTAGTTTGAGTGTGGCAATACTGATGCTTGAGTAGTTATCCTAGGGAAGGTTTTGAGGGTTGTCTGCTTTATTTATCTGAACCACTGAAAGATTTAAGCATCTATAAAAATTGCAAAACCTCAGCCAGTCACTCTCTGTAGTCTAGTTTTTTTTGGTCAAGTATACAAGTTCCCCTAGTTTTTGTGTATGAAATAGCTGATGACTTTAGTTCATATAAGAGATAAGAGTTATGTGTTATTGGAAACCTGACTGATATAGTTCAAGTATTCATTTGTGTGTAGTGTAGAATACATTATGTAAAGTGTGTCACAGTAGTTTGTGTTTTATTCCTTCTTTTATTTTTAGTCCCAATCATCATGTTCTTTTTCTCTTTAACTTACTGCTTTCATTCTCTACTTACATTCCATCCTGTCCTGCTATTTTTTTTTTTCATGTGAAATTTCCTTGGTGTTTGTGTGATCGTTGCATTGAAAGTAACAGGGTTGTGTGTGTTATTTCCATGTACATCCATATGTGTTTCTGCTCTTCAGCCTCCAGACTTGTCCCAGTCCCAACTACAACCTCCTCAAGCCCAGTCTTCCATTGAAAGGTAACTCATCAATAGATTCAAGAGGTTTATTGTCACATACACAGTAACAAAAAAAACGCACAGGCTTGATGTCATGCAGTGAAATTCTTAGACTGCACACATACCGTCAATGTGAGAAAAGTAGTAACAGTAAGTGGGGTAAAGAAATAGTGGGACTAGACTAAAACTAAAGGTACAGTGCGTAAAATACTAAGTACAAAATACAATAAGTAAATGGATAAAAACAAAAGAAGACAATCATTCTTTATTGTATTTGATGTTGTTCTTTATTTTATGCCCATATGAATGAATGAATGAATGAATTTTATTTTTCAAACATGTATAAAAATAAAATAAATTGTATGTAACTACTGTACATACAATAGACAGAAAAAAAACCAGAAAAAAAACAAACAAACAAAATATTAAAATAAAGAGCAAGACATTACAAAACACCGCACATTGTTCGAAAAAAAGGAAGTGGGAAGAAGTACAATACTTATTTTAATTTCCCACCCCTTTTATCTGCTCTTTGGTTTGCAGCTATACATCCTAACCACAGTACATCATAGACCTATATAAGTATATACCATGTGTAACCTTAATAAATATCTATATAAATATATAATTATAAAATTAAATATATGCTACGTCATTATCCATATAAGTATATAATTACAAAAATATATTCTATATAAATATCTATATAACCAAAATAAATACATACTACATACATATCATCATTAATATAAATATAAATATATAAGCTATATCCTTTCTCTTTCTCTCTAACGCAGTGGCCACTCTGAGGCTTCAGGTCTGAGCGACGGCAATGACGGAGGAGGAGGTCGCCATGAAGGTCGATCCACAAAGCGTCATCAGAGGCGGTCTGTAAGGAGCCGATCACGCCATGAAAAGATCTCCAAGGCGAAGCTTAATGTTTTGAGTGTAAGAACACTTTTCACAAATGCTATAAAGTTATGATTGAACAATAAATCCTCTGTGCTCAGTGTTGATATTTTATGAACCATAAGGAGCTGCAAAGCTGAAATAAAAGTGATGGCTCTCTTTCTTTCTAATTGTATGTTTGTAGATCTCTAATCGGGGAGACAGGGTGGCAGAGTGTCAGCTGGAGACTCACAACAGGAAGATGGTGACCTTCAGATTTGACCTGGATGGTGATAACCCAGAGGAGATAGCACAGATTATGGTACACAGTTGTCTCTGCTTTGACTACTTTAGAGCCAAACCTTTTAATTACCTCTGGATTTCTGGAGTATTTTTTTTATTTGCCAAAGCTATTGTTGTTTACTGTGTGTTATCGTCAACCACTGACATAGGTATAATTGCAGTGATGTTGTCCTCCTGTATTTAGATTAATCACCAGGTTCCCACGTAACACATAATTATACATACATCTTTTTTTTTCGACTTTATTTTTATTGTTTGAATTCTGTACAGTTCAAACATAAGTGACATTGACCATAAAAAAAAACCTAAGAATTGGTCTTAGTAATATGATGTTAAAATGAAAATTGTTGGCTTCTTCTATTTATTATGGCCTTGCTCTCCTTGAATCCTAGATCTATGGGTTAGAATCTCTTTCTCAAATATGCCATTCACAATCTATAGCTACTCATTAGATGTAGGTGGTTTTAATCTGCACCATTTTTTGATAATAACCTTTTCACAAGCTGCCAATAGTATTTTAAACACACATCTATTATTGTTAATTACATTATTACCAATAATATATCCAATATACATCACCAAACATGCTTTAAGGATTGCGTAACACCAATATCTTAACAATTGTTGAATATCCATTATCCTAAAAATAATGCAAGTACAGTATAGGACATAAAAAAGATAGGCTCATCATTTTCATGGACATTTCCACATTCTTTACAACAAGGTTGAAATATGGACATGTACAGTTTTCTTCAATTTCTTGTTAATTTTTAGTATAATGATAATAAAAATGGTGTTGAATGTCAGAGCTGATATTAATTCATCTTCTGTGGTTTCCTTGACAATAACTTAAAACACTTCAGTTCCTACATTAACATCTATGCTATTGTACTGATAAAAACAGTGCTTTTAGACATTCCATGTTTTCGTTTCTGTCCGTTTTAGCCACATGATACACACAGGTGTTAGTACTTGATTGCATAATATTGTTTTGATGACTTTTGATGATCTAATTTTCTGCAACTGTATTTAGCTCCAAGTTCAGGAGTTATGTAAATTCAAATAATATTTTTCGATCAATGTCCCCTCAATACTCTAGTGGTTGATGGTTGAATTCTATAGATATTTACTCATTCCTCATCTGATACAACAATTCCTTTGTTTTGTGTTGCAAACTCTCTTCCCCATAAAATGTTTAAAAATATATAATTTTGTATTTTTTTTAGAACATCCTATCACACTTTAATATCCTATCACACACTCTTCTATATTTGTCTTGTTTGTGTTGTTACCTGTTCAGGTCCAAAGTGAGTTTATCCTGGAAAGTGAGAGGGAGTCGTTCATCGAGCAGGTCAGAGAAGTGATAGAGAACGCTGATGAGAAGGGTCTGGAGAGAGATGCAAACAGCCAGGTAAATGATTGTTTTTTATGCACCAATATTATAAGATTAACCTCATTACTGCCTAAATATATATGTAATTATGTGATAAGCTATTTCATGTTACAGATGATGAATTAAGTGAAAACTTTAAATATAGGACATACAATAAACTGTGAGGCAAACATACTTTGATATTCAGAATAATTGCCATAATGATTAAACACAATGTTTCAGTCTTATGAATGTAGATTATTTTATTGGTACTGACCTGACACAGTTTCTCCAGCATGAAAAGCACCCTATTACAAAAACAGTGTAATATTCAGGCCAATTTTTGACAATAGTCTACAAGGGGTTAAGATGTGAATGGTCTGGATTTGTCTTGTTTGATAATGTCTGATTGTTTTCAGATGGCGGGTGGTTTGGAGCAGCAGATTCCTGCCATATCTGTCCCCATGCCAGGTTAAAAACATTCACATTCAGGACGTCTTCTGTCTTTTACTAAATTAACTATAGACACAGAATAACTGATGTTTTTTTTTTTACATTTCTTTTATCCCAGACACCCCCTCCAGTGCTACAGCACAAGTAGTCCATTCAGCAGGTCGTAAATTCATCGTCAGTCCCGTCCCTGAAGCCAGACTGAAGGACCAGTTGTTTCCGACTCCTTCATCTCCTGCTTCAGCAACACCTATAGAAACAGGTAATGATCATAATGTATTCATTGAATTTGGAAGATTACTACTGTATGGATGATTGTTGTACTGATCACTTTACATGTTCTTTAATCTCTTAAACTTGCAAATCTGTTGCTGGAAGGGATAAAAAAAAAATCCACTGTAAACAATGTTACTTTAACACAGCCATAGCAACCTGGAAGAAAATACACACCAAACCAATGGTTCAGTGAAGACACACATTCTCTTTCTTTCTATTAGATTAAGCTAATGTCTTTGTCTAATGTCGGTATGTTCCCTACAAATGTAATAACACACAGGCATTTGCTTAATTTGATACTGTTGAATTTAGTAGACAATTTAAAATGTAAAAATAGTTGGGGTTCTGACAAAAAGTGACACATGCAGAATTAAAGTTCAGCCTTCAAACACAGTGTTCTTCAAATTTGGCGTCAAAGCCCCATGTGGGGGTTGCCTGGAATTTCTAGTAACTGATCAAAAAATAATAATAATAAAAAGGTATTACTTTATCTCTACGGGTGGGAGTTGGGGATTAACTATATTTATATTAAACTTTGTTGGTACCTTGTCTTACGATATTAAGCTATTTCAGTCTCATCCCATGTAAGTTTTCTTTTTCAATATATTTGTATGTTCAAAATTTCATAAATAAATCATACATAAAAAAATAAAACCTGCTGGATTGTGGCTCTCGAGAAAAAAAAAGGGTATTACTGAAAAATATATATGATAATTTGAGAGAGACACCAGCAATCCATAACAGACATGACAAACTGTGAATGTGAAACTGACGCCCTGTGGTACTGTTTATCTGTTAAATGTTCATTGTGGTCAGTTTTAGATGCTGCAGCTCTTTCAAAATATTAATTGTCAGCCCTGTGAATATAAACTGGACTGAGTGTACATATACTGACCAAGGAAAATAAACTTCTCACTTTGTGCAGTAATTTAAACCTGGCTTTTCTGCCTCTGTCCAAAACAATATACATTATATAGACTAAACATCATCTAAAATTACAGTTTATTTGCAACACAGTATAGCAAACTCTTACATGATTAGAAACAATATTGCCAAAATAATTGTCTCTTGTTTTGAATGTCTGGCGTCATCAGA
The DNA here is from genome assembly GCA_020466265.1 of Siphamia tubifer. NCBI lineage: Eukaryota > Metazoa > Chordata > Actinopteri > Kurtiformes > Apogonidae > Siphamia > Siphamia tubifer. Next base: position 39,928,083 of record CM035794.1, on the reverse strand, counting down.
ATGTCTGATGTTAAAATGGGGTCACAAGCCAAAAGGTTGGGAACTACTGCCCTAACACCTGAAACATTTCTTAAATGTGCTATCTAGAACAATTTGAATAAAGTGTAATGTATTTATAGTTTTTTTTTTTACTTAAATTTTCCAATTCTAGTATGTTTTATGTCTGAACAGATCATGATAATACCATGATACCATAAAAACAATGTATGTGTAGAGAACTCAGGTTGAACTTTCCAGGAAAATATAAATAATATGCTTTGCAGTGATAGCACATACTAATTAGCTTAGAAATGGAATCCCTATTAAGCCTGCAAGGGTGAACAGCAGGACGTCAGCCACTATTGTATTAACAGCTCCTTGCGTCATTGCACACAGCACCTTTAATATAAAGGGAAAAAAAGTAGATTTTAAACATTTAACTCTGGTTAAATAAAGATTGCGTTACTTGGTTGGGTTTGGTTAGACTGATATTTCATCATTACATCCTCCTGAAGTAGATAAATAAATAAAAGTTTGGGCCATTAAGTATTTGCCATGATTGTAAACAGCATGATGCAGCATGATGCATTTTATTTTAAGTTTTTTAATAAAGCTGTGAAACACTTGTCCCCTACAGAGGACAGTAATGCATTGCTGGGTCTCTGTGGAGTTACTGCATTCTGAGAGTTAACAAGAGGAATCATCTATTGCTGTTCATTGTTCTTTTCCAGTTCCTCCAGTTACAGCTGTAGCACCATCACAGACTGCAGTCCAAGGTTTGGGGTTGTCCCAGTCTGCTGGAGCCATCAGTTTACAACAAGCCTTCTCTGAACTCAAACAGAACCAGTTTGATGCCGGACCCAACACTGCCCCAGCCTCCATTCACTCCACTCACCCTCCTCTGCTGCCTGTGGGGGTCTCAGCCTCTGCACAGCCCCCCACAGTCAGTAGACCCACTCCCACTGCCGATCCTGCTGCTGGACTCATCCCTTCCCATTTGAACCAGACACAGGAGCGCACTTTAGATACCTGTCTTCCTCCTCCCTCCTCCACCTCTGGGCCACCTATCTGTCTCAGTCCTCATTGTTCATCCTCCCCTCCTCCTGCGGTGCTGAATCAGTCCCAAACTGTGTCCCAGCCCCAGGTACAAGCACAAATTCTGCCACCGGCATTCACCCAGCCAAAGACCCCAGCTCCAATCATCAGCGGAACATCAGTACTACCACCAAGCATCTCCAGCACCCCCCCCACGCAGATAACCTCACCCCCATCTACCCAAAATGTTCCCTTTGTGTCCTCCCCTCCCTCTTCCGTTACCTTCCCACTGAGTGAAGCCGTCACCGATCATCGCTCCATCTCTCCCTCCCCCTCCACTTCTATTCCCTCCCTCTCCTCGTCGGTCATCCCAACCACTGCCATCCCTGGGCCCCAGCTTGCTCCCTCTGCTTCCTCCCATCTCACTCCTCCTTCCTCCTCCTTGTCTGTTGGGCTTCAACCCGTGACCACCAGTGTACCATCAGTGCAGCCCACTTTGGTCCATTCTCAGCCACAGACTGCAGCACTGCCTGGACAAACACACGCACACTGTGGTGATTGTGACACAAGGTGAGATTTGTGTTTTCTTCTGATCATGTCTGTTGTCAAACCCCATGTGCTTTTCTTTTTCACATGCCCTAGAAACAGAATGCTTTCTGTTTGGAGCCTACCAAGAAGACCACTCAATATTGTGGCCAATTATGGCCTTTTGTTTTCTGTATATATGCTGTTGACTGATTCAAGGTGCCATTTTCTAACTCCACTCAACTCTTCCGCTGTAAATACAGTTACACGGATGTTAAAATATATTAATAAAAAAATTTTAAAAACACCAGAATTTAAAACTACAGAACTCTCTCCCATCAGTCCAAAACAAAACATAACATGCTGTATACTTTTAATACCCCTCAACCAAATAGATTCTGTAGAAAGTTACTGCCCTATAATTTAGATTATATTGTCTTTGTGAAAAACGTATTACATAAATATTTGATTAGTTAGATTACTATGAATAACTTCCAGTAATTCGGTTACAAAATTACTACTACTTTTTCTTGCAACATGTTGATTAAAGGGTTTCAACTCATACATGATGACAGATCAGAATGCCATCGGTGTGTAAATCTCCTTCAGAAATAGAAATATAACCTTAGTTTGGAAACACTGAGTTACTGATTCAACTGGTTTGATTTGAATACAAATCTACCTGATTTTCTGGAAATTGTTTCTTTAGTTTCTCCATGATCCTGAAGGACTTGGTCATGTTTTTCTCAGGTGTGAGTTGTCCACTGAGACCCAGGGCAAACCAGATGACATCCAGGCTCTGGAGAAGAAGCTGCGTTCTCTCTTCATGGACCTCGGTGGGGGGGTCCCCTCCACTCAGGGAGACCCCATAGCTGCTGACTCTGCTTTTGGGCCGTCCCCAGCAGGTACCTCCTCCCCAATGGGCCCTTTGTCCACATCCACTACATCTGTCACCACACCAGGCTCAGGCCAAGTGGTCAACCCCCCTCAGCCCCCCTCCAGCCTAGCACTGGGGTCACTTGGGTCACCTACCCCGATCCAGGGCCCCGGGACACCTATCTCCACACCTGCACAGACTGGTAAAGAAAAGATCATGTTACCTGTGTCATTTTGTGATTGTGGTTGTAGTTTATAATATTGGTTATTTTACTGACTTTTTTTAAAAATGTAATTCCACAGTAATCCCTGCCTCATCTTTTGGCCAGACCACTCCATCCAAAACCCCATTATCCAGGGTGCCGGTGAGTGATGTACCTTTCATGTGGGTTTTAGAACCATTTGTTTAAGTGTAGTTTTAGTGAATGTTATAAGTTATTAGGATGCATTTATAGTGAAATCACACATAATATTTTTTACTTCCAGGCATTTAGAAGTCTTTCCTTCCTCATGACTTGCATTGCATGGACATTTCTTTTAACATTCTTCACATTGATCACTGTTTTCACAACCTCTTCTACAACCTCTGTCTCTCATTTTTCTCCAACTCTTTCTTTTTCATCACCTTTTCCCCTGGGTTTAGGCCAGCTCTCCTCCTTCAGAACTCCTGCCATCCTTCCCTGGACTAATTCAGGTGTTTTTTTTTCCCCTATTTATGGCTGTTGTTTCTCTTGCAGTAAAACGTTATGGTCATTTTGATTTCAATGTTAGCATGTTGTACACTGTGTTGCTTATTATTTCTCACTGTGTCTGAGGCTAAGTTCACGGTACAGGTCTTAATGCTGAATTCAAATTTCTTGTGAAATTCAGATTTTTTTTTGCATAGTTGTTCACATTATAATTCAAATGCAACTGCCATCAGACACATGTGTGAACGACTACATTCCTGAAGTGACCAGAACAATATCTGATGTCACATATACCACACTGTGTTAACTGAAGTAAGTATGGCCACAATTGTGATGTGATGTCACATTTCAATTGATGTAAAAGTCAGATGAAATGCAACATGGCGGTTCATCTCATATACATCAGATATGTATGAAATTAGAATCCCATATCATCAACTTCCTGAAAAAATTTTTAAATGGAGTATGTGATGGTTCACAAAAAAAAAGCATTTTGTCACCAAAAATATTAGGGCAATTATTTTAGGAAGGTGACTATAGGAAAATGACCTCAGTCTGATGTGAAAACAAAATCAGATTTGTGTTTTGTCATAAAAAGTAAAAAATTAAATTAAAAAAACATGCGAGTTATGGGTCACATATAGACAAAAGTAAAGTTTAGAACACTTTTCCCTGTATTGTGAACATAGCCTCACCACAGTCTTCCCTGCAAAACCAATTTACATCGGCGCAACCTCAGTTATGTGTAAACAAATTAAAACTTAGACTGCACTACAAAGATGTATGCACCTCTATCCTTAATAGATATGGAATTATGTCTGTTAAAAGTTGAGAATTAGAATTAATTAGAATTAGAATTAAAAAAGAAAATAGAAAATTGGGGTAAAATAAGTAGTTGTAAATGTAAATTCAGTAGGTGGATATACAGTAAATTGGAAAAGAGGTAAAATCATGGAGAGATGCAGAGATGAGGCTGCTGGGACTAAGTAGTAAGTCAGGGTAGACAGACGGTGAGCTCTTTAATTTCCAGACTGTTTTGTTGTGGCTGCGAATGGTGCAGTTTAAAAATAGACCTCCAATTTAAGTAGAACACTACATCCAACTGAGCACTGATTTGTACCTCTTATGAAAAATCTGACCTGCCAAGTTACCAACATACATCCTCTGACTATTATGTAACACCCATGAGGAAGACTTGTCAGTTTTGATTAAGATAATCCTATTGTAGTTCGAATACATAAGAGATCTCATTTTAATTATTGTTGAATTGCTTTTAAATTTCTCAGGGGTAAAAATAAGCCTAGAACATCTTCTACCACCTTATCTTGTCTAAGATTATGTCCTGGTGCAAGAGGTTTGGTGAAATTTACAGGCACCGATACATGAACTACTAAGGTGTTGAGGGAAGTAAATTAAGAAACCATACATTGTTTGACTTCATACACGGTTGAGTGTATCACAGAATATAAATGTGGTGCTTTTGTGTGCTTTATTATGTGCTTCATATTGCTCATCAAATGCGTTGTCAGATCTATGTGTGTTTACTAATCTCGCCCAACATTAGTTGGGAGAAATGACTGTAATCAGTGTGTGTCTGTCTGTCTGTCTGTCTGTCTGTCTGTCTGTCTGTCTGTCTCTGTGTCCATGTGTGTGCGCGCAGAGACATATCATACTATAATTCAATGAATACTTGAGATATCACCATGAAATTACATGGGCATATACATATAGCTAATGTGCATCAAATGCAATGATCCATTTGAGTAAAGGTCAAAGGTCAAGGTCACATTTAGCGGAAAGGTCAAAATCACACTATTGGCTCTAAGTCAAGAATGGGTTGTCATAGAAATTTAAGATTGGCACAAATTAGGGGCGAGATTAGGCATTCTCTGAATACTTGTTTAGTTTTCTGTGCTTCTAACAGTATGTCTTTATTTCACTAGTCCCAGCAGCCTCTGGAAGACCTCGATGCCCAGTTAAGGAGAGCACTGAGCCCAGAGACTGTACCTATCAGCACACATACTCAAGTAAATACTCCATACTATGTTGTCTTATATTAACACTATGTCTATTACATGATAATTTAATGATTGACTTTGTTTTTCTCTCCCCTTCACTTCAGGCCCCTCACAGCAGTATGCCTTTCACCAACCAGCCAAGTATGTGCCTTATATTTATCATATCTATTGATTTTCATCTTTTTTCTTTGTCCATCTGATGTCTGTCTGTCTTTCTGTCTGGTTGATCTATTTGGCATCTGTCCATTAGTTCCCTTGAATCTAGAGGAAGAAACTTTGTCCACTCCTGCTCCAGTTCCCCCTCCAGGAGGAATTAAACTGGGAAGATTTCAGGTAAAAACATCATACCTTCAGTATTTGTTGGTCTTTTGGTAGGGTTATAGCAAACATTTTATTTTAAGATTCAGTTTTAACCCTTAAAGACCTAGAACTAGTTTTGTGATGAATTCTGAATAAAGTTTTCTCTATATATAATAATAATAATAAGTGATTTATCACTATTTATTCTAAAATTATCCTCTGCATTTTGCTTTTTTGTTGTGAAAATGAGGTGTTTCCATGTATTTAATTTACTTAGCCTGGATATATCTTCATGAATGTTTGTAATAATTTCAAAAGTTATTGTATTATAAATGAGAAAAAGAGTTTTTCAGCAAACTATATCATTAAGTGAATATAAAAAAAACCCAACTACATCCACCGTCTTATTTTTCAAACTACATGGGTTTTATGTCGCAAATAATATTGTTCACTTGTGTTCACTACAGAGCCTCTGAACATCCAAATAAAACACATCTGATGCTGTTGAAAATTTTACCTGAATTATGTAAATCTATAGATGGGATTAGTCATCTAAAAGTTACTAAACATTATAGATCAGTAGATGCTTTTAGTTGCCAGTGGCTGTTTACATGTTGAAAACCTGCTACAAAAAGCATATCCAGATTTTCTTGTAGTTTCTTAAATTCTCAGATATGCTCATTTCTCTCTCTGTCTTTTTCCTGCTTCTTTAGGTCTCACTGGCTACTGAGGAGCCTCATGCCCAACCCCCGGCTTGCACAGAGTCTTCCTCCACCACTTCCTCCTCATCCTCATCCTCCTCTTCCAGCCTCTCCAGCCCAGAGAATACACTGCACAAGGCCACTTCATCCCCTCTGAGAAGTGGAGACGGAGGCGGACAAGGTGGAGACGTTGTGGACGGTCTCCCTCAGAAGACCTATTTGTCCCCTATAAATTCTCCCTGCCCTTCCCCTAAACCCACCACGACCATTGGACGCTTCCAGGTACTTCTGTGACTGTTTTCAGTCTTGTATTGTAAAGAACAAACTGCAAAGCAAGGTTTTTTTTATGTGCATTTTGAGTATTTAACAACAACAAAAAACAACGAACAAACATATATAAATACATACAAACAAATACATTGATACATCAATAATTAACAAATAGAAAAGACAATAAATATTCGAAAAGGAGTGAGAAGAAGTAAAACGTATTTAATCCCACCCCTTATCCTTAAGTGACAAATCAACTACCTATAATTGAATTATTACACACATATATATATATATATATATATATATATATATATATATATATATATATATATATATATTCACCCATAGCCTAAACTAACCAAAGCAAGGAAAGAAAAAGAATAAATACAATAACCAAAATAAATAACAACCCAAAATGATAGTAAACTTGTCCCCACACCCTAGTGAATGGCCCCTCTTGCCTCATCCTCATATCTATTGAAAATCATATTTTTATACAACATTTTAAATCATCCCATATTTTTGCACTGTTTTAAATCCAAACTAAATCCCTTAAGCAGTTTCACACCACAAACTGTTTTTGTGTCGTGCGAATCCCAGGTTCTTTAAATTGACACTGTGTCCTTAAATTCTAACCTTGTTTACTGATTTTACTGACTGTTGAATATTTCTTGGTAGCAGATTATTTTTGGCTTCAAACATTGTTTGTGCTGTTTAACATTTTACCATATCTGGAAACTTGAGTAGTTGTGATCTTAGAAATAATGAATGTGTGTGATCCTGATAACGGGCTCTGTGAATGGTCCGTATTGCTCTTTTCTGTAGGATGTTTATTGAATATAGTGAGGTTTTATAGTTGTTCCCCCACACTTCAGCACAGTACTGTAAATAAGGAGAGACTAGTGAACAGTGTTAATGTGGAGTGATTTTCTGTCTAATACCTTATTTGCTTTAGTGACTATTGCAATATTTCTTGATCATTTGCTTTGTATATAATTGATATGAGGTTTCCAACTAATTTTGTCATCGATGATTACGCCCAAAAATTTAATTTTATGAACCATCTCAATTACTTCCCTCTCTATTTTTACCTTCACCTGTGTGTTCAGTCTACAATTTCCCCCCAAAAAATAATTTTTTTCTCCCTAAATTTACTGATAATTTGATACTTTGAAACCATGTATTTAATTTATTCATTTCTGCTGTTATTTCCTCCTGTAGTTTCTTTAGTCCTTCAGTAAATTTGTCACTAAACATAGCTATTGTTACTTTTTTTTTTACTCTGCTATGGTATGTAAACTATCCAGCTTTCCTTGTATTATTTCCATTTTTTAACGCTATTACCATAATGTCATAGACCTATTTTTGTGCTCACACAGTAGTATTAAGTGTGATACCTTTCAAAGTTCAGTTAATCTTATTTATTTCTTCAGGTTTTGAGTTTAATACTATTGTGTGTACCTATAGGGGACAAATAAAGTGGATTGAATTAGAATCCTGCAATGGCACAAGCACTGTTCCACTTCTGTATAACAACATTGTCTTCATTGTTGTACTTGTTGGCTTCATTTTCTCATGCTTTCTTTAATCTTCAGTACTTATGATCACTTAGTAACCACTTATCCATCCACTTATTAGTTTATCTAATCACTTTCTCTTGTGTTTCAGGTCACCACCAACGCTGAGGCCCGTGTTGGTAGATTCTCTGTAAGTCGTGCCCAGGAGCAGAGCCTTGAACCCAGGCAGAGTCCTCCACCGGCTGCCCAGGCTTCCAACGGACCCAGCGATCCCATTCAAGCGTTGACTCCGGACTCTGCTCACAAAGCCTCCTTGCCCAGTCTAAACAATAATTCCTTCAACAACTCCTACATCAGCAGCGACAATGATTCAGAATTTGAGGATGAAGATTTCAAGCGGGAAGTCAATCGGCTCAGAGAAAAGTATGATAACACTGGTGTATTGAATTAACTTTCTTTATCACATTTCTTATGAACGAAGCCATGGTCTAGATAATGGGAGAATCTGCTTGTGACCAATTGGTCACTGGTTGGATTCCCTGAACTGGCATGTAGTTGGTGGCTGATGTGCCCTTGAGCAAGGCACTCCTAAGGTCTCTGATGTGGCCAGCCCACTGCTCCTAGTATGCAGTGTGTGATGCATGCATGAGCTAGTAATGGGTTAAAGGCAGAAGACAAATTCCAGTGTTTGTGTGTGAACCCCTACTGACAAAATAAAGATTCTTAATTTCTTTAGTGCATCGTCCATGTAACAAAGTCTTTTCTCTCTTGTAACTCACCTTCCTTTCATGAAAAGGGAGACATTTAACACTTATTAGAAAACTCGAGCCTCCTGCTTTTCTTTTAGGTCTTATATTTTCCCTTCTTTCTACAATTAGGCACATGCTTGAGATTCAGGCCCTCCATTCCCGCCAGAAGGAGGAAATTGACAGTCTTTTCACCAGACTGGGAAAGGTAACTGACTGTGTTAACATCATCACCAGTATGCAGCATCACATTAAGTTAAAAACTCATTTTCCTTCCATTTTGGCGCAGGTTCCTCCGACCGCAGTGCTCCCTCCTGTTATAGCCTTGACTGGAAGGAGGAGACGACCTACCAAAAGCAAGTCCTCAAAATCTTCTAGAACCAGCTCCACGCATGGCAGCAAAAGTCCATTACAGCCAGGTAGGACATTGCATGTTTTTTTTCTCACAGGTTCACTTCATCTTAAGGGATTAATTGGTTTTATTTATAAGTTGTGTGGTATTGTTTGGTGTTTATCCATAGCCAATGTATTACTTAGATGATGGCTGATGGAGAGAAGCAAAGTAATTCAATACAGTGACTATGAATGAGAACCTCATACAACTCCACTTTAAATCTTAACCCAACAAGTACTATAAGGATTTTTTCATCTATGTAATGCTAATAATTTAAGTCCATGCGGTTAGTTTTGGGTTTCATTTGTTCAATATGTTAGATATCTCAACATTATTTGATTGTTTTAGTTGTGAAATTCACAGGCCAACACACAAAAACAGGCCAGTTACAATATGTCTGTACATTTCTTATGCATTCAGGACAATATGCGCTGCTAAACTTTAACATGTGTTTTGATTGCTGTGAGAACTGGACCACAAAATCGGTCTCATTCACCTTGTCATACCCTGAATAAATGAAACTAAAACACCATCATGGCTAAATAATCACAAGAGAAGGTGAGAAGACTTGCCTCTTTTTGTAGACTGGTTGAACTGATCCTTGAAAATTGCTTATTGTAGTCATTCTCCACTAGAATACTCACATTAAACTTGAAACCTAGTTCCTCTACAGTCATTATTGTCAAACAGCATTTGGCCTAACATCACACCATTTCTGTGTTTATGCATCCGTGTGCACTTATGTGTGTGTGTGTTTGTGTGTGTGTTAATCTGCATGTGGGTGTACGCTGGAGCAGGCTCGGAGCTTGAACATTTCTGACTGCTTTCCCTGCCTGTGTCTCTTTGTGTGGTTGTGTGTCGGTTGTCGATGTCCGTGCCTCTGGTGTTGGGTGTTTGTGTGTCTGTGCCTCATGCGGTGTGTGGTTCTTCCCCTGTCCTCTCCTGCCTACGCCTTGTGCTATCTCCAGGCAGCACTTTATCCGCCCAGAGCGTCCCGACCATGTATCCTGGCCAGCTGGCTCTGTTAGCCCCAGGAGGATTAGCAGATTCAGGCAGCAGCACTCTGCTCCAGCCACTCAAACCCTCTCCCTCCAGTGATATCCTGTGTTCAGCCTACACTAGCGAGGCGGCGCTCTCTGTGCCCAGCCTGTGTGCTCCCACCCCAGGTAGGCATGCAACTGCAAATCGCAGGCTGCATCAAGCCTCCAACTTACATACTTCAGTAAAAATATGCTCATCAATACAGCTAGACACAACTGTTGAGCTCCATTACAGTAGCTCTTCATACTCTTCTTGCTTGTAAAGACACATGCATGCAGTCGTGTTGTCTTCACTTCTGCACAACACACACACACACACACACACACACACACACATCTTCTATCATCCTCTAATTCTGTCTTTGCATCTGCCATGCAGTGTGATGGCTAACTGACTGTTACATTGTTCCTGTCTATTCTCTCGTGTGTCTCCTTCCTCCCTCTCATCTTTCTCTTCTGTCTCTTTCTTTCTTCTTTTTCTCTTTCATGTCACCATATTTCTCTCTACCCTCTCATTTCCTCCCCTTGTGTCTTCTTCACCTTCCACTTTGTTTCTCTCCTCTCTTATCTCCCCTTTCCATCCTCTCCTCTCTTATCTTCCCTCCTCCCTCTCTTCAGGCTGTGTAAAGTTCAGCTGGGGGTCGGAGCGTTTGGCCTTCAAGCCTGGCGGCAGGAGGACACGCTTTCTGAGTACGCCCTGCTTGGCTCTTTGTGTGTAACGCTTTATTTCTTTGCTCTTGTCTTTTACTTTCTATTTTATTCCTACTGTATGATTCACCAGGTCCTGGTCTTAACGTCTTCCTGTAGGTTAGTCACATCACCAGTGTCCTGCAGAAATCTGCCGTTTCCCATGCAGTTAGAAAACCGTTAATCACAACACAGAAAGTAGCTGAGCTGACATGTTCTGACTTTTACACTCTTTTACATCAGATAGCTTTGTCACTCTGGCAGTTTAAGTGTTTCCAAAGCAAAAATGTTCACCTGAATCCAGCTTTTTTTTTTATCTGTGTAGAGATGAGAGCCGCAGAATACAGATGATTTGCATACATATCTTTAGTCTGTAATAATAATAATATAATAATAGTAATAATAATAATAATAAAAGCCTTCTTACATCCCAGAGCTTATTTTAGTCATAATTTCTTTAAGTTCCCTTTTTTTTTTCTTCCTTATATCTATTCTTTTTCCCAATATTTTTGGGACTTTCTCTGTAACTGACAAAATAGTCATCTGTTAACTTGATATCCAGTGCCAAATTTGTTCATTGCCAGCTGCATTGATTGTGTAACAACATTATTGAAAGTTAGAATGTTCACTTTAGAAATGATGGAGGGACACGGTAAGTTGTGTACTCTCAGCATAATCTTTCTGAAGGCCATTTGAAGTGTACCAGCTAAGTGGAATCCATCCAATAGTGTGATCTCTGCTTATAAAACAGCAGTTGTACTGGCATATTGTTAATTTGTTTTGTTGTCCTTCAGTTTGAGTCTGTTTTTCAACCTTTTTTACTCACTAGAAATGATCTAGTGAGCATAAATTAATTTGGAAAGTGGCAGAAAAAACATTTCATAACAGAAGTTAAAGTTCATATTGGATTTACTCATAGTTTCATTGTGTTATTGTTTCAGTTGTAGTTATTTAACTTTGTATGAAACTTAATTTCCAACATAATCGAACATGAATTTGCCTTGAGATTATATTGTTTTGTTTGTTTAGAATCCTTAAAATTCTAACATTCATCGGTGTGGAAACCAACAGACTAACAAAGAAAGACACATTCAGACCTAATGACTTGATGGTTTCTGTCAGACTGTGTTATTTTCATTTAGAAACTGTTTTTATTTCCTTTTTTGTTTAATTAAACTTGATTAAGTGTGGCAGTTCTGTTTAAGTACTGTACATCAGTTCCTGTTTGTTTGTATTCATTTTTTCTAAAGTATGCTCTATAATAATATTTAGTGTTGATGCAGTGACTTATGCTTGATAAAGGGAAATCTATGAATGCTTCTGAACCCTCTGCAGCTCACACCCTTTCTCTTCCTTCCTTCTTTCCTTCTCTCCCTCCCACACTCCCAGTCCTCACCCCCACTCTTCCTCACCCATCCACCTGAGCCAGGAGGAGGGGGGAGGGGCAGACCTGGGTCTCTGATAAACAGGCAGTTTGCGAAGAAAAGTGAGATTACACTGGCATTAGAAGCACATTAATGATCTTGGATATTATTGAATCCAATGATGGACCCAGTTCTGGTCCGTGAGCTGTAGACTGGACTCAGAACCAGGGGTTGGTTACCCATAACATCTGTAATATGCAGGCAAGACTTTGAGAGACTGTGTGAAGTGTTTCTGTAAAAGTGTTTTCACATGTGGAACACATACAGTCAAATCCAAAAGTTTGTGGAAAGTTTGGAAAGTTGCACAAATTGGACACAGGTGGACATGACGCTGCTTGTCAGTCTGTTTGTTCCTCAGTTTGCCCCCTAAAGTAATTGTAATGTATAATTGGTTAATGCAGTATTTTTGTTGAACCCTTTGAATTAAAGCTGAAAGTCCACACTTCCATCACATCTTGGTGGCTTCATTTCATATCTACTGTGGTGGTGAACAGAGGCAAAAATACTGTCGAAATACTTAACTGACTGTTGTTTTTACAATGTTACTAGTCTATCTAGTCTTAATAAAAGTAGCTGTCAAATGTTTTAAATTCCTCTGGTCTTGTCGACAGGAGCCCCTTTACTCAGTTGTTTATATGAGTAAAGACACTGGCATAGTGACATTTGTGGTCAGACTTGTTCACAGTGCATGCACATGCTATATCACATACAACAACATAATTTTGTTCTTGTTGTAGATTAAGAATATATAGATGCGTACTTGCATTTTTGCTTTAAGGGTCATGATGCATTGTGAGGCAGGTTCTGATTTCAGTGTCCAGATGTTACTCGGCAGCTCAACCCCTAACTGGTTTGCACTGATGACCTATGGTGTGAATAGTCACGACAGGATGCATTGTGTTTGGTTGTCGGATATTGTGGGTGGGTTTAACTCTTGACTTTCTCCCAATCCTCCAATCGTTGTCTTCGGGCCACACAGGGAAGATGGTGAAAAAAGTCTGCCCCTGCAACCAGCTCTGTAGTAACTATCTCTCTTTTTCGTCTTTCCTCCCTCCCTTCATCCATCTCCTCCATTCCTGCACTTGCTCTCACCCCCACCCGCCCTCTGATGCACTTCAGATTAAAACGTCAACCCTCAGGAGTCGATACTGTTCAAGTCAGTTATTTTAGTAACTTCACCTATTGGGAATCTTTCACTATGTATTTGTCGAGATGATGCTCTGGTTATTATTAAAAGATCAGAGAAAGCTGATTTGAGAACTGAAATGACTGAACTGAACATTCGTCAGGTTATGCATGTAACCACAAAGGCACACTAACGCATCTGAGCAGCTGTTGACCATGGAAACCGCCGCTGTCCCCTCCCTACCTCCCTCCCTCCCTCCCTCCCTCCCTCCCTCCCTCCCTCCCTCCTCCTCTCTCACCAAGGCATGTGATCTGGACTACATTGCCCAGAATTCCATGCCGCTGAAGTCAGTCATGACTCGGCCTCTCCTCATTCTTATTTTCCTCCATTTTATTCAGCATGACAAGACAGTTTTTGATGACCTGTATGATTAGCTTTTTATTGGCTAATCCCTGCTTATTGAGTCTTTTCTTATGTCATGTACAGTGATGAGAAACATTTAATTTACAAGATAATCCATTTTATTTTGGATTTTGGTTTCCTCTGTATGCAAAGGAAATGCAGCTGATTTTAATACAATGACTTAAATTAAATCTGGACAGGAAAGTCATGGTAATATAGAAAAATGCATTGTTTTATATTACAGATCCTATTAATCATATTTTTTTTCTTTTGCCTTCCTCTGAATGATATAATAAAGATGTGTTTTATGAACGGCAAGCACAGATTTGGTTAGTGTTTTGTCTTTTCTACATTATCAGTTGAATTGTGATCTTTTATCTCAATGGGAGACTCTGAACCAGCAGATGAGCAAATGCCTTTTAATTTTCTCTTGCAGAGCACTTACATGAATAAGTAAAGTCTCATTTAGAATGTGGCATGTTTATGATACATTAGCTTAACTGTAACAGATGCTTTGTAGCAGAGCTGGCCAGTTTGTGCCGTGTGCTTTATTTCTGCAATGAGCTGGCTATAGTGAGTTATTACTGAGCGGCAAAAGCAACTGATTTGCTGTTACAGAGCTTGAGCACCATCTAAAGGGCAAAGCAAAAACAGCTACAAGAGTGGAAGTTTGATGTAGAGCATGGATCAGTGTGTATCTTATGTAAGACAACAGGCAGGAGTAGTTAAATACTGCAGATTGATGACATAGTTATGGTACATGAGCCATAGTTCTGTCTGTCAAGTTGACTTATGTGCTTAATTTTCTAGTTTCTATTTCATTTTCCATCATTGCAACTTAACAATGCGAGTTTGTGACCTTAGTGAGATGCCGTCTTGCCCTGAACCTCTAACATAGTTTCCTGATCTGCCTGCTCTTATCATGGTCAAAACAGAGCATACATTTACATCCATTCAGATAACATCAGTTCCACGCAGTTATTTAAACAGTCCCGTGCCTTACATTTGCTCTTCTCCTCCTCCTCTGTCTTTCCTTACAGGGACCAATAGTACCAACGCAGTGAGCGGTTCAGGTGGTTTGGGTCAGAGCCAGGGAGGTTCTCAGTGTCTGGCCCCAAACATAACGGCCCCCCACCAGAGGAAAGGCACCTTCACAGACGACCTCCATAAACTGGTGGACAACTGGGCCAGAGACGCCATGAACCTCTCACAGGTTTACCCCTTTGTTCTGATTCATCTGAGCAGGAGTTGATTTGACTCTTGATTCATCAACTCTTTTGTTTAGTTTTCCAAGCAGGAAGATAAATACAAGCAAGGACCAAATGGTAGTTTGTTAAAGCCAAAAGGAGATCAAACGAATGGTCAGACCTGACTAACATTTGGCTGACGGGATGTTTCGAAGTCTGTGCCACATCCTGTATCCATCTGACACATTTTGTTTGTTTACACTAGAAGTAACTCACAGTCCAAGTCTTCAATATTTACTGGACCAAAGTTGTTTTGTTTTGTGGTTTCATTGTTGATCAGTAGGTTTGGTGCTGTTTCTACCAAAGTTGCATAGTTGTTCTAGTTGACTTTTTAATATGTTGTAGTTTGGAGGAGGGGGTTTTACTTAGCACTGAGCCTATCCCACAACTTCTCATGTTGAATTGTTGTGTTAAGTAATCGTATGCCCAGGTGAGTAAACACTGAACTGTTTTCCAGGGTAAGAGGAGTGCCAAACAGCTGCAGCAGGCTCCAGCACAAGGACACAGTTATGAGGTGAGGCGACTAATTCAGATAGATGACAGTCACAAAGAAACTCAGATACATACACTTTAGATTAAAAACAAAACAAACATGTTTACCATTGATGTGTACTTTCTTAAGGATGTAACATTGTTGAACATTATCCTATGTGATGTAAATGTATCTGCGATTGCATTTCAATTAAAACAAAGTGCATTTCTTTATCCAAAATTGTCCTCTCTTCAGGTTATTCAGTCCGCCAGTCTGGGCAGGAAGTACTCGGCTCCCAGCCAGTTGTGTCCAAGTAGTATAGGAGGCTCCGCCCACCTTCCCACAAACCCCACCACTGCTACCTCTCTGGCCAGCCGCAAGGGCTCGCTGTGCCACTCCCCCGCCTCCCAGACCCCTCCCCAGCCCCAGCCTCCCCAGTTTATTCACTACACTCCCACGGCTGCATACAGCGCACAGTGGTCTGGTCCAGCTCATGGTTTGTCGGCCCCACACCAGGCTCCAGCACAGCCCGGGCCCCTGTTGGTCAGCACATCCCAGCCCCTGGGCCCCTACCCACCTGCTACTGGCGGACAAGGCCAGAGTCCTGCACAAGGGCCTCTCCAGGCTTTCCATTTCACTAACGCTTTGCAGAAGTCTGTCAGCAACCCAGGAGGACCCAACCTGAGGACCACATAGGGTTTGGAATGAGGGCTGATTTAATCCATACCCGAGTGGAGTAAAGTAAAGTAAGAGACAAAAGGAAATAAAAAGGCCTCTCTTACCATCTGTGTGCGTGAGAAGATGACACACAATCCCCTTTCTGCTGTGCATGACTGTGGGTTTCTGAACGCCAGCCAAACACTCAAGGATAAAGGAAAAGAATTGTGTGCAATGTTAAGAGGCCAAAGAGGAGTGGGGTTGGTGTTAATAACATCGGTGTGTAAGGTGTAGTGTATAGGCTTTAATGGTTCTATTTCATGCTCTAAACTGAATATAGAGGCGGAACGCACAATCATCATCCATGATACATGGTGGAAGAGAGATAGAACATCAGACCGAGGGGAGGGATGTGGTGGTCATTTGTAGTTTTTGTGTCCACCTACACATTTATTGTAAGCGTACATGAATCCACCTTGTTTGTTGAATGACAGTAAAAGTATGTGGGTACTCAGTAAGAGGTAGCAGGTGGACACAAAGCAGAGAGCAGGTTGACCATCATATGAAAGATAGAATACTTACACTTCAGTGTCAACATGAAATGATGGACCTCACACAAGTGTACCTGAGGCTATATCATTCTTAAACTGAACAGCAGTGATGTTTTTTTAACTACCAGTTATCATTTTTTGCATTTTCACACTTAATGCTTATGAGAAATGGGAGCAAATTAAAATAATAATATCTCAGCTTATCTTTATGGTGACTTGTTTTGACAGTATTCAAAAAGTGATTTTCTTTGTAAAAATCAGTTCAAAGCACAAATGTGTCAAGAACAAATACAGTGCTCATTTGGAGCCAAACTGACCTTGAGTTTAGTTTAGGCTTGATGTAGCCAAAAGCTTGGTGTGGCTTTGATATGTTGACTTCTCCTGGTTGCAGAAAAAACAGTAGATAAAATGATAAGAGGCGATAGTGGGAACAGCTACAGAGTATGTCAAATAACACCTCACCTGTTTCCTTGTGTGCTTATCTTCAACTGGCCTTGTGCAGCCTTGATGGTGTACTGAATGGAAATAGAGAGGCCTCTGCACACCAAACGCCTCTTCAACATCACAACTCCACCTCTTCCTTCATCCCTCTCTCTGCCTCTCTGTTGCCATTTGAAGCAATAACAGCAGAAACCTTTTAGAGAAACATGAGAGCTAAAGAACTCTGTGTGAAAAAGTGGCCTTGTTATCAGAATAATATCAGAGTCCCTGTACAGTTTGTATCTGTTTATTTTATTATGATTCCATTTTCTGTTCCGTTTTTGTTTTGATGGATTTCTTTTGCTTGCTGCCAGGTAGCGGTCTCACACTCACAAACACACATTCTTGGAGGCGTAGCAGCCATTCAACACAGATTTGTAGACTAATGCTTCTTTTTCAGTGTCATCATTAGGCTGGTTTCAACATTTGTGTTGAAATGATTATAATGTACATTATTATCATTGTTATTTTGTCGTTAATGATTATTATTCTGTTTAAAAAAAGAAACAAAAACGTGTTCTGTCAATGGACCTGTTATACTTACACATCGGTGTACGATGTGGAAACACTGTGATTATTGTTGTTTATTATTAGCAAATGTTGTTGGACAACATTAGTTTTAGAGTGAAATATCACAAATAAAAAAAAAACAAAAGCATACAGAGAACTGTTTGGGGTCCTTTCACTTTCAATTCACTGCCTTCATTAAATGGATTATTGTCATAATGTGAAAACTGAAACCTCCTTTTCTCAATAGATGTCCTTACATCCAAATACTAAGGACATATTCCAAAGCAAATGCCTTACCAACAATGAATCAACTGCAGTTCAGTCTTTATAACTGACTGAATTGAAAGTTGAAACTGACCTCCAAGCTGGGTTTATAAAGACAAACCAGAGTGAACAGCAGGATAGTTGATATTTAGATAAAAAAGTAATGCTAGCTATTTTTTCTTAATACAATACTTATATATCAGACACTTTAAATAGCCCTCCTCTTCCTTTTCTCTCCTGGTTTTGTTAGATGAATGTGAATGTATAAACCAATGGTGTCCATTTTAATGTACTTGAAGAAATGTCTATTATTTCTGCTCTCTTTGCATCCCCCTCCCCCTTAGAGCCTCTGGTGAACACTTGAGGGACTTACTAGTGCCTTGCATCCTTCCTGTTGCTTCTTCTGTCTGGGTTCAAGGACATGGGTTAAAGTAATCACACCTGACACCAGTGTAGTGTTGGGAAGTCATTGTGGAGTTGGTTCAACCTGGTTGCTTTTGGAGCAGGCATGCAGTAGATTGGTGCGTAATGGCTGTTGTTTAGCTGCAGTGTGTGTAGCTTGTGGTTAATTCACTTTAATTTAAAAGATTCAAGTGTGTGTATTTATGCCAAAATTTGACATGCCAAAACATTTTCCCCATAATGAAGTTAAATAAAAAAATAAAAATTACAAAAAAAACCTCACTAATTGCATAGCTTTACCCTTTAAAGTGATGAAAAGATGAAGTGACCCTAACTCTGCTGCCATCGAAACCAATGAGACAAGAGAGGACAAATGCAATGGACGAGGCCACCTTTTTAAAGTCAGTGTTTTCTTTTTTTCTGTGAAGTGAGACCTGATGAGATCTGGCTGTGTGGCCCAGTTAACACCACTTATAGGATAAAGCATGGAGAGATCATGAGGGGAATTTATCGGTGGGGGGGTGGGGGGTCAGGGTTTTAAACATGGAGATGGGGAGAACCAGGGTGAATGTGTTTTTTCAGTTTTATGGAGGGAGTTGTTGAAGACTTTAATTGAAGCTTGGAGCACTCTATTTTAGAGGCACTGGCCCAGGTGCAGCATCCAGTCAGCAGAAGATGCATTGACATAAAGCTCCTTCTCATAACACTTCAGCTTTATGTTTCAGCACTGAAACTGACGCTGAGTGCACAATAAATGACCTAGAATGCAATAATGTCCTACTTCACCAACATTTGAGGCTAGGTTGGTGAAGAAGCGATGCTGTGGTCTAAATGTCCAGCTGGTTGAGAAACAGTGAACGCCTCATGCTAATACCAGACTAACTAATATTTGTGCAAAACGTTCTATTTACTTTCCATAAATTAGCAGTGAAATAACCTGAATTTTAGACTGGAAAAAGATCTAAATCTTACCAAGTGTATTTTTTATCATTTCAAGTCAAAATTTTCAGTGATACATAAGAACTTTTTTTTTTTTTAGATAATAGATCTGGAAAATATTATTACCAAGATAATTTCCATTTGTTCCATTGGATGAATTTTTATTTTTGCTTAATTCAGGCAAAAAAGTGCCAATGGACTAATTGACATCAACTTGACAGAGAAAGAACAGCATCCCTGAGCTTTATTATCACTGTTATAACAGACAAACTTTAAGGATAGACTGAGACTCACCTTGACCACAGATAAAGACGTCAACTGCCTTACCTTTAAAAAATAAATAAATAAATAAATCAGCATTCATTGGGCTAGTAGCACTCTTTTAATGTTCTGGTTAGGAATGCTTCTTCATCTGAGAATTGCTGCTAATGGGCAAAATATTGGCTCCTTCACATTAAGGTTATTACAGAAGTGGTCAAAAGGAGTTGTAAGGAATGAATGGTTTTCTTGATGGTTGTGGTGGTAGTTGATTGTAATACTGGTGATGAATGATGCTGGTTGTAGATTCAAGGCCTTTGTCAAACCCTGTCCTGTTCCTGTTTTCATTTAGCAAATGAAACATATCTGGTACAAACTTTAACATTCTCTCTCTTTTTCTCAGTTGGGAGTGGGTGTTCCAACTAAAAACATGTTACTTTGTAAAAATTTGTATAAAAAGAATTGCTTTTGCCTGTTTTGTGATATTTCCCATTTCTGATGAATAATAATGCAATGTTTTTACTACTAGGTAGGTTTGGTTGAAGCTGTGAATAATCGTTGAGCCACTTTGCTTTAGTTCTGTCTTTACATTTATCATAATTTGAGAAGTCAGAGTTTTAATGATGCCACCAACCCAGTGCCATTTGACTTCCTGCGTAGAAACTTGGACACATCAGGTGAAGAATAAGGAGTGTATTGACCTGCTTTTACTCACTGGAGCTGTTTTGGTTTCCAGATAACATCTTGGATTTCTTGCTTCGTAGCTGCTCGAGCCTCAAATGATTTCCACAGCAGATCGATGTTTTGTGTGTGTTTCTGTTGCATAATTACTTTTACAAATGGAACATTTACTGTGCAGCCACAAAAGAAATCTTACGGAAAGTTATGCTATCAAGCTCTGATTTAAACACCCTTCTATTTTATTGGGAAGGTTTTTTTAATGTTAAAGTGGAGTGCTCTTACTGTGAAACTCATCCAGTGTGGGCTCTCTGTGAAATTTTCCTGATGTTTAAGTGGAAACATAAGATTCTTTCACTGGTGACGCAGTAGTAGTTTTAATTATGTCAGAATTATATCCAGATTTTGTCACTGTTTCTACAATTGTTACCTGTTCAGGAATCACTTACCCTTTATGCTTGTACTGTATTAAGTGTCCACATGATATTAAAAAAAATAGAAGGAAAAATGCCTTCAGTTCAGCAACAAACACACAGAGATGAAGAGATTCAGTCAGTGCATCATCTTGCTGTTTCATGTTGCCTGCTCCTGTGGAATGACATCGAGTCTCGAGCACAGCAATATGTTGATTTTTTTTTTTTCCTTTTATGTTTTTTTTTAAATTAATATTATTTTTCTCACTTATTTTACCTGCAGTTCAGTGTCTGTAGAAGCACCTAACTTAATTCAGTGGTTACATTTTCTGTATTGTATTTGAAATTGTACAAAAGTGGTTGGGTTAAAACAATACATATGGTTCAATGAAAGAAAACAACACAAAATATAGATGTAGGGAGTCATCGGCAGCCTTTAATGGTATGTTTTGCACTAAGTATAGAGTGTTCAAGCTTCATAATAAAAAAAAAACTTTGCGCTCCAATACAAGGAAATTTGTTACTTTATTTGTAAAAACTTAATAAATAAAAGTTGTTTAAATTAATGGATGTGGATTGAGTTTTTGTGTTTTTTTTTAAGTGAAACTGAATTTTGTATATCCAGATATACTGTAACATTTTATCCAGAATATTGTCTTTTCAGTAGGAGCAAGTTCAGTATAAGAAAGAAGGATGTAAGCAAAAAAAAAATGGAGACGGTCACAAAAACAAACTGTACAAGCACTTATTTTATAGACAATACTTGTATGATATTGCAACTAAAAATCAGGGCTGTCAAAATTAAAGTCCATGATCATGACTAAACTAATTGTAAAAAAAAAATTAAACAGTAGTTTTTCCAAGTTGTTTAGTTGAAACTGTTAAAGGTATTGAATAAGTACTATTGCCGATGCGTGACTATCGGAAAAATATTTCCTAACGGGCCGAACAGGTATTCTTCCGCCCCAAAGGGAAATATTTATCGATAGTCACGCATGGGTAATACATTATCCTGCTTATTCTACGGGTTAGTACAGCTTATTAATGCTTATTTTGAGAAAAGACAGACAATTGTTTACCAAAATGATTAAGAATTTATTCATATAGACGATGGCTTCTGTTGAGGAAAAAGTAGTCCAGTTGGAACGTTATTGTTGTTCCACTGTGGCACTGTGTTGACCCGTTTCCACTTTACTTCCTGAACTCCTCCCGCATTTGCTTTTCACTTCCTATCTGGCAGCGTCCGGTTTGTTTTACTATTTAACTCCGATATAAACGCAGTAATTCAGTAAGAAAAATAACAACTTCAAGAGGAAAAGTGGTTCGGGAATTATGTGTGCAGTCGTTTGGTTGTAAAAAAAATTAAAAAAAAAAAAGGCAAGAAAACACCTGAAGAAATGATAGTGTTTTAACCACAAAGAGGCAACGTTCATGTCCTCCGTTGTTTTCATTTTTCACAAGTCTCTGAATCACGGACATTGAATTTAAAGTATTCACCCTGCAATGTTTTTGTGTGTTCATATCACTTTATGGATAAAAGACCAACTAATGGTAACCCGTTTCTAGAGTTATTTTTGGGATACACTGGCTGTACACAGTGAAAAGGCTACGACTCATCCAGCTAACTACTATCTCCCCAAAGTGACTTAAACTTCAATCTGATGGTAAGTTCAGCAACTTTAGCTATGAAATGAAAGTTTTAGCTATGAAACTGTCAATGCTGTTAATTGTGAAGTTGTCATACACTAACGTTGCCACTGGTGTTTTGCTAGAACCGCTGATTAGCATCTAAGCTAATGTTCATAGACAGTAGAGCTGTATTCACAGGTCGCCTACAGTTTTCTGTGTAGGGTTGTCAAACGTCCCTTGAAATACGGAATCCTACCCTTTTAAAAACAAACTTACGCTGAGCTGAGCTTTAAACGAGACGAAATTCTTATTTTTGCCATTGATGATTTAAAAGCAGAGGTCTGTGAATCTGATGGGATTTGCCATAGTGTCCCATATTTTCCCCTCACGAGTTGGCACCCATATCCGCCTGTGTGTAAGTGAGAGAGGGAGAGAGATAGTGTACCATTTATTATTATATATTAGTGCTTTATATGCAGATACTGATACTCCACGGAGGCTTTCATATTGTCCATAGCTTTCCTGTCTATTGCACTGGAGTCCATGAAATACGCACAAATCACGTCATCATATTATCCTCCAGGTCTGCACCACATTGGGGTGTGGGATAATAACTCCATCTCCAGACAAAGTACTAAAACTATGCTGCCAGGACATTATACCTCACAAACAGATAGCAATCGAAGTCTGTTCACATTAGCAAATGCTGCGAAACTTACTTCCGGTGGAAATAACATACATATCTGGATGGTCATGGCGTCGCCCAGGGTTTGTGGCGTAAACTTGTCTATAGACTAATGTTCATAGACAGTTGAGCTAACGTTACATCGATGCTCGATTGTATGTATACGGGTTTGTAGATAGTCTATAGTTAGATCAGAGGTCTGTGAATCTGATGGAATTTGCCAAAGTCTCCTGTATTTACCCTTCACGGAGTTGGCAGCCTTATCTGTGTGTGTGTGTGTGTGTGTGTGTGTGTGTATTATGCCACCACTAGTCAAACACTGACTAGGCTCTACATTTGCTTTCAGATACGCAAAACGATTATGTTTGTATGACATAACACAACCGACTTTGTCTATGCAGATACTGATAGGCGTCAGAGCCTTTCAGATTGTCCATAGCTTTCCTGTCTATTGTGATGGAGTCTACAAAATACGCACAAATCTTGCTGTACTTTACGTTGGGCCGTCATATCATCCTCCCAGGTCTGCACTAAATTTGGGTGGGGGATAATAACTCTATCTCCAGACAAAGTACTTGAACTATGTTCCCAGGACATTATAGGTCTTGAAAAGCTATCAATCGAAGTCTGTTTATAATTAGCAAACACTGAGAAACTTACTTCCTGCAGAAATGATTTGCATATCTGGATGGTAATGGAGCCGCCCAGGGTTTGTTGCGTAAACTTGCGTTTATTCCAACACCATGGTTTTAATTAGTCCTCCTCATGTTGATCTTCCTCAAGGCATTGGTATTTTGTTTTGTTTTTTTCTGTCTTTGATGCCTTGCGTTTTTATGTTTTAATATTGTTTCTGTATAAAAGTAGACTGTTGACCCCTTCACAGTCAACATCAGTCAAACGTCAGAGGAAGTTGCATGGAAAAACTGTTGTTTATGTAGATGACATACCTAAAGCAGAGATAGAAATGTCTAGTTGTCGTGTTGTCAGTTGTTGCAAGGACAGGTTTAAACTGTGTAGAATTTCATCTGGATCTCACCCACTCAAAAAAATCTACGACGCCTATGATTACAAGCGATCCAGCATGTGGACTGGGATGAGAGCATGATCAGGAATGGCTGACATCACAATAGTTGCTAAAGCATTTCACTTTTAATTTTGCAAATATATTTTGGAATGTCTATCACTGTTACTGCACGTTTTATGGTTTTGTATTAGCCTATATGATGGTACAGTCACACAAGTATAATATTATTTTCTATAAAAGACAAAATCAAGCATTTCTACATGCCATAATATTTCACGAACCTTTGTTGAATGTGAATGCAGTGTAGAGTTTTATCCAGCAGATGTCACCACATTTAATTGTATCAAACACTGAATCATTTCAGATTGATCCAGGGTTCAGAAAGCTTCAGTTTCTCTATTGCTACTGTCCTCAGTGTTTTTCTATGCAGTGTCTTGGGATGAACAGTGGGAGTGACACTGTATTAGCTATTTATTGTTGCTCATGAGCTTAACTCTAAATCAACGGCACTAAGTCTCTTGCATTTTTCACCATTCAAGTAACTGTTATTTAATAAACCCCAGTAATAAGTGTATTTTCTATACTCTTGTGAAATTAACTAATGCTATGTCAGACTATATTAAAAAGTTTACATCAGTGGATGGTTTTGTTCGAGGGTGGATAGTTGAGTACTGACACCTTTAATCCACTAGATGGAAGCAGAGTATGAGGCAGAAGAGAAGAGACATTACTGTATGTATGAAGTACTAGTTTGTATGGATGAATCTTATAGAGTAACCCCAATGCAGAGACTAAATGTTCTGTGCATCCGAGGCCTTGTTTCAACTTATGGAGAAGTTCTATGGGAGTTATATGTTCTATAGGAAGTGTATGTTTGAAATAACTGATAACACTTGGAGGTTATTATTGCTCACAGCTCATTCTGTGATACCCACGTCAAGCAGCGAATGACGGGTCGATCAGCCCGAGTGCGTGTAAGAGACAGTTGCATGATGAAGAGGGATGCTGGAAATAAACTGACCTCTGGCCTGACAAATCTGACACCATCTGAACACACACACACACACACACACAGGGAGGGAGTTTTCCATTTGTCCTGAACTCAGAGACCCTCGCAGTAGATCAGTGTGTGCCTGCCTGAGTCTATATTCAATTAGACTGTAGGTACGTAGTGAAACAGTTTCCATGACTGGTTTTATATTTAGGGCTTCAAAATGCCTGGAGAAGGTGAAATGTTGGACTGGTGTTCCAAGAGACAAGTAGTGTGGATACTGCAGAATGTTTAGGTTTAAAATGACTTAAAGCTGGTACAGCCAGGACAGTAAATGCACAAAATGTCATAAATTAAATAATTCTTCTTTTTCTATTTATTTATTTTTTTCAGTTTTGTTTTACTATGGCTTCTCAGTAGTCTTATTATTAGTCAGATTGTGAATGGTTCCATATGCATGACTCACACATAGGGATGGTAAAATTTATTTTAAAACAATTCTTGACTGATCACTGAGCCTCATTAACTGATTGAAGTCGGTCACCGAGAAAAGAAACCAATTACTTTGGTGGCTCACACGCGCACAGCCATCACACACCGTGGCGCACTTGCCCCTAAAGTCCGGATTCTAAAGCCAGTGTGACCGCAATCAAGTGCGGATCCCCAGTTTGTTGGCCTGGTTGGAAGAAGTGGGCCTAGGCCTGGCTCAATTGGCCACACATGTGCACAGATGTGTCGATAATGCAACTCACGAAATGTAACTGTAATGTACAATGACGTATAAAGCAAGCGACTATATATATTTCCATACAACAACTACAGCGTCCATAACAACAACAACATGACGCTTCACTTTTTAACACAAGTCACACTGTGAGGTTGACCGATGTTATGTTAAAAGCTCATTTTAAAGCATCACACATAAAGAAAACATTCAATGTTACAGGAAATTATGCTGTCCACCAGCCTGCGTCAGTTCTACACTAACTCCTTTTTCCGTAGCCCACCTGTCATTTTAAGTAGTCCTGTCAGATGGATAACACAACTCATCCACTGCGCTTTTGAGTTTCATGGTGACAACTTTTTCTCCCAGTCTCTAGCTGCTAACTCTAGAAGTTCCATTACCTCACATCAGCTTTGTGTTTTGTTTACGTTTTGAGTAAATATAAACTGGCATGAAATGATCGTACCACATAGATTAATTGAGCTCTGCGTCTGCTATTCATAAAGTCAGTCTTGTATTGCTAATGCTTTTTTGGTCAACCATTGGTCAAACGGTCGTCGGTTAACATCCCTACTCACACACACTCATGTGCTTAGGAGAAGATAGTGTTGGAGTCTGTGTTTTGTTGGAAGCTTTATTAATACAAAATCTATATTTTAGCAACATTAAAAGGATACACTTCCATAAATAATTTCCTCATTAGAACCTGTGTTTGCATTGTCCATTCAGGGATATTAACTCTGATTGACGTACAAATATGGTAGATGATGGTAATACACTTTAACAATGATTATAACCTGCTAAAAACTGGAACAATTAAACAAATACAAATGTGGATGTGGAGAAGGCATGTTTCCTCTGTACATACAAGCCATATACTGTAGGGATAGGTGATTGTTAGGGGATTATACACTAATGAATATCCATATCAGATACAAATGCAGAGCTTTCCATAAACCTGTACAATAAAGAAAAAGCAATTAATATATATCCCATTTACTCACAGATAATAAAATGTATGTATTATAATGTAAAGGACTGTTCAGGTGTAATTCTATTATTTAGTTATGTTGTTTTATGAAGAAGGGCATGAAGATTTATTTGTCTTTTTCCTGTTTTGAGCTGTCACATATATAATGTGTACAAGTACAGTATTTCAGGTTACAGTTTATCATTTGTTTTGTAAAGTTGATTCTGGAAAGTATTTGCAAAATAAAATAAAATAAATTATTATATAACTCGACATTCGATAAATTATATTAAACATTTACAAAATAAAAAATTAAGCAAAATTAACTGAACACATTGACCCGTAGAAAGCCACAGGATGTAGATCTTCTGATCTACAATCAGGTTCTAGATCAGTGTCCTTTACTTTCTTCAATTTCACTCGCATTGTCAGTTGAATAACCTCTCAGCTGACATGTCTATTTCAGCACATGCAATTTGATGCCCTATTTATCTGTTGCTAAGAAGCATACTTCAATGATGATTCTATGATTCTGGGTATAGCATTGTATTTGTAAGGATATTGTATTCCAAAATGACTACTATCTCACAAAATAGGGACCCGATCAACTTTCTGTTTTTTCTAATATCTTCCTTAACCAAAAATACACAAGTATGCCAAACTGCGGCAGTCAGATATTTTTGGATTTAATGTGATGCCATGGATACACAGACAGAGCCCACATCCCTTTTATAGTATTAATGTGAATCAGTGTTTTCCAGAAATAATTCTATTCCAGTGAATGACTGCCTCATAGTGCCTTCTTCTTCTTTGTTGTTGTCTTCAGTTGTTGGATTGTAATTATAATTTATTAATTTCTAACAGCAATACATTATAAAACATAAAGTAACACACATTTTGTCATTGGAAACCAAGAAGGTGAAGGAAAAAAAGTTGATTAACAATAAATAAAAATTAAATATGAAGGCTCAGACAGCACTGTTTGGTTAGGTCATTGCTACGGCAACTAAACCAGACACTGG
Source organism: Siphamia tubifer (assembly GCA_020466265.1). Classification (NCBI taxonomy): domain Eukaryota; kingdom Metazoa; phylum Chordata; class Actinopteri; order Kurtiformes; family Apogonidae; genus Siphamia; species Siphamia tubifer. The sequence goes on along the minus strand of CM035794.1, from coordinate 39,900,435 downwards.
CCAAAGGTTACCATAGCAATGGCCCAGCTGCAGGAACCATGAGCCCAACATGGCAGACAGGAACAAGCATGACACCTGTTGCTAATTTATCTCCACTTTCATCAGTTGACTCTTCCTCTCTTCCTGTTCATGATGTGGGTCTGTGGGTCGGAGTCCTCTCCTCCATCTGCTCAGGTGACAGTGGCTTGCAGTGCATGCTGGGAGACCTCACAGGGGGGTAAAAATTCAATCTCCTTGTAAAGAGAAAGGAGCTGTCATCCCCTCATCACTCTTGTTATTTCTGACCTTTTGCATGGTTATGAGGTTAGTATGCCCTCAGTACTAACTCACAGGCATTTGTACCTATTCATTGAATGCGAGATAAGATTGTTCTGACATTATTAAAGAATCACACCACAATCTGTTGTGTTATCAAACCTACATTAGTTGTGTAAAATAATCTACAAATTCCAGTTTTAGAAACATATGATTTGAAGATACAAGCTGATAATACTTTTAGACAGACTTAGAGTTAAATGATAATTAAATCTGATAATACTATTTATTTCATTCATCTGCAGAAGAATTTACAAAAAAAGAAATATTTATGTTAATGCAGGTGAATGTACAAAGAATTGCCTGTTTTTTTTGCAGGGTTGATCATTCCACATTTTTCCTGATCTGTTACATCTAAATAATGTTCAGAGCTGATGCCTCATATTGAACAAGTGTATTGTTTTTCAACAGCAAAGGAAATGAGTTTGCCCTGTCATGAACTGGTCAACCCCACCTTTGCCCATATGAAGCCGGTTTAAGATTTAACATCCCCACGATCCTCACATGGAGTCAGTGGTTCACAAAATGGTTCACAATGGATGACTTTTTGAAAGAGCTTTCAGTCATAACCATTATTTCCAAAATGACAAACATATTTTAGATCTGGAACCAGAACTTCTTCAGTAATGGGGGTAAGGACTTTAAAGACTCCATCTTGGTAAATTGTCTTAATATTTGAAGCTTTAACAAAATTTTGTGACCCCACAATGATCTATAAGCAAACTGTTTTACAGACCTAACCTGTGACATAATGGCTCATGGTATTAAATAAATGTCCAAACAAGGTGTTAATACAAGTGTTTGCAGAGAAGCATATATTTATCTGGATCCATGATCCCTTGCAACAAGTCACACCCTGTCAGGTTTCAAATATGTGTCTAACTGTCGTCATGATGTCCTGCTGAGCTCTGACCTACAGTACTTTAAGTTTTAAATAGATACAGTCACGTTTCTTTAACTCTCCTCCAGACTCCCATTCCTAACCCACTTTCTGACACTCATTAGGCAGGTTAAGCCACCTGATTGCATTACAAATCTTTCTTCATCATTATTTTCATCATCACCATGGTTTTAATATTAACATACTTCTTCTGCTGAAGGGACTGATTGGAATTAATTAACTTACTTCTGCTTTTACCCCCAAACTGAACAATACATGTCAATCATAATCATTTAATGTTGTTTTTCCCTCTTCCATGGCCTGTCGAAGCCTTTGTCTGATGTTTGTTCATGCAACTCTTCTTGGTGGCATTTTGTTGACATTTATATTTGTGTCTCATATTAATCTCCTGAGATCCAGCAATAATTTTTATTCATGATACAGGAACAGAGTTTCATAGCTTTCCAAGAAAAAAAAGAGAAGGCACTGTCCACTTCAAAGGACATTCCATAAGAAAAATGAAAATGTATCTGTAAAAACTGTTGCATCATGCCATTTCCAATGAAGGCAATTATTTAATGTAAAAAGCCTAAAACTTTTTCTTTCATTGATGTCAGGAAGATAATGCTGACACTGAATACTAAACGTTGCACCTTTTATGTGTACATGTACCCATATATTTGCATCAAGCTTATTTGTGTTTACCCATTAACACTACATTAACCTATTGTGTTTTTAATAAACATTTATACACAAATTAAGACAGAAAATAAACGGTGCCAGGCACAGCAAACCCCACCACTCACACATATTATAGCTGATTTTGGCATCGATCCAGTCGTCGCGTCTATGTGTATGCTGATGTCGGCATATCAATTACCTCTATATATGTCCCAAGTTTGAACTAAATTCAAACAAAATTTATGTTTTTATATACATTTGAAATTTTGCCCATTATAGGTAAATAGGAGAAAAAAAGATGTTAAAACTTCAATAAAAAAGTTTAAACTTTGACCTACTTTTCCCAAAATATAACCACATATATTCCAAGTCACTGGCAATCTGTAAACCAAATTTGATATTAATTAACTCAATAGTTTTGCTGCTAGAGTGTTAAACAAATAAACAAACAAACAAGGAAAGAAACAAACTGAAACAAAAACAATACCCCTTCCCTGAAGGGGAGCTTCAGGGGGTGGAGTAATAAAATCCAGTGGATGTAAATGTACCTCTTAACACAAAGTATCCCTTACCCCCCTTACTATAGCACTAATCAAATGCTGAACCATTCCTGTCCTCAGTGAATATTGTGGTCAACGTGTCCAGACACTGTGAACCATGACTAAGGGACATGACAAATGCATCAGCAGACGTCACAGTGGAAACAGCCCAAACAGAGTCCAGATTAACCTACATCTCCAGCTCAGAGACGATTCCTGACTCAGCAGTGGCTCAGCAGAAACACATCACTCATGTTACTGCTGTTATGGAGATTTAATCCTGCAGAGGTTTATGAACACAAATAGAACAACATTACATTCGCTATGGTCAGTGTAAAACTTAAAAAAAAAGAAAAAAGAATGAGACTAAATAATGACGATAATGACCATAAAATAATATGCACATCTATGGCTGTTCTCAGCTTCTGTACCAGGCACCTTTAATGTCAGACATACTGTTATTACAAACTTACTGATTTTAGCCACATAATATCTTTGACTATCTACAGTTATTCTCATAATTAACCTTTGTGAAATTTGCACATCTTTCTATTCAACTTTTTGGTAGTGATTTCTTCTCCAGAATCTGAAAAATGTATTCTTTATATTTCTCAAACTGGAACTGCGGCATCGCTCACATTCATGGTGAATCTCAGGATCTGATGAGTCACCTGTGATTCTCCATCTGTTGCTCCAGTTCTGATTGGCTGGTATATGTGGCAGGGGCAGAGGAATCGATGTCAAGTTATTTTGGAGATGAATCCCACACTATGTGATGCTAATTCATACGATGTCTTTTCAAACACCTGTGAACTCTGCTGGACAGTTTTTTGCAACAAAAAGTTTGTAATACCATCAACTACTTTAAACCAAATGTGAAAACATGTTCAACAGCTCAAAAATGGTATACAGGATATGAACATGAAAACATTTACCATTTTTGAAGTTGAAACGGACAAAGGTTGAAAATTATTGATTGACATTGTTATTTTTGATCCATTCATCTGTTTATCCATTCATTCATTTTTTTGTAATCTTATTTGCATCAGGGTCACTGGAGCTCCAGCCTAAGCAGAAAAGGCCAGTCTTCCCACTCCAGGCCCACCCCCACCAGTTCCATCCAGAAGAAACTGAGACCTTTATAGATCAGCCAAGAGATCTAATACCTCCAGCATGTCCTGGGTCTACCCCAGATCGTCTCCCAGTTGGATAAGTCTGGAACCCTTCCCCAGGGATGCATTCTGACAACATGCCTGATCCACCTCAACAACCTCCTCTTCAATTTAAGGAGCTGTACTTTGAACTCTTCCTGACTGACCACAGTCCTCATAACTCTGAGGGAGAACCAAGACACCCTGTAGAAAAACTACAGAAAACATGTCACTCGCTTGGATCTGCAGTTCTTCTCATTAACTAGTTTGTAACTTTAGGTGAGAGTAGGAACGTGAAGTGATTGGTAAATTGAGAGCGTTGGCCTTTGGCTCAGCTTTCATACAACAGATGGCACAGTGGCCACATTAGTAATCAACCTATTGCTTTCCTGCTTCATATCTCCCTTGTTTTATAAAGAAGACTCTGAGATACACAGATCATGTCAGTATCCTCGACCAAGGAAGGAATTTATCTAGATCTGGTGTTAGTCCCCGTGTGCTGTTGTTCTGTCACTACTCTTAATATGCTGACAGCTACAACTAATGCTAATACTATTAGAATGGTTAAACTGGTGATTCTGAATTTCCCTATGAGGATACTAAAAGTGACCCACTCCTGCACTTTGAACAGCAACTCAACCCTGTTTCAGAGAAACACCCACCCTCCTACCGATAAGAAACATGGTCTTGGAATTGATGGTCCAACTTTGCATCCCAGCAACTGAGCCTGCAGTTAGAGATCACAGCTTAATTAAAATAAACAGAACCACATCATCAGCAAAACACAGATATGCAAACCTGAGCCATTATTCTGAGTCATTTTTGATATGTATTCTCATTATATTGATTTCATATAGTGTTTAAACAACAATTACAGTACAACGGAGTACAATCCCCTTTTGTCAGTCTGCTGGATGGATCTGGTGCCCACCTTATTGTTAGAAGGTCTGTTAGTCAGAAAAGTAGTTTGGATTTAGTTGACAAATCTAACCTAAACCCTGATTAACAGGTGTCTCCTACAGTTCTGGTGTTTTTCTAAGTACAACCAAGATCCATTAATATCAGTCCAGTTGAATACAGGTGAAGTCAACACAAAAGACATCATACAGATGTTTTTTTTTCAGGCTGAATTGCAGGTAAACTACATCATCATGTTAATTCACTGGAGTGTCACAAAATTATATCAGTCACTTAAGTATATAGTTGTCAGTAGATCATGCTCAAGCTCTATCTTAACATCTGTCGATCACACTCCACTGACTGCTGCATTGTGAATAGAGTCCTCCGACCCCCTGCCCTTTAGCCAGGCAGCAGCTGCTCCAGCCCTAAGCAGTTAGCCTGTTAGCCTCCTGCTAGCATCTATAATTACCAACTATGTCCTTCCTGCTAATCTTGCTGCTGCCTAATATGGAACACAGCTGCTCCAATCCCATGACAGCTCCTGGTTACCATGGTGAGCTAATTAGCTCATCAATGATAGCAGAGGAAACGGTGTGTGTGAAGAATGTGCATGTATTACAGCATATGTGAAAGTGTGTGTGCTGACAAATTGACATCTCCATGTAAAGAAGTCAGTGGGAGCTGACAACAGTAAATGAGGTCCTTGTGTATGTTTCAACACCTCAAAGTTTTACAAGGTCCTGTGTATTGTTTGTTAGGACCCCCATTAATTCTGTTTGACTTAGCTCTTTGTGGGGGTTAAATGCATACATCTAAATACATGAAACGTTTTCTTAGGGGCATTTCTCAGTGCATTAAAAAAACATTAGATATCATAGTACAAATCAACACATCAAAATTCACTAAATAACCACATTTCAATATTTGAAACAATCCATTGTATATAATGACCAGTTATTAGTCTGTTCCAGGCCCGGACTGGACCACGGGACAACCGGGACCTTTCCCGCTGGCCTGCCTGCTCAATGGGCTGCCTGGCCTGACCCCCACCCCAATTAGTTTGCTTGTAAACAATAATAACGCGCTCGGAGCTCCGCGGAGTCAGAGAGGTTGTGATTGGTTGTGTTTTTTTTTAATTTAAAGAAACACATTGTGATTGCAGTGTTTCTGCTACGTTCATTTAGTAGCAGTGCGGCAGATTTCCCTTTCGTAAACGGTCGTTGCCATCTGAAAGGGTCGATGCCATTCAACGACACCCCTGACGTCATGACGTACGTTACGAGTAGTTCAGTTATAGGATAGACTGTTGACCTTTTCACATTAACATTGAATATTAGTTATTATTAGCTATCTAAGATGGCATCTAAAAAGTTTGCTGAGAAAATAATGCAAACATGTTCTTCATAACACATATCATGTAAGTAACCTTAGACAAAAGTAAATATGGTGAAGGCAGGAAGAAGATGTGAGAACAGTACTGTACTGACGTGCGCTGTTGTCATGGATTAGTTTAATAGTGTGGTGTTGTGTCACAGCCAGTGGAATAGTATTGCTTTAATTGCTATAAGGAAATTAAAAAGCCCCCCCCCTAACTCCCAAATGTGTGGTTTTTGGAGGGGACTTTTATTTCTGCCTCCACGGTGCTGGAATTGGCCTGGATGCTGCAGGATATTCCCGACCTGAAATCCTGATCCAGTCCGGCCCTGGTCTGTTCAACAAAACACAATAAAGTAGTCATACATTACCCTCCAAATTTCCTTACATCTTACAAATGTAATGTTCCATGGAGTTCCTTGTTTGTTTGTTTCTAACCTTTAAAATGTATAACTAATATACTAATATATATATATAATTCATAAAAGCTCAGAGTAAATTCAAAGGTCATTTTCTCAAAACAAGACAAAGCGACTTTTTCAACTAAGTACACCATCATTACTGTAGCATTGTTCAGGATGGAGCGGAGTCAGATAAGATAAGATAGACTTTATTGATTCCACATCAGGGAAATTCACATGTCACAGTAGCCAGTGATATACAACAATAGAGGGACAGCAAAGAGAAGAAACATAGATAATAAATAGTATATGTACACAAATATTGAGAAAAATAAAAGCAGACTATATGCTATGTACACCATACAGAATATATAGGATTGAGAAATATATACAAAAAGGATAAGGACTATGAGAGAAGATGAGACAAATAAGAATAACAGTATAAATAAATAAATATATATATATATATATATATATATATATATATATATATATATATATATATATATATATATATATATATATATATATATAATGTGTGTGTGTGTGCGTACATAAATTACACATAAATATCAGAGGTAGAATGGTTAAATGGTGTCAACAGTATTGTTATTGTGTTGCTTTGGAGTTATGTATGTTGTACAGTCTGACAGCAGTTGGTAGAAATGACACCATGGGTGTAATAGTCTGCTGCTGAAGGAGCTGCTTAGGGTCTCCACAGTCTCATGTAGGGGGTGGGAGGGGGTGTCCACAATTGATGTCAGCTTGGCTAACATCCTCCTCTCACCCACTTCCTCATTGGATTCCAGAGAGCAGTCCAGGAGTGAGTCAGCCCTTCTGTTCAGTTTCTTCCTGTCCCTCTCTGGGCTTCCACAGCCCCAGCAGACCACAGCGTAAAAGATTGCTGATGCCACCACAGAGTCATAAAATGTGCTGAGCAGTGTCCTGCACACTCCTCAGTCTCCTCAGTAGATGGAGACGGCTTTGGCCTTTTCTGTACAGGGTGTCACCTGTCACCTCCTCCACAGAGTCCAGCCTCAGACCCACCATAGGTACCACCGTTTAATCTTATTCAGCCACTGGATGTTTCTTTTACTGCAGCTGGTCCCCCAGTAGATCCCAGCATAGGAGACCACACTGGCCACCACAGAGTTATAAAACATCTGCAGTAGTTTAGTGCAGTTGTTAAAAGATGTCGGTCTACGCAGAAAGTAGAGCCTGCTCTGGGCCTTCTTATGGATGTAGTCTGTGTTCAGTGTCCAGTCCAGTTTATTGTCCAATACTAGACCCAAGTATTTGTAAGACAGCAGCACCTCAATGGCCTCCCCCTTGGTGTAAACAGGGTGTGGGGTAGGGGGCTGGCGCCTCATGTTTCTCAGGTTGATGCTATCTGCAAATTCAGTGTTAGACTTCACTACAGGACACATACTGTAGATGTCCCTAAAGTCACCTTAATATTTATACATTCATACATGACCATTGCCCTGCAGGACTATTGCATGTTGTTGTCTGTCTATCTGCACCTGCAAGAGAAACACTAAACAAACATTTTATAGAGGATTAAATGTACTTGTCTTTCTGTCACATTTTTCTAACCATCCCCTAAGATAATGTCCTTGTTCAATTTCTGGCTCAAACACAATTTGTTAATGTTTGTTAATGTTTTCTGATAACTGTACTGAGTGAAATTGCATCACACACAGGACATGTGATGCAATTAGGAACATTTGACACAAATAATGAGAAAATCACATCCAAAGAAAAGACAGAAATATCTTTTTAGTGTATTGACAACATACCAGAGTGATTCAGTGCAGCGGATATGACTATACATACTGTGTTAGATTTAACACTTTTTGTATTTGCACTAATTTAAACAGTGCTATTTACAGTCTGAACTCCAGTTACCATGACAACCTGCCTTGCTGCTTCCTGGCTCCTTGTTACATGTGATGTCACATCCTCCCCCTCTATAACATTTTGTTCATTAGCACCTGTGAGCTTCTGTTGTCATGGAAACCGCTCTTTTTTTGTAGCCTCAAACTTGTAGTGACTGAGCTGAGGAAACTCAGTTTCACATGATGACAATTTATTACTCTGCCAAAGAACGGTGGAGTAATGTTTTTACCAGCGCTTATCTGTTTGTCTGTATGTCTGTTAGCAAGATGACGCAAAAAGTTGTGGACAGATTTGGCTAAAATCTTCAGGAAATGTTGATACTGGCATTATTAAATTTTGGTGGAGGTTCATTCAGCTGGTCAGGACAGACCGCTGCTCACAGAATTGAAAGGGGTAGGGGTGATCTGCCTTGACGGAGTCTACACTCTCTCTCCATCTGCAATATGTTTTTTAAAACCCATAAAGACCCAGAAGTATGTCTTGGGTGTGGGTGTCTATGGATGTATCTGAAAAAGACCAGCAGTTACGCGTTTATCCAGTCTGTTAGAGTAGTAGCAGTAATAAGCTGTAATAACTCATAGAATAAGCGGGATCATGTATTGCCATGCTGATAGTCACGCGTGGGCAATAAATGATCCCTTACTTATTCTATTTTGACAATGCCAAGAGACATTTTTTTAATCTCGCCCAGCATTGGTTTGGAGAGATTATTGTAGTGTGTGTGTGTGTGTGTGTGTGTGTGTGTGTAGGTAGGTAGACGTATCATGCTATAACTTGAATGCTTGAGATATCACTATGAAATTACATGGGCATATACATATAGCTAGTGTACATGAGATGCAATGATCCATTTGAGTCAAGGTCACAATTAACTAAAAGGTCAATCACATTATCGGTTATAATTGAAGAACAGAGGGCTACAGAACATTCAGATTGGTACCAAATGATGCAGAATGAAGATTTCTACAATTCCCATAATTGGTGTTATCACCTATGACCAATAGTTTTGACATCTCTGGAGGTCTAATGTGACGTGTCGCAAAATTAACTTCTGTAACAGTTTGTGTGTCAAGCATAGACATCATGCTATAACTTAATCAATACTGGATACATCATCATACACTCACTGATGCATATATACATATAATGAAATTATCAATATTGCAAAAGGTCAAGGTCACATTATTGGCTCTAATTCAAGAACTGGTTGTCATAGACATTTGAGATTGGCCCAAGATTAGGCATTCTCTGAATACTTGTTTTGTTTTTCCGTTAACAGGTGACTCTACATCCACGGAGCTGTAAACAAGGGACAGTGATGCTGCACATGCGAGAAGTTGCCACTCAGGCTGAAATTTCTCTGTCAAAATAATCATTATGATGAACTGGAACAAACACATTCCATTTTGTTTTGTAACAATGTTTCCTCATATGTATAATGTGGTTCCTGGTCTCTATTTTGCAGACTTTTTGGGTGCAATTTTGCATGCTTTTTTAATACTGGTTATAAACGTGTATTGTGTTCTAACTGGCAGATGGCTTCCCAGGTTCTAAGTGATACTAAAAGGTGATAGATAAAATCTGCAGACACTGATTGGTCAGATAGTTGACTCTGTAATCTGCAAAATACAGATGTAAAAGTTGACAGTAAATGTAGTGGTACATTAATCCACATGTTCACAGCTCAAAACTACACCATGGTCAGTCCAGGAGATTCAGTCCTTAGTGGCTGAATAAAAATTCAGACGAGACAACATGAAACAAATGAGTTTATCAATAATTCCCTCAGTAGATGATATGCAAGTAACATGCTGCCCCCTGTGATGTTCAGGTACTGTAAAGTCAGTACTATAATAACCCTAAGTCGATGACACCCCAGACAGAGTAGTTCTACTAGTTTCAGGGTTTATTAGCTGACTCAAAAGGTAGAAACACAAGTTGTTGTCACAGGCACAACTTAGACTAACCTCTTAAGTGGAACAATACAGCTCCATTCTTTTTCTGCCCCAAACTCACTGTGCATGCACACACATGCCAAGACACAAGAACAGAACAGTCGTTGCATGAACATGAATACCTGCATAATGCAAGGAAAAAACACTTAAACATGGTTAACACAGGGTATCAGTACTATCATGTCATGGAACTGTCACGGCGGATTTCATTTTTTTAGAACCTGACCCCCGCAATAAGCGAAGGATCGCTGTATTCCATTCTGGAAAATGATATAAAAAAACAAAAAAAAAACAAAACAGTAGCCCTTCAGAACAAGCAGGCAGGAGTTTTACAGTAATGTATCAAGCAAGTCCTGTTGAATTAAAAATTCACAGAACAAACTTGAATGCACCATATACCCCACACTGCTACACAAAATGAATTGAACAACATGTTAGGATGAACAATAAAACTGTTTTATTAATAATAATTTTTCCACCACAATAAAATTTAACAAAGGCTCACTAGAAAAGTGTCAATTTCTGTGTTCTGTACAGTAGATACAGTACGTTGTATAAACTGGCGCATTACCCCCCCCCCCCCCCACCCCCAAATAATAATAAAAAATAAAATAAAATAAAATCATCCGAACACTTTTCCCCCACATTATGTACAGATAAAATCCACAATAAAACCCAGCTGGCAAAAATCACAGAAATACTGCCCAGCTTCACGCTAACAGCGGCTAATTTGAAAAGACCTCCTGATTGAAGCTATCAGGACACGGTCTTGCAGGGTAGTGAGGCAGCAGGCTTGCTTGGCTACAGCTGCTTTCACGTATTAGCAGAAAACATATTTACTGAATGCTACCACTGTCAGTTAAAGTAGACTTGTTCCTGTGTAACTGGTTATAATCTAAAGAAGGAAATAAGAACATCAAATCCTCTCATTTTGATCCTCATTGTTTGAAAGGCGGCTGCTGCTTTGTCTAATTAAATGTTATATTTTCAATCTACTCGTCTGTTTGAGCAGCTAGCTCACAGCTAGCTTTGTAAAGGAATGCACTTTGGTAAAATCGACCAAATGCCCTGGGTGTTAGTCACAATAATGACAACAGTAATAACCATAATAATGATAACTGAGCAATCTGAGGTACAAACATGAAAAAACACATTAATGCTAATGCTAGCAGCTAGCTAGAGCACCTCTGCAAATAGCTCAGTGCAACTGGAGCAGATAACAACTAGCTAGGTGCTACTAGCAATCAGTTAGCAGTAGGCTAGTGTTAGCTTCATGGTAGAGAGAATGAACATCAGTGCAGCAGCTAGCGCCTTGACGCCAGTGGTCAATCGGCTAGTATTAGCTTCGCCCTGTCGTCAACAAGATCGACCTTCTGTCCTGAGGTGACAAGTGGCGACAGTTGGCTGATATGTGTCTGTACATTGTGCAGCCATGTTGCACAACCCGCTCACTCCACAACACACATACATTTAAAGGTGTAAGTGCTAATCAGTTTAAAGCTACACTGTGTGGTTCAATCTGATGCTCATCTAGTTATTTCATTAGTTTATATCTATGTAAACGTTGTGTGAAGGTCATTTGTACCAGGAAAACACAACAAAAACATTGACAATTTTTACATCATTGATAGATCTCTTTACTAGGCTAAGGTTTGGTCACCAGACTGCAGTAACAGAACGTCTTTCAGAGTACAGCTCAGATGCCATGACCAAAGTATTGCACCATTTCACTAATATTCATTATCACAAAAATCACAGTACAAATCCATCTTGAGTGCGAAGAACTGTCCAAAAGAGGGATTTTAATAGTCACAATAGTGACAAGAAACTTTTGTTTGTTTTCTACAGTGTTTAAGAAAAAGGAATTTGGTATCACTAGTATTTTTGTGTAAAACTTAAAAGTGTAAATGAAAATGTTTTCCTTTATTTGCTATTAAAACATTCAACCTGTTATCAATTATATCTACCAATGTTGATTAATTAATACCAATGTCTGTTAACACAGACATAATTTTAACTTCAATTTTCCAGTATATGATTCATTTAGTATTTTCTAATGTACAATCTACATTCAAGATGTAAAAACCGTAATTTTGAATCAGTAGTGACTTGTAAATGGCTTTGTTCAACAATTCCTGGCATCAATGACCCATGTGAAAATATCCACATTTCACTTCTGCTAAAATGAATGCAGCATCAACTAGCCATCACCCAATGATAGATTTTTCCCACAAAGTCTGTATTAAAAACTGAACTAGGTTATGTCTAAACCACGGTTGCCTATCAATAGAAATGGGTGTTGGCACAGTCTTAACCAACTTTTGAACATATCTCAACTCAGTGTTAGTTCATGTTTTACATATATTAGTAAGGATGCTGGAATGACAACTGGGTGTCAAGAGGTTAGAGGTCATGAAGGTTCACATGGATTCTTTGGGCATTGCTGAAATAAGCCAGCAGCCAATTAGTACTTGGGAAACTGAACTCTCATGAGATCCCTGACATCTTCCAGAAAACAGAACATTATATGTTTAATCTAGTTGTGTTACCACTGTGGCTGTTGTATGTGTGTGTGTGTGTGTGTGTGAGTTGGGCGTGGCATGGCGTTGAGATACTGAAGGCACAAAGTTACGACTCAGCACTCCGTCTCACTAAAAAAATACAAAAATAAAAAACACAATCAACCAATCAAATCCTTAGAAAACAGACAAGCAAAAAAGGGAGAAAATATATATATCAGAGAGGACCCCCCCCCCCCCCCATCCCCCAACCCCAAATAAACATCCTCCTCCCTCAGGTTCCAGAACAGGGTGGAGCTTCCCCTGAGATGGGCGGAGCAGGTAGTGTCTGTGTTTTACATTTCCACTTCCTTCTGTGCATTAATGTCTTTGTCATCCACTTTCTGTGTGCTACATTACATCACGGTTACCGGGCAACGGCACAAACAGTCAATTGTGAGATCTTCTTCCTCCTCCTTCTTTCTGTGGGTGAAGTCAAACTGCAGAGTGCGTTCAGATACAGCTTTGTGAATGTGTATATATAGGTGTGTGTACGTGCGTGTGAGTGTATATGAGGGAACGAGCTTTGACATAAACTCTGCATCGCGCATACAACTTGACACACACATTCAAGTATATGTTATGAACTGCACATTATAGTAAATAAGTAAATTAGATTAATAAATATTAAAGTGAACTAAATAAATACCCCCCTCAAAAAAATAAAAATAAAATCACATTACTTCATCCATTTATCAACTCCTGACTTGATCGTCACTATAAGACCAGTCACTACATCAGAACTCCACTTGTGTTCAATAGGATTGGCTTTGGTTCACTTCATTTCAGATAATATTTTGTCTAAACATCTGTGGTCAGGCTATTCAATTATTATGTTCATCAAGTGTTGGAAGAATAAAAACCATGTTATAAGCCAAGCTGTATTGACATAGTTACAGGTTTTATCAGGTAAAAATCTTGTGTATTTTTACGAGGGCCATTAAGAAACTTTTAGTCCACACCATTACACACTCACGTTTATCAAAAAATAAATAAGTATCTCACCTTTCTAGGTGATTGTAAATGATTAAATGTTTGTTCAGTTGGTGTCATTTACCAATCAACGGCTGGATTTGAATGGATTTTCTTTTAAATTCATTATAAGGGGATGTGAATTCATTCTACTGCCTTTGTAGCATAACAAAATTATGCTTTGTCAATACTGTAATTTATTACAGTTATATGTACATTACTGAAAAAAGCCTAATTATTTTATATATGCAATAAGTCCGGTCTTTCCAGTGAACAAGTTGATTAAAATATTACTTGGGTTTTACCATACATAATATTAACATGAAAATCATGTAGTATCTACCTTTGGTGTAGATACTGAAGGGAAAACAAAACAAAACATGAACTCACAAATTAATTTGCCTCAAACTCTGCTGTGTTCCAGTGATTATATCCTTCTGCTGTAAGTCTTTGTAGTAGTTGAAGTTTCTAGTGGAAAACATGGCTATTAAATCTTCAGGGAACATTTTCCTGTCTAACCTGCATGTCTCTGGAGATGTAACCAAATCAAACTGACAGTTATTAATCAAGGACTTTTCTGGTGAGACAGACTGGTAACAGAACTAACAGGAAACATATGAACCTGCTTTTAAAACATGGCAGTACAACAGGACAATAATTATGAATATGTTTCAGTACAGACATCACTAAATCCTAAGTGTTTGTATTTTACAACAATAAAACACTTTTTTGATTAAAACCATAGGTTTAGAACTATAGCTGAGTCTGTGGAGCTCATTCAATCCATCTGGTTAATACTGGCCACTAGACCATAAATAAACAGCTCCAGGTCATTGCACACACAGAGCTGAACTATATAAAAGTGGGCACAAATAATCAGAAACACAAGATAATACTTTACATGTGATCATAATGTAGGAATCTTTTAACTGATACTGTTAACTTCAAGTTCTGATAAATCTTTAAGATATAATATAATATGGCAGTACCATTGTCATCACTGTTCTCCATACAACCAAACAGCCAGAGGTTTTTGTTGTTGGTTTTTGCTAAAAATGTTACCATCTACACAAATACTGTTTTGTGTTCTGACATTAGATGATTATGTTGCATTCAAGTGCAGGAATATGGGTTATCTGCAAATTGAATGTACTATAACTGGAAAAGTGTGAGGCTGATAAACTAATCAAATGCCTAACAATGTAGTTAAGGTTGGCATTCACCTTCATGTTTTTCCTTCAAATAGAAAAAATACATAGTTGGACTTCATTCATTTGTGGTACTTGGGTAACATCATGCTTCAGAGAGTAATGTACGGGAGCCATATAGATACACTGTTCTGGAATGGCTGGTACACAATAATCTGTAGTGTCAAATGGATAAAGGGTCTCCTCCCTTTTTCCACAGAAAACCAATGAAATGATGGTCATCCAAATATGCTTTCCTCCTACAATATTCAACAAAGGCTAATTTAATATTTTTGTTCATTAAAATAAAATGATGCACACCAAATGAATTTCTTGTATGTCTCTGCCTACAATATTTAAAACTGCATTAAAGACAATGGTAATTAAAACTGACTTTTTTTTAAACTGGTGATTGGATGTAGCTCTGATCCTTTGATATTTCACATCTGAATTGTCATCAAACCAATTTACTGCTTTAAAAACTTGTAATCTTGTCATTTCTAATACTAATTTAAAAGGCTTACAGCCATTTTTCTTTCATTTTTAATCACCAAGAATTTGGTTGGTTTGAATGTTAGAGCCCTTTCATTTTAATGTGATTTAGTGATCTTCCATTAACCCACCTTTAATCTATTTTTCTCTTTTTATAGCTCTTAGAACAGAACATATTTTGTTTGGAAAATTGACAAGTAAATTAAACAGGGAGGAAAATGTCCAGACATACTTCTCTCCTGGTCTTTTTATTCTCTGACACACAGTAACCATATTGTCCGGGTTTTCCTGGACACATGGCTCTGAAACCGGACTGTCCGACATCTGTCACACATCTGCACTTTTTACATTTCATCCTAAGGACCTAAGGACAAAATGTAAAAAGTGCAGACAAGTGACAGACATCCGGGCAGTCCGGGTTTAGAGCCATGTGTCTGGGAAAACGCAGACAATATCATCACCCTATCTGACACCTCTCTGCTTTATTCACCAATGTTCAGAAAATGCACTTGAAATCTGAGAAGTTAAAGTATATTATCATTCTGTGCTTTGTAAGGCTGGGCAGTGAAGTGCTAACAGACTATGGCTAAAAAAAGCTAAGGCTAGCTACCAGACTGCCAAAAAGGCTAATAGTGTGCCAGCTGTAGCTAGCTGACAACTGCCAAGCTAATTGATAGCCAGTTAAACAATAAATAGGTAGCAAAGTGACAGCAAACAACAAGCAGCTGTCTTAACAACTAACCAATGATACTGAAATAACCAGTTAACAGTTAGTCAGCTGACAGGCACAAAGCTAGCATGGTAACACAGGCTAGCAACACACTGAAGAGCAATAGCTAGCTAGTTAGCCAGCTAAAAGGTAGATGGGTTTTTGGGTAAATCATTTAGTTAAAGTTTAAAATGCTAACTAATGCCCACCTCAAATCCCAAAATGGAGAGATACCACATAAGTTATTTCTCAATGATAAGAAAAGCAAGCTAAAAGTTGCATTTCTTTCTAGTTGGAATTAGAAAATTACAAACATAGAATTAAAAAGAGTTGTAGCCTATGTGATTTTTTTTTTTTTTAAATGAAATGTTATGGGCACCATACTGTGGCCTGCCAGATATGTTGTAACTCTGTAAAATTAAGGATATAAAAAGTAGTTTTTGGTGTCTATTTGTTTGCTCAACTACTAAAAACGTAGAAAAAGCATTGTTCCCTCTGTCAGCACCATGTGTTTTCGGGCATAATATGTTTGTGTGTCTGGAGCTACAGAGTTGTGTGTTTTGATTGTCTGAGCAGCTTGGCAAACATTTGTAGTCTTGTCTTGGTTTGCTGCTCAAGTTGTGAAACAAGGTGTCTTGATGAGACACAAATGAGAATTGGAGGAGTCTGAACGCACCCCAATGTATCCAATATATCAGATTTCCTTCAGTGTAATTCCAGGAACTTGTCCCTGCCTGGCCATTCCGAACATTGCAACATGCTAACACTAAAGGTCTGTTATATTTGTCCTAAACGCACCCCAAAGCTGTGAAAACCAGTGTAAAAAAAACCCACCATCACTCTTTAAAACTGGCTTATTCAGTTCCAGCTGATTCCTCACTGCTGTTTATGAATGATATTCTTTTCCTCCACCACAGCTAGTGGGGTGCATTTATTCTCAGCTGACAAGTTTAGGTAGAACTGTCCTTGGCTGGATGTTCCCATTGGCATCTGTAATGGCTGCTAAGTTAGTCCTAGTTTTGGAGGAGGAGGATGTAGTTGTTGTGGAGGTGGTGGCAAGTTTGGAGATAGAGGTAATCGCTCCATCACTGGTAGTGGTTCCCCGTTTGGAGGATGAGATCTTTTCCCCTGTGGTGGTTCCCGTTGGTGGCTTTGGGAGTCTCCTCCTGAGCCATGGGTGGCGCAGTGCCTGGCTTGGCGTCATCCTGAGCACCGGGTCCCATTCCAGACATTGTTTCAGAAAATCCAGAAACAGTGCATCATCACAGCCCTTAAGTGCTGCACTCCAGTCTTTACTAGCTGGTGGGCCCCGTACCTTCCCTCGCCGTGAGCGTCCGCCATTGAGCACAGTCGTCCCATTGGGCAGCGTTGTTACAGTGCAGTACCGTGGGTAGCCTTTGGATGAAACAAAGTTCTTGGCTCGCTTAGAGGCGTCCAAAAGCTTCTGACTGGGCATGCCCAGGAGTTCAATGATGCAGGCCAACTGGTCAGCCTCGTCTTCCCCTGGCAGAAGTGGGTAACCAGTCAGTAGCTCAGCCAGAATGCAACCAAGAGACCACATGTCAATGGGCATCCCATACCTAGAACCTGGAAGAGGGAAGACAACCAGTCAACATCAATCAACCTTTAAAACAATCTCACAGGACAGCCGAAGTAAAAGACAATGTTACCGTTCTTGCATTTGGTATATTCTACAAGTCATGTATAACTTCTGACCTTCTACCAATACATACCATCAGTTCTTTGGCAAACTGGATTACTTGATTTCAAAGATACTGAATTTGTAAGACTAAACTGATTTTTAAACATCACAGATTACAGATGGTCTGTATTTTAGAACACCCTCTCTCTTTACATTTTTGTTTGAATAGAGGAAAATATCCAAGAGAAGTTTTACTTGGAAAAATTTAAAAAGTAAGCAGGGCTTTGCCCCTACTACTCACCGACATCCTTCCTACCCAGGGATTGTACTGTACACTGTACATGTGTTGGTGATAAAGTGTCATTATAAAATGTTAGTGACATTGGGTGAATACTGTCCCTCAATTTGGATAGACAAAAATCTCAGAATCTCTGGTATAGCGACATAAAAATGTAAGAAACCTCAGGGAGAGCCTCAGAAGAATGACAGGACAGACAGACTTGCTTACAGTTGGTTTCAGTGGATTTCAATGTAGTGTCAATTTCGTCAGACGAGACGAAATATGTTCGTTGAAGACCCTTTTTCTCATGACGAAGGTAGGCCGATGATGAGATGACACAGCTGTTCTAAAAACACTGACGATAACTGTCAATGCGCGCGCTTGTCGACGAATAAAAACAAGTCAAAAATATCTAAGCATTGCAAGTTGTAAGTAGTTAAAGTTTTAGAACAGCGCTGCATTAGTCAATGTCACAATTCTCTTACTGACCAATCAAAAGCAAGGAGGGGGCGGGACAACCACAGTCAACAACCACTGACAAGAATGGCAGTGTATTTGGACCTGTCACTTAAGGGGTACCGCAACTTGGGGTTAAAAGCGCATGAGTCTTGTCTATTGTATGAAAGTCTGTGTAATTCAGCAACAACACACGCTCACTCTGGGGGGAAAGCCCTCGGGAGGTTTTTAGTGCTCTTGGCACTAAAAATGCATCGTGTGGACACAGGCCCTTATGTGTAACACTGCAAATTTAGCTCGTCATAAACACATGCTAGTTCTGGATTGAAACTCACAGGCCAACCAATAAACCTCAACTCCTGAAAGATATTATGACTGATTTATTGATTAAATTTAATATGTTTTCATATTGGCTTTCTTCTCTACCTCTATTTTTATTTTGAATCAGGTCTATTTGGGTTACTGTGATTTATTATTTAGAATACATTAGACTGTATGCACAGTATATATGTTTTCACACTAGTTTTCTAGTGTAGACCTCCATTTGGTAACGGATGTTTATTTTGGAATGGTCTACTAGTTTTTGTGATGTAATAGTCAGAACGTTTTATCTGTACAGTATTTGGTATACTGTGACCTTTAGTTTGCTATAAAGGTAGCTGTAGTGTTGTAATGTTTTTTATGTGTTGCTATTTCTAATGAATTGAAGAAGCACTGAGGATTTATTCATTCAAGTCAATTAAATCAAGACATGTAATCAATATGTTAGTTGTAGAACACGACTGACCTGGAATTAATATACAAGAATATTCCTGAAATAAATAGAAAAAGACTGATGTGATTTGACTAAAACTGGACAAAAATACCTTGCATTAATGTCAGACTAAACGTAGACTAAAATGTTGAGACTTTTAGTTGACTAAAATCTGATTAATAAAAATTATATGTGAAAAACTAAAAGTGACTAAGACTAAGAATGAACTTTGACAAAAGACTAAGACTAGAATGAAAAACGGGGAACAAAATTAACAATGCTTCAGTGCAGACAAGAGGCAACATGAAGGTTAGGTAACCATATCTAATTTTGTTTTACTGTTATCAATTTACAAAACTTCTGAGTCTCTCAAAGTGACCACATACAGCTTAAGTAAAAGAAAAGGACATTTAATTCCTAAATTCCGTTTTCATAGATTAAATGTGTTTTAATGTGTGATGATTTGATTTTGATGAAAAACCTTATACTGATGGCTACGATGATAATCTCATCCAATTCCCCACATGTTTCCAAACTATGGCCTGTCTCTAGCAATTTTTTAAAGTCACCCCCCTTGGGCCAGCTCAGGTTCAGTCACCAGACTGTTGAAGTCTCCTCACATGTATCAGCATTTCTCTGAGCTCTGTTTACAGTGAGAAATATTTCCATGTCTTGGTAGGGTTGCTATTTTTGACTGCTGTGTACCTGGAAAACTCAAGGCCTGAAAATGTGACACCAGCAACTGTGGGCTATCTGATCAAGGTTTGGAAAATGGTTATTTAAATGTTTACAGCAGTTCCTTTTTAATTATTTATTGTTCTTACCCAGAATGACCTCTGGAGCCCTGTAGAACCTGGACTGGATGTATGTGTAAACTCTCTGATGTTCATAACAGCTGGAGCCAAAGTCTATGACCTGCAAACAGCAGAAAGGGCAAATCATGTTTAGTGGCAGAGGCTCAGGTCAGTGGCTCTGGTTTATGAAAGAGGGCGTGTCAGTATTCCAGTTTTACCTTTATACCGCTACGCCCTTGCTGTTTGAGTAAAATGTTCTCAGGCTTTAAGTCGCAATGGATGATGCGGTTCTTGTGCAGTGAGTCCAGGCACTGCAAAATGGAGTGGGCAAACTTCCTGACCAGCGGGAGGCTGAAGCCCTGGAACTTGTTCTTCTTGATGAGCTCATACAGGTTCATGCTTAGCAGCTCAAAGGTCATGCAGATGTGGTTTCGAAAGGTGAAGTTCTCCAGCATATGGATAACATTCATGGTTGAGTCCTTGTCCTGCTTCCTCAGGTGTTCCAGGATGCGGATCTCCTCTGCTGCCTGACGGTGGAACCGCTTCTCATTGCGGACCATTTTCAAAGCCACATGGGTTTGTATCTTGTGGTCAAAGGCTTTTACCACCTGCGGGTGAAAAAACACCACAATGCTCTCAACTGTCTCACAGACAATTAGCCCTTGATTTTTTTTCCCTATATGTTTGGATAGACTGAAAATCCCAAGCGGGGGGTTAGATTGAATGGAAAAACATATGTTCTTTTAGTTAGAACTATCTTACATTTTATAAGAAGTGAGGAGTTCTGTAAGATATGTACAAATACATATAAGGGGCTTCAAAAAATTGGTGGAAAAAGAACATAGCTTAGACATTAAATCCCACTGCCCCTACTTTTACATCAATGGTCTTAAATGAAATGTATTAACACTTGTAGAAGTTTATTGACCCATATGGAGCATATGTTGAAAAAGAAACATAATTTAAATTGAATGCAACTCATACAGTATTTCACAATTTCCATTAATAAGAATATGATGCATCTATAAGCTGTTGTACCTGTCCAAAGCTCCCCTTGCCAATGACCTTCAGGACTTCATAGCGATAGGCAATGTGGTCATGAGGGACATGGATGTAGGATCCTTGATCATCATCATAGCCACCATTGTTAGCTCCACCCATCACTCCCGATCTCTTCTTAGCATTGGGACCAACAAAATAAACTGAGGAAAGAGACACAGCATGAGTTATACAAAGATTCCTCTTAGTTCCTTGGTATTAGTAGGTGTCAAGTGTCTTTTTATATAATTTAGTCGATACTCCTTACCATCAGAATAGCTGAAAATCTCATGGTGTTCGAATGATGACATTTTGGACATAAACTGCTTCATGGCCTGTTCTGCCGACAGGGAGATGGGCTTTGGCTTGCTGTCTGTCGACTTATTTGAGGTGGCGCTGCCCTGACGGCCATGGTGTGGGGGCTCTGAGGCTGAGGTCTGCCGGTCTGGTAGTGGTAGGCCTGGCCGGGTGGTGCTAATCGGAGCCAGGCCATTGGGTTGAGAGGTCTGGACGGGACGTTTGTTGGTGTTCTCCTCATACAGTTGGGTGATGGTGATGTGAGACTGTGACTGTGACGACAACTGGACGGTGTCCGACATGGTGGCTTTAGAGCCTCCCTGAGGAGAAGTGAACCCAGGGTCAGATCAGCAAAGAACTGAGAGAACTAAGTCCTATAAATAAGGATGGAAATTATTATGCAAGTAATTCTGTTTCCTCAGGCCGTTTATAAAATATTAAAAGATAGTGACCATGTTTCCATGATCACTATCTATTTACTATTTGATGTGTAATTTGCTGAACAGCAGATAGAAACCTTAAAATAGTAACAGAAAATGTGTCTTCATTTCTTAACAGGCTATCATCATTATTTGACAAGTTAACTCAGAAAGGTTTGAGGTTTTAGCTCAAACAACTCGAATAAGTATTTCATGATTAACGTTGTTAATCATGAACAGAATTGTTAAGCGAATTCTGTCACATCTAATTTTAAGCAATTCAATATGTGTGCCTTAGTTCAGTATTTACAAAAACACTACAACCTATTGTTACATAACATATTACTAATTTTCCTAGGAGATCGATTTTTATTTGTGTACAAATTTATATTACTGCTCTTTGTATAAAACATACAGAACTCATTAGAATAAAATTAAACCTGTATTAAAATTGCACAGTTAACTATCTCACTGTTAAAATTAATCGAGTAAAATGAAATGAGTAACCTGAAATGTACCACAAAGAACAACTAGTGTTTCCTGATGTGTGGTAGAATTAGACTATTGTTTTTAAATCATGAATAACTGTGTCTTTGTCTCTCCGCAAGTTACTCCCTGTTACTATAGAAACAACACACCTGGGTCCTTTCAGATAACAGAGGTGCATTCAGTTTCAATATATTGTCTTGAACAGCGGCTCAGTTCAAAGACTAGCTGTTTACCACAAAATAATCATGTGTCTGTGTTAGTGTGCTCAGAGATCCATCCAGTGAAGGGGATAAGGAAGTGAACCAAAACATTGGTGATGTCAGCAGGAAAAGTGACATCTGAGAGCAAAGTGTTTGGCTGTGTTGACTCCTCCCTCACCTAACAACAGCAGCAGTCACACAAAAAAACAGACACAAAAACACATGCATTCTGCTTTTGTCTCATTACATGTGCAAACACACTGCTTCTTTTTTTGTCTATTTCTACAGTATTTTTCAAATGCAAAACATAATCACAAATGTACTTAAAGCAATTTAACAGTGTTAATGCTAAATAGGGCAATATAGATAACTCATCTGTTGCACTTAAGTGTTTTAATGTAGAGGTGACTCACCCTACATTCAATGCAACCGCTTACATAAGATGATATCCTGTGTGTATTTTTTCTATTTCTGTTGACTAAGCTCATGTAAGCCTGTGCCTTTTATTCCAGCTAAAGATATTGGTCGCACATGGGGTCAGGCAAAAACAACCAGGCTGTTTTGGTAGAAGTGGCCCATTTGTGGTCTGACTGTACATCATATGTCTGAAACCTGATGTAAACTATTGACTATAATATATGTGAATATCTAACGAACTAAGATGTTCTCACTAGGCTTTCAGCAGCTTTGAGTAGATTTACTTCTTTTTTTAGATGCATCAGTGTGCTGGTCAGTCCTCATTATACTTAAAACACCAACAAAAACAGTTAATTAAAGTCCCAAAATTTGGTACATATATTCACTTGGACCTAAAGATGAACTGATTAAACATTTATGGACAGGGTCAATGTTTTTGTGGTCTCACAAAATATAGTTTGGGACATAATGGCATGAACAAATCAGTAACCACAAATAAATGAGATGACAAGTATACAAATACATCCACTGTTTTAGACTTTTGAAGAGGCTGTAAAAACATAAACAATCTGTCAACATTTTTCCCCCCTGGAAACTGTAAAATAACAAGTATTCCTCTAGCTGAAAGAGCCAAAAATACCACTGGATCTACAAGTAGTACTATTACAGTATGACAGGTCAAAGGCTTAATCCTGACCAAGAAATCAAATGCATTGTGGTAGAAATGTACTATATCTTCTGCATGTGAATCTGCCCTTTCTTAAACCAAGAGCATAAAGGTCAAGTTCAGAGCTAACATGATGGAATACTACCTTATGTGGCTGACTGAAAACAGCTGCTACATACTAGACTGTGAGGGAATACTGTCCCAATGCCAAAGATCCCATTAAGGTAATCTACAATGAAACGGGTTGTGTCCTCTCATTACAAACAATGTGTGCAACTGACATCAGGTGGATCTTGTAATGTACTAAAATATAGGAAAAAAGTATATAGTTAAATATTTTTTGGACTTGCATTACAAATATTTTATCTTAAAGGAAAATCCTTCATCGTGTTTTGATGACTTTACAGTTTTACAGAACTCACCACGGACATAAGATGATTCAGGGCTGTGGTGTCTATGACATAATTTGTAGAAAACTCAGCTAAAACTACATTAAAATAAACCTCTGCATCTCTGGTGTTAATAGAGTAAATACATGCTGCATCAGTTTCTTCATACCATTAGTAATGTATGTCTGTGTGTGTGTGTGTGTGTGTGTGTGTGTGTGTGTGTGTGTGTGTGTCCTTCACACCAGCCCATAAACCAATCAGCTGTTTAAAGCATCCTCAAGCAGAGTGCTATTATTAGCCGTGTGGCTACAGCTGACAGTTACAGAGAAGTGCTGTTCAGGATCATTGCTTTATACAGCTAACACTGAGCTAACCATGATTCTCTGATCAGTCTTCGTCAGTCAGAGTAATTGAACAATGTTCACATTCTACAGCCCAAGTATAATTGCAACTGTGATGAACAGTGGTGTTTATTCTTTTTGTTGGTTTATTGTTAAGGTGCATTTTTCATACATTTTCACTGTATATGTAAACAGACAGTGTCTAGTGGGGGCGCACTGTTGCACTAATTGAAAAACAGAGGAAAGGTATTAGAAACCTCAAGAGCAATCAGATTTTCTTGAAGACCATTATGGACACTGTCAAGCATCCAGGTAAACAAGGCATATTTAGATTAGTAATGGTGTAAGTAATGTCAACTAATAATCCCCAACACAAAATCTGTTGCTGCATTAACATTATATAAACACATATTTATGAATTTATCTTCCATAGTGCATTGCACCTTAACATTTTGAAATGTATTTTTAGACACAATAAATTTAGTCACTGAGAACCCAGCTGTAGCGTTTCATAAAACTTCTCAAAACACAAACCACTATGTGTGCCGTTACCGTCAGAGAGTTGTGGTTGTTGTTGCGAAGCGGTGGCAGGGCTATGGGCGATGTCGTCTGAGAGCCACTGTGACCAGGAGAGTAGACGGCCTCACCTACTTTGCCTGAAAAACAGAAAGAGTATGAGGGTTTTTTTCTGCTCAAATTAAAGCTATCACAAAGAATGGCATTTTAACATGCCTGAGAAAAATGTTTTGGTCTTTTAAAATGTCTTAAAAGTACTGTCTTCTACCAACTTTTTCAATAAAAGCACAATATGAAAGAAAAATTCCAAGGCACTCTCTTATAAGTGAAGAATAAAAAAGCCTTTATTAAACTGGTTGGTTACAAAACCCTATAAAATCATATTTTAAAAAAACCCAACGCGTTTTGGCATAATGGCCTTCATCAGGGAGTCAGAATATAGCACAATATGTTTGAGTTTGCTTTGAGAATTTGCATTTCCTCTAAATCTACAGCTTTTTAAAATATACTTCTGAATTTACTTTTCCTTCATTGATTTGTAATAGACAGGAAGGGCAGAGGACAGACATGGGATGCTGAAGTTAGTACGCTCAGGTGCTTTAAACAGCTTCAGAATAGAGCAACCAGTCCAGTCTGGAGGGTATAGGTGAGTCACTTTAATGAGGATCAAGGTTTTAATTAATCCTGATAATCCCAATTACGCCATCAATACACTCTGTATGTCACTCTCTGCAGCTTCGCTTCATTTAACAGCAAAGAGGCAAAACTACAGTGGTCAAAGGTTAAAAGTCAGAGGTCACAGTACTCAATGATCGAAAGATTTATTGGTTTACCTTATTGATTATTCTGACCATATATAAAATGAGCTGTTTCATGGTTTTGCAGTGGAAAAATACCTGCTTCATCTTCAAAATGTATGATGCTTTGCCACATATCTGCAGTGCTGCAACAGCATTTAAAATCCCAGTTTTGTACTGTATATCAGTTTTCCTCAAATTGCAGGTCCACATAATTTGATGCATTCCTTAATAAAACAATATAGAAATTGGAAAAACCTGTCAGAGAGCTCAACATAATGTGTTTAAGATGCTGTCGTCTTTAATTGGCCTTCCAAAATAATTTCTGACAATTTACATAATGAAAATCATCATGCACATTTTTTAATATACAGGCATCCAAAGCTCAGCGATTTTCATAAAAAAAAAAAAAAGATCTGTCAAGAAAATCGATTGTCAGGGTTCAAACTAAATCTTTTTTGACATAATTGACTAGCTCATGAGTCATCAATCCTCTACTTAAACATGCACACATTACACAGACAGTGATCAACATCATGTGCTTGCATCCATGAGTGACTATTAACATAAAAAGTTAACAGATACTGAAATGATGTGTGTAGACAGACTCTCACCAATCTCCGGCATCTGTGCAAACTGAAGCAGACAGATGGTATCTGCTGCTGCTCTCTGCCTCTAATCTGAACACTTACTGTAATAATGCTAATGACCACCACGCAGAAATAAGTCACATTTAACAACTGCACACATCCACATGGCTAACATGAATGCACACAAAAAAAGAGAGTGTAACCATAAGCATCGACACACTCAAACCTCCTATGTATTGCTGAGCTACTGATACAGCCTGGGACGCATAACCCAAATCAATCAATAAATTATCTATATTGTGATTAATAAACCTGACTAAAACATTGGTCTGTTCTATTTTGATGTTGTTACTTTTGATTATTTTATAAAATTTTTTGGATTGAATAATAAAATAATTGGGTAACTGTATTTATAGTAGTTAAATTGTAACTTTCTCTCTCAGCCAAATAATCATAAAATTATTGTGAAGCAAATGGACTTGAAATATTCTTTTCATGTGTCCCTATGTGTGCCTACTTTGGAAAGAAAAATGTCTCTTGAATTTAGAGAAAAAAAATATATACATATATAATACTGTCTTTTGCCCTGTACTTTATCTCGTTTTTGAAGGTTAATTTGTTAATTTGTGTACTACCTATTCACTGGTGATAATATGGATCATAACATTTTTGGTGACATGAGGCTGTGTTCTTATTGGCAGCTTAAAGTTTGCTGAAATACTCCATCTTAGAGTAATTTTTTCATTACTTTTTTGTCGATGAGTGATTGGATAACTTTTGCTCGGTAGCTAAGTCATGTTTAGTGAGAAACAGACACTTTTACATGAACAGTAAACAACAAATGATTAAGTTGTTCCAGTTACAACAGTTCTGTCTAGTTCAGCCTTTTAGACTTCAATTTTATTCTCCACCATGAAGACTC
The DNA here is from genome assembly GCA_020466265.1 of Siphamia tubifer. Lineage (NCBI taxonomy): Eukaryota > Metazoa > Chordata > Actinopteri > Kurtiformes > Apogonidae > Siphamia > Siphamia tubifer. The sequence goes on along the minus strand of CM035794.1, from coordinate 39,873,414 downwards.
TGCTGAAAGACTATGAGACAAACTACTAGGGCTGCATGATATTGGAAAAATAGGCGATACACAATACTTTGACTGAATACCTTGATACTACTCAAGATATTTGTGTTACAAATAAAACAAATGATTATTCCCCTTCACTTTTCAGAAATACTGAAAAGTAAACAAGACTCTCAAAGTCCTTCGCTGTGCAATGCTGGTGATAAGCCAGTTTTTGCTCTTACTGTACCTATCCCAATGTCCAGTCAGCCAAATACAGGTGTAAAAAATGTAGACTTGGTCTGTGTGCTCTACTAGCTTCCACACATTGACAAATTACACACTTACTGTGTATAAAAACAACTGAAAGCAATGTTTTATTTCCAACATTATTTTACTAGGGAAAAAAACTTTGCTTCACCTGGTATTGTGTCTATCAATCATTGGTAACAAAACCAAAGATGAAATAATCAAATACTCTAATACTTAAAACGTTCAAAACGGTAATGAATTTAGACAAAACCTTTGGCTGCAATGTCAACTTAAATGGTCAGCTTTTTAATAACAGTGAATTTGGTGAACCTAGATAAGCTTACAAAAATGAGTCCTGACTGAATGTAAAGGTGCTTCAATAGATACATTGGTGAAATCCCATAAAATAAAAAAGGCACACATTATGGCAACTTGCCAAAATGATGAGTGCAATTAACTATCAGCCACAACACAGGTAAACTAAGGTACACATGTTGGAGAACAAACATCGAGATGACCACAGTTCAGTACAGTGCAATAAAATTGTGTGTGTGTTTTAAGTGTGCCGAAATTATTTTACGGGATAAAATAATGCACCATCATTGTTCCTGGCCAAACTATCAGACATAACACTGGTACTGTGTTGGTGAACTCAGAAAATGCATTGGCAATGCACTGCACTGCAATAAAAGTGTGTGTGCGCACACACCTGTGTGGATGCTTTTATTTGTGGTTTGAGGAAAAAAAAATTCCGTGAGGGAATTTTGTCCATCCTAGGGATGGCGAAATTCATAAAAAAAATCTTGACCGACCACCGAGCCTCATTAACAGGTTTAAGTTGGTCACCAAGAAAATAAAACACTTGCTTTGTCGGCTCACATACACATGCACACACATGTCACAATATGAAAGAGGACTTGCTTCCATTCAGACTATAAAAGACTACTTCATTCTCTTCATTATTGTCAATATAAATCGGATTTGTTTCATTTAGGCTCAACCCCAAAACTAAAACTATGTCCCTTTCAATACACATACTCACAAATCAAATGTGACCCAGGCTCTAAGTCAAACTGTCTGTGGAGTTTCCTGTTGGCCTCTCAGCCCTTCATCAGCTCCACGGGGCCTCCAGCTCCACGGAACATGACCAAACTGTCCTCTGCAGTACATGCTGATAATATAACAGGGATATATAGCAGGTACAACATGCAGTATTCCAACTGTGAGCCTAATACATGCATGCTAACAGAGTGGAACACCAGCGTGTTGAATGCGAACTCGATACCGGGCTGGAAATGCCAGAGTGCCGGTGAGCATGCTCGGCATGCTGCTCGACAGGATGGGTGGGAAAATATACAGCTATGTCACCATACACATACAGAAGCACAATGGAACAACAAGAAAAATACTGTCCTGCAAAGCTGAGAAAGTCAACAGGAAACTATATGACACTCAATGGCACGAAGCTCTCTCTTCATATTTTTGGATACAGTCTGTTCATGTGGTTCCACACAAAAACAACTATGATAGTGTTAGAAAGGTCAATATTGCTTTATTTAAAGTGACACTCCGGAATGTTGGACATCAGACCTAATTCCCGAGTGAGACAGAGTGTCAGAAATGTGTAGACAATTTTTTTATTTTTATTTCATGCAGTCTTTGTAAAATCAGAGGTGGCTGTTGCTAGGTTAGCGCAAGTGAATGTCCTTTATGGTAGCCGGCCACTAAAACAGTCATACCCATTTTCCTCAGAGCACCCAAAGCAAATCAGTTATTATGACAGGCTGTGGATGTAAATGTTTGTGGTGATATAATTTTTTAAAAATTAAACAGACCTTGCATCACACAAGTTGTCACGTGATCAGGGACTAATTTCTCAGCAGCAATGGAATTTTACTTTGCTCTCGTCAGTCATGATGTGATCAACCCACTTCAACAGTGAATCGAGAGATGTAGCTAATGTAACTTAAGCACCTAATGCTACCTTTGGAAGAGCGGATTAAAAACCAGATTTTGAAATGAAGTATCTACCTTGCATTTGTGGGATAACTAAGTTCTAGTCCCTGCAGCAAAAACAGTCCTCCTCATTCTCCATTGGTTTGCAGTTTCAGCACTGACACCACCAATCCCCGGTTCTTCTGTCCTGGCTTTCTGCAGCAGCTTCAGTGGTGGTGTCATGACCTCCGTTCCAGTGACCTTTCCCCCAATTTTCCACACTCACCTGGTCCTGCACTGCGCAGCTGCAAGCCGTTCCTAATCGGTGACTATTTAAGCGGTGAGGCTTGTAGCTGCCAGTGCAGGACCATTCTTCTATGTCACCTCCATAACCCGGTCAATGTCTTCCATCTCCCCAATCACCATAACCCGGACACTCATCATCACCACGGACTCTGGCCGTTTACTCCCAGGTTGTGTCTGTCTTGTCTTTATGTTGTACTTTTGTTATTAAATTATTTTGCCCTTCAGTACTGTGCAATGGAGTCCTCCTTCACCTCACCCCGATCCGTGACAGAATGGTCCTGCCACCATCTGGACTCCGCCAGTGCTGAAGGGACCCTTTTTGTTTTAGTTTTCCCCTGTCTGTTCCGTCTAAAGTCTGTCCAGTCTTGCGTTCTGTCCCGTTCAGTGTTTCTGGCTTAAGCGTTCAGTGTTTCTGGCTTAAGCGTTCAGTGTTTCTGCCTTAAGCGTTCAGTGTTTCTGGCTTAAGCGTTCAGTGTTTCTGGCTTAAGCGTTTCTGAGTTTCTGGCTTAAGCGTCTCTGTGTTTCTGGCTTAAGCGTCTCTGTGTTTCTGGCTTAAGCGTTCTGTGTTTCTGCCTTAAGCGTTCTGTGTTTCTGCCTTAAGCGATCTGTGTTTCTGCCTTAAGCGTTCTGTGTTTCTGGCTTAAGCGTTCAGTGTATCTGCCTTAAGCGTTCTGTGTTCCTGGCTTAAGCGTTCTGTGTCTCTGCGTTCTGTGTCTCTGCGTTCTGTGTCTCTGCGTTCTGTGTCTCTGCGTTCTGTGTCGCTTTCTAGCGTTCTGTGTCGCTTTCTAGCGTTCTGTGTCGCTTTCTAGCGTTCTGTGTCGCTGTCTAGCGTTCTGTGTCGCTGTCTAGCGTTCTGTGTCGCTTTCTAGCGTTCTGTGTCGCTTTCTAGCGTTGTGTGTCGCTTTCTAGCGTTGTGTGTCGCTTTCTAGCGTTGTGTGTCGCTTTCTAGCGTTGTGTGTCGCTTTCTAGCGTTGTGTGTCGCTTTCTAGCGTTGTGTGTCGCTTTCTAGCGTTCTGTGTCGCTTTCTAGCGTTCTGTGTCGCTTTCTAGCGTTCTGTGTCGCTTTCTAGCGTTCTGTGTCGCTTTCTAGCGTTCTGTGTCGCTTTCTAGCGTTCTGTGTCGCTTTCTAGCGTTCTGTGTTTCTGGCTTAAGCGGTCTGTGTCTCTGTCCCGTTCTGTGTTTTCTTGCCCAGTGTTCTGTGTATCTGGCTTAAGCGTTCTGTGTATCTGGCTTAAGCGTTCTGTGTATCTGGCTTAAGCGTTCTGTGTATCTGGTTTAAGCGTTCTGTGTATCTGGTTTAAGCGTTCTGTGTATCTGGTTTAAGCGTTCTGTGTATCTGGTTTAAGCGTTCTGTGTATCTGGTTTAAGCGTTCTGTGTATCTGGTTTAAGCGTTCTGTGTATCTGGTTTAAGCGTTCTGTGTATCTGGTTTAAGCGTTCTGTGTATCTGGTTTAAGCGTTCTGTGTATCTGGTTTAAGCGTTCTGTGTATCTGGTTTAAGCGTTCTGTGTATCTGGTTTAAGCGTTCTGTGTTTTTGGCTAGCGTTCCGTGTTTTTGGCTAGCGTTCCGTGTTTTTGGCTAGCGTTCCGTGTTTTTGGCTAGCGTTCCGTGTTTTTGGCTAGCGTTCCGTGTTTTTGGCTAGCGTTCCGAGTTTCTGGCTAGCGTTCCGTGTTTCTGGCTAGCGTTCCGTGTTTCTGGCTAGCGTTCCGTGTTTCTGGCTAGCGTTCCGTGTTTCTGGCTAGCGTTCCGTGTTTCTGGCTAGCGTTCCGTGTTTCTGGCTAGCGTTCCGTGTTTCTGGCTAGCGTTCCGTGTTTCTGGCTAGCGTTCCGTGTTTCTGGCTAGCGTTCCGTGTTTCTGGCTAGCGTTCCGTGTTTCTGGCTAGCGTTCCGAGTTTCTGGCTAGCGTTCCGAGTTTCTGGCTAGCGTTCCGAGTTTCTGGCTAGCGTTCCGAGTTTCTGGCTAGCGTTCCGAGTTTCTGGCTAGCGTTCCGAGTTTCTGGCTAGCGTTCCGAGTTTCTGGCTAGCGTTCCGAGTTTCTGGCTAGCGTTCCGAGTTTCTGGCTAGCGTTCCGAGTTTCTGGCTAGCGTTCCGAGTTTCTGGCTAGCGTTCCGAGTTTCTGGCTAGCGTTCCGAGTTTCTGGCTTTTTGTCTTGTCTTCTGGCTTTTTGTCTTGTCTTCTGGCTTTTTGTCTTGTCTTCTGGCTTTTTGTCTTGTCTTCTGGCTTTTTGTCTTGTCTTCTGGCTTTTTGTCTTGTCTTCTGGCTTTTTGTCTTGTCTTCTGGCTTTTTGTCTTGTCTTCTGGCTTTTTGTCTTGTCTTCTGGCTTTTTGTCTTGTCTTCTGGCTTGTTGTCTTGTCTTCTGGCTTGTTGTCTTGTCTTCTGGCTTGTTGTCTTGTCTTCTGGCTTGTTGTCTTGTCTTCTGGCTTGTTGTCTTGTCTTCTGGCTTGTTGTCTTGTCTTCTGGCTTGTTGTCTTGTCTTCTGGCTTGTTGTCTTGTCTTCTGGCTTGTTGTCTTGTCTTCTGGCTTGTTGTCTTGTCTTCTGGCTAGTTGTCTTGTCTTCTGGCTAGTTGTCCTGTCGCCTGGCGTTGTGTCTTTTCGTCGGTCTTGGTCTGTCGTTGGTCTGTCGTTGGTCATTTCTGTCTGTTCCTGTCCCTGACTCTTGCCCGTTGCTCGCTTCTGTCCCTGCCTGTTGCCCGTGGTTGGCTTCTGTTCCCTGTCCCTGCCTGTTGCCCGTGGTTGGCTTCTGTCCCCTGTCCCTGCCTGTTGCCCGTTGCCGGCTTCTGTCCCCTGTCCCTGCCTGTTGCCCGTTGCCGGCTTCTGTCCCCTGTCCCTGCCTGTTGCCCGTTGCCGGCTTCTGTCCCCTGTCCCTGCCTGTTGCCCGTTGCTGGCTTCTGTCCCCTGTCCCTGCCTGTTGCCCGTTGCCGGCTTCTGTCCCCTGTCCCTGCTTGTTGCCCGTTGCTGGCTTCTGTCCCCTGTCCTTGCTTGTTGTTCGTTTCTGCCTGCCTGTTTCCTGTCCCTGCCTGTTGCCAGTTTCTTCTTTTTGTCTTGTTCCTGTTTAGCCAGAGTCCGTGGTGACCCCACCCAATCAGTCTCCTTGGTCCTCAGTCAGACCAGTCATGTTGCTCCTGCTACCGCTCTGCCCAGAGGGTACTCCGCCCAGGGGGTTTCCACACCGCCCTGCCCAGAAGGGATTCCACACCGCTCTGCCCAGAGGGTACTCCGCCCAGGGGGTTTCCACACCGCCCTGCCCAGAAGGATGCCACACCGCTCTGCCCAGAGGGTACTCCGCCAGGGGGTTTCCACACCGCCCTGCCCAGAAGGGATTCCACACCGCTCTGCCCAGAGGGTACTCCGCCCAGGGGGTTTCTACACCGCCCTGCCCAGAAGGATGCCACACCGCTCTGCCCAGAGGGTACTCCACCAGGGGGTTTCCACACCGCCCTGCCCAGAAGGGATTCCACACCGCTCCGCCCAGAGGGTACTCCGCCCAGGGGGTTTCCACACCGCCCTGCCCAGAAGGATGCCACACCGCTCTGCCCAGAGGGTACTCCGACCAGGAGGTTACCATGCCGCCCTGCTCGGAGAAGCTCTGGACAACGGGGGGGGGGTTGTGTTTTGTTTTTTTTTGTTTTTTAGGGGCTTCAGGAGCCGCCCCTTAGGGGGGGGGTACTGTCATGACCTCCGTTCCAGTGACCTTTCCCCCAATTTTCCACACTCACCTGGTCCTGCACTGCGCAGCTGCAAGCCGTTCCTAATCGGTGACTATTTAAGCGGTGAGGCTTGTAGCTGCCAGTGCAGGACCATTCTTCTATGTCACCTCCATAACCCGGTCAATGTCTTCCATCTCCCCAATCACCATAACCCGGACACTCATCATCACCACGGACTCTGGCCGTTTACTCCCAGGTTGTGTCTGTCTTGTCTTTATGTTGTACTTTTGTTATTAAATTATTTTGCCCTTCAGTACTGTGCAATGGAGTCCTCCTTCACCTCACCCCGATCCGTGACAGGTGGTTGCCTCTACAGACTTGCTCTCTCGTTCAACCCTTTGTAAATCCATCTCTCTCAATTCTTCATCTGTATACTCCGGCTTGTACAGGTATGGTTCGTTGGAAGAATGCAATTGCTCTTCCTCATCATAAAACAACGTGGTTCATCAAACATTGCCATACTTTGGCAGGTTCCATGTGCTCACATAGCTATGACAGTTGCACGTAAACAAACTATTAAGAGTAAGTACAGCTGGTAAGATTGGTGCTAGGCGATATCAATCCCGGCAGCGAAGCTTTCAAACAGGAAGCATGAATTGCTGTTAGTGATCAAACAAATGCAAGCTGGGTTTAACACTAAATCACTCTATCAATAAAGATATTTACATCCACTGCCTGGCATAATAACGGATTTGCTTTGGGTGCTTTGAGGATTGGGTATGGCTGTTTTAGTGGCTGGATACCATAAAGGACATTCACTTTCGCTAGCCTAGCAGCAGCTACCTCTGATTTTACAAATAAAAACAATTAAAAAATTGTCTACACATTTCCGACACTGTCTCACTTGGAAATTAGGTCCGATGTCCAAAATTCTGGAGTGTCACTTCAAAGCTGCAGGAAACAGAAATCTGAGGAAAATGTAGAAATACATTCCTTCTGTAGCTTTCTCCTCTCTGTCCAAATGAAAAGACTACCGGTTATATAAAAACATACAACCTGATGTTAATTCACACCTGTATGGAAAGGCAAAGACTAAATAAAACAACATTACACTGATTCTGTGATGAGACATGGGGTAGAGCAGTAGAGCCCCATCTGACCGAATGGTATAAATGATCGTAATTCTCAAAACATTGTGATCAGATGAAACTTTCCATCACAAGATAGATGTAACACAGCCTGTAAACATAATTTGGGTGAGATGCAAAAGACTTGTTTGGTGGTAGTGGGAGAGTCTGTTGGCAAGGATTGATAGCGACGCTTCAATCAGCCTGTCCCTGGGCAGCTGTGGTTTGAAACATTGTTTACCATCAGAGTGGGAGTGTGGAAGTGAATGAATAATGGATCCACTGCAAACACCCTGAGTATGTGTAAATAGAATAGTAGAATATAATTCTAATCCATTATTATTATTATTATTATCCTTATTTTTGCTTCCTTTCAGATCACTTGATTTACCAAATGCTGAGAAGTAATTATGTAATTTGTGTCCAGTGACCCCAAAAATAATACACTGAAGCTTTAAACATTCAATATATTTCAGGGCTTATCAATTTAGACGAAAGGTTTTCAAAGTGTCAGATAGTGAGCCTCGCCTCAAAGAACCAAAATGCAGCCATGCTCCCCATCCTTATCTAAATTTTTTAAATGTATTATTTCTTAAAATTAGTTTTTAAACAATTCAAACATCTTTATTTTCATCTCTATATGTACCGATATATCTTTTCTTAAACACGTCTTAACATATTTGTGTATTTTCAGCATTTAAAAAAAAACCTTTTTTACATCTGTATATGTTTTAAACATCTTTTTTCCCCGCATTATAATGTCTTTGTGTGTTTTTACCTTTTTCTAAACTAATTTTAACATATCTGTATGTTTTTTAACATCTCTTAAGACATCTTAAAATGTTTGTGTCTTTTTAACAGTTTTGAAATACATTTCCATATCTGTGTATGTCCTAAAGTCTCTTAAAACATCTTAACATTTTCTCAAATTTCCACCTCAGGGGTGATTTTTGCTCCTCACATTTTTTTATTCATGTTTATTTTTTCTCATGTCATGTCTTCCCTGAAGTCCTCTGGCGCCCACCAGGGGAGGCCTGCCTTACACTTAGCATTATCCAACAACACTGTTTCAAATGGAGAACTGGGCACCAGTGTATGGCAGTTTAAAGAATTGTTAATGTATGATGTCTACTAAAGATATGTTTTCTTAGTGAATGGATAATCAGATAGCTTAAAAATTTAACACCATTGTTGATTTCCTTAGTACCTCTCTTCTGCTCTTATTGTGCAACACCAGCTACTGTTGTTATCTTAGGTGCAGTTCAAATAATAGAAACTTCATAAAAACACAATAGGATGCACGAGTGCAAAAAACAGGACACTCACTGCAGTTCCTCTAATGACCGCTAGTGTTGTTAATAGTATGGTGTCAAATGCAGCTTATGGAAGTTGTAACCAAACCATACTAGGAGGTTGCTTGAAATGTGATTCTAATTGGACATCTATATGTTTCCCAGTTTCTGGCCACTCACATCACAATTTGAAGTGTCTATTGCATCACTTGCAACACACTGCAGTAGGTCTGCACCATTAATTTAATTTTAATCTAAATTGCGATTTTGGCTGTGGCGATAAAAGAAAAAAATTGCAATTTATTTATTTATTTTATTTATTATTAGGTGGGCTCTGTTGCACAGCATCATTAATCAGGATACTGAATTTAGGGATGTTAACCAATGACCATTTGACCAATGGCTGAGCGCATCAACGTTGTCCGGTAATAATGTTTTGCCGTCGGTTAAAAAACAAACAAAAAAAACAGCCTGCATCAGTCATTCCACTGCTCAAACTCTTTTGTATTGTAGTGTAGACTATAAAGAGGAAGCCTTGTGATCTCTCCATAGCATATCTTTGGTGGCCCATCAGGCTTATAATGCATTGGGGGAAACCCTGGGGCAAATCAGGTAAAACGTTTTTAAGGGGGACAGTGTTTGTTGTGTCTGGCACCACTTGCGGGTGGACTTTGGGGTGGCTATGGCTCAGTTGGTAGAACGGGTCGTCCAATAACCGAAGGGTTGGCGGTTTGAATCCTGTCCCAGCCATTGTGTCCTTAGGCAAGACACGTCACTCTCCTTGCCTCCAGTGCCACTCACACTGGTGTATGAATGTTTGGTGGTGATCAGAGGGGATGTAGGTGCAAAATGGCTGCCACGTTTCCCAGGGCAGCTGTGGCTATAAATGAAGTTTACCACCAGAGGGAGCATGTGAGAGTGAATGAATAATGGACCACTAATGTGAAGCGCTTTGAGTGGCCAAAAACAGCACTATATAAATCCAATCCAATCCATTATTATTATTATTATTATTATTATTATTATTATTATTATTATTATTGCTAATAATGTGGACCACTTTTCTCAAAAGACCTAACATGAGAAATAAATATGATTTGTCTGTGGTGTGGTCTAGGAAAAGTCTTTGAAATCTGACAGGTGTGAAAAAAATTAACGATTACTATTTAGTGACATTCATAAACACCAAAACAAAGCCTGGTTATTATTCATTCAGTTAATCTGCTCCGCTGGATAATATTTTCTTTTTTGTGGTGTTCAGTGTTACTGATTAATATTAAGATTCTTTTGCTCCACAACGTGAACTAGAGCACTCAGAGAGTGCAGACCTGCGTGAAGCAGCGCAAGTCTGTAAAGGTCATACATTTTGCAAATATACCATTCACTTTACATCATATGATGTCAAAACATGATGTCATAGACCCTATCCGTGTTATCTGATCTGATGTTCAAAGGCAAGACAGAGTGAATGCAAAAAACTGAGTGATACTATCTTGTCTGGATTCTGAGATATCACCACTTATGTGTTATAGCTGTTGACTTTCACTGTGACCATGAACTTTGACCTTTATAGCTCAAAATATAATACTCTCTTCCTTGACGCATTATCAATCATCTCTAAAAGTTTCATCAAAATCCGTTCAAAACGTTTTACGTTACCCTGCTGATAGACAGACGGACTTGAATTTAATACCTCCTTGGCAGAGGTAACAACAGCAGCAGCAAACAAGAGGTGACAGATACAACAAACCCTGCCCCCCCCGCAAACGTTTTAGCTCTCAAACTGTGAGACTGTTAGCTTGACCTTTCAAGGTCACTCAAGGTCAAAGGTCATGATGCCATTTTGGAATCTACGTGTAGTTTCTTATCTGTAACCTCTAATAGTATTCATCACCACTCTTTTTGGAGTTACAACCATTTAAAATCATGTGACCTTGATTTTGACCTTTCAAAGTCACTCAAGGTCACATGTCATGATGTCATTTTGAAGCTTACACCAGGTTTCCTATCTTTCAATACATAATATCTATGTCTCCATCTCCACTTGTTTTTTTTCCATTATAGTCCATTGTAATTTTTCAAATATTGAAGCAGTGACCCCTGACAACAATAGGTCAAAAACTATACACACAAGATGCAGAATTGAATGACCAGCATTTTGGTGCTCATTTGAAGTCTCTAAGATGAAGAGTTCAAAAGTTATATCCAAAATTAGATTTGGACCTTTATTGTGATCTTTACCCTAGAGTCTTCAAAGTTGTTCTTCACTTCGGGAAGCAGGGTAAGAAAAAAAATACCTGTGGTTAAAAGCATGTGGAGACCAAACCATATAGTACTTAAATACCTAACAACAGTACTGTTAGTGTTAATCTGGATTTAAGATACAAAGGGAGCAATTTGAAAAGTCTGTCAGCACCCACTGTCAAGACAAGAACCACTAGAAAAACTGATCATACAAACCACTGCCGGAACACCAATTAAAGAGCAAATATGGCAATGACATGTGATTGTTGAATAAATTAGCTGTTCAGTAGGTTTCATTATGTAACCCAATACATAAAATATTAAAACCCACCTTTTGTGCAACAAACAAGGGGTAACAGAGGCATATATTTTTAGATCTTGATCTCTCAAAAGATCTGTCCCTTCAAAATAAGATCAAAACTTGCCACTAAATGTCTTATAAACAAAACATCATTTATTCCTGATTCATGAAAAAATAAATCTTCCTTAGCTCTAATATGAAAACAATGAAGGTAATAAAGCCAGATAGAAAAGGAATTGTTTTGTATGAATCCATGTTGAAAGTGTATTACTATTAATACCAAATAGACTAGCAAAAATGTGTTACAGCACACTATTAAGGCCAGGGGTCTGCAACCCTGGTCCTAGAGAGCCGCTATCCTGCATGTTTTAGATGTTTCCCTCTTCCAGCACACCTGACAGACATTATCAGTCTTCCGCACAGCTTGATGATAGGCTGATCATCTGAATCAAGTGTGTTGGAAGAGGGAAACATCTAAAACATGCAGGACAGCAGCTCTCTAGGACCATGGTTGCAGACCCCTGATCTAGCCCTATATCATAATACCATAATACTGGAAGGTCTCAGACTGTCTGTGCATGTGTGCATGTGCATAGTGAGTGTGTGTGTTTGTGTGCATACACACATATCGTGAGCGTATATCTGGACAGTTTTGAGAAACTGAGATGTTATTAACTAACCAATTTGGTAGCTACAGTTGTAGAATAGTATACTAACCAATATTCTGGCGATATTAGTAACTTTTAAATATAACTACCCATGACAGTTGGCCATGCTGCATAATGGGAATTTAGAAAGTTAAAAACAAGCATGATACATTTACTAATTTTAGTCTCCAGAAATCTGTATTAATTTAACCTATGGTTTCCCACAGGTCAATGTACTAGCATGTACATGACAGTAATTACAAGACATGGAAGAGCTACCCGTGTTTGCCCCAACTCTTTCTTCTACAGATGATCATATTTCCATTATCTACCAGCTAACAAGAACCATACAGTAATTATGTGGTGTTTACATCAGAAAACCAATGAATGCTTTAAAAATCATTGTAAAAATAAAAAATGGCATATCAAGTTGACACTAAGATGATGGCACACCAACTTACTGATCTTTAATTATAATCCATATTTAGACTGATATTAGAAGATGTAACAATGGGCAGTTAGTATTTAAAGCTGTGCATGACTTTTGTCACACATTTTTCATCAAATTTGTAAAACCCAAGTCATAGCCTAAGTAACACGAATCCATACATTTTTCCATAATGAAGCACATGAATTTCATGCCTCATTGTGAACACAATTGTACTGTGGGAAGTGGAGCTCCATACCACCAAATTATGCCCATAGCAACAACAAACAACAAAACAGTTTCACTGCGTCTTGCTACTCCATCTGGGTGGAGCTCCGCTTCCCATCTTGCAGGTCATGACAAATTTCCAAAAATGCTCAAGTGACCGACCGGCTTTGTTTGTAAATCAATGGACTGTTTAAGGTGGAGTACACTATGAAACTGGTTACCATGAGGGAAGAGATTAATGGTAGCAATCACATAAAAGATGTTTGGATTCATGATACACTAAGACTCCGATTTCACAGATTTGATGTAAAAATTGCTGACAAAAGTCATACGCAGTTTTAAGTAATGTACCAATTAATGTCATACCAGACATACTGGTTTGTGTTCAAACTGATTTAATTTATTAATTATTTCACAATGTCAAATCCTGACATATTTGTGCTTTTTTGAGCTGATATAATCAATCAGGCAAAGGTACAGTTTTCCAGCAGGAACAAGCAGATTACTACTGATATATATATATATATATATATATATATATATATATATATATATATATATATATATATATATATATATATATATACATATATATATATACATCAGATGTATGGCACTAAGCTAAGAAAATAAATGGGGAAATCATGGAACATACAACCCTGTGATGGCTGAAAAATCTCCACACCCTCACTAGGCAATGCCCAAGTAACAACAATTCACTGACTAAAATGTTAAATACAACATAAATAAAATGATGCATCTGGGTCTGTCAGTCATTAGCTATGTGTGCCAATGATGATAACACATACAGTTACAATATTCATGCTATAACTTAATAATATTTCATGCACCAATGATTCCCCACATCATAAAGTGGGACAGAGGGTCACTCTTTCCATCAAAGCCTCCACACTATTCTTTACATACCCCAAAGCATACTGAAGTTCAACATAAAATAAAAATACAAATAAACAGTAAAATGTATTTTGATCAGGGTGTGATACTACTTGCTTAAACTATGCTTGCAAGTTGGGAAGCATGTGGTTTTGGTATTCAACCAATCTCACAGATGACATGTGTGTAAAAGTACACACTGTACCACTGTTATGTGTAAAACTACTGACTACCAGCTACTGTGCTCTGCCCCCCTTCTGTCATTGTCTGTTGTTATCACGACTGCATTGCATTATGGGATAATTATGGTGATGAAGTGTCCAAAGTTTGCATAATGTAGCCCATTTACCCAGAAATAACAGTGTGTTTCATATACTATTGGTTTCATACATTTAAAAAATCTCCTGTTTTGTAATTATCAAGTTATATGGAAATTTCTGACAATACAACAATGTCTTAATGATTATGTTTTTTGCAGGGCACAGGAGTATTTTTGAACCAAGGTAAGAAATTAAGCTCAATGAATGTAGGTTCAATATAACTGTACGGTTGAAAGATGTAACTGTAAGCAAAAATATATTCATGCACCATCTTTTAGTGGCAAATTATAGTGATGAGCATTAAACATGAAAATATAACCATAACAGTAGGTACTGGTAGTTAAAAATTGTCTCATGGTCTGCAGTACACTACATTACAAACTACATGACAGAGAGACTTTTGATACAGAACATTTTACAAATGTGTTTATTATTATTATAGCTAATTTACCAAGAGCTCCATCAGAAACTACATTCAGTGCACCATTAGTTTCGTGTTTCTATTGACAGTTAAATAAAATAAGTGCCGGGATCTAGAACAGTAATAGCCACGTCTAGAGTACACATGTCATATCTTGTCATGGTTTTTAACTGGTGGCTCATAAAGCTCACAGATCTTGTCAGATACACGCAAAGCTAAAGCAGCCATGTTTACATGAATGTTGATGCATTACAACGGCTTTAACGGCATTAGCATGATCTGATCCAGCCATTTATAGGTTCGAGCTCAGTATTGTTGAACATTTTGTCACCGACAGCCAAAAAAACTGTATCAACATGAAGTTAAAGCACTAAAGTGAAACTGACTGACCTCTGACTGAACTGAACCGAAGGTTTATTTCTGTCTGCTGAGCTGGAGGCCAAAAATCACCCAGCAACCGGTCCAACACCCGAAAACACACATACACAAACCGAATACCTGAGCTAACATTACACATACAGTCCACAAATACACAGGGAAAGACAGTGTAGACACCGAGCACCGGTTCAGTGTTGTTATAAAGGCTTTAAAAGCAGGTAAAATCAGAAAGAAATGAACCTCTTATAAACAGAGAAGGGAAACCAGTTTATAGAGATGCTGTCACTAATCACCTGTTTGTTAGCTAGCTAAAAATAAACCTGACAGACATTGGCAAAGACGTTTGGATCAGCTTTAATTCCGGCTGCCTGATAAACTTTACCCTTTCTACTGTCACATACCTGCTCCTCTCCCTGCGTTTATATGATTACACCTAATTTAATCAGCAGATAAAGACGAGTGTATTTCTATTCCTGTCTGTTCACTAGCTAGCTCCCAGCCCTTCCCTCTGTTTGTCTCCCTTTCTGACTTATTACATTTCTGCTTACATCGGATTAAACAACAGTTCGTGGAGGCGGAGAATCAGCGGGGACTCTCCGACAAACTGGACGGGCTCAGGAGCCCTCCGGTCTTATACAGGGGCTGTGCTCACCCGTCGGGAGGACTGAGGCTCCGGGCTTCTTGGTTAACATGGCGGCCGCTCCTCTCCTCTGGTCACCGTCGGACAGGACACCTCCTCTTCCTCCATCTGCAGCTCCTCCTCTTCCTACTGCTGCTCCTTCTTTTACTCCTCCTCTTTCTAATCCCTCTGTTCATTAACTCTTCCAGTCTGTTTAAAGCTTTTCCCTCAGTTTTACCATTAATCTCCCCCTCCTACGGAACCCGTCTGGTGACATGTGGGAAAAAAGCAGGTGCGTGATATCTCATGCCCACTAGAAAATATCTCGTGCACACAAGATATTAACTCGTAAGCACTAGATAATAACTAGTGAGCGGGAGATGTTAATTCGTAAGTACAAGATAATTACTCTTGTGCACAAGATCGCACGAGATAATGAAGTTTGCACACGAATTTGTTAAAAAAAAAAATCAGCTCTCATTTTCCTTAATTGTGTGCTGGCTTTGTTTAATAGTAAACAAATCCTGTTCCATTCCACCCAGAAACGATCCGGTCACAAAGACAAAAAAACAAATGTTTCCTTTCTAGTCAGTTGATGTTGTGCTTGTAGAAAAAAACAAGAATATATGTAATCTATGCTTTAAAAGATTTGATTAGACAGTGACAATGGAGCATTTCCAAATCTTTTATGCAGGACCACAGGAGCTCAGTCTAAAGCGCCCGTCGCTTCGTCCAGCAAGGCCGCGAGAAGGAGGGAAGTAGGAGCAGAAGGCAAGTGTCACGGACACGTCCGTTTACAGCCACCACCTTATCAGTGTCACGTCAAAGCATCAAATCCAGCGGTGCTGTCCGTGATATTGAAGTAGTACACAGTAAATTTTGCAGTGTTAAATCAACACTTAGAGAGTTAATTTGGAGACAATGGGACCAAATACACTCTAGAAGAAGTTAAATAAACTCTCTAAGTGTTGATTTAACACTGCAAAATTTACTGTGTAGGTACTGTGGGAAGTCATTGGTGGGCAGGAGGAACTAACTATTTAACTAAGTTATGTATCTAACTAACTATACTAACTACTTATGAAGACAAATAGCTGCGTGATCTTCGATACTTTGTAGTGGTTGTGGTCACTGGTGTCGCGAGACATATTTACCAGGTCACGTGACCCTGTATTGATCTCTGCTGTATGGAAAAGTAAGTTGTTGTTAGTAATCTACAGAATACTTGCAGTAATGTCGTAATGTTCAATCCACACTCCACACAGGGCTGCATAGCTACTTAATATAATGATTTATTCACACGACATGACTGTAACTAAACTGGTGGTAACTAACTGTTGTCATTATGCGCACACACTAGAGATGGGATTTTTGGCTCTTTTGTGGGATCTGGATCTTTATGGCTCGTTCCCTTTAAAGATCCGTAAAAAACAGGCTCTGGCTCTTTAAAAAAAAGGATTTTAGACTTAAACTGGGCCCCCAGCATTTTGCCTTGGTTTCCCCCTCTAGATTAAAATGGATCCAGGCACTACTCCTTTTCCTTTGGCTTTGGCTCATTTTAAATTCTAAATATTTCTTTCAATCTCTGGACAAACAAACATGCTGGAAAGTTATTTAACTAATGGATCTTTTTCACAATACGCGGAAATACAATACACAACAAAACAATACAAAAACAATGTATACAATCATTTACCAAATGATCTCCACTTAGCACAGATCAACTAACTGTACAAAACGTCAGGTTATACTTCTAACGTACGAACTAGTATGTTAAGGAAGATAATCTTCAAGTGGCATCCCTTTCACCTTGTTGGCAAATCACAGACGGACCATATCAGCAATCTGATTGGTCGAGCCCTCTTTTTTTCTCTCCAACACTCCTTCGACATAGGAACACAAGCTCTGGCTGGGTGCCACTGACAGTGAACCTCAGTAGCCTACTATGCTATGCATCTATTACACACGCCATACGTTATATTGTGGTGCCCCCTCATGACGTGAACATACAGTACCACCAACAAACATAATGGAGGCCATCCATACAATTCATAGGTATCATAGCCAACATACAACCTAATGCCTATATGTTCGGTTTTGTGGTCTGTCAGGTATGTAGAGTAACAGAATAAGTATCTTGGAGGCTATGTTTTTTATGACCTTTTGGAGTCATGTAATTATTTGTTATCTCAGTTCCAAGACTGTTTGTTTTATAGCTGAAACTTTTAAGTTATATGTTAGAAAGTTCAAGTTGTATGAAATAAATATTTCATGAAGATTCATTGTGATTCCCCTTTTGCTTTCATCAATCGTGGTTTAAAGGTCTATAATAAAGTGCACAAGTAAGCCAATTCAGTTCAGTTCAAGTGGTCATTTTAAGATGCAGAAATTAACACCACCTGTTCCTACAGTTTGGGTATTATTTACTATGTTTTCTTTTAAAAAGATAAATAAGTGTTAAAAAAAATTTGCTTTCGCGCAAAGTGCACCCTCTCAATATTAATCACAAGCATTTAGACCCAAGACCCAAACCAGGCTGTTAAAAGATCCAATCCCCCCAAACGGGTGAATGCAAGTGGTGCCAGGCACATCAAGCCCTGCCCCTCACATGTATTTCACCCATTACTGTATATGTTAACATGCACATTGACCCATGGGGATCCATGAGTTCAAGATGTGGTAGTTTCTATGTTGTTGTGTATTTGTGCAAACTGTACTCCATTTGTCCAGAAGTCAGACTCAGATTTTGTGTGAATCCCCAGAGACACTTACACGCATGATCTACCTTTCCAAAAATGTTATGGCATTTATTCTGAGTCACTAGCAATCTATAAACCTAATTTGGTGTGAACTGAAGCAGTTGTCTTGCCACTAAAGTGTTAACAAACAAAGAAACAAACTGAACAAATGATCAAGCATGTCAAGGTGGTGGTTCCAGGTACAACAAACCACACCCCTCACATGTATTGTAATTTATTTTTGCATTGATCCAGCTGATGTCATCATGTATGCTTGTGCTGATGTCAGCATATCAATTGTCTCTAGATATTTGCAAAGTCTGAAGAAAATTGAAACAAAAATTATGTTTTATATACATTTGAATGTTCATCTATTATAAGTAATTGGAGGAAAAAAGTTCTTAAAAAAATCACTTCAAAATGTTTAACTTTGACCTACTTTTCGCAAAATCTGACCAGGTATATAATGGGTCACTGGCAATCTATACACAATATTTGGTATGAATTAAATTAATAGTTTTACTAGAATGTTAACAAATAAGAAAACAAACTGTACCAAAAATAATGCCCCTTACCTCTGCTTTTGTTAGGGGGCGGGGGGTAATAATATCATAAATAAATATAGATAATGATTTTTTACTCTAAAGTGTATTTTATGTTAGTACATGAACAATGCTTACATTTACAAACTATCCTCTCTTAACAAAGGGAATAAAATGAACATCCATGTACAATCTGACATGTCTTCAGAATTAACCCTGAAGATCATATTCAGATGTATGTGCCCAATGGACAAAAATAAGTTTGAATGAGTTAAACTGCTACATTTTAAGTGTTAAATTTCAACTTTATTATTTTTAACCAGAAAACAATGATGATGAGACTGCTGACGATATTTAAATTGTCATCCTGATATACAATAAAACTTATAAGCTACAAGAGGCTTAAAACAACTGTAGAGCTTCATTAAAGTAAAAGCTGGGAGCAGTAATTAAAATCTTAATTAAGATAATTGTAAATATTTAACTGTAGGTAACAGCAAGAGCAATAATGATGGTTTCAGTGCCTCTTACATTACATCACATACACTGAAGTAACTGAACTCACCTCATGAGTCAGAAGACATTTGGACTTGTCCCATTGTATGCCATGGATTATGTCATTCTTCTGTGATTCAGGTCATAAAAGCAGGAACTGATGGATGATGAAGAGGTGAAGTCAGGCCTCGTCTTCATCACTGCCTCATCCAGTATTTTCCAAATGAGTACATTAACACATATGTGCTACCTGGGTGTTTGTCAAACTGCTTGGAGACGAACAACATGTTTACACTGGAGACAGAGGGAGCAGTCAGTTATAGTGAAAAGTTTGGTGAGTCAGTGTGTGCAATCTCAGGTTTCACAGCTTTTACTTAAATTACAAAGAGGGTCAGGTTTATGTAACACACAGAACAAGAGGTAAATAACTGAGCATAATAAAGCTGAGAACAAAACTACTTTGAAAGGGTTCTGTTTATTAACCCTTAAGTGTTTAAATGTCTACGTAAGTGCTATCCATCTACTCTTCTCTGCTAATGATATCATTAAACACCATTCATATTTCTGTTTTTGACTTGAGTCCTAAATCAAATAGGTAATGACGAGTCATTCAAATGGCTACTGTATAGGCTATACACTATACTTATATATATATATATATATATATATATATATATATATATATATATATATATATATATATATATATAAATATATATATATATATATATATATATATATATATATATATATATATATATATATATATATATATATATACTGTTTCAAATGCTGAAATAAATGTGTCAGGAACTCATTTTGTGAATAGTGTCATTCCAAATACAAGAACTATAGAGTAAATAATATATGGTGACTAAATCATTACATTTGTATTAGAAATTTATTTTATATCACACATAAAGGCAAAGATTAATTATATTATGAAATGCACCACATTTGGACTGGGTTTTCTCAATTTATTAATTATTTATATATTTACATTAAAAACAAAACAAAATGTATTTGAAACGTTGCTTTTCAGATAACTTTCTTTTACATTTTGTAAAAGAAATTTTGCATGGGAATGTAGGGAATATGGGGGGAAAAATGTCTTCTTAAGATCTTGAGTTGTGTTCTGCATGTTCCTCTATGGGATGAAAGCAGCGGGTCCATTTTTGTGTTTGTTGTGTTAAGTGTCCAAAACAAATATTCTTAGTATTATTTTAAGTGTATATGATAAAATCTTAGTCCACATAAATATTTGGTTATGTACATTTATACAATATATTTGTAAAACTTCCATTAAAAAATGAAGTGAATGTAGTCACAGTTTTTTGAAGTAGATCTGACTCTGAGACAAATATTCCTGTTAAATGAAACCCATTTATTTATTTACTGACTAATTGATTGATGGATTGGTGAACGTACATTTTCTGTGCAAGTGTATTCTGGATGCTTTTTAATTACAGGCCAGTGTAACTTTGGGCTGCCATCTAGTGGCCGGTGTTCTGAGAATCAACCCTACATGTCAGTTCATCCTACAAGCCCCCACTGTGCATGCGCAGAGCCTAAAACGTACATTTCTGCCATTTAAATGGAAATGTGTCCTACATCAGTTGTTTCTAAAACTTTCAATCATTCAATCTTAATTACACAAACTAACATAATGCTGATTCAAAACCAATGTGTGGGTCTTGAAAAACATACAAAATATCTATATAAATATGATAAACCAGATACTATTTTAGCATTTTATTTCCCATTGAATACTATTCAATAATTTTCCGATCTCAGGCCCCATGAGCCTCCCAGAAGGGGCAAAGAATTAAGATCCCTATGGGAAATAAAATGCTAAAATCGTATCTGGTTTGTCATGTGCCCTGAATCACACACATGTTGTACCTCATAAATTTTAATTATAATTATAATTATTGATTTGCGTTTCAACTGCTTCTGTTAACCAACGACTGATTCATTTGTGAGTAAAACCCGTTAAGAATTTGGACTACACACCTGGCGTGTGTGTCACGTCACCACAGACTACATACCACAGCTGAGTGTGGCGTAATCTGTCCCAAGGCAAATATCCAATAGTATGCAGGGTCTACAACATTTAATTTGCATATTCCCCCACTCGACAATCAAGGTGGACAAGAAATTAATAATTGCGGTGTCCAGCAGCTTTCATTGTCCTCAGGACATAGCTTTAGAACCCTACAGGGACATTGTAATGCACCATGAAGCATGGAAGAAAGTAACAGATCGTTGGGGATGATGGTCAGTAGGCTAGTTGTTCATTTGTTTAAATTAGCCAACCCTTATAAGAACAGCTGTTGTGTACATGAAAGGTGCAGTAGCAGTGCAACAGTTTTTTATGCCCAAAATGTTTCATGAAGGGCATTAATACCGTAGTTGTTACCGTCCACACCAAGCGTCTAGAGAATGCCCACCAAACCCAACTAGTCTGTGGGGAGGGTAGTGTTGTGAATGAGTGCTGCGGCGTGGAGTTCGCATCGCTGTTTAGTGGATCACAGGCGAGCTGAGGTAATCGTCTGTGAGGTCATTCCTGAAGACAGAGAAATTAGCCTTTGTCATTCTCTCTTTGTCATTTGCAGCTGTAGATGAAATATTTAGCTAACAGTAATAGGTTGTTTAACATCAGTTCACATATATTGTCCTTCAAAATGAGACCAAAGACAATGTTTTCCTTGGTAAGAGGAACAGAAAGAACATTTTTAGCCAGTCTTATAAATCTTTCCAGAAAACTGTTTTGTGCTTACACAAAAAAGAACAGTGGTTTCAATATCTTGTTACAGTTATTGTGATCAATACCAAATCTCAGTCTCAGCAGCTCATTGGATGGATAAATATTGCTTACGTTTTTGAAGTGGACTTCTTTTACCTTGGGGCTAACCAGGTATTTGACGTAGTTTGAATGTTCTTAATGTGTGAATCTGAAAAGAAGTGGATGATGGAGTTCCTATTTGATCGTATTGGGTAGAGAGTTTCAGTCAGAAATAGGAGTAGCACTTTTAGCCAAAAGGTCATTATTGTCAAATTTCATCGTAGGTAAATCTGTTACATAAAATTGTCTATCTAAGTTTTGATCCAACAATTTGACTGACGTTGGGATTGCTCTCATCATTTTGTTAAATTTGACTTGTGTACAAGTTATGTCATATTTCAAACAGAAGTTTGCATGAGACAGCCAATTCCCATGCTCGTCAAGTAGAAGGGTGATCGACCAAATATTTCTTTCCCCATCCAATGTTGCAGGAAGAGAGATTTGCCTTTGCAGAACACATATCTATTGTTCCAAATGGAGGTAAGATATGGACTGAAGTTGTGTGTGTTAATTTCCAACACAAAAGCAGTTGTTTATGAAATGAGAATAATTTGACTGGTAGTCATTCAATTTTAAAGTCACATCTAAGGGTTAAATCTATTCCTCCTAATTTTTTAAATAGACCTCTGGGGAGACAAAAACAAATGCTATTAATGTTTAAATGTAAGCCATTTTAATTTTAAGACTGCATTTAAACATTCAAAGTGAATGGTTTGTAATCCTCCATCTTTAAATTCTTTAATTAGCTCAACTTTCTTTATGTAATGAGTTCGATTTACTCCCATTCAATTTTTTTGCGAGCTAAGTACCCATGGACCGGAAGTAGAAGGGCGTGACTTAGCCTTTCCATAGTGTAGAGTGGACCTGAAGTATTTCCGGTGAGCGACTGTGCAAATCGCAGGCGGAATCGGGGAAAGTTCGCCAAACTCTGCTTCTGATTGGCTGAGCTGTTTCAGAGATATACTCGGACAATTGGAATATCCTGAAAAGGTGCTTGCATTTCTGTACGGTGGAATGTACATATTATATAGACAAATAGTATGCAAATCAATATATTGCAAGCTTTCATTTGTTTTGATTTTGCTGATTAGGATGTACAGCTTCAGAAAACTCACTTTCAAGCAAATCTCAAATTTTCTGAATTTTTGAGTTTGAAGTTTTAATAAGATGTAAATCATAATCAGCAAAATTACAACAAATAAATTCTTGATATATCTCACTTTGCTTGTCATGAGTCTATAAATGTATTGGTTTCACCTTTTATGTTGAGTTACCTGAATAAAAAAACTTTTACACGATATTCTTAATGTTCTGAGTAGTACCTGTACGTACGTAATCTAGTATGGATTTAAACGACGCAACGAAGGCGAACTCATTCCACTGTGGCTGTCCCAGAAAGCGGCGGCTGTCGCAGGCTGTTAAGAATGAAATTTTCGAATGATGAATGTAGGCAGGAGAGCTAGTTTGACTGACAGGCTGCCCCTCCAATCCTACGCCTTAAAGCGGGACTTTTTCCGGATTCCGCCTACGATTTCCACAGTCGCTTCCGGTGGAGAGTCCAGCTTCCTGTTTCCGGTGGACCTCCACTGCTTCGTGTGTCTACTACTGGAGCCCTCTCAAGTTGTCAGTCCGTTTTGAATGGCGTCATCTTCAGTAAATTTCACAATGGCGGCTGGGCGGGGGCAGTTTTTCCAGAGTTTCTTAAAGGGTTTAGAGAGGACACCGGTCCCAGATACACGGCAACGGGGTCGTGGCAGGGGAAAAAAGGCCGTAGGTGGCAGTGTGCCTGGCGGGAAGAAGACAGAGATACGACAGAAAGTGCCGTTGACCACGCGGCTGAGAAAAAATAAATACAGGTGATGGAAAGCCGATTAAAGACAGGGCAGAGGAATTCACACTTTGTTCATAATTAATGACAATTTTATTTTAATATAATTACTATTGTTTTTATTTAGCAGCCTCGGACCGAACGTTGAAACAAAGGAGAATGTAATTGAAAGGTGAGCTTAAGTTCGCAAGTGCTAACCTGAAAAGTTAGCTAGGTCACAGCCAGAAGTGATGTGGTCCACGGAATATGACCGACTGCATGGTTACCATAGTACATATAAACTTAGCGCTTTATTGCCGACAAGTGCCTCTATATATGTGTGATGTATGTATGAATGCATATGTACTAACAATTACTAATTTATATAGAACAAGCTAACAAAAATGTCATATGTATGAATAAATAACTACACATTTATATATAACAAGCTAAGAATATCAAAAAATGTGCAGTGAATGGCTAATATTGTGGTTTAATGGAAATCAAAAGTATGGATGGATTTATAATAAATAGAGAATATGTTACAATATACATAATGTTTTCAAGTCGTTTTACTAATGGGCTTCAAATAACTGCCTTTGGGGGACAAACATTCAGATAGGTGTATAACTTATATAACAAATTATATATGTTTAAAAAAACATAAATAAATATGCCAATTATATTCATATCAATTATTATTTTTTTATATTGTAAATTAATGTCCATGGCTCGAATAACAATATGTGACTTGCCACTTTCCTATTTTGCTGTGTATGAAAGCAACCCCCCCTTTTGCTCTATATAATGACTCACGCGGGCGGCCATAGTCTGTGGCGAGTTTATTTAGAATGAACTGGATCTTTAAAATTAGATTAAAATATATTTTTTACACAGTAAACCATGATAAAATGTTAAAGCTGCACCCATAATGTTCACGGTGAAACTGCTTTAACGTTTTCTTAAGAGATATGTATGTTTAAAACGCTAAACTTTTCTTTCTTTCAACCTTTATTTAATCCAGAAAGGTTGAGATTAAGAACCTTTTTTACAAGAGAATCTTAAAATCTTATAAATGGATATTGTTTACTAGGGTGACATAAGTAACATTAACCCAAGACTTAAATGACTACATCCAACTGTATAAATTAAAAAGGAGCAAGTCGTATTTAAAATGTTTGTTTTCTTGGCCTTTTGTTATTATGAGATCTATAAATGTCTGCAGATTAATTGGTACAGATTGCATTTAATTAAGTGCTGTGTGTAATATTAGGGATATAAGGTACAGATTGAACCAGTCTACCCTCACCCTGGTATACGGCGGCATGTAAAAACACAAAGGGCCATTTTGTTTATTTGATGAGCACAATGTATATTAATGAACACCCAGTACAAATAAAATCATTACTTTGTGTAACTATGCAGGGTTTAACTGGTAGCATAAAACAACAAAAAACAAGGTAGAGGAAGTGTATTAGAAGCTTCTTTAGAAATATAGTTTTGTGAAAAGTGACCCACTCCCTCTATAAGAACTTTAGTCTAAATTAACAAAAAAACATGTAATTTCATTTTCAGGTAATTGTACACTAATACGTATCTTGTCTTACTAATGAAAGCATAATTCTGAACACTAAAGTCCTTAATATATGAAATTCTGATAAGGTACCTTTAATTCAGTTAGACCTCCAGTGAAGTAAAGTATGGTATTGCAAAATAGAATTAAAAACATTTCCAGCTGACTGTCCTGTTTGTTTTCTGTAATAATTTTTATGCTTGACTCTTTAGACATCTACAGTATTTGTCTGTAGTTGCTTATTGGCTGCTCTTTCTTTTCAGCCTGCCATTTGAGATACTGACTAAGATCCTCTCATATCTTGATACCTCCTCACTGCTCTGCGTCAGTCATGTCAGCAAACTCTTCTACCGACTCGCCAATGATGAGTAAGACTGACAGATTGCAGCTTCACACTATCAATCACTATCAAGTCAAATCTGGGTGCCTATCAGGATATTACAGAATTTTTTAGCAAGTTAATTCTGGGCAATATTGATGTTGAGTTCTGTCATTAGTGCTATGTTGTAACACTGTGTTTTACACTGTAGGGTAATATGGCACAAGATTTACCTGTCAGAATTTGGAAAGAATCACATGTGGGTGTCAAAAGTGCATGATACAGCACAGAGAGTCGAGCAGGTGGAAACAGAGGGTCAAAGATCAGTTGGTCAGTGGAAGAAGATGTACTTCAAGGCTCTGGCGGGCCAGGAAGTGAATAAGTGGAGGAGAGAGCTGAGAGACATCAACCCATACACTGGTATACCCAGACAAACAGAGTGGGTCCTCAGGTGAGAAAAGATAACATAAAGTTTAGTGCATCTATCATATTGTTTCATCATATCTTGTGCAGAGGACAAGCATAAAACATTTAAAGCTATAATTAAGAAATAAGAAGAATATAGTGACTTGCAATAAATATTTGAAAATAAGTAATTTATACAAATTGCTCTGAAGGATAGTTTTCCTTTTATCATGTCTACAGGGGTCTAGCCTAACTTTTTGCATTGATGTGCCTAACTTCATAAAGGTACCCTCCTCCGACTGATCAGTTGATCTGTCACTTCCAAGATGCGCTCTTGCAAAGAGTATATGATTCAAGATTTTTATCTGTAGTTCGGGCTACTTTTGTTAAGGGCGCGGTGATGTATTTGCAACAAACATAAAATGTATAGAAATTTGAAGAAGCGGTGCTGGAGAATTAGTAGCGGCGGGACGTGCAGCGACCGTAACAGGGGCAAACAGACAGTAAATAAATGTGTTGTGGATAAAAGTGAGCTGAGGTGCTAAAAACAGTTTAAAAAACAGTTTAGAACACACAAATTAAAAGACAAATGTGCAGAGTTGACTGCAGTAGTGGGATAGGGCCAGTGGTTGGGCTGACACCAGAGCCTGGTCAGTGCCTCCTATCCACTACTGCACTGTTAAAAAACATGATGGCCATGGGGATGAAGGACCTCCTGTGGCACTCAGTCTTGGACCGCAGCACCATGGTGGAGGTTGTGGTTGGTGTTGCCCAGGATGTCCTTCAGCTTACCACGCATCCGCTTCTCCACCATGGCCCTCAGTGAGTCCAAGTCCTCTCCCAGCACAGAACCGGCCTTCCGGAACAGCTTATTCAGCCTACCAGTCTCTCTCTCTGTCACTGTCAGCAGACAGCGGCAAAAAAGATGGAACTGACCACCATTTGAAAAAATTTAAAACATGTTCAACATAGTAGTACCTTCATCAAAAGACTTGTGATTCATAGTTTGTTTGTAGTGGACTCAATAAAGGGAGGTCTCATTTACATTTTAAATAATTATTTCCCAAACAATTTTTATTTCACTACTTGTAAAAATATAGATACATCTTTTTCATTAGGCTGCTCTCCCCAGCATAAAAAAACTACTGTACCTACAACCTGTTGTTCCCTATATATGAAACTATATATATATATACTCTGATATCAGAGTAGATACAGTGCCTTGCGAAAGTATTTGGCCCCCTTGAACTTTGTGACCTTTTGCCACATTTCAGGCTTCAAACATAAAGATATAAAACTGTAATTTTTTGTGAAGAATCAACAACAAGTGGGACACAATCATGAAGTGGAACGAAATTTATTGGATATTTCAAACGTTTTCAACAAATAAAAAACTGAAAAATTGGGTGTGCAAAATTATTCGGCCCCCTTAAGTTAATACTTTGTAGAGCCACCTTTTGCTGCAATTACAGCTGTAAGTCGCTTGGGGTATGTCTCTATCAGTTTTGCACATCGAGAGACTGAAATTTTTGCCCATTCCTCCTTGCAAAACAGCTCGAGCTCAGTGAGGTTGGATGGAGAGCGTTTGTGAACAGCAGTTTTCAGTTCTTTCCACAGATTCTCGATTGGATTCAGGTCTGGACTTTGACTTGGCCATTCTAACACCTGGATATGTTTTTTTGTGAACCATTCCATTGTAGATTTTGCTTTATGTTTTGGATCATTGTCTTGTTGGAAGACAAATCTCCGTCCCAGTCTCAGGTCTTTTGCAGACTCCATCAGGTTTTCTTCCAGAATAGTCCTGTATTTGGCTCCATCCATCTTCCCATCAATTTTAACCATCTTCCCTGTCCCTGCTGAAGAAAAGCAGGCCCAAACCATGATGCTGCCACCACCATGTTTGACAGTGGGGATGGTGTGTTGAGGGTGATGAGCTGTGTTGCTTTTACGCCAAACATAACGTCGTGCATTGTTGCCAAAAAGTTCGATTTTGGTCTCATCTGACCAGAGCACCTTCTTCCACATGTTTGGTGTGTCTCCCAGGTGGCTTGTGGCAAACTTTAAACGACACCTTTTATGGATATCTTTAAGAAATGGCTTTCTTCTTGCCACTCTTCCATAAAGGCCAGATTTGTGCAGTATACGACTGATTGTTGTCCTATGGACAGAATCTCCCACCTCAGCTGTTGTAGACCTCTGCAGTTCATCCAGAGTGATCATGGGCCTCTTGGCTGCATCTCTGATCAGTCTTCTCCTTGTATGAGCTGAAAGTTTAGAGGGACGGCCAGGTCTTGGTAGATTTGCAGTGGTCTGATACTCCTTCCATTTCAATATTATCGCTTGTACAGTACTCCTTGGGATGTTTAAAGCTTGGGAAATCTTTTTGTATCCAAATCCAGCTTTAAGCTTCTCCACAACAGTATCTCGGACCTGCCTGGTGTGTTCCTTGTTCTTCATGATGCTCTCTGCGCTTTAAACGGACCTCTGAGACTATCACAGTGCAGGTGCATTTATACGGAGACTTGATTACACACCGGTGGATTCCATTTATCATCATTAGTCATTTAGGCCAACATTGGATCATTCAGAGATCCTCACTGAACTTCTGGAGAGAGTTTGCTGCACTGAAAGTAAAGGGGCCGAATAATTTTGCACGCCCAATTTTTCAGTTTTTTATTTGTTAAAACAGTTTGAAATATCCAATAAATTTTATTCCACTTCATGATTGTGTCCCACTTGTTGTTGATTCTTCACAAAAAATTACAGTTTTATATCTTTATGTTTGAAGCCTGAAATGTGGCAAAAGGTCACAAAGTTCAAGGGGGCCAAATACTTTCGCAAGGCACTGTATATAGAATACATACAGAAAAGTTGTCAATTATCTTTGTGAGATTAAGATTTATGCAACTGTTAATTCACATATCTACCATTATCTAATATAAGATAATTATGTCCTGTGTAGATAAGTCTTCTTATTTCATGTATCAGCCAATCTATCAGTTATTGGCCGATATCGGATATCTGTTTTGGTTACCTTCCAATATCAGCATTGGCCCCAAAAATCCAATATCGGTTGAGCTCTAATACAGAGTATTTGTGTCAGGGGAAGGTGTTACAGCATTGTATGTAGATGGTGTACATAGAGTTGTGCCTTTATGATCCTCTCTGCAGTCTTTGTGATCTTCTGACGAGCTTTCCTGTCTACCCAGGTGGTGTTATTATACCTCACAGTGATGGCATTTGTGAGGATGCTCTCCACTAGAACTGGATATGCTTGTGTGTGAGGGACAGAGACTCAGTCCAGCTTTTCCAAGCAGCCTTATGAAGTGTGGCTATTGCTAGGCCTTTTTCATTATGTGAGCAGTGTTAACAGAACAGCTTAGGTTCACTACCCAATGAAGGCTAAAGAACCTGTAATAGTCCACGCTCTCTACCTCCGCTGTACTGATGTTGATGGGCTGCAGAGGAAGGGTTCTCGTGTCAAAGTCCATTATCTGTTCTTTAGATTTGTATTGAGTATAAGTTTCAGCGGAATGAAACCTTTAACCCACAGTCATGTTGACTTCCAGAAGATTCAAGTTATACTTTTGTTTAGCAGTTAATTAGTAATTTTTGCATCGTATTTTTGCCTTCATAAGGGTGGTGTTTCCTTCACGAAATAATATTCAACTCATTTCATCGCCTTTATCCAATTATTGAAACCTTTTATTTTGACATTAGTTTGTGAAATATTGTGTACTTGGTTATATGATAGTGTTTATTATGATCATGCAATAGAATCTTAAAGCTATCACCACATCTGATTTGATGTTATGCCATAATACCTCTCACTTTGCACTTTAAATAAAAATGTAATATTTTACATTTTTCCATAAACAGTAGACATGTGAATGTCATGAGCAAACATTCTGTGCTTTAAACATTGCATCATTTTTTTCTCAGACATTTGGCTGTACTTCTTAGTATTGAAACAGTAAAACCCTGAATATTCTGGCCAATATGTTTTTGTAATCTAAGTATAATTTTGTTGTCACTTACAGGAATTTGAATGTGAGCTGGGAACTGATGGTGTGTGATTGTTTTGGCCGTAAGGTTACACTGGAGCAGACCAAAGTGTATTACTTTGAAACATCTGTGATTGTCTGCTGGAGTGTCACCAGCTTCCTCAGATACCACCACATCACCAAAATCCAGCTACACGGCGTTAGGAATGGGGTGCCTGGCTATCCCAAAGCCAATCGGTGAGTTCTGCAACTTCCAATTTTTCCACATCCTTTTCTTGCTTTTCCTCTTCACTCCTTCTCTTCAATATATTTCCTCCCTCAGGCCCAAATGGCATTCCTTAATGCTGACGTCGGACTTGAGCACTCACCCATCTTGCTTCATTGGAAAGGACAGACTGATCTCACTGGTGTTTTGGTCTCCAGGTTTCATTATTGGTATCTCGAGGGTAAATGATAAATGGTTTCTAATTACTTCAAACACATTATCAAAAAAAATCCAGCCAGGATATATTTAATGCTATAATAGTAATGGTACAAGGTCTCTCATTAGCTCCTGTAAGACACAAAATGTATTCACATCACTCAGTTTTATTACTGTACTGTCTTAAAGTATACACAGAACTGAAATGTCATTTAAATAGCCGAAATATGGCTGTCAAGGTTTTTTTTAAACTCGCAGTATCTATGCAATACATATTTCACTTGTGTCAATGATTGTACAGGGTCGGAATACTTTGGCCTTTGTTATGGTGTGCCTCCACTTCCATAAGCTGGTGGAAAAAAGTCTGCTGGGGTCTCCTGTGTGGTAAGTTTAATATGCTATTATTAGTATTATGAGTTACTATTGTAATTTTTAATTTAGTAGTTATCAAGGAAATTACACATTACTGATCATTTAGATTATTTTTATTTTTACTCTAGCATTACAAACTGGAAAAAATAACAATGCAAAAAATATATTTTTGTAAAGCATTTCTTTAATAATCTTAACTCAGATTGTCTGTGCTCTGTTTTTGATACATGGCCAGAAACACATAAGATAAGATCCAGTTACTTGAAAAGAAAAATGACTTTTCTTCACCAAGGCACTTCAGAATATTGTAAAAATGTCTTTATTTAAATGACATGTCCACCGAGAACCTACAATTGCCCATGCATAGATGCAATAGAGCTTCTTTTTTGCTTTTCAACTAACTGGACAATATTTACCTTGAACCAAAGACTACCCACCAGAACAGCTTTTTCATCTATTCGCTAAAGGGAGCGAGCATGTCTCTGACTGGCAACAAATGTAAGATAAGCTATTCCTTTATTAGTACCACGAGGGGAAAGTCCTTGGGATCATGGATCAGTTCTTAAATATCATGTGCTGCAGTGACTCACAGATCAAATAATGTCTTACAATACTGTTGGCAGTGTTTTGTTTGCATCTTAAAGCTTTTGCTGTTTGATGTAGATTATCTGTGCTCTATTTCTTTAAATCTACCTAAATAAAACAAATTTGTAAGCCTTTGTGTGATTATGCACCTGAATCTCTTATCTCACAGTGAACTATTTCAAAGTGCCACCAGTAGCAATAGGCAATAAAGCCATTTCCATGTTTGTTGCTACTGTGGCCATGATTAGGCTGTGTGAAGCCTCTGCTCCACTTCCCATAATGCATTTTATGGCAAATTTCTGAAACTGCCAGTGACCTACCAGTTCTGTAAGCAACTGGATTTTTTTGTTCACCGTGAGGGAAGACATTCAGGCGCAAATTGCGCAAAGACTTCGGCTGTAATTACGGTTTTACAGACTTGATGAAAAATTGGTGAAGAAAGTTATAGGTCACTTTAATTTGTAATAAAACGTGACATCGACCCTGGATGATACTGAGTATTGAAAGCCCTGATGTTAAAATGCTGGGGGAAAAAATGTGTGCAAACTAAATCTAAATGCTGAAATACATGTTTATTCTCTAAAAGCTGAGTAAATAAATAAAATGCATTATTTGTGAAACTATACATTAATGGAATATTTGAATTTTTTCAGCATTGATCTTTATGAAGTTTTAATTGTTTATCCTGTTTCTCCCTTACTGCAGCCCGTACTCTGAGCCTATCAACAGACCACCTGCAGATCACTCAGATCCTGAATATGGTCTTCATGGCTACACTCTGCACTTTGTCCTGCACAACACTGGCACTCAAATCATGTCAGGATACTTTCCTCAGCTGTCCTGTCATCCAGGTAATGCATAAACATATTTTAAAATGATTTACTACAGAGTTCCTGCGGGGTCTTAAAAAGTGTTGAATTTACAAATCTGCATTTAATACCTGAAGAAAGTCTTTAAAAGGTTTTCAATTTGATATGGTAGGCCTTAAATTATGTCACCCTAAATCTGTTTGTTGGATTATGTTTAAATATATCTGGGAAATGTCCATGATGCAAAGAAAGTAACACTAGTTTATTCAGTTCTACCTGGGAATTAATACTGAAACTAGGAAATAATTATTGCTAAATTTGCAAAGTCTTGGAGTCAGGAATTTTTGCCAGGAGGGGTGTGAAATGGGCATTAAATTATCTGCTAAGTAGTCTTAAAAAAAGGTCTTAAATGTAACTTTTTGAAGCCTGTAGGAACCCTGTATTAGTAATCTGATTTTGGAATATAAGAAGACTCCCACATATTTTCATCATGTGATAATGAAGCGATTCCCTGGTAGTTTGACCACATAATACAAACTGATCCACCAGTAATCTGATTACATACAGTCCCAGGTAGTGCTCCATGACTGATTGAATTGCAATCGTGACATCATGCTCTGCAATTATCTAAAAGCATGACTCCGATTTGTGATTTAATCAGAGTTGGGTAATCTCAGGTCCAAAGAGTAAAAGTCCTGCCATGCATTGGTTCTTCCTGTTCACTTCATACAGGTCGTTCCACTAAATATCCATCTACCTGGACAAGGAGTTGTGTGGTTGGAACAAATACATGGCAGGTCTTTTACTCTTTGGAACTGGGATTACCCAACTCTGGATGTAATGTCGACAAATGTGCATGTGTGCCTGTGAACACTTCATTTAGAAAAATATGGGCATTCAACATATGTTGTAAAAAATATACAGTCATACCAATACAGATATTCCAGTGAATAGGACTATCTCCTGTGTGGTGTTGTCTGACTGTCAGCAAGATTATGCAAAAAGTTCTGAATGGATTTTGATAAAATTTTCAGGATGTGTTGGGAGTGTCACAAGGAATAAATTATTACATTTTGGTGGTGAGCTGGAATAGATCCTGGATTCTGGATCACTTTGAAATGCATTCTCTCTTTATTGCAATGTAAAATTTCAAACCAGGAGAGAACATGTGAACAGGTGAACATGTTTGCATGGGCTAATAAATAATACCAATAATTATCATTCATCATACTTTATGTTCAGTTCACATTCGGGATGGACTAGTAGTGCTGAATGCCATCAGCAGGACTAACATCTGTCAGCACCGGACACTTTCTGGAAACATCAAGTTGCCTTGGAAGACTGAGGAGCTGAATGGTTCAGTGGAGGTATGTCAGGTCTATGGACTGGCTTTAACATGAATAATTCACTTCACACACACATAAACATCAGATTTGAGGTAAATTTCCAAACTAATGCTATTTTAGTAAAGGTCAATTTGTAGGGGGCAGTATAATGCAAAATTGCAATTTCTTTTTATATGCAGTAGGTCTGAGAGATTGACAACTGAGTGTAATTTGAGCCAAATCTGTGTTTGCAACATTTTTTTTTTAATTTACCAGTACAAATATCACTTCAGCTCAGACATACAAAGTTTGCGACCTCGTTGCACAGAAATGGTGCAAGTTTTCCCAAAAATTTTGATAAACTTTTGATGGCTCACTTGTCTAGATAATGGACACTAACTTTTGAGCTCAGCTCTGGACCTGCCCCGATGTCACATAACCGACCCTGATGGGGCATGGCCCATAGACACCCAGACTTTCTCAGTTTGGACAAATGATGTTTAACTGTATATACAGCATGACCACGTCTAGGTGGTATTATCCAGCTAGCATCCACACTAGTACATTTCACAAACAGTTCAGTTAAATTGAGGGATTTGTTGAATAAAGCGGGCTGCATCCCTTTTGTTTCATAGAACTGCTGCGTCATGTCGCTGACTCTGCTTGATGAGTTCCAAACACCCTTCTGGTGTGTGAGCGCTCCTGTTTACACCACAGTATCAAAGAAGTCGCTGTCCTTCGACTACAGTGGGAAGCACTTCCTGATGGAGTATGCAGATGCAGATGGTCGTGTAAGGATGTTGCTGGTGTGGCTGCATGAGGAGAAGCAGTTCTTCCTCATCAGCTTCACCATCTACCTTTCTGTTCAAAAAGTCAACAAGCACTTCAGCACCAACTACTGAAGTTAAAAGAGGATGTTACACTGGAAGAAAACTTATTTATGGTTTTGTTAATAGTTAATAGTTTCTGATGCACTTGTTAACTAGAAAAGTACTCTGAGAGCGCAACCCCCCCCCCCCCCCCCCCCCCCAATGAAAGGAGGTCTGCCAAAGGAGGTGATGTTTTTGCTGCTGTTTATCTGTCTGTCTGTGTACAATATAACTCAAAAAGTCATGGATGGATTTCCATGGAACTTTTAGGATAGCTTGGGAATGACACAGTCACCAATCAATTAGATTTTGGTGGAGATGCTGGATTCTGGATCATTTCGAAATTTTACATTGTGGTAAATGGAGAATAAATTTCAAAGTGATCCACAATCCAGGATCTCTCCTGGATATTAACCAAAATCTAATCATTTGGTCCTTATGTCATTCCCAAGCTAACCTGAAATGTTTCATGAAAATCCATACATAACTTTTTGAGTTATATTGTACACAGACAAACAGAAGGATAAACACTGGCAAACACATAACCTCCTTTTGGTGGAGGTAAAAATAACTATAACATGTATGCATCTTGACATGTGTTGAGGTTGAACTTCAGTGTTGATTTTGAATGTATTGTTTTCAGTACACTTTTTCCACACCAACCTGAATTTCTCCAGTTCTATTGAAATTTAGTGTGTGTCTATTTATCTGCAGAAACCCTTTCTTCACCCTGTATTTTTCTATTTTCCTCTTGTGTTGAGGTACATTTCCATGCATAAATTTTTAGACAAGTTCTTAGTGTCGCCAATCCATGAATGGTATATTTACAAACAAGTATGGATAGATTTGTCCTGCAGCAACTTCAAATAATGCTGTACAAAATACAACCATTACTACAATATTAAACTCAAGATGAATGGTGTACGTTTGTCAAAGTGGTGAGGACTAAGCCATGGTAATGGATAGACCATTGCACACTATGTTGTTGATTAGATTAGATAGAAGTTGATCGTTTGAGCCGACACCTCTGGAAACTGAGGTGTAGATTCAGTTATTTGCTGTTTAAGGTCAATATTTTCTAAATGTTTTGCAAAAATGCACATGTTGGTCTCACCTTTGCTTATTATTGAAGTTAAATACTTTTGTTTTGGGGTGACAGTGGTGCAGTGGTTAGCACTTATGCCTCCCAGACGGAAGGACCCTGGTTCAATTCCCATACCAGACCTTTCTGTGTGGGGTTTGCATGTTCTCCCCGTGTCTGCATGGGTTTTCTCCAGGTACTCCAGTTTCCTCCCATCATCCAAACACATGCACTGATAGGTTAATTGGTTAATCTAAATTGTCCATAGGTGTGAATGTGAGAGTGATTGTTTGTCTATATATGTTCAACCCTGAGATGAACTGGAGACTCATACAGGGTGTACCCTGCCTTGTAGCTGGATTTGACCCCCATGGCCGTAGTGAGGATAAAGTCTGTTTGGACGATGAGACAAGACTTTTGTTTTGCATAAAAAACACATTGGGTTTAAAATAATGTAAATAATAGTAGATGGCATGGAAAAAATATAATTCACTAAGACAATGATGTGAAAAGTTTTTTTCTGAGTAAATGTAAAGGTTTACATATGATTTGTCATTTTTGGACAAAAAGAAGAGCAATCAAAGGTCAATGGATTTATTACGCCTAACATCTTCGTCACAACCACGTGACCAGAACAAATAGCAGCTTCATTAGGAATATTTATTTCTAAATAAGTCAGCGACCATCATGGTGGACACTAGAGTAGTGGTAGTAGCAGAACTAAAGTCACTCCTAAGTTTACTGGTGCTATTGAAGGAAACTACTGATGTTAAACCAACAAGATGAGCAGCAGAGACGGCCACACACTCATCTATTGTTCTAGTGTATCTGGTAGGACCGTCTTACAGCGCACCAAGAGGTGTGGTATATGTATTGCATTGTTTTCAGCTCATGTTTTGCTGCCACGGTTACGTGATATTTTACTAATCCGTTCCCAGTGTGTGGGTTTGGACACATCAGAGGGACTGCACCAGAGTTTGGCATTTGGTGCGGAGTCAAGCGGACCGAGACCACCTCTTTTTGGAGGTCTCGATCTGCTTGATTTAGTGCGCACCCAAGTGCGATTGATGCTTTCACACCAACAAAAATTAGCTTTTGATTTGAATGGGTCATTTGGTGCACACCAGTGATGCACAGGCTGACCCGAAGTGAACAGGCGCCTGCGGTCATCCGCAGGTGCGGGTCATTTAAAAATATTTTAATGATATTTGGGTTGTGGTCGGTTGAGTAATTTTTCATTTGAGATAAACATTAAAATAACCTGGTAAATAAGTTTTATTAACTGAATTTCTGTGAAGGTTACATACAATGTTGTCAGTATCCTACGGTATAGAAGGAGTAAAAGAGGAAATAAAGTTGATAGAGTGGAAGCTCTGGAAACATAAACAAAAAAGTAAGGTTTGGTACACATTCACTGAGAATTTTAAAGATGATGAGCGGCTCCCAGGGTTTTGTTTTCCATGGAAACCAGGTTCAAATGTCTCTGGGTGTTACAGGTTGTCAACCCCTGGTTTAGATGTTGCACGTTGTTAACTTGAATGATGAAGCAGGACAAACATATTTTCTCAACGCATTAACTTACAAGCAATGACATCACATTTTAACACATAAATAAATAAATGCAGTTATGTGAGTAAGTCATTTGATGTTCATAAAGACCATTGATTACTCTTTAAAAATGTGGATCAGGTCTGTTCTTTTCAAATATATTTCTTGCGGTCCGAGTTGTGGAAGGGCTAGTTAGAAAAACAGTCGATTGCAGGTTGTGTATAACATCGATCCACACACCAAGTCATGTTGGTGTGAAAGCACCCTCAAAATATATAGTTTTGGGGCACCCCAGATGCCAATGCTATGGGGACATGAGGCTGAAACGATAACAAACTTTATCGGATTCACTCAAAAACATTGCTGCGTGGACGGGGCCTTGGGCTATGGCTACACAGCAACACAACAAGGTTCACACACAGGCAAAGATTAAGAGTTACCATCAAAAGATAAAAATAAATCTTGCTCCTTTGCCAAATGACTTTATAATATACAGTTGGTAAAATAGAAAAAGGTTCTGTAACTTTAAGAGACACCTGCACAAGGTATTCTGGGATGTGCTGTTGGTTTAGGGTGACCATATGTCTGGACAGACGGCTCTAAAATTGGACTGTCTGGACATATGTCACGCATCCTCAATGTTTACATTTCACCCTAAGGACAAAATGTAAAAAGTGAGGACACGTGACAGGCGTCCGGACAGTCTGGTTTTAGTGCCTTCTGTCCGGACATATAGTCACCCTAGGATCTCTAGTACGTACAGCAGTATTCAGTACAGCTGATCTAGTAAAAGTACACATTCATAAACCACATGTCGTCCCCTCTCTTTAATGCCTGTCAGGTTTAAAGGTCACATCAAAACAGGAACCAGGATGTGATATGTTTCGTTGCATTTTTCAACACTGCCACTAGATGTCAGTAAAGAGTAATGCTGAATTTTACTTTCAATGACTTTGTAATTGATTTATTGCCGTTTTTAACATTTTTACAGCGTGCGCCCATGGCACTACTTTAACAATAGATTTTAAAGGCATTTGCTAAACAATAAACATGTTAGATCATTAACTTGAAACAGGTTTTACTTCCTGAAATCTGTCTGTTCATATCAGATTTGACTGGGATTACACTGTTCATGTTTGAGTGTAAACCTGAAGTAATATGAGTTTTAATAAATCCTAATTTTCCTTTCTTAAAAGGCAGGGTTAGCATCTTCAAAATCTAAATTGTAGCTTTAAAAAACTGTGTCTTAGTTAAAAAGGTTTATTTGAGGTGAATGTAATGTCAGTGTTTCACTGAACTGAAAACCAGGTGTATTAGAAACAATTACAAGATTTCAAGATTAGACTATTTTATTTCATTGTATTTTTGCTTTGTATTTCTCCCACTCACACACTGTCATTGGGAGTCCAAGCTCAATTTGCAAAACCCAATACTGATTTGGATATGACATGAGGAGGTAGGGATATGAGAGAAGAGGGGAAATGAGAGTGCAGGGAGAAGTAGGAGGCAGGAAATACAACAAAAGCTGTGAGTGGAAACAGGTAGAGCTGGTTTGTCTGTGTTCCCGCCTTCTTTATGTAGGAGGACTGCATTGACTGGAGGCAGTGAGTTGTGAGTATCCACTGAAGAAGAAAGGAAGAGAAAAAAAGAGTAGTAATGGCTGTGAATAAATGCATCAAATACCTCCTCTTCATCTTCAATCTGCTCTTCTGGGTGAGTCAGAGGAACATACATATATATATATAAACACCTTTACACCAAAATTGTGTAACTGTTGAGTTTAAAGAATGTGAATGTTGCAGTCGAAGGTTTGACATTTTCTCTATTTAAATATTTGAGCTAAGGTTGAATATAGGATTTGTGTGATTCATGATGTTAGGTTCTTCAGAGGCAGCTTTATTGTCATTTGACATATAGTTGTATTTTGTACAGCTTCTCCAGAGCCATACTGGATGCAGCCATTGTATCCAATACTGGATCATTTTTCAGCACTACCATTCGTTTTGAAATTAGAAGAACATTAAGTACAGAGAGCACACGATAAGCAATCATATATATTACATCAAACATTGGAAAGCATTACACAGTGAAGTATGTTACTAGTCTCACAGATGAAGCTGTGGCTGCCTTATATTTGATTTAATATACTTTTTAAATTTCTTAACATTTGTTTCAATCCTTTGTTGGGTTTCATATGTTATTACTCTACTTCATTTATTTACATATTTTAATCAATTTCATGTCTTGTTTGGTCCTTTCTTTCTTTCTACAATAAGCCTTTTTTTCTCTTCATATCACAGAGGCAGAACAGGTTGTGTTAGCTCTGCCGCCGCCCTCCAAACAAAAGTTTGCTCAGTTTCAAGGCGTGGCCTGGTACACATTATGACATCTGTCATCTGTAGCTTTATCTCTACTCTATTTGTGGTTACATCTAAATCACTGTCATTGCTCAATAGTGTCTACAAACAGTATTTGGTTTATACAGAATCACAATTATTCCCTAAATGTTTGTTTTTACACATTCAGTGGAAAATATGATTCATATTCTTGCATAGTCTCACATTCTCTGCTGGGAGTTTCCCATAAAACCCCAAACCATGACCATGTTGGTTAATCAGTAGCTCAATGTTTTGCTTTAATACACACTTGACTATTACTGAGACATGGAGGGTTTTATTATTACTACCCCCCAAGTGTCTTAATATATTAACTTGAGTTTTCAGAAATGTGTACTTTCTGAAACAGGTCCATCCATTACTATAGTAACAAGTGGTGATTGGAACAACAAACCCTGCCCCCCTTTGCACACATTTGACCTAATTTGTGCCATCTCTTATCATTGTGAAAATTTTTGTTGACTGTGACTTTAACCTTTGATCTACATTCACCAAAATTTAAGGGGATTTATTCTGGACTACTACGCACCGTTTCTGAAAATTTTAGAGAAATTGGTCCAGTAGTTTTTACATAAAGCGGCTTAAAAACAGACAGTTTATTCCTAAGCACTACATGCATATTACTTATACATATATTCTTCAACAACAGTATAACAATTGTTATCAAGCTCTTGCCCGTTGATATTTTATTCATAATCACTTTATGGAACATGAAATACACTGAGTTATTGCAACAAAAGGTCAGTTTTGTTCAGTACTGATAAATGTACCAAGTAATCTTTGATACAGAATGTAATCTTTTTTTAAATATGTGATACTGGCTTTGGCTTCTGTGCTGCTGCTAGAAATCTTACACTTGTCATTCACATACAATTATTTCAGACACTACGAGACTTGTTTTTGTTGGTGTTTCTAAGTTAACCTATAAATACACTTAATTTGTCTCTATATTTATCTTAGTTATGGGTCTAGTCAGAGACCCTTAACTTAATAAGGGCTTTCAGAATAAAATATTAATTTATAATGACCAACAAACAGCTAGTATGTTACAAATGTACATGTTAGTCAGCAGCTAATTAATGGTGAATGTGTCTTTATATAAAGTGTTACCAAGACATTAAGTGTAGGCTAGAACTATGTTAAAAGTCAGGCACATATTATGTAACTGTGTTTGTTGTCGGTAATTTGATAACATGATAGGTCTGTTTCTGAGACACCATGGTTATGTGATATCTGTTAAAGATGAAGACAACAATAGTGAATGAATGAATGAATGAACAGAGGTTTGGAAAGAACAGACATGAAACCACAAAAAGAAAACCCATTTAGGATGAACTCATGTTCAGCCAAAGCTAAATAAACATGGATTGGGTTTTTTATGAGTGTTGTAGAATTGTATAAAAATAAATAATCAGTCTACCCACCCCCACTTCAATCTCAGTGTTAAAAAATCTATGAAGCCTAAATTAAGATTTTTTTTTTTTTTTATGCATATGTCTTCAAACTAATTTCTGTGGCTTTGAACAGCAGAGGTGTCATACGTATTCCCATTCATTCCACAGGTAGAAATATAGATGCTACTGTAGAGTTTCAAAAGACTTCTGTAGAAGTTAAAGTATCAACTCAAGTAAAAATGTTTTTAAAAGAAAAAAGGAGTACCCTAGATAAAATAAATATAAATATCTATCTAAAAATGGCATAATGTGCAGGGTGTAAAACAATAAAACATTTAAAAAATAAACTAAAAACACCATATTAATCAGATCTATCTGTTAATACCATCTGGCAGTTTTCACTGCTATTATGGCTCTAGGGTAAAAACTTTTTTTTTTGAAATCTCTTTGAAATTTTACATTGCAGTAAATGGAGAATATATTTCAAAGTGATCCAAAATCCAGGATCTCTTCTGGATCTTCACCAAAATCTATCTGATTGAAATCGAAATCTGTCCCTAACCTTTTGAGTTATGTTGTACACAGACAGACAGACAGACAGACAGACACCAGCAAAAACATCACCTCCTTGGCAGAGGTAATGAAAAACAAAAACTGACATGTTGATGAAAATGTCAGTTTTCTGTCTATTATTAAATGAATATGAACCAACTGTCTCCATCCAGTGTCATTGATCCAACTCGATGGGTTTTTACAGGCGAATCAATGTCATAGAAAATGACAATGTTTCCATGGTAACTATGGAGCCTCTGAACATTCAAATGGGTCATATCTGATGATTATGAAAAGATGACTAATTGCATTTTACACCAATTATTATATGGATTCTGAGTCAACAGGTATTAAACATTTTAGATCAGTAGATGCTTTTGGTTGCTGGTCAGTGTTTGGATTTTTATGAAAAATAGTTACTCCAGTAAAGTATAGAAACACATTTTGTACTTATCTAAAGTAACAAAGTATTTGTAATTTATTACCTGACATCTCTGTCTCAACACAGTATATTTTTTTGTAAAGACCATTGAGGTGAAGCTACAAACTTTTCCAGAAATACAGAGCACAGTCTGATGGTGGTGTCATTTAAACTGCAAGAACACAATGTTGAAATAACAGCTCATTTGCTTTAAAAGAAAAAAAAAAATAATGAAGAAGTAAACATTTAACAATTTAAGATTTTAAATATGTAAACTGAGTGGCTGTGGTTCAGTTGGTAGAACAGGTCGTCCAATGACAAAAGGGTTGATATTTCAAATCCTAGCTCTGGCTCTTCACATGTCCTAGTATCCTTGCAAATGTTTGAAGAGAGGTTTGTAAGCCGCAGTCCATTAACTGTTTACATTCAATGTTACATCTACATGTTTAAAATGTTACATCTACATGTTTAAAATGTTACATCTACATGTTGTTCTGTAAATATATTTACAATTTCATGTGTGATTTTCACAGCATTTTTCTGGCAACCACAGCTGCCAATTTTTCCCTCATAAAAAAACCCAACAGGATTTCTTTTTAAAATGTACAATCGAAACCAATCCAACGTCCAGTTTTAGCTCACGATGAAAACAAACCTGCTGCTGTATGAAAATCAGGTTATTTCAGGCCCACTCTCTCATTCCCAGAAATGACATTAAATCGATGTTAAGTTGATTGGTGCCACTCAGTGGACATGATGTTTACCTAATGATGGTGATGCTATGGGTGGGGTAGGCTCATTATTTACAGTAAAGCTTGTTCAACTATAGATTGTAACTTGCAGCTTTATAACATTAAGCGGTTGTTTTCCATCAGCTCTGCAGACAGAAACACTAACCCAGAAGATGAACAGGAATCAGACAGCGATGATGCATTTAAAATCAGTGAAAGTTTTCTCTACCTTTTCTTCAATTCACTTCTCACATAAATGATTGTTAAACTTGTTGTAAAGTGTGCAGAGTGTTGATGAGCTATGATTCTCTAAAGCATCATGGCTTTTACATTGCTCACATCTTTCTTGCAGCTTTAAGGTCTTTCTGTTTGGCTTTTATGGCCTGAACCAAAGCACAGGACCAATTATCTGCATCTGTCTCTGCACATTAACATTAGGGCCAGAGTGCAGAGCTCATATCCTCCCTGTAGAATAATTGTCCAGATGATGGGGATATGTGTCTGCTCTAATGGAAGTGGTAGTTTAACCAGAGGTCCATAATATTTGGACGTCTTCTCAGAAAAAAATAAAAACTATAAGCAGATAACAGTGTGGCTAACTGATGCAGGAAAGTGTCCAACAAAGGAAAACAAAAGCACAGGATGATATATCATTCTGAAATAAAGTGCATCATCAACCAAGTGATACTGTTCTCATGATACAGTAGTAACATTTGCATGATGTTTTTTAATTCAAAATTCTTTATTCAGAATTAAGTAATTTGGAATTAAGGCTATTTCTTTCGTGTTTACATGGACATGTTAATTCTGAATAAAGGTTTACATGGGAAACAGGTCTATTCCACTCTAGTTAATTGGGTTTTAAGAATTGGAGATACAGAGAGTTCTGATTGGACAGAACAACTGGTTAATGTCTGGATGTCTACCGGGAGAAAATGATCTCATCCACTTCCTGTTTTGTGTTCGTTTCAACAATCAACATGTTAGACCAGATACTATATGTGATTTTTGCATCTATTTTTGGGATAATTACGAAGCAGCAGCTTGACTGAATCAACCATAGAAATTAACATACGAATGCTGGCAGCAGAATATATGTGATCACAATGATATCAGGAGTATGTGCAGTACAGAATGACAGGAATAATGTTAAAGCAGAATTTACTGTTTACATGGCAGAGGAATTATCAAATTCGGAATTAAGATTGGAAAAAA
The DNA here is from genome assembly GCA_020466265.1 of Siphamia tubifer. Classification (NCBI taxonomy): domain Eukaryota; kingdom Metazoa; phylum Chordata; class Actinopteri; order Kurtiformes; family Apogonidae; genus Siphamia; species Siphamia tubifer. The sequence goes on along the minus strand of CM035794.1, from coordinate 39,829,956 downwards.
ACTGAATTTATTCGGAATAATGTTTAATTCGGAATTATCATTTTCAACTGGAATTAGGTGTTTACATAGTCATCTTAAAGAGGAATTAAGTTTTATTTGAAATTAAACAAGAATAAAATCTCCCATGTAAACAGACAAGTGAGATAGAAATCATGTAGCCATGACTGAATAAACCAGTACGTTCCAAGAAGCTGTGGTTTACAGTGGTTTTAGCCAAGGTGTGAAAACTGGCTTCATGATTATAATAATCCACAAACCAAGGTACGGTTGTTCTTGTAGAGCGACTGCCAAGAAACACAGTCGCAGTTGTGAGCACACTCTAAGAATGGATGCAAATATTAGTTTAATGTGGAGTTGTTGAAGCAATGTTTAGTTGTGTTTGCATGTTGCTACCATCAGACTGTTGGACTGCTTTGAGTGTATTTTGATTGTGTAATATGAAGAGCAGGTATGTGGCTTCAGGAGGATCTGTAGCTAGTTGTGATTAAGGTGAAGGGGCCATCATACATTCCATTCACATTCAGAGTTTTTGTTCAGTTTGTTTAACCTATAAAGACCCAAACAGCAACTGGTGACCAACATTAGTACTGATTTAAAATGTTTAATAACTTCTGAAACACTAAAGCTTTCAAAACATATAAAAAATGTGTGTAAAATGCACTTTGTCATCAGATGTCACTCATTTGGACATTCAGAGGCTCTGCAGTTACCATGGAAACTTATATACAGTATGAATTCACCAGTAAATCTCAGGACAATATACTGTGGATGGAGACACTTGGTTTAATGCTCAGTTATGTGTATGTTTATATATGTGCTTAAAAAAAGAACTTCTTATTCATTTTCCTGCTTTTTTAAAATATTTTAAATATAATAACCCATAACTTTCATCTGAAATGTCATGAACATGAATATGATCAGTAAATTAAATAAAGAGTAGTACACGATTTTCACAGGAAAAAAAAATGCAAAACAGAAATTGTTATTGTTAGAAATGATGACAATCATTCAAGAAAGGTGAAATATAGAGACAAATTCATTTGGGAACTGCCACAAACGTAACACCAGGTGTGTACATTGGAAAAATCCAAATCTTACCAAGAGTTTTTTTCATTTTTAGGGAAAATGTCTCATAAAACTTAAAGTAAGACTTTTTTCATGCTCATTCGGTACGATCCATGTGGAGGTCCATATGTTCTGTAGTTACCATGGAAACACTGTAATCTTCTACAACATTGATTCACCAGTAAAACCCATGGAGTTGGATCAGTGACAGAGGATGGAGACACTCATTTTATGTTGACGTAATTAAAAAAATCAAATCTACATGATTAAATATAAGAAAATACCTGATTTTCACTTTGAAATGCAAAATTCAGACCATAGTATTAGAGAAAATGATGATAAATCACCTAAAAAAGATTAAATACTACTTTATCCCACTCCTTTTTGAATATTCAAATGACGTCCTATTTTGTTTTCATGTACATGCTTTTGTTATTGTTTTGCTATCTGTTTAATGTTCAAGGACTAAGTAGGATTATTGTTTCATTGTTCGTATTTGAAACAAACTAAAGTAAAATAGAGATTGTTTTGATGACTGTCACACTGGGTCTTTACAGTTTAAATGAAAGCATTACTGTAATAGTGAACAGCTGGCCACCCTGCCTGTCTCTGCACGGTTATACATACATTGATGTCAATTACTTATTTATACAATAGTATAAGCCTGGTTTTACCATGACTTTACTTGACTTATGACTTTAATTTGACATTTACTTTCAATACAATTGACTTCACAGTTCTTTGACATTTACACTGTCCACACATGTCAATGGAGTTTCAGTGAGGCACCGTGTTGCTGATTAGTTATCTTAAATTCCGCACGTCACCAGGATGTTCCAACATGTTCAGGGACTCCTCAATGTTAAACAAAAAGTACATTTCATTATGAAAACAGTCCCTCTTTCTAACTAAGCTCAAACCTAACCCTTGTTTTAAAAACCACCTAAGGTAATCGTACTACTGTAACTGTGTGTGTACAGTAGGTAGTAGTTGTGCAATGTCTGCTCAGTGTTTTGGGTTTGCATTGAATCCAACTGATCTGTTTGTATTTCCGTGACTCACTGGATTACCTATGAGTCAATGCTGAGGAATCAAGCACTCCGACTTGTTCAGTTGACATGGTGAAACAAGGAGCAATTCAGTGAATGATCTATAGTCTGACAAATAAACTGTAAAATTACAACCAAGGTAATTTAACCTCAATGATTAATTGGTCTTTTTGAATGTGATATGTGCTAACACAGCTAATGTGTTGCTGCAGGCACACAGGGAGTTTTCCACACCTGATCTTAGATTGCTATGCTGTACTACAGATTTTGTATGTGTATGAATACATGTGACTGTGCTCATACACTCATGCAGGTTTCAGTCTTATTTACTCTGGAGATGTGTCGTCAATAAACGAACTTAAGCTCAGGGTGACCGTGGCTCAGCTGGTTGAGCGGCTCGTTCAAAAACTGAAGGGTTGGGGCTAGTCAATCCCACTCTGTCCCATACGCCGTCTGCATGGAGAAGAGTTCATGTGAAACTGACGTTACTTTCTTAATGGATTGGCCTTTCATCAAAATGGGTCTCGCAGATACCCCAAAACGATCTCTTTGGAAAACAGGTCCGTCCCAGAGTGGGAAGATCTGGATACGGTGAAAAAGCTGAAAAGAAAGCATGGGGGCAAAATCCTTATAAACGTTGGTCATTGTTTTTCTAAGATCTGAGCAGCAGTTAAATCTGTATATAAGGGCAGGTGTCTGAACAACAAACCCATTGTGAGCAGAACAATGGAGGCCAGATCTCTACCATCAGCATGTTTACCTTTGTGTTTGTCGTTCAACTGATCTGAACTTTACTAACACCAAACACTCTAAACTCTCTGAGTATATACTAGGAGCGAATCAAAAAGGACAATAGAATCACAATCTACTTTCTCTTACAAGAAAGCTGCAATATGTGTAGAATTGTTTGTGAATGTATTTTTTTTTTTTAATATATTTGACATCAAACCATTGTGACAACTGCATCTCAGTATACTGAAGTAGTGTTTTTAATGCACAACTGAGGTTGTTTCTGATTGGTTAAACTCCATATCAGACTGTGGTGAAACTGGCTTCACTGGTAAAGGTTGAGTGTTAAAGTGTGACTCACATAAACCTCTTATCGTGAGGAGATGTTTTTCCATTGGGTTTGTGTAATTGGAGAATAAACAGTGCAAGGGTGTGTCTGCTGCCTGTTTGTCGTCATCTCCTGGCTCTAAAGTGACTGCACACCCACTCATCTAGACCTCCTGTCACCCTGAGGAGACAAATGGTGCTTCCTCATGACTAAGGACATTGCCCATGTGCCATGATGCGCCCCGTGAAGTGTAGGTTAGGATAGTTAGGATAGTATTAGTGAAGTTTGTATGAGATTTCACGCACGTTATTTGTGAAAAGATATTTTAGAGGTAAAGTCCAAACTTATTTCCATGAGATTTCCCCAATTAGCCTGGCCCAATAAGAAGTGACAAATGATGTTGAAACAATATCATTTTGGAATAATGCTCGTATCTATTATTTTTGGTCTTTTGTGTAAAATAAAACCTGTCTCACAGCAGAAGTCATAGGGTTCAGATCTGCCTGACATGGTAAAACAGCCAAAGTCTGTTCTAAACTAATTTATCTTTAGTTGTTTCCACAAACCCCAAAGTCAAAAAAACTAAACCCCTCCTGAGCCCTCCTACCTTTTAGATTAATGATTTCATTGTGTCTGCTTTTCTTTTCTTTATTATTATTATTATTATTATTGTATGTTATTATAGGCCTGAATGTTTTGATATCTTATCTTACTCATCCTTGTGGGGTTTTTTTGCTATTTGAAGCTGGCCTTATTGTTGCACAATTTCTAATAAACTAATTTAGTAACAAAAACTTCATATGGAAATCCAAGTCAAAGTAAAAAAGCACTCAGAGAGCACAGACTCTGCTAAGGCAGATCAACACCCCCCACCACCCCATCCACTGATCACCACCAAAATGTTATCATCTAGCCTTGTGCCACTATCAACTGTTCCTGAAGATTTCAGCCAAATCTATCTTTAAGTTTTTGAGTTATGTTTCACACAGTCAAACAGACAAACACCAGCAAAAACATTAAAACAAAAACATAATCAGGCGGCCCTTTGTTGAAAATCAATCGTCCATCTAGTGACAGTCCAGCTGTATTTGCTACTGAAGCTATTTGTTTTGAAAGTGCTGCTGACATTGTGGTAGCCATTCATGGTAGCAACTCGCTCAGCCATTGGTCAATTTGTGGTAGTGATGTGTGAAAAAAGCTTGCATTAGATGTTATGAGTCAGAACTCATAACATTCAACGCAAGCTATTTTCTGTTTTTTTTTATGTATGTATATATATATATATATATATATATATATATATATATATATATATATATATATATATATATATATATATATATATATATATATATAAATCGCACCCTGAATATACCCATAAAGATAGGAATACATGCACGCACGCACACACACACATACACATACACGCACACACACACACACACACACACACACACACACACATACACATACACGCACACACACACACACACACACACACAGGTTGACTGAACAGTCTAATGAACAGTGTAATAGTCACATTCACCTTATTTTTCTTAATCTTACCTTATATATATCATATATTACTAGCATATATATACTTATGTTTTATTCATATTTCACATTTGTATACAGAGTTAACTTTTTGTGTACTTTAGTCATTTTTGTAGTACTTTACTAGCACATGTGTATTTAAGATTTTTTTCTTAAAGCTTTCATACTTTGCTTATATTTTTCAGTGTTTCTTCTGATATGTTTTACACTCATTTTTGCACTAATTGCATGGTGGTGCAGTGGTTAGCATGCATACCTCACAGCAAGAAGGTCATTAGTTCAATTCCCACACCAGACCTTTCTGTGTGGAGTTTGCATGTTTTCTCCATGTCTTTCTGGGTTTTCTCCAGGTACTCTAGTTTCCTCCCACCATCCAAACACATGCACTGATAGGTTAATTGGTTAATCTAACTTTCCCATAGGTGTGAATGTGAGAGTGATTGTTTGTCTATATATGTTCAGCCCTGAGATGAACTGGAGACTCATACAGGGTGTACCCCACCTTCACCCATTGTAGCTGGAGCAGGCCCCCAGTGACCCTAGTGAGGATAATGTGTGTTCAGATGATGAATGAATGTTAAAGGCTGTGTGCAATTTCTTCCTTGTATGTATAATATATTTACTGGTAGTTAAGAAATAGAATACAACCATTCTTACACAAGGCAATTTAAAGTGCTTTACCAAGACATAAAGTTACATTAAAACAATGGAAAAATAAAATGTTAAACAAAAGGAAAATGCAGAAAACATTGCATTAAATAAATTAAAACAGGAATAAGATATAGTTAAAACAAAAGTTAAAAACAGTCTTGACTAATATTAAGAATTTAATGTTAAATGATTCAAGTTAAAATGATAAGTTACAATGTGGTGACAAAAGGGCTGTAACTGATATGAATTTGAATGTTCTGGAAAATGTGCTTGATGTCTCCTTCATATTGTTTATCTGAGTTAGTGTGTTTGGCCGAGCTGCAGTCATGACCTCGGTTTTCCGGCTCTGTCTTTTGTCGGCGTGTGCTGACAGCGCTGATGATGAAATATTGATGGTGGATAATTACTCGCAGTAGCTTGTTTGTGTCGGCTAACTGTCTGGATATGGTATAATATATGCCAGTCATTGGACCAGAACCCCACCCACCACTAACAGCTGGCTCCTCAATGTTTTGTCAGACCTTTTCCCATCATTTAAAGATAATCAGATTTTTTTTTTTTTTCAAACTACATAGACGGAGATGAGACACAGCCAGAGCCAAGTATACATTGCTTTAGTTGGTATCTGGTTTCTAGTGCAAATATTTTCTTGTTGTCATTCATTCTGTCACACTGTAAGCAATGAAATCCATTGTCTAGCTTTAGTAATTTTTACCACATAATAAGGAAACTGAGGGAGAACAGTGGACTATAAAAACACTTTCACTAAGGGATATGTCCACTTAAGTTAAGCTTCAGCTTTTTCAAAATGATTAAATAGTTTTTTCTTAAATTAACTGTGGATTTAATCCCCTCTAACCTGCATTACTGAGGGCTGTCTAGTATTGATCACATGCAACAGCAGTAAACAGGCTGTTTTATTACCCATGTCTGTACCTGCACCTGACTGCTGAGCCAGTAATGCCCTGGTAAATGAAAAGCTGAAATAAAGTATAGAGCACAGCATGTTATGAAAATGTTTCCATCAACACAGGAAACTACACAGTGCACAACAGAAGTTTATCTTTAAAATATGGAGAACAATTTTTCTACAGACAAGAGGACATGACCACATCATTAACAATGTAGAGACATGTTCATGGTAGAATATTGTTCCATTTTTTTTGCTTCCAATTGTTTACTTATTCAGGGAAATGACCAACCATAACTGATTTAATGAACTATTTTAAGTTTCACTGTACCAGCCATGTGTACTTAGACTTGCATGGCTTAATCTTTGAGACACACATATGCTACTGGCAGGGGGAACACATGTCATTCAGGAGGGGGGACTGATCTGCCTTGGCGGAGTCTGCACTTTCCAAGTGTAGTTTCCTCCTGCTGTACACTGAATGAAAGTAAAAATATAAAGGCAAGAGAATCAGGGATGTTTAGCAGCAGTTCTGTGTTTGTCCTATAGATGGTACCAGAGGACAGAGCAGAGGTCTGAACTGGTTTTAGTGTAAAAACCCTCCATATATTCTGTTACTCAAATGTCCTCTTTCTCTTTTTTTCTCCAGCTGAGCGGATGCATCATCCTGGGTGTAGGTATTTACCTGAAGGTCAACAAGGATGATAACTCGGTGAGACTCAATCAAATTTTTTAACCTGCCTTTTGCTTTTTAATCTGTTTTGTTGCTTTGTTCATACTCTCTCCTGTTTGATGTATGGTGTCCTTGAGTGACAAGAAAGGTGTATATATATATATATATATATATATATATATATATATATATATATATATATATATATATATATATATATATATATATATATATAAGCTCCATTGAAATCTTGACTTTTGATAAATAAAGTAAATGATATATAACACAGTAATTCAATGCTGTCGTATATCATTTGCTTTATTTAATGGGTATAGAAGCTAGACTAAGGCCTACTGATGTTATTGCCTTTCACCAGGTTTCTTTGGTCTAATGAAACACATCTTTTAAAAAAAAAAGTTACAACTGTGTATAGCAAACATTTCTGCTAACTGTGGGGACTGTTTCCAGAATGTTTGGGAATACACCCACTGGTGGATCACCTCATTCTTCTGATTTTTCTGCAGATCACCAGTGAAGCTCTACCGGGCATCGACCTGATGATCGCCATCGGAGTCATCATCATGGTGCTGGGTTTCCTGGGCTGCTGTGGCGCCATCAGAGAGAACCGCTGCATGCTGCTGTTGGTAAGAATATGGCAGTGACTTTACCTTAAAAATCTTCACAAATGCATCAGTGTTTACATCAGTCAATTTCTGTATTGATTTTGTAATGTTCTTATAGACGTATCAAATGTTTTAGTGTTATACATAAACACATGAACTGACTTTTAACCCTACAACAGGAAAAATCCACTACTGCCACAATCTGTCTGTTTTGACAAATCCTATACTAACCTAAAGTATGTTATAGATGCTGGCAATATAACAATTACTCAATTAAGACAAAGAAACTAATTTGACAACTGATTAATTAGTAGTGTTTTAATGCAAACATGTGAAAAAGACAAATACAGTTTTTTTTCCTCTGTATTATTATAAGCTTATATTAAAGGCTAACATATCTTCATAAAATAATATTGGATTCCCCTTAAATAGAGCATTCATAAAGGCTACATTTATTTTGATGTAAAAAAAAAAAAAAAATTTTTAGGGAAGCATGTACAGGTTTATTGTTTAACCTAATGTCCTTTCTTCTTCTGTCATTCTCATGCCTTCAGTTCTTCATCAGTCTTCTCATCATCTTTATCCTCCTGCTGGCAGCAGGCATTCTGGGAGCTGTCGATGACAATAAGGTACATTGAGAACTGACCTGTAGTGTTGTCAGTTTGTTGTAGCGATAGAGCTTTTAATTGTGTGTTTAATATTTTTCCAGATGGAGACATTTATGAAGGACCGTGTAAAGAAACTGACCCCGCTATCCAATCAACCTGAGCACGTGATAAAAGACCTGGAGAAACTACAGACTAAGGTAAAAGTTGCACACATACATTTAGTGGGAATTGACAGTCATTTGTATTAATGTCTAACCAGTTCCACTGTGGTCTTTTAAAGAAGCAAACTTATAAAACTTGGACCGATCTGTATTTACATTGATCAGCCATAACATTCTGACCACTGACAGGAGACTTTTTAGATTATATCATCACAGTGTTGCCTTTCACTGGATTGACTATATTAGGCAACAAGTGAACATCAGACATCAGTGGTGTGTCAGACCAAATTGCAATGACCTGTGGGGTCCCCCAGGGGTCCATCATGGTAGTCCTCTTGTTCAATCTTTCCATGTTGTCCTTCAGTTGATTAACATACCAGCAATAACAATCAGATTTACATCTCACTAACAGCAGGTGAACATGGGCTTGTGGACTCACTGTGTCACTGCTCAAACAGATCAACTTTCTACATCTAAACTCAGACCAGACTGAAACCATTGTCTTTGGCCACAAAAACCCAGAGAAAGTGTTATCAGTGACCTGGAATCCCTTCAAGATGAATCCTAAACTGTAACAGCCACATGACATCAATAACATCATCAGCCTTTTACCATTTCAAAAACATTACCAGAATCAAAGGTTTACTGTCTAAACCAGGCTTATACTGATACACACATTTATCTAGAACAGGTTTGATTACTGTAACAGCCTTATGACTGGACTCTAAACCAGCTGTTAGACAGCTGCAGTACATCCAGAACGCTGCTGCTAATGTTCTGACTAGAAGCTGGAAGTACCACCATATTAGTTCTTCCTGTCGCTCAGAGAATAGACTTTAAAACAGCTCTGCTTGTCATGGTCTAACACCAAAGTACATCTGTGACATATCCCATATGAACCATCTCAGACATTGAGAACCTCATGGACTAGTCTTTTGCTGGATCCAAGAGTCAGGACTATGCAGGGTGAAGGTGTATTTCAGTTCAGTTCAGCTCCAGAACAGTCTTGCTGATGATGACAGACAGACCTCTACTCTGACAATGTTTAAATCTCAGCTCTGTTCAGCTGTGCACAGAGCAACTGAAAGGGTTCCATCTGCTCTTATACTTTATTTTAAATGGTAAATGGACTGCACTTCTATAGCAGTATGTATAAGTAATGTGTAGTATTAGCACAGGGGTCAGCAACCTTCAACACTTAAAGAGCCATTTGAACCCTGTTTCTATGGAAAAGAAAACACTGGCAGCAGCAAATACTTGACATCTAAAATGAAAAAAGAAAAAGCCAGGGAAAATATTTAAACAACTTCCCTTTCATGCTTGGGGGTTCACTTGAGTCATACTTATTAATGCTTTGATGACCCTTTTGAAGATGGGCTGACTGATCTATAGTGAAGAGAACACTTGCTTTTTCTTACCTTTACACTGGTTCAGTGTAAAGCAAAGTCACTCCAGACCCAGTTAATCTTTGACCTGTGGGATCTTGTCATATATGTTTTTTTTCTCCTTTTTCCACACTCTGAGCCTGTGCGTTCAGGTCCATGATCGTTAACAGTCCGTCGTGCATTCGGATCCAGGTCCATCACCAGGTCTTCAGTTTTTTTTTATTTTCTTACATAACTCCATACTTGACCTTGCTGCGGTTGAAAGTTATGACAAATAGACGGTATTTTGGTAGATATACAGTAGCATAAATGAGTATGACATTTATTTTGAGCAACCAAAAACAATAAAATATATTTATTTTATGAATATTTCAATGTTTCAAGATCACAATTTAGGACTAAAATAATAATAAAAAATGAACACAAATAAATGACACTTCAATTCAATACTATTATTATTATTTTCACAATTTATTTTCTCAAGCCACAGGATGACTTTGACCAATCAACTCTCTGAAGACTGATATCAGTTGATTAATTGCATGGTGTGCTGCTGCTTGGTTGGAACAAAAACCTGCAGCCACACTGGCCTTTTGTGGAATGATTTCCCCATGCCTGGTGTAGATTATAAAGATTTGCTCCTTTCCTGATTTTTCTATTCATAACCAATCATCTATTTTCTTTGTACCTTGTATTCTGTCATATGCAGGTATATTTGTGCATTCATTCATTAATTCTATTACTGCTCTACCAAGTCATTTTTAGATGTTTTCACAGTATCTGCTGTATATAGAACACTTGTGTTTTCATTCCAGCTGAAGTGCTGTGGTCTGCTAGAAGGATCTAGAGACTGGACTAATGTGCCTGATTCCTGCCGCTGTAACTCCACTGATACAGCCCCTGGCTGTGAAACCTCCTCCCGTGTCTTCTCCACGGTGAGAACACCAAACACTGTGGACTGTTATTGTATTATGTCTTGATACTTGATTTAGTTTCAGACAGTGTCAGAATTTGACAAGTAATCATTACTATTAACTTGTTACTTCTAATTGCAAATCAATTACCAGTTGTATTCATCTCATAAACTCAGATATTAATCATTAATGTAATGCTTAATTAATGCTCCAAGGAAATGCATAGTAGATCAGGAGTGAGAAACAAATAAATTATTTGTCCTGTTACTACTGTATACTTGGGTACAATTTTTTTACTTGTCTAGTTTTAATGCTTTTGAGGAGAATTATTGATTATTTACATTTAGTGTTAATTAGCAACTTCACTAAAACTGTTGGGTTTCTTCTGTGTAGTATTTTTAAGGTCTTTGTCTTGAGGTAATCATGTATGACACATATGACCAGTGCTTTAGTAATAAACCTTAATTTAAACAAAGTTAACAAATGCAAAAGAAGATGTATCCATTAGCAAACATTATCAACAACTACCAAAACAGTGTAATAAAACTACAATTGATTTGCACATTTAAGTTAGTTTAAATGTTTTAGCAGATAGAATGGTCTTCATATTATATTAATATGATTTTAGGTTAGTTTAATTTTGGATAGAAATTCTTTAAAATAAAAAAAATAATCAAAATGCTTTCACGGGAAGATAAATACGAACTAGTTTTATGATTGCAATAAAAAAACATTTGGATTCATTTGGGTCAGATTGTATCCCTATGGGTTGAATTAACTGACATTTGACAAAGATGAGCATAATATTGACAGCAAAATGCAAAAATAATTATATCAGTGACATAATAATTGTTATTATTAGAAGTGGAGATGAGTGAATGCACATGAACATGTTTTTATTCATTTTCTTCCTCAGACCTGTACTGACCGAATCGTGGAAGTATTGAAGCAGAACATGAAGGTTGTTCTAGGAATCGCATTTGCCATTGCCATCCTGCTGGTGAGCAAACACACACATTAGGAAACACAAGCCAAATGCATCCCAGAGTAGGTAGTGTTTATAATACTGGATAAGGTTGGAGAGCTGCAGTTATGTTTATAGGTTTATTTACACTGTAGTGACAGAGGGAGGTTTTTTGGAAGGCAAGCGTAAGAGAAGGAGTGAAAGAGGATGCAGATGTATATAAAACAGGTCATAAAATAAACAATATCTGTCATCACATCTTAAATAGTGTGAGTGCAGTGGACACAAAGGCCTGTCTAAAAACATGACATACTGTACTATCAGCTTAGACAGTCTTTATTTGTGTTGCTTTTGCAGGGTTTAATGGATGTGATGTATTTTAAAAAAAATTTGCAGGAAATATGCGCACAGTTCTTGAACAGAAAAATAAAATCAGAACTACATACAGAACTACATTTACTCAAATCACTGTTTGTGCTTCAGAAACTGTTTGTCCGAATAGCATCAAAAGTTTAATGTACTTTCCCTTATGCACCATCGTTTAAAAAGCTAAAAATATGTACCATATATGACATAAACAGACTACAAATTAGTCTTTAGATGTATAACATAATACATAAATGTTCCTGTCTTCCTAAAATTTACCATAACACCTTCTTACTAAACTCAGATTTCCATAACCACCCCACACATCAAAGTCATTACTTAAGGCTAATTAATGCAAAAGTCAACCAACGACAATTTACTATCATGTACAGGGTTCCTGATGTTTGGAATAACTTCAACAAATCATTGAAATCACGTTCCTCTTTTACTGCTATCAAAGCTGATTTTATAAATAACCCCTCATTTTTCTAAGTTTTTTGTTTCTTTTTATTATTTTCTTATTTAACTCGTGTCCATGTGTTATTCTACTTATGGTCATTTGTTTTGTATTTGTGTTTTATTGTATTGTTTTATTGACTTTTTTAAGTTACTTTTCACATTTGATTCATTTTGAGTGTTAATTATCTTGATGAAGGGAGGCCTCTATTTAAGCATATTACGCTTTTGGCTTCTCTTGCACTGTCTTGTTTTTGTATTTTTACTGCTCATGTATTTGTTATCTTTTATAGTGTGCGTAATAAACTAACTAACTAAACAGCTTCTGCAGGTAAAGTCAGTATTTAGATTCAGTACATCTTCAACTCTGAAGCTGTCTGGATGTTTTTTTAATTGTGTCCCGTTGATCCCATAAAGTCTCTACAATAGTAGCTTTTTTCTGAAATGCATGATCACATATATGCATTTGTCATTCTTTGTTGTAATCTATATAAAACTAATCTATGCAGCAAATATGTAAACAGTATGAAAAATAAATGCATTATTTTGCATTTATATTGCAGTTCAAAAAATTTGCAAAACCTTTGGTTGTAACTGTAATGTTTAGTTGTAACTATAAAACTGAAATTAAATTAATTCCTAATTGTGTTTCTTTTCTTTACAGATTTTTGGCATGGTCTTCTCCATGATCCTCTACTGTCAGATTGGCAGGAAGGACACTGCCACTACAGCTTGACGCAACATGTAGCCACACCCCCTACTGGCTTGGCAATAACCAATCAATGTTGTCCAAAGACTTATATTCATTCCACCTCAATAACTTAGTAAGTTAACCTGCTGTTAATGTGTTAAAGATCGCACTGATGTTTTGGTGAATTTGCATTAATAACCTGGTGTTGTATGGAGTCCTAGAAGATATATTTGGCAAACGTGGCTGTGATGCTGGTGCAAAGACACCAATACGTAATACGTTTTTCATTTACTGTATCTATAATATATGAGATTTTAAGAATGAATGTATTGACGATCATTGTTTTATAGTGAGGTGATTTCCCAAAATGTCAGGATGTTCTTTAACATGTCACATAACCTTACGTTTTCTCAGAACAAACCAACAATTGAAACTTGTAGCTGTCAGAACACACTTTTCCTGCAGTAATCCCATTTTAGGATTTTTCTTGTCTCACTGAAGCTCAAGACATTATTCTTATTTTATCATATCAATTTTCTTGAAATATACTGAGTTGAAGAGTAATTATTTGAAAAATATTTGCGCCATATTTCATTGTGAATGTGTGCTGTTTGGGGACACATGAATGGGCATGTTCAAATTCCACTTTGATAGAAATTCACTATGATTAGATTATTAAAAGTAATATCATGTACTATACTTTAAAGTACCTCACTTTGTGAATGTGTTGTTTTTGGCACAAATGGGCTTCCATAAGTGCCTGTTTTAACATTGCTAGTTTTAGAAATGGGAAAAGTATAAAATATCTAAAACAAAATGCTTCTTTTCTCAGGAAGTTGAAATTGTCTAAATGACAACTGTTACTTTTTTTTTTTCTTGAATGTCTGCTGCTGAAGCATAACCTTAATTTTTCAGCTAATACTACTGCACAGATTTAATATCCTGTTGTTACTCTTCATTCTTGTTACACTGGTCTACAATTTTTTTTTCAAAAATCTTACATACCTTAAAATGAGATGAATTCTAAACGTGCTGCTTAGCTATTATTACTTCAAGGACGTTATGTTTTTTGTAGCATTGCTTTGTTTGTTGTTTGTGTACAACATAACTTGAAAACTAATGGATTTTGATGACATTTTCATGGTATGGTGGTAATGGGGAGATCAATAAATGATTAGATTTAGGTCATAATTGGCGGGGGGGGGGGGGGGTTTCAAGTCTTGTTGTACACAATCCAACAAACAAACAAACAAACCAACAAATAAACCATGGCTAAAACATAACCTCCTTGGTGAGGGTCTGTACTCTCACAATGCTTTTCTAGTTTTCAATGTATTTGATGAAGGGTTATTACACTTATGAATTACATTAATACAGTAAATGTATACATTTTCTACAACAATGAACCTGGAACCTTTTATTTTGGAGTTTTTTAAAATAAAAAAAACCAAAACATTTGTAGACCAGTGTTATTAAACCGCTTTCTTAAAACTTGTTGTGTTTGCACTCAGAATCGTTTTATGTTTTGCTTAAGAGACATTGTGTTTTTACAGACATTATGAGATTTAGTATTTTGATCATCTGACTAGTTTATGTGGAAAATCAAGTGTCATATTATGATTTATGTTGCAATCTACTGAGACAAGATCAGGAATGATTAAGTTCATCATAATTATTATAAGAACTTCTCTAACTTAATTTAAAAGTGCTAAAACATCATGAGATACTTGATGTCTTTCCTCATTTCCAATTGTGTTGCATTAAATAACTATAAAATGCATTTTAAATAGTATTCAGCCATTTCCTACGGACCCTTTCAACTACATTCCAGGACCTTATGGGGTCCCCAGGCCATACTGTTGTACACGTTGTGATGAAATATAACAGAGGACGTCTTTGTTTGCTATAACGACACTCTGTAGTCAATGCCTTTCTGTGCTGTTTAAACTGGTTTTGTCACTGTTCCAACTGTCAAAATACAATAAAAGATGAAGGGGAACTCTGCTGCAGCTGTCTGCCTCTGTCCTTGCTGCTGCTGAAGCTGTGAAATGTTCAATCCCTGATAAAGACCAGGACTCAGTTTCTCTACTCCTTATTCTCCAGATAGAAATAAACCATTTTATTACATGAATACAAGTAAGTCCTCAAAGTTGACCATTAACTACCAACAAACTTCCGCAGGATCCATTCTGTTCATCTAATAAAAACTGTTTATCAATGGAAAGTATATTAACAGTGAATCCTTTCTGGAGGAATAGTTCTGTTCAGCTGAGGTCAGTGAGTGATGACACAAACAAATAATCAACTCAAATACACCAAATTACATTCAAGATATACTGTATGTAATAGTGGATGCAGCCATTGTCGTGTCACCTCTCGTATTGTTGATGCCTTTGGTTACTATTTTAGATTTTGTGAACCATACTGAAGGCTCCATATTTGGATAAGGGGGTGATGCTGTGGAGGAATGAGGCGCTAAAATGAAGACATAAACTGTCACTGAGACTGTTTATATGACTGTAAAAATGGGATAACTGGGAGTTATCAGATCATAATCAGATCTAATGCATTAAAATTGTTTTTATCGCTACCATGTAAAGCGTCTTTGAGTACCTAGAAAAGCGCTATATAAATTGAATGTATTATTATTATTATTATTATTATTATTAACATGCACTTCAGAAATAAAATTATTGAGAAACCCTGGTTTACATGTTTCAGTACATTATGGGATGTGGCCGTACTAGGGCATTAACAACTTCAGTTTTTTTCAAGTCGACTTATCCATGGGCGTCACACCCGTGGGGGATGGAGGTGTTGCAACACGCCCACTTCTCCAACCAGCTGATTTCATACCCCCCACTTTTTCCTGAGGTTATATATTGTATCGTTACTGGATCTAGGAAACGGACGGAGAGTTGGTGTCACCTACTTTTTATTTCAGGACAAACTGTTACTGTCGGTCAATCACGCCAAACAAACATCAATAACATTGCAGGGCTGTTACAATATCTATGGTGTAAATTGTTTACCCGCCCGGGCGGCATAACAGCATATTTAAATGAAGCGCACCTCAGTTCGGGTAATGTAAACAGCTCTTCTTCGTGGTGTTAACAAACAGTCATCAACCAGTAAATAATGACAAATGTTGCCATTGTTAAACTAAGTTAACTAAACTATGTCTTGTTCTGTGACATATACCCTAAAACAGTGGTTCTCAAACTTTTTTCAGTGACGTTCCCCCTGAGGAACATATTTTTAGTCGTGTCCCCTGACATGGACAAAACATTTTTGTAAGAAAAAAGAGGTACAGTGTCTGTAAAATCAGCGTCTGATTTTTTAAATCCTTTTTATCTCATAATTTAGACTTTTTATCCAATAATTTTGACTTATGAATTGAATAAATGTTTAATTGAGGAAAAACACGTTTTTGTTATTATTTATGGCCATATATTACTTTTTTAATGTAATTTGTTTTGTCATTAATGGATAACTGTTTATTAATTTTACAATGATAGACATTTTGCTCATGTGCCACAACCTAGAACACGCCCACATTTTAAATGGCTGTGCTGCCCTTGGACTTATCCGTCAATAAAGTCGGAGTCGAGTCGACCGCGATGATCACATTGTTAGCTAAGGAACAACAGAGACACGCAGCTAACCCCCCCCCCCAGCAATGAGCAACTGGTATTAAAGTTCACTGCAACGTAACAATGTCCACTAACAAGACAGAAGCATCAACATTTTAACCCCAACAAAACAAAAGCTAACGTTAGCAAAGAGTTTTCTGTTACATTAAACTGCACAACATCAGTAGGTGAACATATGTCCACATTTTGTCTGGACCCACGGCTCTAAAACCGAACTGTCCAGACGTCTGTCACGGGTCTTCACTTTTCATATTAAGTGCAAAAAGTTTAAGGCAGCGGCCGACAAGACACACACCACACTGTCCACATCATGTTTGGAAAAAAGGAGCACGTTGTCTGCGCTGCTGCTCAGGTTAGCTAGCGGATGCTGCTTATAGCTAGCAAATGCCTCTTCAGATGGCCGTGCCATTTTGTTTTCATCTAAGGTGAAGCAAAAGACAGTGACAGACACACATGCGATGTGTGTCTGTCACTGTCTTTTGTTTTGTTAGCCCACCACAACTGAGAGAGAGAGAGAGAGAGAGAGAGAGAGAGAGAGAGAGAGAGAGAGAGAGAGAGAGAGAGAGAGAGAGAGAGAGAGAGAGAGAGAGAGAGAGAGAGAGAGAGAGAGAGAGAGAGAGGGGACAGAAATAATAACATGTGACTTGTCGACTCCTCCAAATTTCAGTCAACGTGTCTATTAATGCCCTAGGCCATACGGGTAATTATCACATGATTAATGCAGAAAACTCACAGAGATGATACAATTTGGAACAAATATTACAGTTTCAAGTTGTTTCACAAATCAGAAGGTGTATTTGCACTTTACCCGACAATTGGATTTTGAGTTTAATGAGAAAATTAAATGAACAAGGGAGTACAGCACAACTTGTTTTTCCCCATGTATAAAAGAACATCTTAGAAGAGACAATCATCAGTACCAAGAGTCCTGGTTGAGGGTCAGACTATATTCCCAGACAAAGACTGCTTGTTCGAATATTAGAAAAAAAAAACTGATAAATAAAAAATACACAAAAAAAAGAAAGAGAAAAAGAAAAAGAAAGAAAGAAGAAAGAAATTAGTCCACAAAACGTTTCTTTCTGTCTCTAAGCCATAGTTTTGGGTGATATTCTTTTGTTAGTTGCTCATTTCTCAGTCTTGTTACCAGTGACTCACTCCAAACTGGTTCATAATGATTGTGATGTGTTCAGTGTGTGTCAGGTTCTATTGAAATTAGATGAGAAAATGTTGAGCTCATTTGTTTACATTACAGGACCTGTCATGTGACTATTGCGCACATGTACATTGTGATGCTGATGCTCAAACAATATATTATGCAGTTCTAATTAGTAGGCATATTTACTTATTGGTTTAAAGTTTACAAACCAGGATTCAGTCTCAGTGTAAATAAACTCACACAGAAACGGGTTTTTTTTTTTTTTTTTTTTCCAGGCAGACATTAGGTGTGGCAGAATAACATTAGCACGGCTGTCATACATGGAAGTTCATGTCCTGTTATGCAGATGGTATGTGAATTTTAAACTGTCTCAGTGTTATCAGGTGTGATGATTAGTGGTGGAAAAAAAATCATCATTGAAAATACTAACAGCACACTGAAAACCTAATAAGAAAATATATGTAATTATTATCAGACAATACAGTTAAAGTATGAAAAAATTTAAGGTTTTGGATTAATTTGACTGCTGTAGATAAAGGTTGAGTTCATTTGAACCATTAAAGGTGTCATTCCATGGTTATTTCATTAATATTCATGTGTTCTGTATTGATTAATTGATTAATTAGCTTGAAAAACTCAGAGCGCTGACACTACCCCAGGTATGTTTTATATCTAATGGACAGTTGTTCTTCTCGGATCAATCAGTGATGGATGAAAATGTTCCATCACATGTTGCAGCAGCTGTCCTGCTTTTGTCTGTCATGGATTATCATCAGCACTTCGAAGTATGAAAGTTATTTATATGATGTAGAAATATGACCGAGTGTCTGCAGTGGAATCAGCCAAGAGCTGCAGGACTGTTTATTACTCACACACATGTATGGACATAAACACACACAGACAGTTAGCCCATCCCCTTCAGCTATTTTTAGCCTAAAAATGCTGTGGTTAGTGACGCTACTTGAATCCTTTCTTCTCTGTTAGAATCTCTTCTCTCACATGCCTACTGTTTACTGTCAACCCTTTTGTTTACACTAATATAACCCAAAACAAATAAAGGAGTAAGGAGTCAAATTATTTCATCAGCTGTCAACTGAACTCACATGAGTGACACCATGTTATACTACTTTATGTACGGACATGTTGTTTAACATATGAAAACTAAATGTGCTGCACAATTTTAATTCCCCTGTATTATATAAGATTGTGTTACTTCCCTATAATTTAGGTTAGATTGTGTTTTGTAAAACTTATACTGCAAAAATCTAAATCTTACCAAGTGTCTCTTTTCTTTTTTCTAGTCAAAATATCTCATCACACTTAAAATAAGACATAATCACCTAAAAAGTAAAGTAAGATTTTTTTTGCTTAATTCAAACAAATAATAAAATCTGTCAATGGAAGAAGTGAACATGATATTAATAAGAATTCTTAAAATAAGATTTTCAAGATTGTTGAAGAACAGTTACTCTTTAGGTGATTATGTCTTATTTTAAGTGTGTTGAGATATTTTAGCTAGAAATAAGAAAAATACACTTGGTAAGATTTGTATTTTTTTTTTACAGTGTAATAAAATACATATTTAGATCTAAACATAGAACAACAGAAAGCTACTTGATCTTGAGAAAGTAGGTCATGGTCATTTATTTCCAATAAGCCTCTGTTTCATGCCAAGATGCATCCACGGTGTGAATTTGGTGCACATATCAATATGAATTCTTCACATAATGCAATTATATCATTGAATGGACAGACAGATGGACAGACAACAAAATACTTACAATACCCCTGTGGCCAGAAGTTGGCCAAGGCATTAAAAACAGATTTTTCATTGATGGACTGAACATATGATCACATTTTGAGGATTGCAAATGATTCAAATTGGATTTCTGCACATATGTGTCAGTGCAGACACTCAATTCAGATTGATTACACCATCATAAAAACAAAATGTCAGATTTAGAGACATACAGGTCCTGGGTAGAGCACAACAATGTGTAGACCAACACTGAAATATATAATCTGCAAGAACTCTGTCCAGACACATGAGGCTGCAGCTCTGCTGTAGGAGTTATTAAGTAGTTGCTGATGTCATTATTGCTTGTCATGTAGACAAGATGCTGATACGTGGACAGAGGTGGTCCCCATGGTGACGCACATTGTGGCCTCTGATGTCCTCCCCTGTGGCACTTCTGATCTCCCAGTTGCCACGGTGTCTCTCTTCTGCTGTGCTAACTTTTTGTTTGGCTCTTCTACAGACACCATTGAACTATTTTTACACTGGGCAACAGTTCACAGTGTATCAGTGTGAACTTCATTAATTATATTTGTGACCTCATCCTGTTTTGGAAGTATTTCTTTATCTGAAGTACAAAGCTAAAATCAGTCGGTCTCAGTTGAGTATTTATTCAACACGAAGCATACACACAGCAAAGTGTGCAGAGACATCTCTGCCTGACAAGGGGAAAAGTTGAAGTTATATACAGTTGGTTATGCCCAGGTGTGTATGGAGTTAGGGGAACAGAGACAAAGACTCTGTGGAGCTGGTACAAACTGGTTCTGTGGTTCACAGATAATCATGAGTGTCTGACAGTTATAGCTCATCAGTGCAGACCAGTCCTGTGGTTAAACTATTTTGCCCAGTGTTCTCAAACTCATGACTGTTTTGGTCAAGACAGGTGTCAAAAAGAGGAAGGAACATGTCACAGTGGTTTCACTCCCAGACGCAGTACAGCACTTCTAAATTTAATTCAGAACTAAATATATCTGATAATAAAATCCTTTACACTCCCATGCTACTGTTGCTTCATCAGTCTGTGGAGGTCTGCTCACAGTTCCATATATTCAGGCACTGCGGGCTTGGACCTCCCTCAGTCTCCTCCTGGGAGAAGTTAGGGCGTCTGACTGTGGTGTCCATGGCAAAATGATGAAAGTTGCACACCCTTTCTCCTCCCTCATTCCCACTTGTGCCAGAGGGAGGAAAGGAGATGGAAAGGGGGAGGACGTGTGCTGCGGGCAAAACTTGTCTGGACCGTTGGCATGGTGCATATGGTCTGTTCTCCGCCTGCGCCAGGTCTGCAAAACTAATGTTTAAATAAATGAAGATTAAATATGTGTGTAACAGCTGCATCGCCTGACTAACACATTTTATGATCTCTTAGATGACTGTCCATGTTGACTTGAATAAGAAAAACAATAAAGGACAAGGATATGAATAAGGATAAGACAGTTCATAATGTGCTATCACTGATCAGCTGAAAAATAACACTAGAAGGTGAACATTTAGACGAAACTGACATACAGATACAAATAATATATGCATACATACATGTGAGTAGGTCCAGTCCATTGACATTAAAGATGCTTATTAACTCCTCACCATTTCTTCTCCATGTCAATAGCTGAGACTCATGGATATTGGAGTATTTTAACATGTTAGTCAAAGTTCTGTTAAAATTTTATTTCACAGAGGCAGAGTAACAATTATTCAGGAAAGTTAGAAACTTAAAATACAGTGCTACACTTCTGTTATATCATGTAACAAGGGGGAAAATGTGAGCACAAAATAACAAAACACTTGGGAGGGGGCCAGGAATAGCCAGAGGAAGTACAGAGGAAACAGGCATCAGGGGTCTTCTGCATGTCAACCTGAGTGCACTGTGTTCTAGAAGCTCCTGAGCTGCATGTCTATAAAGAGTGCACAAACAAACATGATATAGACCCTACTACTGATACTATCATTGCTATTACATTATTTTTCCTTAATCTTCCTCCTCCCTCTACTTTACTTTCTTCCTCCTCTCTTCCTGTTTTCCTTACCTCCCTTCATATCTCCTCCTCTCACTCTCTCATTTTACTGGTAATTAGATGCAACCTTGTTTGACCTCATCTCCTCATTTCCTTCCTCTCCTCATTATTGCCTTCCTGTTCTTCTTTTCCTTCCACTCCTGTCATCTTTCAAGTGCTCTGCTTCCACTCATCATTTCATATAATATTTTTTTTCCTTGTTTATTCTAATATGACCTTCCTCTTTTGGCCTTGTTTCTCTCCTCTCCATTATGTATTTTTCATGTACTTTTCTTCTTTATCTAATTTCCTCATTACATTAGACCATAAAGTGTTAAGTGTTGGATGAAATGTCCGCTTATTAATAACAATAGCTATCCTGTCAGCAAAACATACAGTAGCTATTATTAGCATTAGTTCAGTATTGTCCTTTAGCTAGCCTGCTAATTTCCTCAATTCCTGATTTAAAGATCCCCATTAATCCCCTCAAAAGTCAGAGACAATTCTTCCTGGGGTCCCTTCCCAATATAAAATCATTTTTATGGTGGCTGTCCTTCAGGAGGTAGAGCGGCTTCACCAATAACTAAGGGGTTTTGGGTTTGAATCCCACTCTGTGTTAGTCATGTGCTGTTGTATCCTTGGGCAAGACACTTCACCGTCCTTGTCTCCAGTGCTGCTGCTCACACTGGTGTATGAATGCATATGAATGTTCGGTGGTGGCAGGGGCTGAAGGTGTGCTTTGGCAGAAAGCATCTATCAACCTGCCCCAGGCCAGCTGTGGATACATATGTAGTTTAACTGCACCAGAGGGTGGATATGAGAGCTAATGAATAAAGGTCAAGTACACACCAAAGGTCAACAGCTAAAAAACATCAGTGGTAATATCTCAGGATTCAGACAAGACAGAATCTGTCATTTTTTTTCATTCATATCGTTTCACCTTCAGACATCAGATAGGTCAACACCTATGGCTCCATCATGTCACATTTTGACGTCATATGACGCCATATCAAGCCTTGGTGGAGGTCTGCTGTCTCTGACTGCCTTGTTAACAATATTTTTGGAAGTAACATATTCCAATATGCGATGGCTCAGTACATAAATGTGTTTTTCAGGGCATTACTTCTTGGCAAAGGCAAAATAAATCTAGCACTAGTCTGCATCTTACATAACCCAGAGTAGTCATTATTGTGATCAAACACAACTGTCTGTGTTAATATTTGTCTTAAATTACTTGTTTTTGTCCAACACATTGTATATTAGATTGTATACAGTCAGAGTTTTTAATAAGCTAATGTTATTAAAGGTGAGTTCCATCATCTCATGTAGATACCAACATGTAAACCAAGATGATGAAACATGCAACAGTGGCATCTAACTGACTATTTTATTGTCTCTTATTTCTTATTATTCCTGTTAATTGTATCATCTTCAGTTTTATTACTTTGGCCCTATTTCACCTACATGTTCCTACATCCTTATCACATTTGTTGTAGAATTTCTCTTCATCTTTGTTCACCTTCCCCTTCCCTTCTTTCCTCATATAGATTTTCCTTCTTTGCCTGTTTTCTTCACTTCCTCTCATTTCCTTAGTTCTTTCTTCTTTCCTCCTGTCACTTCTCCTTGTTTCCTCTCATCTGTCCTCGACTGCTTCACTCCTCTCCTCTCCAGCTGATCTTCCAAACTTGGTCATGTTCTTCGTTCTGCAGCCAAATGCTGAGAGCTTTAAACAGCATCCATCACACACTCTCACACACACACACACACACACACACATACACACACACACACACACACACAGAGGGCTCTGGCCTTTACTTTGTTTCTATTTTAGCTCGACTCGCTCAGACGGTGGTCATGGCTCGCTGCAAGAGTTACTTGCGAGGACTGGACATCTGTGTGACTGTGCTACTACTGGTGAGACAACCGCTAACCACTATCTGCATGTTTGTGTTTGATGAGGACCAGCTGGAATCAACAGAAGTGAGAGTTATGAAAACCACCCCTTTGATCCTTAGAATGTGTTTTTTGTCATGTTTAACTTCTGATAATATTTTCCTCTCGCTGCAGTAGCTTTATGAATGGCAGATTGTCTTAACTGCAAATAAAAAATAATATTTATATCAAAGGGATGGAGTATCAGCTTAATCTAATCATCAAGCTGTCTGACTTCCAGGGAATAGTTGAATAAATCTATATGGAAAATGTGTAATGTTGCAATTAATTTGATGTCTTTATTATTATTTTATATTAATACTATTATTTTTAATATGTTTCTGGATTATCTATCATTAGTGAACACACTTTAGTTTCACCTGTACAACAGCTGATGGAGATGATGCGATTCAGGGTGGAGAGGTCCAGTGACCACATTCTCATGTAGATTTATTCAAATACAAATGTACTAATACAACATTGAGTATTTTCATGTCTCATGTCATATTGAATCTATCCTGAATCTGAATTATCTTTTACCTGTAAAATACAACTCCTATCTGATTAAATCAATCAAAAAATTTAAGCATATATATATATATATATATATATATATATATATATATATATATATATATATATATATATATATATATATATATATATATATATATATATATATATATATATATATATATATATATATATATATATGTATGATATGATATTAAAAACAAAACAAAAAAAACAGGTCAGTAATTCCAGGCAAAGCCACAAGTGGTTACAGGATCTTTGCATAGATGTGATTTGTCTCCCAATAAATCTAAACCAATAAAATTATTTTAGTAGTTCTTCCGCATACCAGAAAAGAACAAAATTGAAATAGCAAAGCTTGAGAAATAAAAAAAAAAAAAATCATGTCACTACAAAACAAACCTTTTGACCATGATCGCATGACAAAAATTGTATAATAATAATTTGTATTTTCTGTTATATTAAAAAGGAAAGGAAAACAGAGGGTGGGTGGAGGGGGGTTACCCTGATAAATTAGACGCTACACTTAAATGAATTATCTTATTTAACATTTTGACCTTTTTTTTGCTTCATTTGTTCAAATCAGTTCCATTACAGGACAGACCACAACTTAAGCAACCAATCTAACAGTGTGTCCATTGTGTTTTTTGTGTTTAATCCTATTAGAGAATGTACTGAATGCCAAATTCTGGTACCTTTTCTTGTTTATGTTGCTATAGGTCACAAGCCCTGTCACCTCCATTTAAGTCAGTTAATTAGTTCCTAGAAGCTGAAGGTTTTATTGGACTGATTTGTACTCAAGTCATTTGAAGTTAGCGACAGACTTATTAACCTGAGTATTAAGGGATTCACAAAATTCACAGATCAGTGTAAGTAAGTGATGAGTAAATGAAAATGCCAAAGAAAGAGGAAATACTTGCTGAAAACATGAAAATCCCAGTTTAATGCATTTATTACTTGGCTGTTATTGTGTTATTGTCTTTTCCAGTTCCAAATATCAATATTACATGACATTTAAAGTTCACCTCAAAAAACATTTCTATAAGCTTTTATCTGAAGTAACTTATTTACCTGACAAACAACAATTCCTACTCATGTGTATGGTTTGCATTTCTGCCACATTACAAACATTGGGAACATTTTGTCAAATCAGATTGGGTCATTTTGAGTCACCAACTCAAAGTAGTACTGCTGAATTTCTGCCTTTGCAAATACATTACGAATACCTGCTCATCCATCCACTTCTCCATCTTCCAAAATAATCAAAATACAAACCAAGTGTAGCTTGTAGAAAGGAATAAATACATTCGCAGTTGCACACTGGCTTAAACATTGTGGCCATTCTTTGGACAATCTTAAGTTACAGGAGCTATTTTTCAATTTATCAATGAACTTCTGTCAACATATAAAACACATGAATAATATTGTAGCTTTTCAGGATCCCTGTCATATGCACAAGTAAATAAATTAGAACATCCCTAAGAAATAAATAAACCCTACTGTAATTTAAAAGGGTCATATTTTACTAAAACCACTTTTATTACCCCATTAATTCATGCAGTTTGAATTTGAACCCTCCAAGTGCTGCAACACTATCTTTATCTTGATTTTGGCAAAAAAATTAAAGGATTTCTACAACCTCTTTTAATTCCTGCTTAATTTGTTATGTCTATTAGCAGCACAGCCAACAACCTGGAGGGGGCGGGGCCTGAAGTGGTTCATTTGCATTTAAAGGGCAAGTGCTCAAAAATACCTTTCTGAGTCATTACTCAGTGTTGAAGATGGACCTGTGGAGTTGAATTAAAAGTGTCATTCCATGGTTATTTCATTAATATTACTGTGTTCTCCATTGTTATTGAATGCATTGTGTGTTGGTTCTATTTTTTTAAAAAATGTCCAGGTTGCTTTGTTTCAAGCTGTTTTTGGAGGGTAGAAAAATGACTTGAGGTCAAACAACAGTTTACTGGTACCTCTGCATACATGTCCATGACGTGCTGATGAGGCGTCTCTGATTGGCTCAGAGAATGAATGTTTGAGGGAACACTCCCCCCTCTCCTCTTGCTCTGTGTGTGTTTACCATTCCAGAGTATCATCCAGTTGGGTTTCATGCTATCGTTTGTTTTGAAAATGTGCAGGGAAAAAAACAGGTTTTATTTCCACACAGAGCATATGAACCAGTTTGCTCCAACATTTTTTTCCAAGTTTGTGCAGCAGCTACTGTGGCGTCATCTTCTCTTGTTGATGCTAATGCTAATGCTAATGCTACTTCAGATTCGCTGTAATGGGGGATGGGCTTAACCCCACGTGGGTAACGCCAATGTCCTTGTGACGTGTAGTGGAGAGACTTTTTCTGAGTGGGTCATTTCTCTGTTTTCTATGAATAGCATTCCAGCCAGTGGAGGGGACACACCACGCAGCAAATGCAACATGTGTTGGTAACTCGGGGTGACCCATCAGATTCCAAAAGGAGCGTGGAAAAGTGGTTTTCAGTGGAATGAGACCTTTAATGAAAATTCAGACCCAAACATACCATTTACAGTTTATGTAGACCATATGGAAATATTTTAAAATGCATAATTCCATTTTGAAAAGCAAAATATGACCCCTTCAAGGGAAATTTCTTAAAGCAACAGGTAATTTTTTTTTTTTAGCAACATTAGAGGAGCAAATGCAAAATATTATATAGAAATTCTTTAAGTATATATTATGTTACACTGTAGAGATATAAATAAATATAGTTGTAATCAAGACACTCATGAAAGAGTTGGGTTAACATCTTTACTGTGCAAACTTTTGTTGTTATATTGTTCCATGTGAACAGAAAATGTGCCTGAGTTTCCTGTCTTTATATACACTCCCTGCTTCACATTCTTAAGGAGGAGGTTGGCATCATACCCACCTCATCTCCTAATAAGCAATGAAATCAGCTCAGTGAAACAGGATACACAACAATATACAATTCACAAAAACAGAGGTCTAGCATAACGTCTGAGCTGGAGCTAAAGTCTTGTGTTTGTTGATTAAATAAAATCTGACTCTATAAGCTTATCATATTATTCAAACTGTAGTGCAACAGCTGATAAAACCAACTGATACGATTTACAGCCAGTGGTGTGAGAAAGTTTGCGGAGGTGCACTTGGAAACTTAAAACTGAAAGAAATCAGAGTTTTTCCAGAGCAGCAGGAGTTGAAACTGTCTGACTGTGAGAAATATGACGTCTGGGACTCTTATCTCAGACTGTTGAGCACCTCTCTGGAGACGACTGACACTTTCAGTGGAATGTAGCTGCTGTTAAAGACTTCCTCCACTTCTGCAGAGTCAGTTACAGTTTAATAATTATTCATGTTACATTATCACTCCACAGGTGTCAGGACTGGTGATGATGGGTGTTGGCTTCTCCACCATCGACGGTAATGTACCAGTTGCTGAGGTAAATAAATGTGTGTTTACAACAGACACACAGGAAAGGCCATCCAGCAGAAATTTGCAATAAGTGCTTTAGTCAAAAGTTATCCACATGGTTGTTTGTGTTATTTATTTATTTATTTTTTTAAAGTTTAACTAAATGTGCCAATGACATCCATAATGGTTTGTCTTACAGTTGTTCGACCAGTTGTCCAGTAACGATGGTTTGATGGTGCTGCAGGTCCTGGGTCCAATTACAGTGGTTTTATCTATTCTGGGGATTTGTTCTGCATCTTTAGACCTCAAACCTCTGCTCCTGCTGGTGAGGCACACACACACTTTGGCTGTCAATGTTCTCAGTTGGAGACTTACCCTCACTTTTAGAACACACTGTATTGCCTCCACCAAGGATGATATGTTTTCATTAAGGTTTGTCTGTTAGCAAGAAAACTCAAAAATGTATGGAAGGACTGTGTTAAATTTTTCAGCAAATGTAGATACTGTCACAAGGAACAGACGCAGGACTGTTTCTAGCATCGAGGGGGCCCTAATCAAGATGCTATTTGGACACCCCTTGTTTGTCTCCAACTACAATGAAGAGATGGCTAACCCTTTAGATAGTCTACTATTTCCATGTTTCCACTGGTACCAGCTCAACTAGGTATTCCTGGAGAGTGTTTACATTACAGGATGGTACTGACTTTACAGTACCTGGACTTGATAGCAGTGTGGCGCGTTACTTCCATGTCATCTGCTCAGGGATTTACAGTTTTTGAGCTTAAGTCTCCACCCTTTCCGGGAAGCTCATGGAGCCTGAGATCGGAAAATTAATGAATGGTATTCAATGGGAAATAAAATGCTAAAATGGTATCAAGGTTGCCTGGTTTGTCCTGAATCACACACATGTTGTACCTCATAATAAATTATAACTATTGATGTGTGTTTCAACTGCTTTTGTTAACCAACAGCTGATTCATTTGCGAGTAAAACATGTTAAGAATTTGGACTACATGCCTGTTGTGACATCACATCAGACTCCATACCATAACTGAGCGGAGTGTGACCTCACATACGCGACACATTGTAGTCTGTTACTAAACCCACATTAAACCTAACATCACATTTGCTTCCCATCAAAAACAGGTGGTCTGCCTGTGCCACATTGAATATTTATTATTAACTGCTATCATATGTGAATTTCAGAGCATTTGTCAAACGGAATCAGAATTTAACTTCCCATTCACTCCCATTGAAATTTTTTGCCAGCTAAACACCAATGTACCGGAAATAGAAGAGCGTGAATTAGCCTCTCCATTGTCTCGTCTGAATTTTTACATCAGGCACAAAAGACTGAATCTCCTGGACCAACCATAGAGTAGTATAATGGGCTGTCATGTGAATTAATGTTAATTTTGTAAACCAGCAGGTTATAAAATCAACTGTCTGATCAACCAGTGTCTGCAGGGTTTATACATCATGTTTTAGTATAGCTTGGAACCTGGGTGTGGGTGATCCCAAAAAACTACTACTGAATACCAGATTCCATCTCCTTTTTTCAGAAGGGAAAAAGGTGAATTGAGTCTTGTTGAATGAAGCTGGTACCAGCGGAAACACAATATATCACAATATTATTACACTTGATAGGAAAAACAGGCTACAGTTAAAAGTAAACATGTTAAGTCTAGCCATTCAGGCAATCCTCAATATGTCAATAAATAAAACTCATTTTGAGTGTTCATAAAAAATGTTGATCCACCTTGGCCCAGGTCTCTCTCCAAGTGTTTTTTTAGTCTTCATTGCATTTCCAATAAAATTGGGCTGCACCTCCAAAATAATACTCAAGACAAGACATTGCACACAAATTCAGTTGATTGTAAGAGTTGGTCAGTTAAAAAAAATGGTTTTAAAACCTCTGTAGTTAGTCGCTGGTAACAACACAGCATTTCCACTGGTAAGTTTGGCCATGGAGCATCCTGCCCCCTCAAATGAAAGATTACAAAACTTTAGGAAACAGGAAAAAATAAATGAGTGATAGGTTTCCCCCTGCAAGGCAAGTCATGCATGTACCACCAACATCCAAATGTAATCAATTGTCCCTTGTGACAGTATCAACATTTTCTGAAGATGTCATCGAAATCTGTCCAGAATTTTTTGGGTTATCTAGTTAACAGACAAACATAACATAACCTTTGCTCTTCCCTGGCAGTAGTAATCAATATATTAAAAGTACATTAATATGATTGCACATGGTCCAAGTTTCATTGGTTGGGTATTCAAGGCAGGGTTCAGTGTGGTAATAGGTCTGGAAAAGAAAATGTTATGTAAGATTTATGTAATCTACATTTCTAAAAATAATTTCATAAATGTATCTAATAAGCATATATAAAATATTTACACATTTCTTTTTTTATCCAGTGCAACATCCTGTTTCATTTAGTCATCTATCATATTGGCTTTTCTATTTCATTGGACTGAAATTACCAAATGCATGTATGAATATGGACAATACTTGAAGAACAGTGTAATATTATGAGTTTTTAATTTAAAAGATATGAATACGTTATCTGATGATATTGCCAGCAAATTAATTCATTTTTATTTCATTAACTAAAAAAAAAATTATATATATATATATATATATATATATATATATATATATATATATATATATATATATATATATATATATATATATATATATATGTATAACAATGTATACATTAATAGATAAATAAATGCACTCTCATGGCATATGCAACAGACTTTGTGTTCCAAAATTATACTCTTGTTTTTGTTTTTTTTTACTATTTTAATTATTAAAAGATCAGAAGCAAACAATTATCTTTAGGAAGTATCAACTGGTGGCAGTTTCAAAGCCTTAAATACCTGGACAAACCACTCAACATCCATAGTTTCCTCTAAATAGGTCTATAAGATGATGAAAGGTGTTGTGATGTCCACAGGTTCCACAGTCTGAAATATGATGAAAAGTGGCAGTTGAGGAGAAGTATGAAGTTCAAGATGAAATCTGGAGGATTGAGAACAGTCTGAAATAGAACTGATCATACACTGGTGGAAAAAGTCACTTCAAAACAGCTGTGTAGAGTGTAGGAAGGTTTAGTAAAGTAGTGCAAGACTTTCAGGACCCTCATGTGTCCCAGGGTAGTAGGGAGCAAAAAAAAAAAAAAAAAAAAAAA
This sequence comes from Siphamia tubifer, assembly GCA_020466265.1. NCBI lineage: Eukaryota > Metazoa > Chordata > Actinopteri > Kurtiformes > Apogonidae > Siphamia > Siphamia tubifer. Next base: position 39,799,162 of record CM035794.1, on the reverse strand, counting down.
CTAGCAAGGTGAAATGGTACCTTCCTGACTCTCAAGGTGGCGTGGATGGGATGGTAGTGGTCAGCTGAAAAAAGATTCTTCTGTCCAATAAAACTCTATAAGTTTATGTAACACAAATCAGCCCACAGCCGGTCCACCTACAAGTTAAAATAAAGCTACATGTGTGAGGACATAAACAGGAACCATGTGGATCCAGCATGCACTGGGGTCGTGCATGCTGTGGTCCAGGAACCACAGGTAGATGGAACAATGGATTCTACTGAATACCAGGAACTTCTAATAGAAAGCACCACACTGTTTATAAAACATACTAGGAGATCCCAACATGTAGCTGGATTAGGCCCCCAGTGACCCTAGTGATGATAAAGCGGGTTCAGATGATGAGACGAGAGTTGTGAATGTATTTTCTTTTTTTGTTTAATTTTTCAAAAAGGAACTATGAATTGCTGGTAATATTTCTCTTTTTTCATATCCTACAGACTGTTTATATCTTTTAAAAAAAAATCATGGGGTGCCAAATTTATTGAATTTTTTTATATATATATCACTCGTGACCTATATGTGAATAAATTACCTCATCTGTTTCCACAATTTCTGCTACAGTAGCTGCTGTCATCCTACATGACTATACAATGTCTTGTTTTAAGTAGCATACTGGAGAGACCAAAAATACCTGGGTTTTAAAGTTTAAATGAACATTTTTGTTGTTCCCATTACAAATGAATGGGGTTTTTCATTGCATTCCTGTGTGAAATCTGTAGGACATACTGGTATTATGAGATGACCTGGATAATCTCTGGGCCAAGCTGAACATTTCTTCCTGTTTACTGCAAAAAGTTCTGATTGTATCATTTGGGAGTTATAATTATGTCAACATAATTATACACACACACACACACACACACACACACTTTAGCTGATTTGCCCTATCTCTTATCATTGGAAAAACACAATTTTTGGTGAGTGTGATTTATTCTTTGATGGTCCTGCAGTCCTCCCCGTGTCAGTATGGTGACATGCTGGTAGAACTTGGGTAAAATCTCCCGCAACCACGTCAAATGCCTCTGGGTGCTTGTGCTGGATCGTGCTCATGCAGTCATGAAGCTCCTTAAGTACTTCGTTAGCCTTAGCACCTGACGAAATGTAAACTCCCTTTGTTCACGCAGATACATACTCCTCCCCCGCGGGCTTTCCCTGACTGCTGGTTGTAGTCCACTCGGAAGAGAAGTCGCCCATCGATCTGGAAGGCTAAGTCCGGCATGTTGTTGTTTTGCCAGGTTTCCGTAAGACAAAGCACCATACAGTTCATCATCTTACGAGAAGTCGAATCAGGTCCATCTTGTTGTCCAGGGAGCGGACATTGGAGAGGAACAAGGGTGGGATTGGTGGTCTCCCTGCATTAGACTTTAACATGGCTAGCAGTCAACCCCATTTACCTGTCTTGTGCTTCCTTGCATACCGCTTCCTTTTACTCTGTGTCCGGCACACACCACTGTGCCTCAGGAGCTGCAGTGTACGCGGCAGGGTTTAATGGTCGCTGTTGTTGTTAAAGGTATTGTTGTATTCCTGATCGAATCATCCTTTATCTTTCAAAGTTTGGTTCGGCTGTACATTGTACGCTTGTTTACAAAAGCAACTTGAGTGGAGTTGGCCTCGGGGACCAAGTGTGCTATAAAAGGGTTTAAATCCGAGAAGCCGCTGCACTCCTGCATGCCGCCATCTTGGAAAATGTATTCTGCATTTACTGCAATGTAAAATTTCAAAGTGATCCAGAATCCAGGATCTCTTCCAGATCACCACCAAAATTTAATCATGTGTTCCTTGTGACACTCCCAACACATCCTGATTTAATTTAAATAAAAAATCTAAATCCATCCATAACTATTTGAGTAATGTTGCTGACAGACAGACAGACAAACATAACCTCCTTGGTGGACCTCCCTTCATTTGAAGGTGGGAAGTCTGTCCTGGTGGAGGTTTCTGCTCTCCCAGTGCTTTTCTAGTTTAGAACTGCAGAGCTGAAAGAATAGAGGGGTATTGTTTTTGATTTGGTTTGTCTGTCAGCAACTTTACGCTAAAACTGTTGCACCAGTTTCCATGAATTTTTCAGAAAATGTGCAAGGTGGTCCAGAATAGATCCCATTGAATTATGGTGAATGTAGGTCAAAGGTCACAGTCACCAAAAATGTGCTTTCACAATGATAAGAGATAGTGTGTGTGTGTGTAGGTGTTTGGGGGTGGGTGGGTGGGGGGGGTTGTCTGTGGAAACTGCAATAAGTCTGCAGTTTGTACAGTTAAAACTAAGGGATGAAATACAAACTATTGATACTAATGACATATTTCTATTTGGAAAGTAATAATGACAAAGCCTCAAAACCAAAGAACCTGCTCCATATGTTTAGGTAGTGTTTGAATGTAACATTGGTGATCTATGTCCTGTTTGGGAATAAAAGGATCTCCACATTACTGAAGACATTTCTCTGGTCAGTGTTTATAATTCACCCTGTCTCTGAATACTAATTTCTGCCAAAAAAATAGTTCACTGTAAACTGGATTTTTTTCCCCCTTTAGTTTTCTGCTCTGACGTTTGTGGAGTTTGTGGCTCTCATCATTGTGGCCTCACCTCTGCTCCAAGTTCAAGCCCAGGTAACTGTTTTCTTCACTGCTGCCCCCTACAGGCTGAAGAGATCATTACATTGATAGTCTATTGTCATACAACAATGTACAATGATATTTGAGTATCTTCTTTCAGTCAGTACAACATAAATACAATAAATTACTAAAATAAATAATATTAAATAAGTAATAAAAGATGTAAGTAATGCATAAATATAGTGTGTGTATATATATATATATATATATATATATATATATATATATATATATATATATAATGTATGTTTGTCATGGCTCTGCTGAAGATGTAGCGTCTCCCTGAGGGCAGCAGGTCAAACAGATTAGCTCCAGGATGGTGGATGTCATGGCTGATCTGTTGTTGTTGTTGTTGTTGTTGTTGTTGTTGTTGTTGTTGTTGTTGCGTAAATGTCTGTCAGGGAGGGGAGAGGATGGTTCTGTGCTACCTTTACTACCCTCTGGAGCCTCTCTCTGTCTGCCCTGGTGCAGCTCCCATACCACACTGATACAATATATAATGTGGGCATGAGAGACTAAACCAATATTATTACCTCCACCAAGGAGGTTATGTTTTTGCCGCCGTTGGTTGGTTTGTTTGTTTGTTGGTTTTCTGTACACCATAACTCAACAATTTATGGATGGATTTTGATGACATTTTTAGGGTATGGTGGTAATGGGGATATCAACAAATCATTAGATTTTGGTGGTGATCTGGACACTCCCCCATCTGCCTTGGCAGAGGTCTGCTTTCTCAGAGTGCTTTTCTAGTTTTAATACTTTGGGTTTCACAGAATTCAGAATGATCGCAGAGTTCTTTCTATTCCTTCTGCTGTTAAGTCTCTGCTACACATTGTAGATGAAATTTACTTTTTGGAGAGTTTATTTATTGCAGTTTAGTATAATTTAAAAACTGATTTAATGATATTTTGGGCCCATATGCCTCTTACTGTTTCTTTTAATGAATTGAGATTCACCATCTGAAATACATATGAAGAAAAATTATTCTGAAATAAAAATTCTATGGTCACTTTGAAGTAGGAGAAAGAATGTGAACAAATGACATGTTTGTAATAAATATAATGGGGAATGCAACTGTAAGGTGAAAACACAGTATTTTCACACACTGTTTACTATGTTGAAATAGAATAATACATCTGAATTATACTGGATGGTGTGGAGGAGTGGGTGACTTCCTCCATATATTCTGGGACTGTCCAAAAATAAATGATTTTTGGAAGAATGTGACGTATCTGTGACTTCGCAGATGACTTGGCTCCTGAGCATAAATTGTCCTTCAGTTACTATTATTGGCAGATAGGAAACCTGACATGGGTTTCAAAATGGCACCATTACCTTTGACCGTGAGTGACTTTGAGAGGTCAAAATGAAGGTTACATAATTTTAAATGTTCATAACTGCAAAAAGAGTGGTGATAGGTACTCAATTACAATTATTGACAGATAAGGAACTACATGTAGGCTCCAAAATGCCATCATAACTTTTGACCATGGGTGACCTTAAAAGGTCAAACTAGATGCAAACAAAAAGGTCTTATGTTTTGAGAAACAGATGTTCTAGAGGTAAAATCATTGTGAGGGGCAGGGTTTGTTATGCCTGACACCACATTAATACCCTATTTATGTATCTATTTATAATTCTTGCTCTTTTTTTTCTTCTTTCATCACCATTTTCTTCTAGTTTATTACTTCTAATCTAAGTTGATTGTTTGTCCACAACAACAGATGTAAATTTGCTTCTTTGTAACTATTACCTACACACACTGTCCTGTAACTAAATAAATAAATGCAAATACAATACAGTAATCTTTAGATTAAGTGATAAAGAAGATAATCTGACAAAGTTAAAAGGGTATGAATATAACAATCGCTGTGGATTGTGGGATATGTAGTTCACTTGAAACAAAAAATACTGTCTTTCTCAAGTACAACTATACCAATAATTGTTTTTTTTTTTACACAAACATTTACATGAATAAACCTTTAGCATAACTGAGGTTTGATTTAATCTGTGACTGATTTATGAGCTAATATTGTTTTCAGTAAATGCTCTGATACCATATCTTGAAGTTTGCACAGTACTGAATGTCATTGTTTTTTAGATTTGTTTTATGTTACAGTAATGTTTTGTGTTTTGTGTAGATGGACAGTGCTGTGGAGGATGTGTTTGTGAATGTGACTCCCCTCCACAGAGCCGATCCTTACATCACAGGAGAACTAAACAAACTCCAGGCCTCAGTAAGATGCACAAAACTCTTCATTCAGTTAACAACATAGTAAAAATGAATAACCCCCCCCCCCTGTAGAATCCTATTTGGAACAGAAACATCTCTCTAGTGGTCTTTTGAAGAACTGCATCAGTCTCTGTTTGGGTTTTTCAGGACTCTTGTTGTGGTTTGAGGACTTTTGAGGACTGGGAGGATCAACTTCCTGTCTCCTGTTTCTGCATACCTCCCACTCCTCACTCCTCCACTAATACGAAGCAGAGGTAAACAGAAACAAAAAAAACCATAAACACACATCATCCCGATGACCTGACATAATCTAAAGGGAGAAGTATTTATTGGCAAGAGGTTTATGTATTTAAGAGGTTTTCTGGTCATTTGTAAAAGCATGTTTCAAGTGTATTTTCAGTGTCTTATACCCAATGAACAAACTCACATCCTTAAACTGTTGTTGTAGAATAATGAAACTGTTACAGAATTATTTCAGTTTTTTACGAAGCTGGAATCAGAATGATCTTTAGAATAATAATAATAAGTTCTGTTCAACACAGAGCGCGCACACACACACACACACACACACACACACACACAGTGGAGAGTTCTCTGACAGACCAAGGTGAGACACAGGTGCTTATACAGATACAACTGGTAATAAAAGGAAGACACAGGAAGTTAATAATCAGACAACCTTCAACTAATACAACTAGCAATAAAAACTGTTGCTGACTGGTTTAAACCTGCTGTGAGTTGAAGCACAGCCAACAGTTAACACTCTCAGAAGGTGAATTACAAAGACAAAGTAATAATACAAAGAATAAAGAAATAATACAAATGTTAAGGCACAATACATTTCCATTACAAAACAACAAATACTGGATCTATTCTGAAGGTTTTATGGTTTGTGAATTCTATATTGGTGCTAATGTTTCTGTTCTGATTGTTTTGCAGCTCTGACTCTGGTAACGTCACTGTGTTGGGGTCCTGTCTGTTGGTGGTGGGCAGTGACCTTAACCCTCCAACCCAACACGTTACAGATAAATTGTGGGTTCATGCTGAGGTGACTACAGCACATTAAAACTAGCACTTCTTTTTTAACCATTTTGACTGTTCATTTCCCCTCTCGTTCTTTTTTCTACTTCCTTCATTACTTTATCCACCTGAGACCCAACGATCAGTGCTGTATTGGTCCCTGGAGAACTCAGTATATATGTACTCTACTTTAATAATTTTTTTTAGTCCAGAACAGTGACATAAAATACTTCTCTATTTAGTTTACCTTAAAACTACATGAGTAGTATTTGCTCACTATCATAAAATGATTCAAATGTCAGATGAAAATAAAATATAGAAATAAATAAGAAAAGACATAAAGAAAATGTAAATAGGAAATAAATGCAGGGATACAAATTAAAGAACCAACCATGTAAATAGGGACAAAATAATAAATAAATGGTACAGAAATAAATTTATCTAGCCATTTTTATACTTCTCTCTTGATTTTTTCAAAATGGCAAAGTATACCCAATCCTGACTGAAAAATAAGTATGTATACCTTATATACCGCTGTATACCCTGGACTACACCATTACCAACAATGTATTTTTTGTCCCCTGTAGTTGATGAGAGTTTCACAGCTTTATTAAATAAAAGAACATTATCCACTGTGAAGGATATTCCATAATTTTTTTTAAATAATAAATACTCCCCTTCTCAATAAATAAATAAAAAATAAAAAGACTTTTACTGCCTTGGATCTCAGGAGGTTGTTACTTTAGTAAAGTTTAGTGTTTTTTTAAGCCATGATAGTAGTTTGATTCTATATATTGGTCTAATTACTGCAAATCACAATTTCGAATTGTTGTCTGTAACTGACTGTAGATTATTGCTTTAATTTCACTAATAGGCAACAATATGTGCGGAATCTTGACCTTTGACCTCTGTATTGCAGCCATGTGGTAGCATCCTGAAAAGTTACCTGAGTTTCCCCATCAAGCTACGAATAGGGATCATTTCAACTGTTACTACAATCACGGTACAAATGCCCTTCTTTCATTTTGGGGGAGATTTAACCACATTTGACATGGATATACTGCATTTGTGTTATTAGATGTTTCTGTAAATGTTATAAAAAATTGTTTACAAGTAACAGCAGTTTTTTGCTTTAGAATTTTGATAATCTCAACTAAAATGGAAAGGACTATTGATTAAATATCTATTAGCAAATTATTTTAGCTGTAATTTAATTACCATTCAAATAAGAGTGCAGATGTGTTTAAATGTTAATAGATATATTTTTTAAAATAAATTCATGGGTTTTCATGAAGTCAGTTTTATTCCTAACAAATTGGATTTACAGTAAATAAACTGTTATTATATAAGTAGCTATTAGATATTTTAAGAAATTTTTTGATGTGTGTGTGTCTTTTAAAATCTTAAAATACATAAACCAATACAGTGTATTTGTCTCTTTCAGTTGACAGCTATTGCATTGTCCCTTGTGCTGGGATTAGAGAAGTACTGGAAGAATCCTCCTGTCGAAACTACTGTCGATCACTACAACCGAGTGAAATACCGACCCAAACCCACTCTAACCTGACCTCTGACTTCTGTAGCAGTTCATACTGATTGCGTCAACGTTTCAATGAAACCTCATCATCCAGTGTGTTAGGAAGCTGAAAATGTCAATAAAACACCATATTTATTTATGACACAACAGAGATTTGTATAAAAGTATAATAAAGTAGTAGATTTACTCTAATTTATGCAAAAGTAAATGTGTAACTTTGGATATACTGGCATTACGGTATTGTAATAATCCAGTAGAGCAAAAAGAATGGGGAACTATTAAGATAGGTTTGTAGAATATTTTCAGTGGGGAGGGGGTCTATCTATATTCCCAGAAGTGAAGTCATTCGGTACTTGAGAGTTGAAGTAGACACTTAAAATTCATTTGTGCTGCAGAGACAGTCTGTTCCTGTCATGCTTATCGTAACCTCCAACAAAAATAGTCTAAAAGGTCACAAAATATTCATGGTAAAGTAACTGGTGATCTGTAATTTCTGCTTAAACAAAGGTGCTAGTCTTTTTTTTTTATCTGAAATGAGTTGACTCCAACATAGAGTCCTTGACCTCTTATCTGAAATTTGGACAACCGGGAATTATGAGGAAGAGGAGGATGAGGAAGAGGAGGAGGAAGAGGAGGAGGAAGAGGAGGAGGAGGTGGAGGAGGTGGAGGAGGAGGAGGAGGAGGAGGAGGAAGAGGAGGAGGAGGAGGAGGAGGAGGTGGAGGAGGTGGAAGAGGAGGAGGAGGAGGTGGAGGAGGAGGAGGAGGAAGAGGAGGAGGAGGAGGAGGAGGTGGAGGAGGTGGAAGAGGAGGAGGAGGAGGTGGAGGAGGTGGAGGAGGTGATATGGTTGATTGTTGTGATTAAATGTTTCACTTCAGACTGTTTTTTTAATCTTTGAAAAGTACTGTATAAATAAAGTGGCCTCTTTTTTCTTCCACATGTGTATAAATGTGTTTGTGTTTAAAGTGTCGTTTCCTGCCGCAGCCACAAGATGGAGGTAAAAACACAAATAACAGATGTTCTTTTTTTTGCTTTCTATTATGCAAGTGGAATGTGACGGTTCGTTGATGGTTTAGGGTGCAGTATTCATCAAGTTATACTGCAGGATGAAGATGGATTTCTTCCGGACATTAGTGCTTTACATGGCACACATGTCGCTTACGTCAACCAGCCAATCAGGAGCTAACAGCACCCATAAATGTAATCCAGAAAGGCAGATTCAACAGATAATACAAACTACCCACCTATAACAAATGAGAATGTTTATTTCATTAAAGAAATAAATCAGATTGTGTGAGGTGACAGTGACTTGATAATGGTTATGGATGCTTGTGTTGATGCGAGGGTGGATAAGAGGGGTGGGAGTTTATGAGATTAGCTTCTTCCTACTCCTTTTTGAGTGCAAAAAAAGAAAAGGGATCATTGTTGACTACATTGATTGATGTTTTTGATGATTTTGTGTGCTTGAAATAAAATTTGAATTGAACTGAAGAATAATTAAATATGCAAATCATAAATGTAAAAAGTCTATTGGGTGAACACTGCCAATATATAATTTTTTAAAACAAATATATGAATCAATCAATTTTTATCAAATGCATGAAGCCTCTTAACTCCTAAGTCTTACATGAGTATCTTGTAACTAATATGTACTAATGTGAAGAAAACTGGATAGCATTAAGGAACTCAGTGCTTCCTAGATGAACACAGTGACAGGAAAAAATAGACATTAGTAAATTAAAGTAGAATTTAAGGTTGAAGGTTACTTTATTAGTACCCATGGTTAGATTTGTTTTGCAGTCAGGGTGAACATTTGATACTAACATACAACACACAAGACATTTACTGTGATTAAGGTACATTGGTCGAGTATATGAAAAGTACAAAAAACAAAAACAAAGTGCTCAGTGTTCCACCACTCATCAATATAGCAACATGGTTTGATAAAAGAAAAAAATAATTAAGATCAAATTAAGAAAAGACAAATATTGCAAAAACAATAAAATCCCAGACTACATAAATGTCAAGAGTAAAAATAAATAAATAGAATATAAGAGTTTAGAGTCACAACAACAACAACAACAACAACAACAACAACAACAACAATAATAATAATAATAATAATAATAATAATAATAATAATAATAATAATAATAATAATAATAATAATAATAATAATAATAATAATAATAATAATAATAATAATAATAATAATAATAATAATTAAAGCTGCAAGCAGCATTGGTCGGGACCTCGACTTTACGCGTGGATTTCGTCCCTTGCCATATAGCCGTTATAACCGTCATATCTAAAAATGAGCAAATTATACTCCATAATATGGCATTTTCATCAAAGTTTCAGTCAAAGCAGCTCCTGTGCTGGAGCCATTCACACAGAGTTGTGCCCTATATATGGAGGGTAGGGGGCGTGGCCGCAGCACTGCATGTGTGTGTAGACTAGTGGGAGAGTGTTAGCCAATCAGCTTTCAGCATTAGAGGGTGGCATTAGAGGGTGTGGCTGTATCCAGGCAGAAAGTCAGAGAGAGAGAGAAATAGGAGCAAAGTAATGTCACATGTATAGGTGCACAGGAGTGGGAGCATATTAGCCAATCAGCTGTCAGTATTAGAGGGTGTGGCTGTTGCTGGGCAGAAAAGCAGAGAGAGGGAAAAAAGGAGCAAAGTATATGTCACACACACTGTGTATATAAACATACATACACTCTGTGTACATGCCATACACTGTGTATATGCCATGTGTGTAGGTCATTCCATGTATATGTGTGTATATAGGTTTGTGTATGTGCCCTGTGTCTGTATGAGAGAATTTGCCTGTCAATCATGTTAAAGCTCCTCCCACAGTCTGTTCAGCTTCTCTTCATTGTCTGCACCTGTTAATCAAAGCTGCACCGTTGCCCTGGTAACGGCCCCCACCTTTTTCCTCCTACACATATGCACAGCCTGTCCCCCTGTCAATGTCTTTAAAGCCAAATCTTACCTCCGAACTACTACCATTTGTGAGAGAACCGTAAATGCTAGCTCAAAACCAAAATGATTGTGAGTGGCAGGAGGCTTTGAGGAACACGTAGATGTATTCATTTCCCCTGTAGGGTCAAAAATGGCCGAGATTGGGCAGTTTTAAAAACACTAAAATTAGGCGAACATAAGATTTTCTTTGATCCAAATTAACATGGAAGTGAATGGAGGCTGAGACCAGACATCCCCCCAAACTACTGAGTCTCATTTAAATTTTAAATTAGCTGGATCTTCCAAACCTGGTTTATATTGTTCCTAGGTAGTATGACTACATTTCTGGAAAGTTTCATTCACTTGCTGTTTATGGTTTCTCATATTTTGCCATTTTCATCAAAGTTTCAGTCAAAGCTTCTCCTCTCCTGCACCTTCACAGAACATTGTTCCAAATAAGGAGTTGCAGGGGGCGTGGCTATTTCCCCCATCAGGGAGTCTGAGTTCTGAAAAAATCCAAAAGTGAGGAAAAGAAAACTAAAATTGCCATGTCTCCCAAACCGTACATCTGATTTCGAAAATTCTTAGTGTGGCGACTTCTGCTCATGTCACTGATTCTCACAATATGTCATATGTTGGGGAATATTTAATTTTAATTTTAAATTTTCGGCAATCGCAACTAACCGGGCCTGAGTAAAAAAAACTACAGGAGATACAAAAATGATTTTTACAACTTTTATGTTGCTCAGTTAGCTCTATCCATTGGTACTATTTTTACATCTCTGCGACATAAGGTTTTGGAGGAGTAAATTTTTTACGATTTCCAAACAAGTCCAGATTGCGAACTTTCTGTAGGAGATAGACCATAAGTACCAGCATATGAATTTTTTGGATGGTTAGAAGGAAACTTTTGGCGTTGGTTTCATGTCTCTAGGCCAAGCGGTTCAGGTTTTAGATTTTGGAGCTTTTACTTTGAAAAGCAGATAGTGAACTTCCTGTCCAAGATAGATGGGTGGTATCAGCGTATGAAATGTCGGGCTGGATGAGACGCACGCTGGCGCGTGCGTCTCATCCCTATGTCTCGTCCCTATGCGTTGCACACATAGTGTGCAAATGCATAGGGACTCGACCCTGCGTGCTCGGTCCCTAATAATAAAATAATAATAAACAGAGTCAGGCCATGACATAAATAACTAAAATAAGGGAATAAAGTGCATTAAGGTCTGTAGTTTAGCTTGTATACATGTGAGCAGTGTTAATATGTCCATGATAAATGGACTGTGGTTTCCTCTAGAAATGAAACTGACTGCAGCGTTTGTTATATTCATGCACAATGCAACCTGCACTGAACATAAAAATGTGTCACAGGATTTCACAACAAAATATCACAGATGAACAGGAACAGATTTATGGGCTACGCTCCACTTTATGAGATTTAAGTGTGGATGTAACTGAGGCCAAGTGGAATAACAATAATTATGTTTTAGTATATATATATATATATATATATATATATATATATATATATATATATATATATATATATATATATATATATATATATATATATATATATATATATATATATATATATATATATATATATATATATATATATATATATATATATATATATATATATATATATTATAGTCACTTTTCCATTGGACAGCTACACAAAACTTTACGTTGAGCAATTTTGAAAGGTCAAACCTATCGTCTCATGTTTTGAGAGAGAGAGGTCTATTAAGAGTTAAAACATTTGCAAGGGGGAGGGTTTGCTGTGCCTGGCACCACTTGCTTCTTTTTTGTCCTGTTTCTTTTCCTTTTCTGTTAGTTTTATATGTGTGTTTTGTGTATGTTCTGTTCTATATCAGACAACAATTCTTATTCTTTATACATTTGTTCTGTACTACTGTAAAAAATTCAATTCAAAATAACTGGAGAAAAAAAGGAAAATGAACAATGTACAAGCACAACTCCTCCCTTTCCTTATTTTCTGCAGCAGAAGTTTTTTCCCCCTTTTTTGTTGATTTACACCTGCGTGCTACATCATTAATAATTTACTACATGTTAAGTCAATCTGTGCATTTGACAGTGGGGGTGTTCACAGGATATTGTAGTCTGAAGTTGATGCAGTCACTAATTGCTCACTTCCTGTTTCAAGCTTTTAATTTTGAAATCTGCTCCTTTCTCCATCATGACTTTTCCAACTGGGAAATGAAGCCACAGGCTGGTTATTACAGTTGGTTCCATAGATGAGGATCTATCATCCAATCAGCCTTTCACAATATCAAACTGATCTGTACATTCAAGTTGAAGAAGCAGGAAGACATTAACCAAGCGGTGTTAATCTCCATCTCTTTTTACTTACTTAATACATATTATTAAAAAAGTAATGGACCAATTTCCATGAAAATTTCAGGAAATGTGCGAGGTGGTCCAGATTAGGTCCCATTAAATTTTGTTGAATGTCATTGAAAGGTCAAAGTCAAGGTCAGCAAACAATTTTTGCAATGACAAGAGAAATAGGAATTTCCTTTTCATTCCTGTATACTCAGTTTTGCATATAGCTTCTTTTTGGTCTCACTGTTGATGAAAGACAAATTTGAAGATTGTAGCTCAAAGGTCAAAGTTTCCATAAAGGTCAAAATAGAATTTGGGACATAACTTTTGGACTACTCGTCTTACAGACTTCCAGTGTGCACCAACATGCTTGTCTTTCAGTTCAGCATCTTATAGTAAGTCACTTGTCTATATGTGTATGTATATATTTTGACCTATTGTTGACCAAATAGGTTGTGGGTCACTTGGTCAATATTTAAAGAAAACTAAAATGGACTAAAATGGAAAAACAAACACTTTTTATTGATAGATAAGAAACCTGGCATCAAAATCAAGATCATATGATTTGAAATGGTTGTAACTGTACAAAGAGTGCTGATAAGTACTCAGTCACTATTGTTGACAGATAGGAAACTACATCTAGGCTCCAAAATCGCTTCATGAACTTTGACCTTGAGTAACCTTGAAAGGTCAAACCCATAGTGTCTCGTTTTGAGAAGGAGAAATGCATAAAGAGCTATGAGTACTTGTTTAACTTGGATTATGGATTATTATATATCACATAAATACTGTTTGGATCAATTTGACCCAGCAGTCAAACTGGAGGTAAAAGAGTGTCAGAAATGTCAGACTATTTCTTTAGTTACAACTGTGAAACATATAATGTTATGTTCCAATGTTGTGTTTTATATATTGGTTTTAGTCTTGGTTGGTCAGAGTAATAAACTAGTGGAACATTACAAAATGTTTCAGTCACTCGGGGGGAAAGCACCAGGGTGACAAGTTTTTAGCACTCTTGGTGCTAAAAACTCATCCTGTGGACACAGGTCCATATGCGTAGATTTCTGGTTGCTAAATCCTAGAGCTAAACCTGCTGCTGCTAGTGCTAATGCTAGTGCTAGTGTGAGAGCCAAATTCTGGAAAGTAATTATGAATAATATTTTTGAGTTTGAATAAGTCTGAAGAATGTTTGGTGATGTTTTGGACTATTTATAACTTGGATGTGCAGATTTAGAACTGTGTTGATGGTGCTGAGTTTTGATTGGTTCTTGTGTTTCTATGGGATACTGTACCTGTAGTATGGAGTGAGGGACGTGCAGTTCAGTTGCACACAGCAATGAAGGCACATACACCGTAAATTTTGCAGTGTTAATTTGGAGAAAATGGGACCAAATACACTCTAGAAGAAGTTAAATAAACTCTCTAAGTGTTGATTTAACACTGCAAAATTTACTGTGTAGCTGTTTGTATATGTCCTGCACTTTATGACAGAATGATTGTGTTGATCAGCTGATATTGTTTATTGTTTTGCTGATCCGTTTGAATAAAAAACAAAAAGAAACGCCATTGCAAGTGCATTGAATATGGGTGAATTTGTGAGGGTTTTTGCCCAGATAAGCAGAAGAGTGATGTTGTAATTATTGAGCCATGCTATGCTACAAGTCACATAACTAACAAATAAAGACACAAAGAAGTAAAAGGAAAAAAAATGCACAAAAAAGATTTTGAAAAGTAATTTGATAGTTAGATAGATAAAGACTGACATGACGCACGATTAATATATAGACAAATTCATATGAGGATAGTTGGAGTTTGGAGGATTTAAACACGGTGCCTTATGGTGTAGATGAGAAGTCCTCCCCCTGCCAATTCTCTTGCCCTACCAAGTAGCTAATTCTAAATCCAGGGCTGTTACAAAGACTGCATGAAATTTAAAAAATAAATAAAATCTCTATACATTTCCTACACTCTAGCTCACTCAGAAAATAGGTCTGATGTCAAAAATTCTGGAGTATGCACCAGGTCATATTGACCCAGGAACACCATTGTTGTTTCTGACAAACAAACATAACAGGAGGGTTAACTTAAAAGCCGAACCAAGTAAAAAAAAAAAAAAAAAAACTGACAAATTTATAAAGAGATTTGCTGACTTGAAACTGACTTTGAATTGTGACCAAAAGAAATTGGTATATGATACATCATGAAATATCCGCCCACCTGACTTATGATTATTCGCTATGGAGCAGGCATGTCCAAACCATTCCACAAAGGGCCGGTGTGGCTACAGGTTTTTGTTCCAACCAAGCAGCAGCACACCAGAGTGGGCTCAATTATTCAACTGATCTCAGTCTTCAGAGAGTTGAATGGTCAAACTGTGAACTGTGTAGTGTGTACCAAAGTTTTGTATGTGAGGAATTAATTTATTTATGTGGTAAATAGTCTAGTGGGTCAATTTATTGGCAACACTTGGCATAAACTGACAAAAGCTGAAAAGAATAATTACATTAAATAACACAACAGTCCAATGTTGTATAATTCTTCGCAAAATGAAACACATGGGCTGAGAAGAGAAAATTAGACCAAACAGGATCTCACTGCTTCAATGAATTTCAGATGTGTAGTTCGATGCAGGCACACACTGGCCCACTGTAGCAGACAAACAAGGAAGCAGAAAAAAACACTGTGCCTTACTCTGACTGGTTTTACTTGTTCTTTTCATGAATTCAAATTTAATCTGAGTGAAATGAAAGTAAAATCCATTGATGGATTTTACTTTCATTTCACTCAAACCTAACAGTAAAATCCATCAATATGAAACCTAACAGTAAAATCCATCAATATGAAACCTAACAGTAAAATCCATCAATATGAAACCTAACAGTAAAATCCACATCTATGTATGTACTGGCTCATAAACCACAAACAACAAAACCATGTACCGTAACAGTATAACGACTAAGAGAATGGGACCACAGCCTCCAGAACAACCATTTACAGACAAAAAAAGTAAATGTAATGCATCACATTTCGTTCATTGATTGAGTAATTGGATGAATTACATTTGTTTATTTTTTTTTAACCCTTTAGCTTCTAACACATCATTGGTGAGTGTTCAATGTGAATGAGTTATTCTAAATATTCATAATACTTCTGAACACACAATGGAGCAAAACAGAACAGGGAGTGAGACTAAACATAGATGTTTTGGGATTTATAAGTTTTTTCTGTGCAATTGTTTTTGGAGTAGAACCAGGTGCCAGAAAGCATTGAATAGAATTGTTAAGAGCCCAAAACAAAACCTGCTGGGCCAAAGTTCAAATATTTGTTCAATGGGTTACAGTTCACAGTCCATGTTCAACATCCTAAATTGATGTACATTCTAAATGCCTTCAATTTCAACTCCTTGTCTTTTCTGTTATACAGACCATGTTCACATCTCAGACCATGATGTAGTTAAATTTTTTTTGTTCTCAAATCTACATACAATGTTTCTCAAAGGTGTTACTTCCTCATTGTTTCAGAGAATCAAAAGTACTTCTGAGAAAATGAAACTAACAATCAGTGATACTGAGAATGTTGGTATATTTATCTAACACCTCGTAAATACAGAGCTTGATGCTGATGCTCTTTACTTGTAATATTCTGATCATTGAATAACTTAGTGATTTTGCCGTAGTTATTACTTTGTACATTATGACAAAGCACCAAACAAAGATGTCAGGCAAATAAATGTGTTTTTTTAAATTAACTAGCTATAGTATAAACCAATGTAGCAACATGAAAATAATAAAATGATTTTATTGTGTGGTGATGCTGTATGCAACAACCCTTTTACATTTGTGGTGTTATATACATTGTATGTGGCAGTTTCCCTAACAGCTGCAGTGAACAAGAGAGTGAAAGAGATATATATAACTGCAACTAAAATGATCAACTTCATTTCTCTACTAACATTATGATCAGCAGCATTGGAGGCGAGCTGAATGTGTGTGTGTGTGTGTGTGTGTATGTGTGTGTGTGTGTTGAGAAGGGGGGGGGGATCTGGAGCTCTATTGTATTTACCTACAGAAGTGGCTTTTTTCAGTTAAAATTGTAAACCCCCTGCTATACATAAGATCATGAAATTAGTTAATATTAAATAGATCTACTATTTTTCTTTTCCTCTGTCACAGTGTAAACATGTAAAGGGTTATCTAAATCTGAAATATTTTCTGACCCAGAAAGATTATTTTTCTATCAGACAGAACAGGATGTTTGAATACAATTCATAGCAATTTCAACACATTTAATACATTTCTGAGATCTATTTACATATTTACAGCAGTGTATTTATTTTACACCTGTTGGTGACACCTTGCTGTTGATTATGATTTTCAATCAGTAAAGTAATTCAGAAAAATTTTGAGTATAAATTTTACATTTGTACTTTTAAAGTGAGTTCAGTTCAGTTAAGTTATGATTCTGAGTTGCAGCCATAATTGGTCAGTACCCTTCATCCGTCACCTCAGCAGTAGAACTCCACTGTCCTTCTATCCTGACTCTGCCTCTGGATCAAACTCCTATGTCAGGACAGAGAGAGAGCTTTTTTTCTGTCAAGAAAGAAATAAATAAATAAATTACATACTTGTCAATCATTATCTGAATTTTACATTAAATTTGTCCCATAGACTGGGTCAGACCATTTACTGGTTAATGCAGGAGAAAGAAAAAACCTGAAGCTCAAAATACTAAACTCCAAACAATAAATGTTTTATTCAATACCTTTATACATCCAGATAAACATATGTGTAATTAGATTGATTAATGTGATTATTTAATTCTTATTGATAATATAATTATCAGCAGGTGTTATTAATTAGCCATTAGCTGTAGTTGATGCCATAGCCTAAATTTAGCTACAAAAGGAGCCTGTTCTGCTCTGTCACTGTTTGTAATTTCATATCACAATAGGGAATCAATAGTATCTGAGCAGACTTCACCTCATGTTTGTCATCACAAAAATGAATCAATGATAGTTGTTATATCATCATTAAAATTGGATTAAATACTAACATCAAGCTAGCTGATAGACCTGCTAGCATTGACTAGCCAGCTAACTGCATTAACGTTTTCACCAGAGAAAATGAACTGAGAAAGTTTGACTTATTTTCCTCTTCTTTGTAAATAATTTCCTTATGTCCATTAGTGTCTGTCTGGCGAGGGAGCAATTATTGGAAAACATTGCTCATCAACCAACCATAGATTTATTTACTGTGAAGCTAAAGTAAAGCCAAACTTATAATATTTAATTGTTTAATTGAAAGTTAATGTAACATAGGATATGCTTTATTTAGAGGGATAGAACAAAATAAATAAGGTTTTGGCAAAAAGCTGGACATTGTGAGATGGAAATGGTGCTGACGTTACCTCCTTCAGGACAAAATACACTACTCTGCTTTGGGCATGGAACTGACCAGACCATTCTCTTGCATGCAGTGAGTTGTAGGCAACATGGAAAACCCGGAATGGATTCTCAGTTGTACGTGTATCTCTTATTGATGAATATATATTTCATCCAATACTGTTTCCCGAAACAATCCATTCCATGGATTGTGATTGTTTCTCTCAACTTACCATATATCTGTTATTAGTACTGTATTTTATTTATTTATTTTTTTAACAATTATTAGAAATTTCAGCTGACCTCATTTGAATTCCCACGTGAAGGTCCTGACCAAGAGGTTGAAAATGACTGTCATGGACTCTTTCTTCTGTCATGCCTCTACAAACACCTTGCCCTGTTTATTTATCTCTTTTTTCCATTCTCTTCATAGTTTTTCCTACCCATATCTATTTCCCATCTTGGTCACTGGACACATTTTTTTGACTTTCACCACATAAGTTCCCTTTTCTTGACAGTTCACAATAAATAGGCTGCTATATTATATATCACTTTGCAACATGAATGCCTCTGATGTTTACTCATTATATTTAACTACAGTTGTAGCAGAAGACAAAACTAACACTGTGAATTTTGGAGTGTAAAACCATATCCAATAGCAAAGTTGCTGAGTGAGATAACAGTCTCAAACCTGTCTGTCAAGTCTGCATGTAGCAACAAATCCAATGACATCTGATGATACTTCCTTAAAGATATGCAAACGTTAACTGATGAAAAAAAAAACCCCAAATAATCAGATCTGTATGTTCCTGCAACACAAATGTCATTTTCACCATCCCAAGTTTACAACTTCCTATCTTTAAAATGGCATTGAAATGCTATTTTCTCCCACAACGCATTAATAAAACTTGATTTAACAATTACTAATGTTTATCTTTCAACATCTCCAAATTGAGAAATATTTGTGTTTGACAAATAGCTCTTAATCACTGGGACAGTTGATCAGTGTAATAGTAACATGACATGTTTCAGCCCTCACTGCACTTGTAAAAGCAATTTGTTGTACTTGACCTTTCAGCCATTTAAAGTCATGAGAATTTCCAAACATTGCTAAACAAACATTCAGAATCAGTTTCAATGTTATGGCTTACTAAAAAAAAAAAGCACCTCAGGGGCATTTAGGGGAAGTACAAGGTCAACATTTCATCGTTTGATATTTTTTTAGGCAGTGTGCATCGTTACTGTGTGTGGTATGAACACATGGAGACAGTCGGTCAAAGCCTCAGAGAGCCTCTCTGATAACTGCTGAAGCCTCTCAGTCTGTGGTTCTGTGCTTCATCATTGACTTCATTAAACACTGACAGTTTTAAAACCCACAGGAACTAATGCTGAGGGAGATGTCTGTCTATGTAACAGTTTTAGCTAAAACTAAAGTAACTTCTGAATGATAGATAAAACAACAATAATGGCTTGCTGTGACTATTAGAGGACAAACTGTATAGTACTACAATCAAGGCGAATGAATATCTAATGAGACCACAACCTCAAGAAGATGAGCATCATCAACACAAGAACAAGCACTGAATAAGCATTTAAAGGTGGGTCTGAGATGTTTTCGTGCTACATTTTCTACTATATTGCTTAAAATCCCCTTCACACCCTAATTACATGCAATTAAATGCTCTAACACAAAAATAAAAAGATATTGTTGAACAAACGGGACTGAAAACTCCATCCAATTGGAGATCCCCCTTGAAACAATTGAACTGTCATATGTCAATCAAACTAAAGTGTCATTTGTCCCTCCCTCCGTTATGCAGGAGGGGTACATGCAGAGGGAGGGAGGGACAAATGACAGTTATATGTATTCCCTTCTTGGTATGATGTTCTTTTCCATCCTTACTATGGTCTTGTTGTGGACACTGAAAGCTTTTTTTGCAGCTTTGTTTAATCTTGTTGTTTCTGTTGTTCTTATGTTATTTTCCTCCTTTATGGAACAAACCCAAGATTAATTTATTCTATAATGGCGCATAGAGCCGCATAACTTCTACCTTCCTTCAGCATGTCCACAAAACCAGCTTTTTTAGGATCTTCCTCTGCCTTTTGGGTGCCTTTGACTATAGGTGCAGAACATTCTTGACAACATTTTGAGTTTTGTGAGAGAAAACTGTCAAATATACATATTTCAGAGAGTCACTGCAAGTAATGGAACTTTTGTGGACATTGAGCAAAAGTCTAGCAATTCTGTACTGTACTTGAGACACGGCATAGAGGAGAGTGATTGACAAAGGTCTATGTAGAGGGTTAGAAAATGCCTCTCATTAAAAGTTTACACTTAAACACACCCCCCCATTTTTTTAAGTTTATTAGAATTTTTCCCAACAAACATTGACATTTTTCATGTGAATAATTTACATGTCATATGACTACCCAGGCAGTAGATGGCGCTACAGCACTCCTGTAAATGATTGAAGGAGGAACAACGAGTCTCTGCTCAGGCATGCGCAGTCATAATAAAACGCTGCTAAGAGAGCAAAGCACAGCTAAACTTTTGTGTCCGTTCCTCATCTTTTACAGGTAAAATTAAATACGTTTCTGAATATTCTTAATGATGTTTAAACTCATGTGAACTGTCAGTGACTTTCTGATGATGTGACGATGATGTTTTAAGGTTAGCAGAAGTTAAGTAGACGAGTATTTTGATTGTTTAGTTGAATCGAATAATGGCGTAGCATTAGCCATGAGTGTTCTAGCACACGTGTTGCATGTGTGTGTGCGTACGTGCACATGTATATGGGTGTGTGGGTTTGATTGCCGAAAATGAGCATTGCATTCATTTTTGCTAGATTAATGTAATGGCATATAATACAATGCTATAAAGGTGCATTCACATACATGTATCTTTTGTTTTGTTTTTGCAAAATGAGGGGAAATGTATAATTTGTTTTGTTAATGGAAAACAATGGTTTTATTATTGTTATATTTTATTTATTTAGTCATTGTTGAACTAAATTACATTTGTGGTTTAATGAAGAGAATGTTTGTAATTATTTTTGATATTGAAGGACATTTTGACATTCTTGAGATGTTGTGAAAATGGACATTTTGACACAGTATTATTGAAGTTTACTGAGATGATTGAATCTTTTGAAATGCGCAGTCATAATAAAACGCTGCTAAGAGAGCAAAGCACAGCTAAACTTTTGTGTCCGTTCCTCATCTTTTACAGATACTACAGTGCATCCTGCCTGTGTATCACTTGTACTGGCCCAGATTCCCCTAGGTCTGAGGCCGGTAACAATTGGGGGCTCGTCCGGGATCTAGCGCCACCTAGCTGGGAGAGTGGAAACTGCTACGAAGAGAACCTGTGCCAAAAACTTCAGGGAAGGCTGTAGAGCTGTGTGTCATCCAGAGAGTAGAGGCTACAGGGACTAAGAATGGCTACCACAACCCCACGGCGGCTGCTGATCCACAAGATAAATAAAAGACTCTGTGCATTAAGTTTCAGCCAGCTGTTGACAGTCGCCAGTTCTATAGATGATGAGTCAGAATTGGACACTGAGAGACTTGAGGCACTGAGTGAACCCGAGCTATTTGATGTTGTTGTCGATTACCTGAGGAGTGAGAAGCTGAGAGTTATGGAAGACGAAGGCCTGTCCCAGATCCTTCACCTTGATGACCTGATTGATCAACTGCTAACAGTCCCAGAAGAAAGAGACGTGATGGAAGGACCCGACCCTGGTGTGGCTGATCTTGGGGAAGGGCTCGAAGCTGCACCCCTCCAGGAAGAGGAGATTCGTCGGCGGAACAGCACCACTGCAGTCTCCACGGACAAGCACCTGGACAACCACCTGCTGTCTCCACCCAGGGGAAGGGACATTCACACACTTCAACCGATCACCGACAGAGACCCAAATGCACTGGCAAGAGACCTCGCAGATTCCTCGCCAGCCAGACCTGATCGTGCCAGTCCTGTACCCAGTGTTGGTGAGCCAGCGGTGAAAATCACTGAAATAGCTGCTCTGTTTCCACGTAGAGAATTAAAATTTTATGGTGGTCAGATTTCTGACACAGGGTCTGAAATGTCATACAGTAACCTTTGTAAACAGATGGACCAAGGTTTGCTAGAAGGGTTTAGTGAGACAGAGGTTATTCGCAGTGTGCTTAAGATTACTAAACCTGGTATATTCAGGGAGATGTTAACTAGCAAAGATGACCTTACTATTATTGAGTTAAAGAGGTTTCTCCGTTCCCATACTAGAGACAAAAACGGAACAGAGCTTTTTCAAGAACTCAGTACTGCTAGACAGCAAGAAAAAGAGGGTCCACAGCAATTCTTTTATCGAATCATGGGTCTGAAACAAAAGGTTATATTTGAGTCACAGCAGCCAGGTGCAGATTTTTGTTATGATAAAAAGCTTGTTCAAGGTACATTCCTTCACACACTTTACCAAGGGTTAAATGAGAAAAATAACCATGTAAGACTTGACTTGAAACCTTTTCTCACAGACTTGCAGGTTACTGATGACTTTCTCCTAGAACGAATCACCAAGTCCACTAATGAGGAGACTGACAGAATGAAACGTCTTGGTACAGTAACTAAAAGCCGATCATCTTATGTGAACTCAGCTCAGGCCGATGAGATGAAACAGACAGAACAGCTTAAACAGGCCAAAATTGATTCTGAACTACAGGCTAACCGTGCTGCTATTCTGGAATTGACTGCACAAGTCACGTCAATAGCCCAACACTTGGCCCGCGTAGTCCAGCCCTCAGAGCCTGCGACCAATGTGAACCCTTGTCCCAGCTCTACCCGACCTCCAAACCGATCTCAGACACTGAATGAGAATAGGGGCAGATGTCAAGAGTGTGTGCAAAATAACATCAAGACATGTCCTCACTGTTTTGTTTGTGGCCAAGAGGGACATAGAGCAGTTGGCTGTCTGAAGAACAAGGCATCGGGAAACGTGAGGAGGTCACAGGAATGAGGCTGCCTGTGACCGCTGACAGAAACAAGCCTCCAATTCATGTTAACTCAGTCAGAACCGTAAAACCTGAAAACCCAACCCCACAGTCCCAGCCAACACCCAGAAAGCGTGTAGCACAAATAATTGGCAAAAGATGTATGGTCTCATGTGCAATCAATGGTGTCCCGCTCCAAATGTTGCTAGACTCAGGTGCTCAGGTTACAATAGTGGGAAGAGCGTGGATAGAGGAAGCACTGCCCAATGTCAAAATAGAGCCAGTATCATCTCTATTTCCAGATCAACCCCTTGAAATATCTGCTGCAAATGGCACGTCAGTTCCCTTTGATGGATGGGCTTATGTTGACTTAAGGTTATGCAGTGAGCGCCACGGGCATGCTGACATACAAGTTCCCATATTAATCAGCAAGAGTTGTGTTAACGGTCCACTTTTGGGCAGCAATGTCATAGCGGAGATAATCAAAGAAAACAAAGAAAACATGGATATTACTGCCATACTAAAGGAAGTCATGAGTATCAGTGAAAGCACGGTAGACAACCTGGTGTCTGTCCTCCAGATATTGACTCCTGAAGCATCTTCTCCGTGCATTGTGAGAGTTGGAAAAACGGGATTTACTGTCCCCGCTGGTCAGATATGTGAGGTGAAGTGCAGACTGAGGGCATGGCCCCATGGTGGAACAATGCTATTTGAGCCCAGCCCAGAAAACAACTGCCCTGAGGGTTTAGAACCTTTTCCCTCTTTGGTAGATGTTGCCCCAGGCTTGTCGAAAATTGTCAAGATCCCCATCCAGAATGTTACCAAACATGATATTTATCTGTCCCAGAGAACTTTATTGGGTACACTGGAGGAAATTAGTGAAGTTAAACCCATCGCCCATTCCCCAAACAGACCAAAGCCACCAAACCACCCGACTGTTCAGATCTGCTCGGCATTGACTGAAAAAAAATGGCATCCCCCTGTTGAATTATCACACCTGAGTGAGGATGAACAAAGCATCGTTAGAGCCATGTTGTATGAGGAGTCAGATGTGTTTGCCAAAGATGATACAGACATCGGTTGCATTCCAAATCTGCAACTCAAGATTCAACTTCATGATGAGACCCCTGTCCAAAAGCGCTACACTGCCATTCCCAAACCTTTGTACAGAGAGGTAAAAGAGTATGTGCAGAAACTTCTTGACCATGGCTGGATTAGAAGGTCCACTTCGCCGTACTCATCCCCCGTGGTCTGTGTCCGTAAAAAAGATAAAACTTTGCGTCTATGCGTGGACTTTAGGGAATTGAACAGCAAAACAGTCCCAGATCGTCATCCTCTACCCCGCATTCAAGACCTGCTGGACAACCTGGGGGGCTACTCCTGGTTCTCAATACTTGACCAAGGCAGTGCTTACCATCAGGGCTTTGTCGATGAGAGTTCCAGGCACCTGACCGCCTTCAGTACCCCATGGGGACTCTATGAGTGGCTTCGCCTCCCCTTTGGCCTTACCAATGCCCCAGCAGCCTTTCAACGATGTATGGAGGGTGTTCTAGAAGGTATGAGGGATGAATGCTGCTCTCCTTATTTGGATGACGTGCTATGTTTTTCCAAATCGTTCCAAGACCACGTGGAGGACTTGCGGCGGGTGCTCCGACGCCTGAGGGAGCATGGGATTAAGTTGCGTGCAAAGAAGTGTGACTTGTTCAAACGACAAGTGAGATACATAGGACGTCTAGTGACAAGTGAAGGTGTCCAGATAGACCCTCAAGACTTGGAAGCAGTGTTGCAGTTGAAAGAAAGAGAGCCAAAGAATGTGGGTGAAGTCAGAGGTCTGTTAGGCTTTCTCAGCTATTATAGGTCGTTTATACAAGACTTCTCGAGAATTGCTCGTCCTCTTTACCAGCTTGTAGAGGGTACCAGTCAGCACAATCAGAAGCCTGTTAAAAGTAACAACCCAGCCAAACGCAAAGTCTCTAAGCCTGGCCAACTCCCTTCCAGTACACCTGTCCAGTGGAACCCAGAACACAGTGCAGTTGTCTCTCGCCTTGTAGATATGTTGACAAATCCACCAATTTTAGCCTACCCGGACTTTAATTTGCCTTTTGTTTTAAATACAGATGCATCCAATGAAGGTCTGGGGGCCGTGCTCTACCAACAGCAGGGAGGTAAGCTTCGTGCAATCGCTTATGGATCCAGAACACTCACGCCAGCAGAAAAGAATTACCACCTCCATTCTGGCAAGCTTGAGTTTCTGGCCCTAAAGTGGGCCATCTGCGATAAGTTCAGGGACTACCTCTACTACGCACCCACCTTCACTGTGTACACAGACAACAATCCGTTGACGTATGTCTTGAGCACTGCAAAACTCAACGCCGTTGGCCATCGATGGGTGGGTGAGTTGGCGGATTTTCATTTCACCATCAAATACAGACCGGGCAAGGTGAATGCTGACGCTGATACGCTTTCACGATATCCAATACAACTGCAGGGTCACATCGGTGAGTACACTGAAACGCTTCCCCCAGAGGTAGTTTCCACGATATGGCAAGGCAGCAAGGCAATGGCTGAGAAGGATGTACCATGGATGGCTGCATTACTCCTCTCCACGGGTGATGCCAACAATCTCTCTGTAACGGTTCCCACCATCACACCAGAGGACATCAAAGCTGCTCAAAAGGAAGATGAAGCCATCAATGAAGTGATGATATTGAAGAAAAGGGGATGGAACCCTAATGACAAAGACAAAAGACAAATGGGACAAGAGACAAGGAGACTGGTACACGAATGGAACAAACTCAAACTTGACAAGGGAATTCTTTACAGACAAACAGGAAAATGGAAACAGCTCGTTCTCCCCAGTAAACTGAAGCCAACCGTCCTCAAACATCTGCACGATGACCTTGGCCATGTTGGCGCTGACAAAGTAATCAACTTAGCAAGGCAAAGATTCTACTGGCCATTTATGCAGCGTGAAATCGAAAACTATGTCATCCGCCAGTGCTCCTGCGTTAAACAGAAAAAACCAACAGTCCCCGAGAAAGCACCCATGTCATCAATAACAACCACTGCCCCATTTGAACTTGTTTCTATTGATTATCTTCACCTCGAATCAAGTAAGGGAGGATTTGAATATATTTTAGTTTTGGTAGATCACTTCACACGCTTCGCACAAGCCTACCCGACCAAAAATAAGTCAGGAAAAACAGCGGCAGAGAAAATATTCGGTGATTTTATCCCACGTTTCTCATACCCCCAGATTTTACACCATGACCAGGGAAGGGAGTTCGAGAATGATCTCTTTCAGCGACTCCACCAGCTGTCTGGCATTGCACATTCAAGAACGACCCCATATCACCCACAGGGTAACCCTGTCGAACGCCTGAATCGAACACTGTTACAAATGTTACGGACACTTCAAGAGGAAAGAAAATCTGAGTGGAAAGACTATCTACCCCATATAGTCCATGCGTACAACTGTACGAGACATGAGGCTACCGGCTATTCACCGTTCTTTCTCCTCTATGGAAGAAACCCACGTTTGCCCATCGATCTAGTCTTTGACCTGAGAGCGGAGGAAGAAGTGTCAAGCCGACAGGAATATGCAAAGAAATGGGCTACTCGGATGCAAGATGCTTACAGGATCGCCTCAGAGAATAGCCAAAAGAGTTCTGCAAAAGGGAAAAGATACTATGACCGTGGTGTTAAAGGCATTGTTCTTCAGCCAGGGGATCGTGTGCTTGTGAGGAACCTATCAGAGAGAGGAGGCCCTGGCAAACTCCGTGCTTACTGGGAGAAGAGAGTACACAGAGTCATTGAACGGATGGGAGATGGACCGGTGTATAAAGTTCAAAGTGAAAAAGGAGACAAGACTATTCGTGTCCTGCACCGCAACCTCTTGTTATCAGTGAACGATCTGCCACTCGAACAAGAGGAATATCCCTGCTCCGCACAAAAGAAACGGAAAAAACGGCAAACTCAACAAACAAACCACAGTGAAACAGATGAACAGGATTCCGACGATTCTGCTGAAGAGGATGAATATGTCTATAACCTCCGACGTTTACCTGTGTATACAAGGAAGACAGTCCAACAGGAACAGCCTCAACCTGAAATACCAAGTAACCTCAGAGCTGTGGCACAAGAATTCCAACTTCTCAGACAAACACCAACACATCAGCAGGAGGAAGCCGTTCTAGTTGAAAGACCAGTGACTGTTGAGAATGAACAGCAACAACCTACAGTGGAAAAAAATGAGGATGATACAGGGCCAGAAATACCTGATGAAATGGTTGAGCCTGCAGAGGAGCAACAAGCTGCTGAACCCGTGAGGAGGTCCAACCGAACTGTAAGACCCAGAGAAAGATTCACCTATGAACAGTTTGGTCAACCATCATACCAGCCCTGGAGACCTGCAGTAAATGCGATGTTCCCTTATTTGTCCTACCCCATGACTCCTTACCCAGTGGGGCCAGTCCGACCTGAAACCTACTACTACCCTCCCCCAACCGTATGGAGTTATTAGACACATACTGACACTAGAATAGGATTTGCCATACCCTGACTGACCTAAAATGCTATGACTAATCACGGAAAAGACACCGTACTTACAGAACCAAGAGGAGACTTACCTAGACCATTAAATGACTAGACTTCTTGTTGGTTTAGTTCTAGATGTCCGGAGACATCTCTTAAAGAAGGGAAGAGTGTAGAGGGTTAGAAAATGCCTCTCATTAAAAGTTTACACTTAAACACACCCCCCCATTTTTTTAAGTTTATTAGAATTTTTCCCAACAAACATTGACATTTTTCATGTGAATAATTTACATGTCATATGACTACCCAGGCAGTAGATGGCGCTACAGCACTCCTGTAAATGATTGAAGGAGGAACAACGAGTCTCTGCTCAGGCATGCGCAGTCATAATAAAACGCTGCTAAGAGAGCAAAGCACAGCTAAACTTTTGTGTCCGTTCCTCATCTTTTACAGGTAAAATTAAATACGTTTCTGAATATTCTTAATGATGTTTAAACTCATGTGAACTGTCAGTGACTTTCTGATGATGTGACGATGATGTTTTAAGGTTAGCAGAAGTTAAGTAGACGAGTATTTTGATTGTTTAGTTGAATCGAATAATGGCGTAGCATTAGCCATGAGTGTTCTAGCACACGTGTTGCATGTGTGTGTGCGTACGTGCACATGTATATGGGTGTGTGGGTTTGATTGCCGAAAATGAGCATTGCATTCATTTTTGCTAGATTAATGTAATGGCATATAATACAATGCTATAAAGGTGCATTCACATACATGTATCTTTTGTTTTGTTTTTGCAAAATGAGGGGAAATGTATAATTTGTTTTGTTAATGGAAAACAATGGTTTTATTATTGTTATATTTTATTTATTTAGTCATTGTTGAACTAAATTACATTTGTGGTTTAATGAAGAGAATGTTTGTAATTATTTTTGATATTGAAGGACATTTTGACATTCTTGAGATGTTGTGAAAATGGACATTTTGACACAGTATTATTGAAGTTTACTGAGATGATTGAATCTTTTGAAATGCGCAGTCATAATAAAACGCTGCTAAGAGAGCAAAGCACAGCTAAACTTTTGTGTCCGTTCCTCATCTTTTACAGATACTACAGTGCATCCTGCCTGTGTATCACTTGTACTGGCCCAGATTCCCCTAGGTCTGAGGCCGGTAACATCTACAGTCCCTAAGGCATTTAAGACGCATTAACACAAGGTGCATTCGATTAGCCTAGGATCTAGACTGTCCCCAGTGGCCGCAAACTGCATTTGCTCCCCGTAGCAAATACCATTTGCGGCCACTGGGGACAGACTAGATCCTAGGCTAGCATTCGATTGCACTAAAAGAAAAGCTGCAAAATAGCAAAACTGCGAATGGTCAACCAGTTATAGCAAGGGATCACTGTACTGTGCAAATATAGCTGAAGTATGTGCAGTTTGGTATTCATTAAAGGGCAATTCACAATTGACTGCCAGGGGAAAGAAATTGTCCTTGAATCTGTTGATTTTCCTCCCTCTGACGTACCAGAGTGGAGGGTTTAAACAAAGAATGTCCAGGATGTGAGGAGTCTGCAGAGAGATTTACTGCTCCACCCCCAGGAATGGTGGTGGTGGTGTGTGTGTGAGGGGGGGGGGTTATTGTTAATGCCAATGATCTTCACTCATTTTTGTATGTGCGTGTGATGTTAATAGACTATGACACTTTGGCCCTTTGGTTACACAGGTAATAAAGGACCATGCATTATGAGCTGATGTAGTGGTTTGATTATGGATTTGGCTCATGTGATGTAAATGCTTGAGTCTGAAAGCTTGAAAGAAAGATTCAGTTTCTTCACTTTTTCTTTTCTTTTGGGAAAAAAAATGACAGATTTCAGCCAAACATTAGTAACCAAAGGCTTAAGAAAGACAAGACATTACTATCTGACTGAAATGTGAAAATCGGACTCACAAAAGTTGTTTTCTTGCATCCCCTCTTATGTACTGTAGCACCAAGCTCCATTTATTAACAGGAGACCTACAAAGCATAAATACTGGGGAAAAAAAACCCTCATACTATATGTACGACTGTGCTCCAGACTGCTTTCAATTTCTTTATGTAAATATTTGCTCTGAGTCAAACAATACAATATTATCAAACTTGATTTTAATATCAGGTTAATCTCTTTATTCCTGTAGCTACATCTCACTTACTCTTCTCAATTTCCTCTTTTATCTTCTCTGTCATCCTAAACCTTTTTTATCTTAGATCTGTCAGTGGGGTTGATTTGATATGCAAACACATCACTTGTTCATTGCTTTAACCCTTCTGTGGTTGATCAGAGGAAAAAATCCCACTGTGCACCAGAACCAAACCACCAATCTTTGGAAAACACCTACATGAACTAGTGAAATGCTTTATTTGAATTCTTCCAGTAAACTCAGGATGTTGTTTTTAGGTCCGTTGAAACCACAATGTTTTTGTTTCCTTTTTACATAATTGGCTGGGGTTTTTTGGGGTTTTTTTTTTACAATTAACGGTTACAATATGTTACACAAAGTCTTTCAGCATTTCAATTATTTTTTATTATCTATAATAGGGCATTAACAACTTCAGTTTTTTTCAAGTCGACTTATCCGTCAATAAAGTTGAAGTCGAGTCGACAGGTCGTGATGACATCATCACATTGTCAGCGGAGGAACAACAAGGACATACGTCTGTCCAGTAATGAGACAAACAGTAATGAGAAACTTGTATTAAAGTTCACTGCAACATGACAATGTCCTCTGACAAGACACAAGCTTCATCATTTTTGGATGCTGCTCATATCACTCAGGTTAGCTAGCGGATGCCTCTTCAGGTGGCCGTGGCATTTTTTTTTCATCTAAGGTGAAGTATTTCCACACATGTGATGTGTGTCTGTCACTCTTTTTTGTTTTGTCAGACCCACCACCCCCTGTTTTACCTGCAGCAGCCAATGTCTGATTTAGTTCAGGTCTGTGTGTTATGATTACGATAAATATAGTGTAACTAGGACTCAGTATATAATCATTGCAGCAAAGGTGATTACTCATGTGTATGAACAACAATAAACGCAGTTATATGTCTGAAAGCAAAATTATTGCTACTTTATGGGAAACAGTTCAATTTATCTTATGAAAAAATGAAAAAAAAATAGTGTAAAAACTGACACACTGTACATTACTAATTTGTTTAGGTGCAGATTTCATTATTTCATTATTTAATGTATGTAATAATTTGTCAGGTTAAAACAAATATTGTTTCAGTGTATGTTAGAAATGCTATATTACAGCACATTAAAATAATAATAATAATAATAATACCTCAAACTTATATAGCGCTTTTTTGGACACTCAAAGATCCTCTACATAACAGACAAATAAGCAATGTATAAAAAAACAAAAACAAACAGTGCCAGTGAGTCACCAGTGTTTATTATGTGTTTTATAATAAGATGCATTTCATAGCCATTATAAATACTTAGTTTATATTCAGTAAGTCAGAAAAGTAGCTTTTCTGTCGGTTTGGGTTTCAGGAAACACCTGCTTTAGTCTTACGTGATGATAAAATATATAAATAAATATAAAATAAATAAAAGCCACAATGCAGGGAAATAAAAGTTTCATGTATGGAAATATGTTTGGTTATTAAAGTATTTAGATATTCAAGTATTTAAAATCATGTTGACTGTGTAAAAAGGTCATGTCATGTGGAATAAGGACCCTCAAGCAGATTCAATAGTGAAGGGAAAACTAGCGAGATTATTATGGGATGTCGGGAGTAATTTTTTATTTTTTTATCAAATTGTTCGCCAGACCTGTGGTGCCTGCAAAGTTTGGTGAGTTTTCGTGCATGTTTAGGGGGTCAAAATCCCCTTTAGATTGTCGGAAAGAAAATTATAATATGCGTTTCTCACATAGTGACAAATGCAAAGGCCCTCGACCCTTCAGGGCTCGGTCCCTAAAAATACTCTTTCATGAGCTCAAGAAACACAAATACTGGGATTGTGGTTGGAGAGAGTCCAACAATATAAAGAAGTTTCTGACAAAATCTAAGGAAGCATGTAGGGACATGCACAATATAAACAAAAGTCCAACAACTGGAGGGTGTATCTGGTTGACTAGGAGCTAGATGAGGAAGGGAGGCACTGAAAGAATGTGTAGGAGAAGTAATAACAAACTGATAAAGAGCAGGTGAAGTGATATAACCCATGGTGCTAGCCAATGTTTATGCTCCAAATGTAGACCATGCAGGATTTTTTGAAGGCTTTTTTGCCTCTCTCCCGGATCTGACCTCATACTCTCTGAGTACTCTCTTACTCTCTAATCCTGTGCTGGACCATTCCTCTGCCAACCCGAAGTCAGTTAGTACATCAGCCTCACTCATTCTATCTGATTTTGGTGTCTCTGATGTGTGGTGTCTCCTCAATACAAATAAGAGAGAATACTCCGTTTTCTCGCATGTCCACCATTCTTTTACTAGAATTGATTACTTTCTCATTGACAATGAACTGATACTATTGGTACATTTCTGTGCTTATCAGGGCAAAGTAATATCAGATCATGCTCCTGTTGTATTATCTCTGGTGTTACCTGACCTTCCTCAAGTTAAAAAACACTGGTCGTTTAATTCAAGTCTCCTGTCAGACAATAATTTTGTGAAATGAATGGAAGAACATACTGTATATCCCTTTTCTTTCAGACATTATCTCCCCAGACACACCTGGTCTAATAATCAGGGATGTCCTTAAGGTGTGTCTTAGGGGATAAATTATCTCCTATACTGTAAATATGAAAAAAAAGCTCACAAGGAACAATTAGAATTGGCCAAATGAAGGAAATAGACACACAATATGCTCAAGTTAAAAACCCAGACTTAAATAAAATGCGAGTGGATTATCAAAGATTAATGACACATTCAGGAACTACTATTCTCAACTCTACCCCTCTGAATTCCCAAATAACACTAAACTAACTCATTTTCGGAACTAGTTAAATATTCCCACGTTCTCCCTCGACAGCAAATTGAGGCTAGACGAACCCATAACAAAAAAGGAGATAGATATTGTTATTTCCTCGCTGTAGTCAAGAAAATCCCTAGGGCCCAACAGGTTTCCTGTGGAATTTTTTAAGTCATTTTCCTCACTACTCTCTCCACAGCTAAGCACTGTGTTGTCTGACTCATTCAAACAGGACAAACTTTCAACGTCATTTTACAAGGCATGTATTATTCTTATTCCAAAAAAAGACAAGGATCTCACAAACTCTCAGTTGTCACAACCCTGTATCCTCCACCAGGGACCCATCAAGGGTGTCCCCTAAGCCCCCTACTATTTGACCTGGCCATAGAGCCATAGAGTGTTAGCAATCCACAGCTGCAAGAATATCTCTGGCATATGGAGGAATGGAGTAGAACACAAGGTGGCCCTGTATGAAGATGACCTGTTAAGCTTCACCTCCTTTCCAGATACCTCTTTACCCACCATGCTGTCTCTACTGAATGATTTTGGTCAGTTCTTGGGATATGAATTCAATTTAAATAAATCTGAACTTTTCTATGTCAGTGAGAGGACGCCGACATTAGAGTACTCCAATCTCCCTTTTAGGGTTGTGGAAAACAAATTCATTTACCTTGGTATTACAATTACGAAAAAGTACAAACGCCTTCTCAAAGAAAACTTTCTCACCCTGTTGAACCATACAAAACACTGCCTGACACCATGGTCACCCCTCTTCACATCCTTGGTTCGCAGAATTATTTCCATTAAAATTAATATTCTCCTCTAATTTATGTACATCTTTCAATCAATACCGAACTTAATTCCATCTCCTAAAGCCTAAAGGAGAAGGGGGTATGGCGCTCCCTAACTTTCATTGTTATTATTGGGCAGCCAATATCTGCTGTATTAGTTTTTGGTAATATTTTCATAATCGATCAGATTATCCCTTCATGGGTGACAATGGAGGTGGGTTCTATATTCACACCATGTATCTGTGAAAATGTTTTAATAAAAACATCTTTGAGAAAAAAAAGACCAGATGAGAGTGAGCTCCAGTAGTGTGTGGAGACTGAGGACAGGTGTGTGAAACAGATGAATGGCAGGTGAGTGGAGTGAGGAGGAAGGACAAAGGGTAAACGACCATGACAATATACATTACAGATATAAATGTTGCTCAACAAAACTTAGCTCAGACTAGATGTTTCCCTGTTCCAGCACACCTGATAGTTGTTATCAGTCTTCTGCAGAGCTTGACGAGAGGCTGATCATCTGTATCAGGTGTGTTGGAAGAGGGAAACATCTAAAACATACAGGACAGCAACACTCTTGGACTAAGGTTGCAGACCCCTGGACAAGAAAGACACCAAAATGTCCATATTCTGAATCATTTTGTCATTGCGAGGGTGGTGGGAAGGGTTGCGGCCTGTCTCAGCAACCAGTGAGTGAAGGCAAGTGTTCATTGTAGCGCTGACATATACAGATGAACACCTCAGGCAATGTAGATAAAACAATGTTCCGATAACGTTAAATGTTTAGATGGTAGGAGGAAGGCTGTAACTGAAGGGAACCCATACAAAATGTCAGCTGGTGTTGGAATCCAACAAAGCACCAACCTGCTAGCTACAGTATCTGATGAAAAAGGCTTAGTTTTTGACATTACAATATACAAAGCTCACTCTTTGAGCCATGTGTTGTTACCCTGCCCCCCAAATGGGAGAAGGATATTGTTTTGAAGTCTGTTTGTTTGTTGGTGCTGGTCTGTTTGTCAGCAGCTTTATGCAAAAACTACTGCACCAGTTTTAATGACATTTTCAGGAATGGTGTGAGGTGGTTCAGAATAGATCCCATTACATTTTGGTGAATGTAGGTCAAAGGTCGTAGTCACCAAAAATGTGTTTTCATTGTGATAAGAGATATGGCAAATCAAGTAAAATGTTTGTTGTGTTGAGCACCACTTTTTGTTGTTTTACGTTTGTCATAGTAGTGATACTGACACCAAAGAAAGAAATTATCTTTATTTTCATGTACAGTAGATGCATGAACTATTATTTTACATTCAAATCAGTATGCAATCTGCCCTAAGGGGAGAGGGGTATTGTTTTTGAGTTGGTTTGTTTGTTGGTCTATCTGTTTGTGAGCAGCTTTATGTAAAAACTGCTAGACCCATTTCCATGAGATTTTGAGGAAAGGCACAAGGTGGTCCAGAATAGATCTTATAAAATTTGGGTGATTATAGGTCAAAGGTTACAGTCACACTAACCAAAAATGTGGTTTTCACAGTGATAAGAGAGGTAAACTGTGTGGGCACCACTTGTTCTCATTTTAAAATGAAACCTAATTTGGATATCATCCTGTTAAACCATAAATATGTGATCTGCAGTTTGTCCACCCTTTTCTCTATTTACATTAAACATGAAGTTTACTTCCTCTGTATGACAATTAACATAACAATCTTCCTTGACTCCTGCCCCCTCATTGTGGTCAGCTTTATCCTGTAAAATTGAAGATTTGGTGTAGAGCTGAGAATGGAATGTAGCTTTTGTCTCATAAAACACGTTAACAACTACACTTGTAAATCCTAATAGTTCTGTGTAGAGACCTGAACATTCCTGAACATGGAGATGAATGCCAGGCAAACAGTTTTCTGCACAGAGTCACATATGCCACAGCACAAGAATTGTGAATAGCCAATAGGTGTCTGATGTAACCTGAATGTGGAGGTACTTTAACAGGCTCAACATTCTCTCCAGTAGTCTTCATGCCCTGTCCACACTAATGCTGAGATTTTACAAAAGTTATATTTTTCTTTCATTCACTTGGCATTTTAGGTGTCAAAATGGAGATGGAAAAAAATCTGCAAGATAATAAAATGAAAAAGTCATGGCATCACGCTTCAGTTTACTCATGTACATTTGTGCTCATAAGTTTACATACCATATCAGAATGTATGATTCTTCTGTCATTTTTAAGAGAAAAATACAAAGGCATTTCTTTCATGTTTGGAGACATCACCATACAATTAAATAGCTAATGCACAGCTAAACTACAGCTAATGACAAACAAATCAAAAATGAAAAGGGTCTAATTGTGAAGTGATAAAGCGAGACAGTAATGTAGCCTACAGTCATTAAGATTGGTGTAATGTTAAGTTGAAGGTTAATCAGATAGTTCAGTAAATTATGGACCTTGTTTAACTCATGTGAATGCGCCGTAAAAATAGCCTCGGTTGTAACCAGACTTTCTGTGGCCGCAACAGTGACAAAGATGTCCACAAATTCCTGGTAATGCAGTACAGCACAGCTGTAGCCAAATCAGAGGGTGGGACTTAGGCAATGTTCAGAGCAGCAAAGTTAGAAAGAGCAATGAAATTTGTTTAATATCTTTATTGTTGTATGTTGTAATGGTATGAAACTTTGCACTGTAATCCACCATAGTAGTGGAAAGTCACCCTCCAAATTTTTTATAATTTGGTGGAGTTGTGCAGGCCACGGAGGAAATGTGCCCAGCGGACGCCCAAGCCAGACCCGAGGGGAGGTCTTTTGTACCGTGCCCATGCTCACAGGCAGCAGAAAAGGCCATGTGAACTGAACCATCAGAGAAAACTGTTGATTTTAAATGTTTATTTAGCAAATGGAGAATCATTCATGTTATTGATGTGAGAATGAGGGTCACAACATCTGACTCAAGCTTTTTTCTGTGGAAAAAGGCATCCCACCCTCTGTTTTTTTGACAAATCACACCCTGTATAGATAGATATGAGAAGTCACAAATATGCAACATACCAAAAACTCCATCTATTGTATATGCTATAGTCAAATTAATTATCTCCACTTAATTTAGCATTTATGTTTTGTTTTTTTAAACATATTTAAAAGTTAGGCCTTAAAGGGTTAAGAATAGTTGTAAAAAAACAACAACAAAAAAACAACTAATTAAATAAAAAATAAACCTTTGGTTGGAACAACCAAAAAACTAGGCCTGATTTCGCAAGGGTTAAATGACACTTTAACAAACCCCCCCACAAAAAACAGAATGATCAAAACAAAAACCAGATGTAATATTTTCACCATCCACCACAGAGCAGTTCCAGGTGAGAGACATTCACCATCAGATGTGCCTTAAGTGTCACTCAGTGAATGTGTGTGGCATGTGTTCGGTAGCAATGATCCCAGTGACCGTCAGTGCATCCATCCCAGTCCTCTACAGCCCCTCTGATTTCTGTCCCTGAGGTGGAAGAATGGAGACACACACACACACACACACACACACACAAGGGGGTGTGGCCTCCTCCTTCAGACCCCTGGTAAACATATCATAGAACTGTAGCAGTTAGAATGGACAGAAAAATGATCATCTTCTATTTACACTTTTGTATCACTTCAACAATATTATTTTAAGTGATATCTTTTAAAAAATGCATTTTCTTCCTTTTCACAAGCTAATCTTGTCTTGATGTACATACAGATGTAATGTTTAATGACCCGTGATGCTTTAGATCAAACAGGAAACTAAAGTGAAGTTCTCTAGCAATTTACAAAGTCTCAGCAGCAGAATTATTGTGGTCATCCTTCACTTCTGCTGCCTGGTAGTGTCTTAAATCAAATTATTTTATAGCTGCTCAGGAAATTATAAACAAACCACTCAATGGTGAAGGTGTCTTATCTCTGTAATATATTATCTCTAACAGGAAACTTCTCTACTATAGTGAATATATGTGAAGTTTTATACCACTGCCTCCAGAATATGAGTAATAAACATTTACAAAGTTTAAGTTACTAATAAAGAAAATGAGTTGAAAAAATGTGTTTGTTGTTCCAAACAACAGTCTTAGATCAAAATGTAAAATTCTGAGAATTATTGACTGAATAGGTTTTACTCTATAGGACTGTTTATCTCAGAGCTACCAGATCTACCACAAAACACTGTATGTGCATTACAATGCATTCACTTTCAGCTTAATTTCATGCTTTATTTAATATGGACATAAAACATTACATTAGTACAATTCCAAGGAGAGGCCAGATGTTTACATAGGTGTATGTAGCACAAGGGCTAAATACATAAAGTGTATACATTTACATAAACACATTATTATACACATTGATGCAGACAATTTCTGTGATTACCAGTAAAAACACCAACTCCAGTATAAATGATATTTGGCTTCACTGTTTTGTCAGTTTTATAAGGCTGTCTGTATCCATTTATCACTGTGTTCTTTTTTCGTTGCTGCAAAGCTTCATTGTACAGAATCCAGTAAATTAAAAACAAAAAAAACAACTGTTGCTTTGCGTGGAACAATGACCCTGACCACAAACACACGCTGTAGACTGTTTCCCACTGTGCCTCAGTAGCTTTATAACAATGTGTGACCTTACAATACTCAGGAGAGGGAAATACAATTTTAAGAGACACATAAAACACATTTGTTGATTTTATGAGTTTGAGTAAAAATAAGAAAAATATTGTTGTACCTTCTCAGCTGGATAAACATGTGTATTTATACAATTCACCTCAGACTTACAGTATTCTACAACAAACCACATTTACAAACACTGACTTCATTATAGGTTGACAAAATGTCATATCAACAAAATAAACTGTTTATATCTATGGTGCAATTTTGGTCAAATGTCTAACATATAAACCAAATATGTCTTTAAGAAGAAAAAAGTCAAAAGTAAAAAATGACTGTTTGAGAAATTCCTGAAGCTGTTTTGTATAGTTGTGAAAGTGTGTGCATCCTCAGTTACAGTTCTGTTCTGCATGTTGTAACTCTGTACCCACCTTCACACACACTCACTTTGCCGCTCCTTTATCCCTGCACACATTCTGCACATCATCACACACTGTGTTTCTCACACACGACTTCACTTCATCTTTCGGGAGCCAATCACTAAAAACTGAAGATGGGAAAAATTAACGGATGCCTTAAATGCCTTTTTATCTTCTTCAATGTTGTGTTTGCAGTGAGTAAAAAATATCTATTTTTCTATTTGTTTTGCTTTGTTGCTCTGTTGTGATAGGAAAACATAAGAACATTATTAGGATAGTTTTGTATTTCTCTCTCTTTTTCATGAAATTTGATCTTTTTAAAAACAGTTCCCCATGTTTTTTTTTTCCCCAAAATTTTTAATGTGGACATTTCTAATAAAAACAAGCAGAAGAACAGTGAATGAAAAGAAAAATGCTTAGAAAAAAGTTCACTTAAAAGTTCTGATCAAAAAAGGCAAAAAAAAGAGCTCATTTTCAATGCAACAGCTATCAAAGTGAGAAGAAAAAACAGCACAATTCACCCCAGATTTAATTGCATATGTTGCGCAAGAAGTAATTTCCAGTAAGAGCGAGTAAGAGAGAGAAAAGAAAAAAACAGTTGAAGAGTGAGCCATTCCACAAACCTCTTCAGGATGGATCACATTTCAGTGGTGGTTGAAACCCCCCTACCCAAAAAAAAGTGACTGCTTTTCTTTTGTATAATGAAATTTTATTACGTTCTGCTGCCTAGGGGATTTCCTCCATGAGCTCTGAAGTCAAACTAAAAACAGTGAATTTTCTTCAGTTTTTGAAACATAAAAAAGTTTAATTGAATTTTTTAGGTTAAGTGACTAAAAAAATGTACGAAAGAAATTTGTTTTAAAAAGAAGATGCTAAAAATAAATGAAATTGATTTTAAATAAAACAAAAAAAAACATCATTGTTGAGAACAGAAGTAGCCTAAAAAAATCCACACTTTCATTTGTATTTGTTGTACTAAATTATTTACATTCATATTTTGGTCATTAAATTAAAAGCTAACGTGTTTGTGCCACAGTATCTGATGAACTAACTTTAGTGGATGAAAGTACAGATGTTACCAGGGGCCAGGTTTTTTTTCTTTTTTTTTTTTTACCTCTGTCTCCCTCTACTGTCTCAGTCTAAAAAGGCACAAACAGGGAAATCAAAACTGACAAAATGTATCAAGTTTTTGTGTTTGTGTGAATAAAGATGTTTTGAAGCTGATATATGTCCAGTTTTCTTACAGACCATTTTAATCCTCTGAAAAATAATGAATAATTCTAATCAAGTCATACAACCAGTTCTTTGTTGAGATTTCAGAAATGCTTCATAACTGTGTAAATGGTGAATACTGAAATATTTAGCAGAATTTCTATCATCGTACTGTACTTGATTAGTTATATTGTGTAAAATACTTCTGTTCCCACTCTAACCTGAAATGTCCTCAGTGTTTCTCTTCTCCTGTTGCATTGTACTCCACCCTCCTACTCTGAGTAACGCCCCCCCCCGCCGCCATACAAAATGGACTGCCCCCTTTTCAGCAAACGCCAACTCTTCTTTGAAGCTGGAGTCTGAAATATTTACACATTGTCCACAGTTGGCTGTCTGAGTCAGATTTCT
This sequence comes from Siphamia tubifer, assembly GCA_020466265.1. NCBI lineage: Eukaryota > Metazoa > Chordata > Actinopteri > Kurtiformes > Apogonidae > Siphamia > Siphamia tubifer. The sequence continues at coordinate 39,759,147 of CM035794.1, read as the reverse complement.
GTACTCACTTTTGGCTCAGCACAGTGGGAGTTAATCAGACTGGAGGGTGGTCTGGGTTTGAACAGAAATAACTACATTTAATATCCTTAAATGTTTATAGGTTTACTTTGACTGTCATGCCCAGACTTTGGCCTGAACTAACCCATGTTATTTGTTTTAGATCATTGGATGCTTCTTGATATTTGGAGTAGTGAAGGCCACCGCCATCAGCATCCAGGTACTACTACTACTATTACTTCTATTACTACGACTACTACTACTCTTACTACTACTACTATTACTTCTATTACTACGACTACTACTACTCTTACTACTACTACTATTACTACGACTACTACTACTATTACTTCTATTGCTACTACTACACAATAAACTTGTCTTTTCTCTCATCTCATCACCTGAACCCACTTTATCCTCACTAGGGTCACTGGGGGCTTAATCCAGCTACAATGGGTGAAGGTGGGGTACACCCTGTATGAGTCTCCAGTTCATCTCAGGGCTGAACATATATAGACAAACAATCACTCTCACATTCACACCTATGGACAATTTAAATTAACCAATTAACCTATCAGTGCATGTGTTTGGATGGTGGGAGGAAACTGGAGTACCTGGAGAAAACCCACACAGACACGAGGAGAACATGCAAACTCCACACAGAAAGATCTGGTGTGGGAATTGAACCAGAAACCTTCTGTCTGTGAAGCAGGAGTGCTAACCACTGCACCACAATAAAATCACAACACTTGACGAGTTAATTTTTAACACTACCTCAGTGAACATATGGTCCCTGCCAAATTTACACTGAACCTAGAGTTAGGCTATTTTTGCTGCTTGTTGTTGTTTTTTTTTTTTTTTTTGTGAAAATCAAGTATTTTCCAGTATTTAATTCACTGAGCATATAGATGTTGATAAAAGTTTAGATTAAAGTTGAGGCTTATTATATAAAAATAGAGAAAACTGAAGTGACTGATTTTGGTAAAATCATATCATTGAACATAAACCCAGTGTCTCCATCCACTGTCATTGATCCAACACCATGGGTTTTTCTAGTGAATCAATGTTTTAGAAGATGATGGTGTTTCTATGGTAACTATGGAGCCTCTGAACATCCAAATGTGTCATATCTAATGACCAGGGTCAGCTGTGGCTCAGTTGGTAGAGTGGGTTGTCCAATGACCGAAGGGTTGGTGGTATGTGTCCCAGCTCTGGCTGTCCACATGTCAAAGTGTCATTAGCAAGACTCTGAACCCTGACTTAGACTCACAATAGGACTGACAGAACCTTAGAAACCTGCTGGTGTGTGAATGGGTGAATGTGAGTGTCACAGGTAGTTTCTTTTTCTCTGGCGCAGATGAACAGACAGAGACGATTAAATTAATTTAAAAAAAGGGAAAGTTTTATTCTCTAAAAAAAAAAGAAGCATCCTCTTCTGAGGGGGAAATGCCAGAAGCAGCAAGAGGAATAAGCAGTTTCTTATAAAAGACTCTTTTTCTCGGTGGGTTACTTCACCTCGGTAACGGGCTCGGGCAGTGAACGGAGGCAGGGAGGGGAGGGGGTGAGGAGGCGCACTGGTGGCGAGGGCAGAGGGGCGGCTCGGTCCCGACACCCAAAGTGGCTGGGTTCTCCCATCTTACAGTCCGTCCAGGGAGTCCGTTTTGCCCGGGGTAGTATCTTCGTTCCTCAGCTCCACACGACTCCTGCTCACTCACAGTCCTGTGTTTAAATACTTCACAGCAGCCGGTGATGGGGAGGTCTCTAGATAGTGAGAGCTCAAATAATATAAAAACACATCACTGCAAACATGTAAATCTAAAAAAAAAACACACAACAAAAGATGAGTCTCTACTAGCCTTGTGACATGAGGATAATGTAAAGTGCTTTGAGCACCATGAAGGTGGAGAAGCTTATATAAGTCCAATCCATTTATCATGAAAAGACAACAAACTGCATTTTATACTAATTATTTAGATTGAATAGTTGATATCAGGAGATGATTTTGGTAAATGGTGGATGTTTGAGTCTTTATCAAAGCAGTCAGAATAGTTCAGTTTCAGGAAAACCCAAATAAGTACACTGCCAATGTCTTTACATAATATAATAAAAAAAAAAGATATGCCTAAAGATACCATAATCAATAATCTATGATCGGAGTCACAATAAAGGAAAATTAATTCGCAATAACAGAATCATCAATATTTAACAGTGTATTGAAGTTCATGTCAGTTTGATCATCTTGACAATAATTTGTATAATTTTTTTAAAATGCATACTGCATTTGATTATGAGATTGTAAAATAAATTCAAATCCATTATGGGCATCTGTGGAAAAGTAACAAGTTTTAACATTTTTTAATCATGTATTTTATTGATGTATTTTTTGATATCCTAACCTCTGTTTTCTTTTCATGTACTAGTGTTTTAGACAAATGTTCCTATGTTCTGCACACACATGCATATATTTACGGGCATATCCCTATCACCACTAACTTAACACAGTGCCTCTGTGTTTTGTTTAACCGTTTCCATGGTGAATTATTATCTTTCAGCTCCAGTGATAATGACCAGGCATGCACTGAACTTACAGTTAACAGTTCAAATCAATTAAATGTAGTTGTATTTGTAGAGCTCCAAATCACAACAAGGTCGTCTCATAGGGCTTTACAGAGATGGTTAGAAAAATAAACAATCTTAGAAACATATAATGTCCCAGTCATCTAGCTGTTCTTAGACCCTCTTTCTCGGTAAGAAAGAACTCCAAAAGTCAGTGGGAAAGGAAAAGCCTCAGGAAGAACCACAGAGAAGGAGAGCTCCACTCCCATGGACGGACAGGCTGTAGATGAACGTCCATTTGACTGAAGTAACTCAGATCAGTTGTTCTAGAACTGAAATCCCTGAGGCATCTCAGGGTTTAATAAGTCAGAGCTCAGAGGCAGACTTCAGTTAAAAACCTGCGTCTTGGAACAGGGCCCTGGTATCCAGATGTGAAGAAAACAGAAACAATATGAGGTATAATACAAACCATCGAATCCTGATCATGGAAATTACATAAAAACAGAACTAAAACAAGAAAAAAGGGCAAATATACCATAACTGTACCAGTCCTAACCTGACTTTTAAAAGCCCTGTGTCAACAATAGCATAATAAAGGAAGGAACATTATTTACCAGAGGAATTAAACATGAATATGCTGTGTTATACTTCTGTGAACCAGTGACATCTGAGAACACTGTGAATAGTCAGTGGTTTTGGAGGACTGGGTGATTTAAAAAAAAAAGCTCTTTGGACAACAGTAAAATCCATAGACTGTACTTAATTCATGCTAACTTAACAGCAAATTCATTGAAAACACTTGTTTAATGCAGTCCTTGTGTGGACGTCACATCATTCTAATACATGTTTTTTATAGACTTTTAAAAATTTGATATATTTTACTGTTAGAATACAGAGACAAACACAGAACATATGCAGTTTGGGATTGGATGTTGTGGGAATTTCCTTTCTTTCCATTTCAGAAAAGACTCAATTTGTAAAATGAGTATGAAAAAAAAATCTTATCAACAAAATTGGCATCATAAAGTTTAACCAGAAAGCTTTGGTGTTCAAGCCCGAGTATGACGTTATCTTCAATCCTGCCATAAGAAACTAAATGGTTTTACAAGAGGGGACACAATATACAAAGACTTTTGACATACTATTATAGCTCACAGCTGAGAGTCTTTGGTTAACTATTGAATGTTTTAATAATGAGGCAGTGTCTGTCTGATAAAACCCTGAAATCCATCACAGCTGCTCTAATATGAGGCCAGCTGTCTGTCGCCCCCTGGTGGCAGGCAGTTGTAAAGCTCTTCAATCCTATCAAACTGATTCCATTTTAACATGAAAACTGGATACTTAAACGGTCTGGATAAACTCTTGTCTGTTTACAAGCTGTTTGTTAATTTTTCTTGGGATGAAAAAAATGTGGTGAGCATGTTTTCAGATTTCAGCTTCTTGTTTAGAAGCATAATGCTGAAAAAAAAAATTTAATACAAAAACAGAAACATATGAGGACTGCAGCCTTTTTCTTTGTTTGTGAAGATATATCAACTAAGCCTTTGGCTATTTTGGAGGAAAAAATAAACATGTTTACTTCTCAAGTCATTTTTAATTCAAAAGTCAGTGCTTACAGAAGCTGAAGCAGAATGTGTCTGTTTATCTGGTGTGTAGGAAATCAGACTCATGTGCCAGATGCATCTGCCAGAAACTGTCTCTGCTTGGGTCAACTGATGCTGCCAAACAACTTTCCATTACAGAATATTTGGCAGAATCAAATAGATTTACTGTAAGTCAGTTTGAAGGATAAAACAAGGAAATGGGGATCAGATGTGAACACTAATTACAAGTGGGTTGTAATTGTGCCAGGGTACAAGAACAAAAGGGGCTGGTTAAGTTTGTTCATGTCTAAACTTGGCCATAAGGTGCTTCCATTTTGATGTAACATTGACGAAAGTTGATACCATGGCTCACTTGGTGGATGGATCATATTCGTACTCTTACCTGATTGCCCATAGAAAACACAGAGAAAGGAAAAGAATACAAAACCCAGCTGTGTGTAGCATGGAAAGGTGATTTTAAAAAGCTAAGAAGTTCTGAATTCAAACAAAAGCAGCTGGTTTGAATTTGTAAAATTAAATCCAACACATGAACAGACAGTGCAATCTAGTTAATGCCTGTTTACAAATGTCTATGAGAGGCCATAGTGGGTTAGTTGTAAAGAAGAGAGGAGCCATGCAGATGCAGCGTTTAATTTCTCCTATTAATGTAAAACAGATGAAGCTCATGGTTTCTGCTTTTGCATTTTGCACAGAAAAACAGGATGTTTCTAACAATGCTATCTGATTAGAAATACTGGGAATTTCACTTCACATCAGAAGTTATCCTGACATGTTTCCTTTGCAGTTCTCCCTGGAATTCAACAATCAAATATTTCTGGCAGATATTTTCCAAACATCATGAGGGTTTTAAAAGGATTTCCTTTCCTAGAAATGCTCCACAAAAACACTTTTAGAACAGGATGCATGTATGCACTTGAAAACCCTTGGCCTGACTTATCAGGACATGGCTGACGGATGGATGAGCAAGTGATGAGGGGGAAAATGACTGAGAACTTGAAAAGCTTACAGTTTTTATACACTTATATTTCACAACAATGTCTCTGTTTTATGCTAATTTTTTTATGCTAATTTAAACATTTTACTGTTCTCAATTTCAGTGGAGAGTAATAAACTCTTCACTCTACTATTTTATTTTGTATTTTAACGGATGTACAGTACCGTGGTCATCAAAACAAAATGGAACACTCATACGTTTGATGGAGTTTTGAGCCCCCAACCCTAGCCGAAGGCACTCTCCGCCCACCAGCAGCTCTAGCCATATATATATATATATATATATATATATATATATATATATATATATATATATATATATATATATATATATATATATATATATAATAACCATCTCCCGGCTCTGCTCCCAACCCAGAATGCATGTTGGTGGGATTGAGGAGCTCCTCAAAGTATTCCTTCTATCATCCAACCACTGTATATCCTCCTCAGTTGAGGTCAATAGTGTGGGTCCCACAGACCCCTGTGACCCTAGTGAGGATAAAGTGGGTTCAGATGATGAGAGGAGATGACAAGAAAATACTTGAGATATCAGACTTTGCATGTCATGAGTCTAAAAAAAATATTAGTTTGAGCTTTTATGTTGAACTGCCTGAATAAAACAACTTTTACATGATATTCTAATTTTCCGAGTAGTGCCTGTACAGTATATTGGTCAATGAGGTCATGTAGTGTCATTTTGAATGGCAGTGTTTTGAAGAGGCAAACATATGACATGTTATGTCAGATTGTTTTGTTTTATGCAGACAACCATGTTCAGCCATTTCAAAGTGCAGAATGTGTGTTTATGAATGTGAGTTTAAATAAATATGCTATGCATGTTATTTTAGTGTTTTATCAATTGAAAAAAACCTAATAGTAATAACTTCAGACCTATATATAATTCATCATCTTTCCAGTAATGTGGTGTTTGTGTTGTGTCTTTGTTGTGGTGGACTAGCTGTCCTCACTGGGGACTCCAGGTATAGGATGGGGCTGGCTGTTCGCCATCGGTGTCCTTGGCATCTCCTGCTTGGGAATTTATGCTGGATGCTCTGAGAAAGCCTTGGCCTTCAAAATAGTAAGCAACAGACACTCATGTTAACACTTAATTCATCTATTACATTATTTGTAATTCAGAAAATAAACAAGACAACAAACAGGGAATTCTGTTGACGATTGTATTGTTTTAAATCCAGTTTGCAGGGTTCATGATCGCTGGCATAATCATCATGATGAGCTTTGGTATCTACGTCGTCGTCGCAAGGAACACGGTAATTTATGGAATCACTTTCTCATCAATGCATTGTTGTAGTCTGTTTCTCGATTCTTTTGGCGCATTTTTCTTGCATAATTTCCTATTTTAGACCTCTCTTCATATGTGTGTTGATCTTTACATTAAGCTACCAGTACTTTAACTTTAACTAAGAGATATTTAACCTCTCAGCTTCTGAAAGAATGTAAAAAATTTGTATAAAATAAGGTAGTAAGAAGTAAAAGTAATGTGGAAAAGTAATGTGTTTATCTTGCAGAGGTGTTTCTGAATATCACTGTGTGTTTCTTTTATTTAAGGCTGAACTCTTTAATCTTTGCTACCCCTCAGTATTAGTGTTGTTATATTTTGTATTTCCCAGTTTCTCAGATCGTTTCTCTGGATGTAAATGTGGTTCTCTCTGCCCTTCTAGATCAAAAGTGCATTTCTGAGTGTCTCGTCTGAGGCAACACAGTCCTTGATGCAGCATGATTCATTCAGAGAGTATCTTGATGGAATGCAGTCAATAGTAAGTAGTGTTGTCAAATCCAATGGCTCTGTCAGTTGATTTTTTCCATACGACACATAAAGTCTTAATCATTTAATCATTACCAGAACATTTCAGTTCTTTGAAGCAAATCCTTCTGAATTTTTTCCCCAACTATCAATTTCTGTGCCTGAGTTTCACTTGGTATGATAAATATATTCTTTTAAACAACCAAAAACATAACATAATAATGTGTAAAAAAAAAAAAGAAAAAAAAAGGGCAATTCCTTTTGAAAATTCGCAAAGTCTAATCTCCTTCCTTATTAACGGGGAGCCTAAGTCACGCCCTTCTACTTATTCCATTGGTGCTTACTGTAGCTCACAACAAAATTGAATGGGAGTGAATGGAGCGGGTCAAGCTAAATTCTGATTCTGAAATTCCCATATGATAGTAGTTAATAATAAATATTTGATGTGGCATAGGCCGGCCACCCATTTTTAATGGGAAGCAAACGTGACATTAGGTTTTATGTGGGCTTAGTAAGAGACTACAATGTGTCGTGTATGTGACGTTACACTCCGCTCACCTGTGGTGTGGAGTCTGTGGTGATGTCACATGGGCGCCCCAGGCATGGAGTTCAAATTATTAATGGGTTTTACTCGCAAATGAATCAGTCCTTGATTATCAGAAACAGTTGAAACGTACATAAATAATTATCGTTTATTATGAGGTACAACATCTGTGTGATTCAGGGCACATGACAAACCAGATACCATTTTAGCATTTTATTTCCCATTGAATACCATTCATTAATTCTACGTGCTAAGGTCCCATGAGCCTCACGGAAGCTCCCCATAACAGTGTTGTAGTGTCACAGGAAAGGCTTCTACTGAATGAAATTCTGCCCCCAGTGGATCATCTGTGTATTACATCTATCTAATTGTATACATCAGGTATTTATAGAATCAATCAAAGTTTATTATATGACTTTACAACAACATAAAATGAGACCAAAGTGCTTCACGTCTAAAATATTAAAAAACAAAGGATCAAACAATTAAATCAAATATAATTAAAAAATGCAAAAGACAATACAACAGTAACACACAGATAAAAAGACCAGTTTAGCATAAAAGTGGTACAGCAGCACTATTGGTTAAAGCCAGAATACAAAGGTAGGTTTTTACCCTGGACTTAAACACAGACAGGTCACCAAAAACTTTTAAGACTAGAGGGAGCGAGTTCCACGGCTGAGGCGCTGCAAGCTGCAAATGCACGATCACCCCACTGTTTGTACCGGGACCTGGGGATGTCCAAGAGCATCTGAAGACAAAATATCACAGTGATCATGTAGAGAGGTCCAAAACTCATGTATTAAATATTCTATGTTTTGCCTTATTGGGTTAATATCATGTATTTCACTAGTGTCAGTAAGACGTTGAACTTTTTGCAACTTTTTTCCCTTAAATATCTAGAATTAACAACCCCTACATGATTTATAACCACTTATTATATCATCCTCTCTATTTTCCAGTGAAGAGCTGATATTTTTCAATATGTCATTTTATTGACCATGTAGTAACCATTGTATATTCAATGGTTATTTTGTCAAAACTGAGAAAACTGAAGAAACAAAATGTATCAGAAACACATTAAAACAAACATCTACAACCACTGCCGTTTGCCATTTATTTTCTATTTACCTTCAGTAGCTGCAGGTTTGTGCTGATGATCGTTTGTTGGTTTGTGTCTTATTGCAGAACTCATGCTGTGGCCTGACCAGGGCTGAGGACTGGGGTTCTTCTATCCCTGAATCCTGTGCATGCGGTGGAGGATATGGAGGATTTGGAAGATATGGAGGCCTGGGAGGATCTGGATGTAGAGATAGACCCCAGGTTGGTCAAACATTTGTGAGGACCAGAGTTTATTGTGCCCTGCACCACTTGTGTTATGCATAATTATAGTGTGTCTAATGTCATTTTATTGATTTGAATCAACTGCATCTCCAGAGGTAGGAATTAACAAAGAATACCTACTTCTTTACTGTACTTAAGTAGATGTTTTAGGAAAATTTATTTTACTTGAGATTGATTTTTTTGTAAAATTTTTATTTTGCTTTCATAATACAATAATAATAATACTACAAAAAAGACAACACAAACATTCAATCAGAAAAACACATTTGCAGCAACACAGAACATAACAGCCCTCCCCAATGACTTATTCACACAGGATAAAACACACCCCAAACCACTTAAGAAATTAAGTCGACACTGTAATCAAAATACACCTATGCTTGGCTAGCCTTACTTGAGGTTGATTTTTGTGTCAACTTTTAACTTTTAATCCCTACATTTTTGCATAAATATGTGCAATTTTAATTTATCACAGAATAAGATCATCATATTTTCGAACTAAATAGATGTGACAATAGGTAAAATATTTATCCATCCTTATATGTTTTTGTGGGTTATCTCTCTGTTGCAGGACCATATACCCTAACAATAGAAAACACAACCGTAGGATTTTGTCTGGTCAAATAAGTATTATTTCATTGATGGTAAAAAAAAAAAAAATGCAGTTTTACTTTTGTACTTTATGACAATTCAGAAGTTTTTTTTACTTGTATATTTAAGTAAATCAGTACTTGTACGTTTACGAGTATTTTTTCCACACAAGTACGTGTCTGTACTTCTACTGAAGTACAGAATGTGAGTACTTTTTCCGCCATCGCTGGTACCAGCTCTTTGTTACTAAAGAGCAGAAGAAAAGTAGAATAAAAATCAATGAATGAATGAGTTATTATATTTGGGCCTCTGCATGTAATCATTACATATGGCCAAAGGTGTTCGCTGATGCATATAAATAAATGAGGAATGTGTCTGAAAACAAAATTATTCCAACTTTATGGACAACAGTCCAGAATAAAAATGAAGTGTTTTAAAAATGATGTTCGACAACAGACTAAATACAAAGGAATGAACAGGTTTGGATACAGAAATGGAAAAAACACAAAGGAAATGCCAATGTTTTATGCTAGATCCTCGTACATCCTGATTTTTCTTTTTACTTTGTCTTTGATGAATTGTTTGATGATGTAGAATCAAATAATATCTAGCAGACCGACTCTATCAGCTGCCAGAAGCAGTTCTTTCTGCTGCACAGTCTGAATAAAAATGTCCTCGCTCAGGCAACAAAACACAGATGTAAAGTTTTTAAGTTGTTGACATGAGATTCAGTTCAGTGTTTGTTTTTGTCACTTTTCTACATGAATATCTGAAAACCAGGGTAAACATGGTCTTCAGGGTAACAGAGCGTTTCATCTGAATATTCTCTGACTACATCTGGAAAAATGTCACTATAACCTGCAGGTGTTTGACAGTGTTGAGTCTGTGATTTTCCACTTCAAAACTGTTTTGTCCAAACACAAACACAAGTTCACACCATGTCAAGGCATACGGTTTGTGTCCCACGTATTACTTTCATTCAGGTTGTGAAAAGCTCTCGGCTGATGTGTCACCACTTCTACAAAATGAATAAAAATGACCAAAAATATATTTTGACAGATTAATGCATGTCATGCCAAAGCATAATTAGACCCTGAACCAAATGCCCTGTGCCAAATGGTTTGGCATGAATACACATGTCATTATATGCATACAAATGAATATTTCACTTATCATGGATAAAATTGCTTGTCAAGTTGAAATGTTCTTCTAATGGTGATGGCAAAAGAAAGGTGTAGTAGTCACAAATATGAATCCTTTTCATCTTGACATTTTAGACATTCACTCCATCACTGAAGCAAATTATCCTCTGTATATGTAATTTTACTGTCAAGTATTTTCTTGGGTTTTATGATCTTTTTTTTTAATTATTTTTTATTTTTTTTACTCTTTTGACTCATTGAAACTGATACCAAAGTGACAATTGGTCTTGTTTTCTTGTAGGGTACCACTGGGCCAAGTCAGATCTACAGCCAGGTAAAATAAATAAATAAATAAAGAGCAACAATAACCAAATTAAAGATATCTGTTTTCCACTTACTGACTGTCTCGTCTTCATCCCCTACTCTGTAGTCTTGCGGTGACTACCTCTTTTATGCTGTTGACCTCATCTTCAAGATACTAATGGGTATCTTCTTTGGATTTGCAGTCACTGCAGTAAGTACTGCTATCATTCCAGACATTGTCTTTATGCACTGCAATCTTACGTATTTTTTTCATTTGTAATCAAACTATCTCATCACGCATAAAATAAAACTCACTTTGCAGCATTTATTTGTGCATGTGCTCTGAAGGTGATTTATAATTTTTGTGCTTCATGTAAGTTTGGCGAAGGTCCAGTACTGTTTCATGTTCAACCTTATTTTTAGACAATACATCTTGAAAATGTTATTTTAAGAAATCTTGCCAAGATTTTCACTTGTTCCATTGGGATTTTTTTTTGCATTGAATTAAGCAAAACTAAAATCTGCCAGTGGAGCCAGACTTAGATTTTTCTCAGTTCCATGTCAACTATCTAGATTTCACCAAACAGAATTATTTAAGAGGAAAGTGGTTTGTGATTCAGGTCACCTCTGTGTTAGATGTTATAGGACATTAAACTGTCCTGGTTTCATCATCACAACAAAATATGTGGTACAATGTGAGAATACCTGACCCTAAGGCTGAAAATGAAGGTCCACATTAAAATAGAAGAATACAAACCAACATAAGGTCCTGTTCCATATTACAGAAACATCTAATCATTAAGCTTTTAATCTTTCACAGTAAAGTGGAGAAATGTTCCTACAGTATAACGTTCACATCTTACACAATCTCAATTATTATCATGAAATATTTGTGTAAAAAAATTAATTCTTTCAAAAGAACTGGCTATATCATGTTCTTTTTAATCAAAACACACAAAAATAATTAAACTCTTGACAGTCTCAACATACCCTGGATGTGTTTCATTATGTAGCTGAAACATCCAGTTTTGACGGTAGGGAAGGAAGCATGTGGGTTTGTTTCCTTAATGCAATATCCTCCTGAGACCCAGCAATGCATATTTGTCCTTTTGTAGGAAATAAGAGTTTCACAGCATTAATGGAAAAAAAAACTAGAGAAAGCTAGCAGGCTACTCTGTTAGTAAGTTTATCACTTCCTCTGGTTTAACTTACCCAGGTTAATCACTTAACCACTTACTTGGATATCCTCCATATCTTTCTTTTTATTTTCAATATGTACTTAATCGTAGGCTTGAGTCATGCTGCAGCAATTTTAGTCAAGGTCCAGATTGTGGTTAGAATGGAGAGGACAGTCAATTATTTTAAATTTTTATTTAATTGTTTTAATGGGTGAGATGAAATTCTATACAGTGTAACTCTGTCCTTGTAACGATTCTGACAACTGACAACACAACAACTAGACATTTCTAGCTCTGCTTTAGGTATGTCATATATATAAACGACAGTGTTTCCATGCAGTTTTTTGAGTCCGATCTGCACGCGTAACTTCCTCTGACATTTGAAAGACGTTGACTGTGAAGGGGTCTATAGTCTACTTTTATACAGAAACAATCTTAAAACAAACACACAAGACATAAAAAAAAACAAAATACCTATGCCTCAAGGAAGATCAACATGAGGAGGACTAATTAAAACCATGGTGTTGGAATGAACACTAACATTACCTATACTAGGACTATATAATATAAAGGGCCCACTACAGGTCATCACCCCCCCATACAGTGAACCAAACGCTCTGCCCCTGCTAATGAGTCCAACATTAAACTGAAATCATAAACATTTCAACTGTTTTCCCCATATGAGACATCTTAACGATTTAAAATATTAGGAACATTTAGATTAAATCACTTTGGATGTTTGTTCACTTATGCTATAGATTCATTTCTTGTGTGGCTAGATTTTTTTGTCTTGTACACAGGAAATTTGTCAGAGTAAAATGTACTCAAATGAAAGAAAATGTTACTCTACTCTGATAACATGTGGTCCTTCTCTAAAAAAAAAAGTTATAGTTTGGGTAGAATACTCCTACCTCAATGTTGAGCCAAATTGACTCTATTTGAGGAAAAACTTTTGACAGTTGAAAACGTCATATCTCAGTCATGTTTCTTGTGTACGTCTGGTTTCACTTGTGTCCAAACTGACCAAATGTCTCATCTGTTGTGTTTGTGCAGCTGGTGGGCCTGCTGATCTCCCTCCTGATGCTCCATCAGATCAAACGTTATGACGGTGCAGGAGGAGCATCTTTCTCCATGAAGGGCTAAAAGGGATCCTGAAGCCCTGGCATAAACAGCTGCTGCACTATAACTTCTTTACTTATTTTTTTTTTATGACTTTTTGGCCTCGTATGACATTAGTGACATAGACACAGTGTGGTATATGTGGTTCATTTCATTTGCAGTAATTACTGCTCCTTTATTTTATTACATAATTTCAATACATAATCCATAAACCAATACATTTGAATAGCCAACAATATATTTTTCTTATTTGAAGTTACCTAGCATTATATTTGCTTTATGTAACATAGTTAAGCAAGATGTTATTTAAAGAAAGCAGTTTGCAAAGTTGTTCTGCTCATGGGAAACTATTGTTTTAAAATCAGCGGCAATAGTTTGAATAGTTTTCTTGTGCTTTTGTATCATCTGAAATCTATTCACAGCAAAGATTAATAAAAATCCCTCATGTTTCCACTCCACTTACATAAAGCCAGATGTCTATTACTGTGCAGTTAATGTCAGCGCTATAAAACAATTAAAACAAGACACACAAATTGAAGGAAGCTATTTTACTGTAAAAACGGATGTCACAATTTTATAATAAAGACTAAAAGTGCCGTGGTTCTGTTTTCATTTGTAATATGATATTATATTTGGCAGTAAGTGGATTTTAAGTATGCACTGCAGTTCAGATATCAGTACAATTATGGGCTGCTTTAAAAGGTTTAAAAGGATAAATGCCAATAAGAAGTGAAAATAAAGTGTGAGGCTTGCACAGCTAAAGGGTAGAACAGGGAGCAGATGGGTTTAAAAGCAAAGGCATGGCACTGTGTGATGGGATTATAACAGTGGGTACTAATAGATAAAGCAGGCCTCAACAGAGGATGAAAGCACAGTGCATTAAACAGGAACCATGATACTAGCACATGATTACTGCCTTGTAAATGTGTGTGATATACTATCTTTATTGGTATCAGTTAAGAATGAAATTTACAGGCTGATTTTCACTTTAAAAAAAATAAATAACAGGTTTAATAATACCTCCACTTTGGGTGATCTCCATGTTATCTACTGTATAGATAGGTCCAAGTTGATGGTTTGAAGGGCTTGTATTGACTATAGCATTATGGACTTTAACAGATGAAGGATGGAAATGGTAAAAAAAAATAAATAATGGTTTTGAAAAGATAGACGACAGCACAGCTTTAGGGAACGGTAAAGAGCTAAAGGCTGATAGAAAAGGGTGGGAATCTTGTTCAGATTGTTTAGACAGTGAAGTATAGTGTCTGCAGAGTTGATCGATGGTGGCTGATTGAGTCACTAATCTGTAGTTGCTTTTGTGTTGGACATATACACAAAACTTTACCAATATTTACTAAATGTTGAAAAAACAGAAGTTTACTTTATCCATAAATGCAATGGTTTGTTTATTTATTATCACGTGAAGTCATTCCATAAACGTAGTGACAAATGTAAGTGTCATATTGTTTTACAGGTATATTCATTATTATTATTATTATTATATACAGTATTACTCCTCTGCCACATGCTAAATTATAAAATGATGTGGTTTCCTGGTGTCTCCACACACCACACATGTTTCTTTAAAAAGTTTTCTTCTTCACTTGTAACATCTGTCAACATTGTTTATTTAATTTACCTGACTGTGGTTGCAATTTGCAAAAAAAAAATAGGTCATAGTTTTTGCCAGCGCAAAAGACTATTCATTGAAAAATGAGGCTTTTGTTGAAATTGTTGTTTTTCCATTAGGTCAATTTTCATGCACAAGTTATATTTGCACTATTTGAGGCTCAATGGAAAAGTGATTTGTGACATAAAACTGAAGTTGTAGTGATTATTCATGAACACAATTCTTATAAATATAAATATAATTTCAGGCAGACTAAACCATTTTGTGCTCCCAAGAGGGGTCCCAGGATGTCCAATATGTGTGGAGAAGACTGGCCTTCCAGGAAAATTCAAGGCGTGGATTTACCAGCACAGGATTCTGCCAAGGATACTGTGGCCCTTGCTGCTCCAGTTCCCAATCACTAAGATCTCAGCCACTAGGAGATGGCTAGGACTGCCAAGGAGTTTGAGCAACACTCCCCCTAAAATCTATCGAGGAGGAGTTTAAGGTTTTGTGTGTAAGGGAGACGCTCCAGTCCCATAAGTCAGCAGACCTGAAAGTAGCTGGGCCAAGAGTAGCAGTGAAGACTGGCAAGAAAGGGAGAGCAGAGATGACAGTGGAGCAGGAAGAGTCTCATCTGCTCCACAAAGTCCTGGTGGGGACCGTGTCCAGAGGCAGGGCTGGATTAGGAACCACTTCTTCCATCCGGTTTGACAGGGTTTGGTTAAATGCGCACAAGGGCACAAGTCGAGGCCTGATCAACCTTGGCTGGGTCGTCTGAGAGAGGGTGTATGATGGTTAAAAGCCCCGAAACACCTGAGGACCTCAGGTAATATCACAGATCATGTGTCCTCGCTATGCATCAGAAGATGCATTAGAACAGAAATAGTATAAGTTAGGCAGACTGTCATTTACTATGTGAAATCTGTTTTTCTAATCTGTGTTACTTACATACATTGCTCGGGCTCCAAACAGATGTTAATTTTTCATTATGGAAACAAAACTAATGTGTTATTGTGACAGAGTGGCCATAGGTGCCACGTCACTGCTGCACGGTGTATCTGTGCACGTCCCTGTGGAAGGAAGCATCAGGTGTAGCACACACATTAGACACAGAGCTGCTGCAGTTTTGGTTTGTTGATCATTTTCCTCACATATCCCACAAACAATGTTTTGTCCAGCTCTGTAGTGTGTTCAGGGGTGTGAACTAGAAAGTGGAGTATTGCTTTGTAAATATGTGTTGTTTTTGTTTTTTGCATCATTGTAAATATTTTTGCCCTTGGTTTTTATGGAGTGGTGCTAAAATAATAACAATAATAATAATGATAATAATAATAATAATAATAATAATAATAATAATAATAATAATAATAATAATAATAATAATAATAATAATAATAATAATAATAATAATAATAAAACTTGACTGAGCCATCATCTTTTTGAGTTTTTAAAAAAAAAATTTAATTGAACCTGTAACAGTTATGTTGTATAATGTGAGAAGGGGGTGGGACTTAATGCAATCATAAAAAACTGCATACAATGAAAACTTTCAAGCTCAGTACATATCTTGTATGTACTGAAGAACTATGCACAAAGCCAACTTTAGAAACAAATTAACATAAAATACTGATAGTGCTAATATGGCTGGATAGAAACTTTTAAATATATTGGAAAGACTCAAGCTGCAGGTTTTTTTTCTCTTACATCAGCACATAAATGCCATTGATTTTGTTCATCCATCAGCCATAGGTGGAATGTTAATTTCCAAAGACTTTTGCCATATGTCCTACACTATCATGCACCATTAGGTGGCAGCAAATACCAGAGAAAAGAGAAACTGGCCCACGCTGCTGGCTCAGAAATACTGTGCACTATCTTTATGATCCAAGCACAGACCTTCTCCAACACTACAGTGTGAATAAACTATAGTGGGTATTCAGAAAAAGCAGATATGGCATGGCAAGGATCTTGTTTTGTTTGCTTCAGTTTGTCTTTAAAATATTAAAAATACGGACGCAATCTGTATTTTTGTCAAATGTGTGTGAAAACAGTCACATGACATATATAGGAAGATTTCACAGGCCTTTTTTGAGATTGTTGCGGCCGAAAATGTCTGATGTTGCATGAGCATTTCCGAAAAATATATTTGATTATATTTGATTTTCCCTTTTTGTAATAAAAATTAAGTAATATTTCAAATATTTAGTTACTGGAAAATTAACTCATTATTATTATTGTGATATGGTCCTCAAAACTACCTTTTACCAAGATGGTAAATAAATGATCACAAGGATGATAAAAATGCAAAAAAAAAATTTTTCTAATTGCACCTGTTGGTTCAAAGGTTAAAGTTCATATGACTTCACAACACTACTGTACATGAAGTTATAAAACATAATATAAATGTCTCAGCCATTAAAAAAAAAACATTATTAGTACTGTGTACTGTGTAGTAGAGGCAGTTTCTCTGACAAAAATAGAACAAAGACACTGAGATAATAAGACAACCTTTCAAATATGGCAAATAAAATATTACCTGCATGACAGAAATGCAGCAACCAAATGCACCCGTTGGTCCTCGTGCATCATTTTAGTCGTCAAATGTGAACTGCTGGCCGCGCCCATGTTGCTTCGTACTGTAAGGTAAACAGGAAAAGGTGGAAGGAGCAGCTCAATAAGTCACAAAAGATTGGTCACATTTTGTGGGAAAGTCGCAGTGATTGGTTAAAATTGCAACATTGGGCTGAATTCATGGGGATTGGCTGAATTTGTATTGAAGTTACAAATCGTAACATCGCAAAATCCTAGAGGGTCTGGAATATGTGACAGACTGGAATCACCGTTTTATATTTATGTCTCATTTTTTTCAGTCCACCACTGTGTGAAATGACTATGACATGCAACCACTGCTGATATATTTTTTGGCAGTGAAGTAACCACAGCCATAACAAAGGAGTGAGACATGGTTTCCATTACTGACAACCTGGGATTTTAAATATTGTGAGAAAATCCCAGTTGAAAAGCACAAGCTGTGCGGCTGATTACACTGAAGAAGCTGACAAATGACATATAATGGAAAATGTCATTACCTCATACCTGGACCCATTTTATAATTTACATGTTTTGTTTTTTTTCTTAACTTCACATGCCTTATATCCATGTACTGTATATTTTAGATATATGTAACAGAATCTCAAATGAGGCTTCCAGAGGAGCTGGATCTGGACTTAAAGGCTCCTTGTTTGAACTTGAGGATTTTATTTATGCGTGTTTGCAGTATTTCATCATACTCCTCAAACCTGAGGAGTATGATCCTGCTAAAGTCCTGCTGAACTTCCTTCTACAAAGGGTTGGTAATTTAAAGTGTATTGCCCACTTACTTCTTTCTTTCCTTTAACTAATTGCTGTTCTGTTATTAAATATAAACCAATTGTCTTGGTTTTTGATAGTTGTCTTTCTGCATTTATAATTCTGGAACAGGATATGGCATGTGATATCTTCTCACATTCTCTTTGTTCTTTGGCAAATTTCTTTCAGAATTGATACGATGCTTGTTATCCCACACAGATCGAAGAGGAGCCAAAGACAGTGTCACAGAGGTGTCACAGTACTGTAGGTTCTTTTAATAGCCAATCACTAACATCATGTTGCAGATATTCTCTGGTCCAATCCCAGTCTCTAGACTTGCTGTCTCTGAGGGACATTCCCGTCAAGTACATAAGGGTAACACAGACATTTTCAGCCCTTTAGGCAGATGTTTTGCAGTACATTACTGCACGCTTTGCCAGAAGGAATTATTCATACTTCCTTCTAATGTGACATCGACCATAGTTTTACCACATATGCCCAGAAGCATTGAAAAAGCAAACAAAAGGCTTCACTGATAGACCAAGAGTAGAGCCAATACGTACAAATAACTATAGATCCACATTGCAACCGATTTAATATTTAGTGTTATTTTGACAAAAATATATGTATTATTTGACCTTTTCTCCTCTCCTCAAGGCATTAACTTGAAATAAGATGAAACCAGACAAGTCAGATCTTTTGTGTCTTGGCAGGGACACTCTGGAAAACTGTTTTTTAATCTCAATGGGATTTTTCTTAGTTAAATGAAAAAATAGATAAATAAATAAAGTCATAAATGTCAAATAACAAAACCCAAACTCATAACATTATAAAACATTTGCTTTTGGAGAGACACTTGACACTTTGAGAATTGACAGAAGATTATTAAGACTCCACAGTGAGGTGGTTGGATGGAAAAATACCCTTAGCTGTGGACTAACTAGTAAAAAACTGGTGTGTGTTTGTGTGTGTGTGTGTGTTGTGTCTCCCACAGAATCACCACAGGGTGATTATCCAAGATCCAGTGGGAATCAGTGCAAACTAAGTGAAGGATGGAACGTACTTATAATGACTATTTCATTCTTATGTAACCAATCATTAGAGAATGTTTCATTACTTAAGAATGAGTGGCCTATATCAACTGCCTTCCATTGCGCACACATGTTACAGCACTGTGGCCAGAATTTGATTTACCTGACTTGATTCCACCTCCAGAATGAAATGTGATCAGATTAACAGTGAACAAACAGTTCCAGGGACTTTCTGTTCTATCCTGAAAGAACACTGTTACTTGGCTTCTAATCACTCAGCCTTTTCTTGCCTGTACTGGGATAAAACAAAAGCAGGCTCAGTCAAAGAGCAAACTGAGAACCATTTGAGTGATATTTCATTTATCAAAAAAAACCCCAAACAAATCCTATTACCGTTTCAGAGTGAGGAGGTGGGGCATCACACACACTAAGTCCATCCATTACACACTCACACACTTATTCATGAATGGTATTAATAACATCTGTGTGGGTTTTGACCCACATTCGATAATGTCTTCTCTAATACATTGTGTGTGAATTTATAATGACACTGACACCTCTAATATATTCTTAATGACCTTTGTAATGTATTGTGTGTGCATTTAATAGCTTTTAAATGGATGAACCCTTTCATATTGCAATTGTTCTATTGACTGATTTAAAAAAATTCTTTGCATGTGTCTGGGGTTTGTTTTCCTTCTTTATGGTCTGTCATTATTTTTATTATTACTATTATAGATTGCTGTATGTAGTACTTTCTCAATTGATGTTATTGACAAATAGGCCTCAACGCCTCCTCCAGCTCATACCCTCAGTCTAAAGTCATTAAGTGACTGAACACAGCTGGTTGGACCTTAATAAAGGAAATATGTAATCGTAATATGACAGATATGTTTTAGGTACTTAAATCTATGAAGGATTACTTGTGAGAAACTTTATTTAGGCAGAACAATGTACATTAATGAACATATTTATACATTTCATTTCAGTATAAACATGGAACTATGCTGGAGTTAGTGTCAGTCCTAATTTTCATCCACAGTCTCCATTATATGAATAAATAAATAGTAATAATGGAATCAATTACTATGGTGCTTTTCAAGGCGCCCAAAGCACTATACGTTGGTGTCCATTATTTAAAATATTATTATTAATAATATTATTAATATATATATATATTGTTGAAGAAAATCTTCAAGTCGTGAAATTATGCTGGGCTGTGGTAGTCTATACTTTTAACTAAAATATACACTGTATTACAAATAGTAACAGGTGCTCGGGTGGCACAAAATAGCTGCAAAGACAGACTTTGGTCCAGACAAGTGTTTATTTTGCAAAATACAAGTTAAACACTCCTTGAGGTTTGTCTCGAGACACACACACACTCACAGGCACACGGAGACACACACGCACACACACAGGCACACGGACGGAGAGACAGAGAGAGAGAAAGAGACAGAGACAGAGAAAGAGGACACACACACACACACAGAGACAGAGCGAGAGAGAAAGAGACAGAGACAACCTAGCGTACGGTAGAACCCACACCGCTACTTATACCTTTTCTGGGGCATAGCTAACCACACCTCTAGATCCCTCCTATCTTAGCTAACCATGCCCCTAGACCCCTCCTATCTTAGCTATCCACTGTCAATCATTCCGCCGGTAAGTTTTTATTCTTGCTCTGTCTCCGCTGAATGTTTTCTTAACGTACAGTGGGACGGGGTTTCTCTTTTGATGTCCAGATTTACGCCCCCTGGCGCCGTCCAGTCTAGTCGTTTTTGACGTTATGACAGATAAAGGAAAATAAAGAAAAATAAAGAAAAATAAAGGCTGATGCCGTACCGTCTAGTTGTTTTTTGACTTATGACTGACAAAAAGGAAAATAAAAGACCCCTTGCAGCTGGGTTTTTGATCCATTACTCATGTCTCAGGATCCACATGAGCAAGGTGTATCACGGCCTTTGACCTCACAACCCCCCTGTATTCTGACATTTTAAATTTACCTGGCGCCACTACATTCTTAGCATTTTTACAACCCTTTTGCTGTAGTCAATCATTTGCCCCTTCCTGCAGCTGTGTTTTGTGATGTTACATGTATTAATGTTTTAATCCTCAGCAATATATATATATATATATATATATATATATATATATATATATATATATATCAATGTCAGTTTTTTTCCGAAGTCATGCAGCCCTAGTGTGAACATGTAAGCTAGTTTGAAATTAGGAATCAGTGCCAGCACATTTCTCTGTCAGCCTGTAGCCAAAACAAACAGACTAAAAACAGCTTCTATCTGTAAGCTATTACAACACTGAATGCAAAAAATTATTGATTTTACTCATTACATACACAGATTTATTATTTACCATTCATTCACCATCACATACACATAATTTTGCTTAATTTGTTTGTTCATGTATTATCTATTATTACGGTTTATTTCTCCACCAAGGAATAGCAGAGGTTATCGGGGTTTGTCTGTTTATTTGTTTGTTTGACTTTTAGCGACATAGGTCAAAATGTTCTGGATAGATTTGGCTGAAATTTTTAGGAACTACTGATATAGGAACAAATAATTACATTTTGGTGGAGATATGTGTGTGTGGGGGTAATGTGTGTGATTAGTAAGGTAACTCAAAAAGTTACAATTATAAATTAAGTATAAATATTGATACTAGCACAAAATGTGTGGTGGTGATCAGTGTGTTTTGGGTGTGGACATGTCCGCTGATGTGGACATGTCATTTAAATAAAGACATTTATATTTTGGAATGCCTTGGTTAAGACAAGTTTTTTCTTTTCAACTAATTGGATAATATTTACCTTGAACCAAAGAGCACTCACCAGAACAGGTTTGTCATCTATTCTTTCAGGGACTGAGTACACCTCTGACTGGCACCACGTTTTTTGGTGATAAGTGTGATCTGAAATTGTACGATGTTATCTGGTGTCTTTTCCATGTGTAAAATGTACTAAAGATTTTACAATTTCTCATCAGATCCACTTCTAACATGTTTTTGTCCACAACAATTGGAAGATAATACTGGATGTAGTAGATGCACAGGATTTAATATGTTGTGAAGTTGAGCAACAAGTTCAGATGTAAAATTAAGGCACTTGGCAATGGTTCAGACTGTGGACCTGTATTTTTTATGTGATGTGTCTAATTCACTGAGCCTGTTAAACTGATGGATATACAACTGAATTTCATTTTTTAAACTGGGACAGGATGTCAAGGAGGGGGTGAGGTGAAGGAGGACCCAGATGCACAGTGCTGATGCAGATGTGTTTTTAAATTACAAAACCCAAAGACAAGACAGAAACAGAGACAAACTACAAGAAGACAAAAACACAAAACACCTGGGAATAGAAGGGCCAGAGTCTGTGGTGATGATGAATGTCCAGGTTTATGGTGACTGAGGAGATGGGAAACTGTCCTGGTTATGGAGGTGACGTTACTGAATGGTCCCACACTGGCAACTGCAAGCCTCACTGCTTTTATAATTGCAGATGAGGAACGGCTTGCAGCTGCGCAGTGCGGGGCCAGGTGTGTATGGAGAGCACTGGGGGAAAGGTCACAGGAGCAGAGGTCATGACACGGGGAGACAATTACTTTTTCCACACAGATTTTTTTCTCACTTAATATTACAAACCTTGTTTTAAAAACTGCATTTTGTGTTTACTTCTGTACCCCTCTCCCCCCAAAGGGCAGAGGGATATTTTTGTTTTGTGTCGGTGTGTGTGTGTGTGTATGTCTCTTAGTTTGTTTGTAAACAGCTTCAGGCAAAAACTACTAGACCGATTTTCATGAAATAAAAAAAAGGTAAGAAAAAAAAAGGTCCAAGTTGGTCCAGAATAGATCTCATTCAATTTTGGCAAATTTAGATCAAAGGTCACAGTCACCAAAATGTGTTTTCACAATGATAAGAGATAGGGCAAATCATGTAAAATGTGTGCAAGGGGGGCGGGGTTTGTTGTGCCGGGCATGATTAATTTGTTTGGTGATCTGAAGCATTTATGTGTGACCAATATGCAAAAAAAGAGTAGGAAACCAGGGAGGGGACAAATAGTTTTTACATGACTGTAAGGTATGGATCAGGTGTTTATTCAGTAGAATAAGATGTGCTTGTGTTGGAGTTCAGAGACACAGGGATGGAATGACTGCCATATATGCAGACAACTTATTTCAGAGGAAATTGCAAAGGTCTCTGATTTATTTCCATGGCTGTTTGTAGTATATACATATAATATACTCATATTTCATGCTTCTATTATATGTCTAAAACACTGAGAATCAGACAAGTGTAAATTAGGCTGTAATGATATTGTTTTCCATTTTTTTCTGTCCACATTTTGAAAAATCTTCACAAAGGTGAATGCTTTGCACAATATTTACATTAGTGTGAACAGGGTGTGAAATCATTTTGCTTATTACAGCACATCCATCAGACCAGATTAAGTGAGTAGTACGTAATAGATAGTGTGTGATTGCTGAATGAGGAGTGGGTGAGTGTACAGAGATTGCAGGAAATCACTCACAGGAGAATAGAAAAGTAGTCAGGAACATGGAAAGCATCTAGAGGAGAGGCAGAGAACTGGAGAGAAAACAGTAGCAAGTAAGACAAGTGAAGACACATGAGGACAGTGACAGCAAAGAAAACTACAGATGATGACAGAGAATAAAGCCGACATGTTCAGCTGTTCATTCACTACCAAGAAAAACACAGTTAAATGCTCAAACTGCCACATGTCCAGGCTCAGGGAATGCAAGTGTAATGCTGAACTGGAGATCAGTTTGAAAGACTGAAATATAAATATGGAAGAGATTCAGAAGGGAATCTTGTCAAGAATTCTGAATCGCATATCATGTTTAATATAGTGCCAGCAGTTACTGAGCGTCTTACATGTTCCTGCATCATCTTTCACTAGAAAACTACAAAGAACAACAAAGTTTAGTTTTGCATAATGAAACACTAGAGACCTTTCATTTGGAACTATTATTATATCTCTGAATGGAGTTTCAGAGATATTCAGGGTTTGTTTGTTTTCTTTCTCTCTTTTTGACCCATCGTGTCCAGCATCCTTAACAGGAGAATGTTGTCTGGCTGTGTGTGTGTGTGTGTGTGTGTGTGTGTGTGTGTGTGTGTGTGTGTGTGTGTGTGTGTGTGTGTGTGTGTATGTGTGTGTGTGTGTGTGTGTGTGTGTGTGTGTGTATGTGTGTGTGTGTGTGAGACAAAAGGAGAGGATATTATGTCTTGAGTTGGACCGTCACCACCTGATATAACTTGAAAAATACTGGGTTTATAAATTCCATGTTTTCTATATCAATGAATATCATGGAGAGAAAGAACTGATTAGATATTTGATGATGTATCATTCCTAGATTACCCACCAGGGGACACTCAAAAGTTTAAAATCACTAAACATTGTTTTGTTCTTATCACTGGAACTATTTGTCTGACTTCAAATCAAGTACAAATGAAAGGTCATGACCTGGGGATGCTTCACATAATGTCAGCATTAAGGATTGGGGTGGGGGCGGGGTGGGGGTAATGAGTCCTTCTAAGGGCCATGGGCAAAAACAATCCCCTGTCTTTGGTATGTAGGGTAATAAAGATATGGAGTCATTTTTCACATTTTCACACTGTTTTAAATGAAATCCCTGGTACTTTTTCTACCATGAAGTGTTACTGTAGGTATTAAGTCAAAATTTTAACAATGATGAATAATTTTACATCATTGCTCTACTTTAGCAAACCTCAGCCAACTCTCCTCTACAATGCTTCTGAGTTTCAGAGAAAGTTGAGTTTTTAGAACCACTGGGGTTAAATATTTTCTCTTGTACCTTTTTGTATCCAAACCATAATCTTGTTAACCTGCGCCTTTGTGCCCTTGCCAACAGCTGAACACTCCTTCACTGGTGACACATAAATCAGATCCAGACAAGAAGAAGACATTTATCCTATACGTGTGGTTAAATTTACCTTTTGATAGTTTGATATTTTGTTTTCAAAACGAAACGTAAATATGGCAGTTTTTCTGTCTTTTCATTTTGAGACACAAAACGAAATAATGGAAGTACTTCCATTTTTTTGTTTTGTGTCCTCTGGTTTAATTTTCCATGGTTAATCACTTAACCACCCACTTGTATATCCCCCATATCTTTATTTTAATTTTCAAAATGTACTTCATTATAGGCTTGAGTCATACTGCAGCATTTTTATTCAAGGTCCAGATTGTGGTTAGAATGGGAAGGACAGTTGATTTAAAAATTAGTTTTTTTAATGGGTGAGATCCAGATTAAATTCTATACAGTTTAACTCTGTCCTTGTAATGAGTCTGACAACTGACAACACAACAACTAGACATTTCTAGCTCTGTCATCTATATAAACAACAGTGTGTCCATGCAGTTTTTTGAGTCCGGTCTGCATGTGCAACTTGCATGATGTTGACTGTGAAGGGGTCTATAGACTACTTTTATACAGAAACAATCTTAAAACATAAACACACAAGCCATAAAAGACATGAAAATAAAAATATCTATACCTTGAGGAAGATCAACATGAGGAGGACTAATTAAAACCATGGTGTTGGAATGAATTACCTAGGACTATATACTATAAAGGGGCCACTACAGGTCATCACCCCCAGATGGAGAACAAAGAGGACTGTAAGTTTAGAAAAATAAAAGTATGAACACAACCCTAGACATTGTGTTCAATATCAGATTCTCTTGTTCTTCCTGTTTTCTTATGGTACAGAGCTCTGCTGAGACTTAGTCTTATCTTTGTCTTTTTGTCAACTAGAAATCATGGGCAGAAGCTCCTCGATAGTAATAAATCATCAGTTCTCCTGCAACAGAACTTTAGGACAGTTAATCTTGTCCAGAAAGATGCTCTCTTCCTCCTGAAGGACTGCAGTAGTCCAGGGTATACCTTTGTAATTTCACCGCTCTACTATATATATATATATATATATATATATATATATATATATATATATATATATATATATATATATATATATATATATATATATATTTTAGAAAGTATGTTCTTCAGACATTAAATGTGCTAAATCTTACAGACTTTAACAAGATGAATCATAAAACAGAGTGGCATGGTGGTGCAGTGGTTAGCACTCGTGGCTCACAACAAGAAGGCTGGTTCAAATCCTACACCAGACCTTTCTGTGTGGAGTTTACATGTTGTCCACGTGGGTTTTCGCCAGGTACTCTGGTTACCTCCCACCATCCAAAGACATGAACTGATAGGTTAATTGGGTAATTTATTCATCCATAGGTGTGAATGTGAGAGCGATTGTTTGTCTATAGATGTTCAGCCCTGAGATGAACTGGAGACTCATACAGGGTGTACCCCAACTTCACCCATTGTAGCTGGATTACACCCCCAGTGACCCTAGTGAGGATAAAGCGGGTTCAGATGATGAGAATATATATATATATGTATTAAAAAAACACCAGATTCTATCCTGAGATATTACCAACTACGCATTTTAGCTGTTGACCTTTAATGTGACCTTGACCTTCATTGATCAATTTCTAATGGATTCTTCCTTGACCCATTATCTATCATTCCTGAAAGTTTCATCAAAATCCGTTCAGAACTTTGTGCGTAATCCTATGGACAGACAGACCAGTGGACTAAAATGTAATACAGTACCTCCTTGGTAAAAAGGCTTGATAATATAATAATGCAATACAAATGTCCATGTTTTTTCAGCCACTGTAGGGGAGGGTGACATGAGGGGTATTTAGGTGCAATAACATCAACACTAGATCCCACAAAATATCACAAACATAATTTTTGATGGATTTTGTCTAGACACTAGAGGTTGAGAGGCAGTTAAGAACAGTTGGAAGTTCATCAGGTAAGTATGAAAAATGTTTTTCATAAGATAAACAGAAGGCAAACCAGAAGCACTTCCATTTACTGTAGGAGGTTAGGCAGCTTTCCAACAAGGTGATAAAGACCTCTGGGGTTTTTTAACTGTGGTAAATGATGATGGGAAGCAAGTGAAACTATCTCTACGTCACAAAACCCTCTTGGGAAAAGAAAAGGATATAATGTACAGGCGCATAGAGGACAAAAGGAAAAAAGATCCAGTGACCTGAGTGATTAAACTAATGTTAGCACCATGTCAACAGCAGTGATAGCAGACCTTATTGACAACTTTATAGGGTGCTTGTACCGGTCTTGAAAGTCTTAACATATTGGACAAACTTTGTTTCAGTCAAATTTTAGAGTTGATGAAAGGTGCATAAAACTTTATATTATTTGTCAAAGTGGTTGGTACTGGAATGATTCTATTGTAAGTTATTCAAGTACTACTGTGATTTTCATATGTTTTGAAACCAATTTTGTCAAAACTATTTACTGTGAATTATACATTGATTCATGAATTTATTAAAATCAGTGAAGGTCATGGGGAAAAATAGTAAAAAAAAAAAAAAAGGCTGTAATTTATGCTGCTTGAACAGTTGAGATTGTAGGTATCATGTTTTAGGAGCATTTCAAAGTATCACACCATGCCAAATTTTGCTATTTATTATTTGTTTTTTAGAATAGGATAGTATAGCTATTTATTTCCACAGTAAAAACAATATTAAAACAATGAAACACTGTTTGACCTCCTCTGTGGCAGCAATACACACACATTGAAATGGAGAAGGTATGTATTTGGGGTAACTATGGTAGAGCGGGTTGTCCAATAACTGAAGGGTTGTCAGTTCAAATCCCATCCTGTCTGAGTTAGTCCATTGTGTCCTTGAGCAAGACATGTTGCCCTCCTTACTACTCACACTGGTGTATTTAGATTAGATTTATTTATTTTTTTTCGGTCATAATACAGAACAAGGCACACGCACAAGGTGAGTAGGACACATGTACGTATGATCAACACATTGCTTTTATGAATTTTTGGTGGTGGTCAGAGGGGCCGTAGGTGCAAAATGGCTGCCACTCTTCTGTCAGTCTGCCCCAGGGCAACTGTGGATGCATATGCAAATTTACCACCACCAGAGGGACAATGTGAGGCAAGGCAAATGTATTTGTATAGTACATTTCCTGTACAGGAAAATTCAAGGTGCTTTATATAAAACATGTAAGGAAATTAAAATGCTTAACATGCATTAAAATACAATTAAAATAAGAGAAAAACATTTAAAAAAAATAATTGAGAATCAAAGAAATAGCTTCAGCAAATAGTAATGTTTTCAGGCCTGATTTAAATGAATAGACCTCAGGTGTTCAGGTAGTTTGTTCCACAGGTGAGGGGAAGAAGAAATGAATGATGCTTCATTTTGTTTGGTTCTGAGAGTGAATGAATAATGGGTCACTAATGTAGAGTGCTTTGAATTATTATTTATTATTATGTAAAAATAACATCTTTAAAAATAAATAAAAAAAAAAGAAAATATATAAAACAATCTCTAAATGATAAATACGACCAACATATATGGCATAGCAAAAGCAGCAGAATACTTTACTTGTATTTTGTTTCTTCCAGCCATAGTTAACACAGCCTATATTATCATCTTCTGATGACACTATTCACATCATGGTGTAATTTCTCCTGAACAGCTGCTGGAAATGTACCTAATTGGCATTTTCTTTTTTTGCAACATCTCAAAAGTTGCCGTCAAACTGCTGGTAGGAGCAGAGTGAAAACAATGACAAAGCATATAACACAGCAGGACAAAAGCCTGACACAGACGCCTCAGCCACTGCCTGCACACAGTACAACACTTGAAGGACCTCACAGAAAACATCCACCACCAATGACAACTCACCATTCTCACCCTAGGAAACTCATCCACATGACTCCCATCTCCCCCACCCCCTCATCCTCTGCTCAACTCGACTGACCAGAAGAACTACTGGGACTAAACTCACCCCTTGTTCTGTTCCCTGCCCTATATTGGTCTTACCCTCCCAAAAAAAACTCATTTTCTCTCTCACCTTCATCCGACAGAGGCAGTGTTGACATTTCATTTGACCAGTATCAGATATGCAAACAGAAAGCACAACAGTAGACTTGAATCACTTGGTAATCAGACTAATCTGACTGGAATCAGACCCTTCTGCCATACTTGCATATTCCAGATATGATCCTGGTGCCTTCAAAGACTCCTATAAAGTAATAAGCCTCCAGAGCCCATGGTGCAGTGCGATTAAAGTGGTTTTAAAATAAACATAATCATAGTGAGTTTCACAATGTACGTAAAGTGTGGCCTATGGCTTTTATAAACTGATGATTACATAGTGTATGTGTAACATCCCTTGGCAACAATAAAATGGCAAACTTTTAAACTGGCACAAATTATTGAGCACTGTGAAACAATCATTTGTACATACATGTTATTTTGCAGACTTGACTTAAGATCCATTTTCTTTAAAAGCACATTACACACAAACAAGACATATTACTCATTAAAATTGTAATTTAATGCACATGAATATTTCAAACAAAATAATAAAACATGCCACAAACATTACCTACCACCACATACCTTGCTCCGCCTACCGAGGGTCCAAACTGTCGAACCAAACTGTGCCTTCTTCATTTATACCAAACTTAATATTTGTTCAAACTAACATGTCAAACAAATTAAACCTACGTGTTCTTTCTGCTCTGTGTGGGAATCAGCCTTGTTTATTCCAAAAAGGGGTGTGGCCAAAACTAAACAGAATGTTAAGATAACCCAGCAGAAACTAAAATAATTCTTTTAGCCTGCCATTAACAGTATACCTGACAGGGTTCATAACACATCATGCTAGGTATACAGTGAAATAAAAATAATAGATTATGTTTCTATAGTGCTTTACAAGGCACTATACATTAGTGACCATAGTGGTGGTGGTGAACAACATTTGCGTTCTTAACTGGTCAGGGCCTGGCTGGCAGAAGCGTCCATTTTTGGACAAGACGTATCGCAGGAAAGCTCCCCCTTGTGTTGCTGTATTGCTACAAAAAGTGTGTACGTCCATGTACAAACTTGTGGAAATTCTGTTATTATTCATTCCCCCATAATTGCATGATAAAGAAGGTATATGCACAAAACATTCATGGGTAAAAAGAGAAACCTTGATACAAGACTCAGAACAATGTGGACCCCAATGCAAGACTCCAGATACAAATATGATTTTAACAGCTTTATTAGAATGTTTCTGAATTAGATGGACAGCTGCAGAGATGATCGTTCGGAGATAACTGCCAGCACAGAAACTAGAGGACAAGGTTTAGTTTGAGTTATTGTTTGTTCAGTATTAATTGTCGGACTGATCAAGGAAAATAAAATTCTCACTTTGTGCAATAATCTGCACCTGGCTCTTCTGCTCCATCCACAGTAATATACATTATATAGACTAAATTGTGTCAAAAATTTTAATTTATTTGCAACATTGTATAGCAAACTATTACATGATCAAAAACAAATTCATTTTACCAGCCACAGTCTAGGGTTAATGTTAAAATGTCGTCACAAGGTTGGAAACACTGATCTACTGAGCCACAGCTGCTCCAAAAATCCAGCAATACATTGATACATACTCTTTTATCTGTCAACAATAATGTTATTCAATCATGTTTAGGATATTACTCCAGAATCATTGACAATGACATTGGGGGGATAATCACATGTTCATATTCTGACTTTTCTTTCATTTAGACACATCAGAGCATGTCAGAAAACAACAAACAGGTAATACTGTCTGTTGAACATTTCTTATACTTTGCCTTGTTCAACTCCTCAGTTTCTTCTTTTTTTAATGTTCCCCATCCATCACTTACCAGCATTCATTTATATGTAGTTATTGCAGTAATCAGCCTCTTGTGTTCGTCTATGGGTCAACCCACTGTGTTTACCAGAAAAGAAAATGCTGTAAATGACCATTTATCAACATAAGTTGTTTTTATTGAATTATTTGGTGCCAAACATCATTATTCATATCCTCATGATGGTTGCACACAACAAAACACACACACACACGCACACACAAATATACACACACGGTAATGAAATTGCAGGACTTTGTGTACTACTCATTGAACTTTGACAAAAACTTTCTTCTGGATCTCCATGACTCCACACGAATGGAGCTCACAAAGTAATATTTTAGGGCAAAATGTGAGAAAATAATTTGTAACTGTGTTCCTGACTGTTCTGTTTTTTTAGAACATGTCACCCTCTTTCCAAAACAGTTCAAGACCTCAGCTGTTTCCAATGAATAACATGCATTGCTAATGCATTGTAAGAAATGTTATATTTCGCAACATATTTTACCAGTTGTGCTTAGGGATGGGAATGGATCATTTAGCTATTCTGATTCCATTACCTGTTTTGCTTATCTACTCTTATTGGGTGAGGGTATAAAGAAGAGGGTATGTACAAACTGAATAAGACTACAAATGGGTCTATCAACCCTCTTTTATGAGATGTCCTATGGGACATTATTTGGAATTATCATTCACATAAACGTTTAATATATATATATATATATATATATATATATATATATATATATATATATATATATGTACATATATATACATATATAAAGTGTCAGAACTACTGTCCAGGAGGAAACGGCGAACCTCCAGGAATACATCAAGAAAATGGCCCCCAATGACCAACTGCTAAGTGAATGCCTCAGGCAACAAAAGCCCAGTAAGGTCGAGGAACCAGAGGGGCTATCATGGAAGGACAAACCCTTGCATGGCGTGTACCATCGGCAAATTGAGGAAGTGGCTGATATGGAAAAGACATACCAGTGGCTGGAAAAGGCTGGACTAAAGGACAGCACAGAGGCACTACTCATGGCTGCACAAGAACAAGCCCTGAACACCAGAGCAATAGAGGCCGGGGTCTACCACATCAGACAGGACCCCAGGTGTAGGCTGTTTAGAGAAGCCCCTGAAACAGTCCAGCACATCACAGCAGGGTGTAAGATGCTGGCAGGCAAGGCATACATGGAGAGGCATAACCAGGTAGCGGGCATACTATACAGGAACATCTGTAAAGAGTATGGACTGGAGGTCCCAGGGTCAAGATGGGAGAACCCCCCAAGGGTGACAGAAAACAAACAGGCCAAGATCATGTGAGACTTCCAGATCCAGACTGACAAGATGGTGATGGCCAATCAGCCTGACATAGTGGTGGTGGATAAACATGAGAAGGCAGTGGTGGTGATAGATGTAGCAGTCCCCAGTGATAGCAACATCAGAAAGAAAGAACATGAGAAGCTTGAGAAATACCAAATATATGTATATATATATATATATATATATATATATATATATATATATATATATATTCAGCACACAGTATTACCTGATTATCTGACTATCTCTCATTGCAAAAACACAATCTTGACCTTTGACCTACATTCACTAAATTTAAAGGGATCTATTCGGACCACCTCACACCTTTCCATATATACCTAGCCTAATACTGCATTAAGAATTCAGAGAGCAAATACATTTCAATGGGTAATCATAAACACCTACAGCATGTTTTAAATTCTTGAAAGGCTTGTTTTATTCATTAGACTAAGATACTGAGGGGAACATTTACAAATGTGTCTGAAGTGTGCAGGGGTGAGTATCTTTGTGTTAAAGGACTGTGTCAAATATCTTCCATATTCATATTTGTAGATTCTCCAATGACGTTTTTATACGAAACATCATCCTCCAATATCTTTCCAGCCTACAGTGAACAGTAAGGCAGTCTTTCCATTTCTCAGTGATCAGCATAAACCCTGGTATGTCACTGGCCTCAGGCTCATTTCTCATTGCACCACTTACTGACTCAAAAGCTCAATCCCAGGCCTCAAAGACAGCTCTCAGACAATATAATAACCCCATTTTGACGTGAAATGACTGAAAAATTGAGTTTTTAGACATGGCCACCGTCTTGGCCCTAAACAATCTTTTTGATATTTAGTCATGATATTGACCACAGCACAATAGTGAAACTGCCTTTGTTCAGGAAATACCTTGACCACTAATGTTAATACTCTTTAGCATTAGTCTTGTATTCACAGTGTAGCATTGGTATTAACCCTATATAGAATTAATCTCCTTCATTAAAAGTGTTAATTTCTAACATTCAAAAGCCTGGTTTATAACGTCAGTGTATTTTAAGTGTTCTAACACTGTATAAATTTCAAGGTCCAGGTAAATTAATGAAATCATGTTTTTGATGTATATGATTGACGCAAAGTGTGTTAAACGGTTTGATTCTTCTGAGTTATGATTGGTTATACAGTTGTTTATGATGTCATTTATGATAGAGTTATGTGTTATAACACAAGGTTGGACAGTCAATACTCTTTAATGTGGATCTGTCTCATGTTGTATCTTCTTATCAAGAGTGACTTTTCAATCCCTTATCAAAACCACAGCTATATTAATGCACTGCACCATGTATGATCTTACCAAATATAGAAATACTATTCCATTTGAATAGATTTGGATAACTACATGAACACTGTCTGTTGTTATACATGTCTTTAATATCTGTGTTTATGCACATTTATTGTATATTAAGACATCAATGACCGGCTCCACAGAAGGATTATATAGATGAAAATCAATCAGACAAATTCCATGTGACTCATACCCAGAAATGTACAATTCACTACAAATTCTGCTGCCAAGCACACAAATTCACTGACATTCACACATATGACAGGAAATCCATCTAGATATGTATAATTCACAAAAGAAAAGCTAGTGCAAACTGCTACACTCCACATAGGGAGTGTAGCAGGAGTGTGAATTTGCACACAAACTCACAGCTGACCCACAGTTTGTATTACCAAGTCTTCAATGTGTGAGGTTTCAGTAAGAGTGAATCAATGTTCGATGATGTCAAGTGCAGTCATATTGTAGAGTGAGGTTGGTTGTTATCTTACCTTTGAGTATCGGTGCTTAAGAATACTAACAAATACTGATGTTTTATTACATATTTATATAACGGTATTGTCCTGCAATAATAAAGGAATAGTTCAAAAACACACAACATTAGTGGCTGACACCCTGATTCAACTACTGCTAATGAGGTTACATCTGCTGCAATGCACATAACCCCTTCTGGGTTTCAGATGCCTCATGACATATATGCAGCTGTTACACCAAAGAAAACGTCAATATGAATGTTCCTGCAGATA
This sequence comes from Siphamia tubifer, assembly GCA_020466265.1. Lineage (NCBI taxonomy): Eukaryota > Metazoa > Chordata > Actinopteri > Kurtiformes > Apogonidae > Siphamia > Siphamia tubifer. The sequence continues at coordinate 39,724,814 of CM035794.1, read as the reverse complement.
TATTCAGTGACCCACAACATTATTTTAAAAGTCAGATATTAATCACACTCAACTCAGATCTACATGAGTTACAGTAATCAGGATTTATTTTGACAGGTTTGTCAGTAGAGTGTTACAGTAAAGACTCTAAAAAAGGTTAATGTTATTGTGAAGAACTCTGTGTGTATACCTGCTCATTAAAGACACACCTGCCATTTCACTTCTAACAGACAGCAAGTGAATAATCATTCACTTGCTGTCTGTTAGAAGTCTATACAATCACTGAATGAATATTATGAAAATAAAACATATTTCTCACTAGAAATGTAATGAAAAGACATTATCATGAATAAAGTAACTCAAAATATTATATTTTATTAAAAATGTTCAGAAATGTCCACCATGTTTTTTTTTTTTGTCCTGAGTATAGGAAGATTATTTTACATATTTCCCAATATGGTTATAAACACAAATTTAAAAAACAAAGGTCTCTATAAACATTTCCAAATAATTTTGCTACAGTAATACCTTCATAGCCATGAAGTACTTTGAGCTGTTTGTGGTTAGCTAATTTGTGGATCAGCTGCCTACGTACATTGGTCAAGAAGTAAAATGCTTCCAGAACAGAACTTTAGTCCAGTGGAGTCTTTAATAAAGAAAACTAAATTCAAAAGTGCAAGTTGATAATTGTTTCTAAGCTACAGTCCTGGACCAAAATGTGAAATTCTGAGACTTAATGGAAATAGGAATGTTTGTCTGAGACCCACCTCAAAACAACATCTGTGCATTAACATACATTCACTTTACAGGTTCTTTCTATTGGAACATTATAAATCCTTTGAATGTTAATAAATCAACATATGTTTAGTAAGTGGTTCCCGGCACAACAATCTCCGCCCCCTCAGACACATTTGACATGACCTGCCCTATCTCTTATCATTGTGAAAACACATTTTTGGTGACCAATATTTAATGAGATCTATTCTGGGCCACCTTGGACCTTTGCTTAAAACTTAATGGAAATTGGTGCAGTAGTTTTTTGCGGACAAACAGACAAAAACACCCCCTTTCGGGGGCTGGGATATAAAGACACCATCATTTATACTTCCAGTCAAAAGTTTAGACTCACCTATTTATATTGTAGATTTACACTGAAGGCATCAAACCTATGGATGAACACATACGGTATGGAATTATATAGTTTAAAAAAAGTGTGAATTAACACTAAGGACATTTTATGTTTTCAATCAGGGGTCTCAAACATGCAGCCTGGGATCAAGGGTGTGGAACTCATTGTAGTTAATTTTCCACATAGAGACCAATATGATCTAAAGGAAAATAATAGCATAGTAACCTATAAATAACAACAACTATATTTTTCTAGGTTCTAATTTCAACTGGATGAGTTTCACTCTTTTGAAGCAGAACTTGTCCAGTTGAAGTCCCAGAATGATGAGTAGAAATGTCTGGGTAATGGAAGGATGTAGGTGACCATTAGAAATGACCTGCAGTGCACAAGTGTGATTGACATCCTTTTATAAGGCTAATTATCATGATGATGATGATGTAAGAAGGAGCTGATGAATGAACTGGAGCCAACTGTGGGGCTGAAACCTACTGGACTGGGTGTGAGTGGTGGTCAGCACAGGTCAGGACAACATCAGCCTTATAAAAAAGACAAACTGATCAGTGAGTGGTTGATAGAGAAATGTAGAAGAAAAGTCACTCAGTACCTTTTTGCACCATCTGACTCCAGTGTCTGAAGCGGATTTGTTCATTACTTAAGGCCTGGATGTATTTTTACCTGTTCTTTACAACTATAGAGGTCATGGTGTCTATGAGGGACTGTGGTGTTGAGTGATCAAAGGGATAAAAACCTACAAAACAACAAAACAAAAGCATAAATACATCTAGTATGATGGTTACCTCCAAGAGTCGCTAACCCACAGTGTCACACAGAAGTTGAGATGAGTTCAACAGGGATATCTTCCTATGCAGCTGTGTCAGCTCATTTAAAAACAGGCAGTCGCTTTGGGAAGTCCATACTTACAGTATTTTTGAGTAGAGCAAAATTAACTTGCAGATGGAGCTGGTAGAAAACTACACATGATGCATGACTGGTAAGTGTATGCACTATAGATACAGCATATATGATACTAAAGAATAATCTGTGAGCAAATGTAACTTTTCCTTATCCATATAATTGAGTTTTTTTACACTGTTTTCTAGAGTCATGTGTGTCCATACAGCTGTGGTGGAAACTATTAACATCAGTACACTCCACCAATTTGACTGTGCAGATAATGGAACATTTTCAATCTATATCTGACCATCCTTCAGAGCATATTTACAGAAGAGGTGGAGTAGAACTGACTCATTCAGTGATTATGAGAATTGTGACTTTTTTTTAAAAATTGAAAGCACCTACACGTCTTAACATCCACACATCCATTCACTTCTACTTATCCAGGACTGGGTCACAGAGGCAACAGTCTAAGCAGGGATACCCAGACTTCCCTTTCCTCAGACACCTCCTCCAGCTCTTCCAAGGTGTTCCCAAGCCAGCTGAAAGACATCATCTCTCCAACGTGTCCTACAGTAGGTCTTCCCTGAGGTCTCCTCTCAGCAGAGCATGCCCAGAACACTTCCCTAGGGAGGCACTCAGGAGGCATCTGAAAAAGATGCCCGAAGCCCCTCAGGTGGACCCTGTGGACGTGGAGGAGCAGTAGCTCTATTCTGAGCTGTTCCCTGGTGACTGAGCTCCTCATCCTATCCCTAATGGTGTGTCCAGCCAACCTGAAGAGGAAACTTATATTTGCTGCTTGTATACAGGTTCTTGTCCTTTTGGTCATGACTCGAAGCTCATGACCATAGGTGAGAATAGGGCTGATTGATTGGTACATGAAGAGCTTCACCTTTGACTCAACCCCTTCTTCATCACGATGCACCAATACAACGTCTGCATCACTACCGACGCTGCACCGATCTACCAGACAATATCACCTTCTGAACAGACAAAAATAAAATGTGGATGCTCCATTCACAGCCCTCTGTTATTCAAACTCAGCTCTCAGTATGAAAAACAAACTCAGTATTTAGTATGTCACCACTATGACCTCACAGAAGTACAGTAAGTAGTAAGTAGTAGTAAGCAATAAGTGCATGGAGAAAATTATCATTTGGATAGACCACCATGTTCTCCAGTTAAATAAGGAACCAATATTTATCAGGAGTAAATTATACGTAATTGTGCATTTTGCAACTTGACTATTGTAATGATGCTATTAAGGTAAATGCCCATTATCCCAGATGCACTAAGTCCTCTGATCTTTATAATAGGTATTTTTGTGTTGAAGAATGTACTGTAAAATGGTCTGTAAGTTTATAAAGCATCCAATCCTTTAGGACCAGACTTTCTCATCTGTTGGTCTGCTTTCCTCACCTCACATATGCAGCTTTTGTATTTTCTGCTTCAGTATCATTAAAACTTAACTGAGTCAACTCCACCAAACTGTCTGTTTTTATCTCTGAGGTTAGGGGTTCATGTTGGATCATGGCAGTTTTTCATCTACACTACAAATGATTGAAATGTAGACACTCACACTGAACAATCTAACTGAAAGATCAGTCATCACATTAATTCAGTATCATGTTAGCTGAATAGATCATAGACCTCTCTTTGGTTTATCGCCCTCTGTGCTCAGCCTGTTTCTCTTTCATTTTTTTTTTTCATTTGTGTTTGTGTATGTCACATTATCACATGAATTAAACTCTCTAACTTTACTGTTTCTGTATGTGAGTTGGCTATTTCATGTGCTACTTGTGATTGATGGGTCTATTTTATTTATTTGACATTTTCTGAAGCACAAGAAAAGCAACAAAGTCACTGTTCAATACTTGTATTGATCTGAAAAGTGTTCTTACTGTTTTTTTATGTGTTAACTTACAGTAGTTTATATGGATGTGATGTTTTATTTTATCTTTATTCTCAATATTCTCCCTGGTGGTGGACTCTAATGGTTACAGGCAGCACTTGGGACTTGTGTCAAATATAGCAGAATGCAAATAGCTATGAGTGCGTCTGTTCAAGTCTGTTAAAAACAATACATTACTTTATGAAACCATTTTTACTCTATGTTATGTTTTTGCATGTGTTATCTGTCTGTCTGCCTTTTAGCAAGATAACTCAAAAAGTTAGAGAGGGATTTGGCTGAAAATTTCTGAAAATGTTGATACTGGCCCAAAGAACAAATGATTACATTTTGGTGATTGGTGGAAGTACTGTATGCATGTTTGGGGATCATTCAGATGGTCGGGTCAGACCACTGCTCAAAGAAGTGAAAGGGGGTGTGGGATCTGATCTGCCTTGGCAGAGTATGCGCTCTCTGAGTGCTTTTGTAATTTTATATATCAATCCGTTGATATGCTGCAATAATTTAAATGAAATTACCTTAAGTTGTGGATTTTTCTCAGTAATTTTTAGGTAAGAAACAAATTAGATCAACTAATTACAGATCATATTTAATCTCTCATTCATTTTTTTATCTATTGACAGTACAAATCTGAGATTTGATTAACTACAGTCGTCAGTCTGATGAAAACTCATCAGCAGCCTGAAAAAAAGATGCAGTGAAATAGATAACCATCAGAAAATGTGTTTAGTGCTCAGAAAGACTGTCAGTGATGAAGCTGGAATATAAACAAAGACAATTTTAAATAATTCAGGAGATATGGGGTTATACGTACATAAAGACATTTTTCATAGCACACGATTTCACACAATGTGACTGGTGTGAAATGGGTGTGAATCCAATGTGGTGTTTTGATAAGTCATATGCACATTTAGCATTTTATTTAACAGGTTTCCTTTTTCTTAACAAAAACAGCAATAATGGTTTCAATGCTGTTTTTATACCCCTCCATAAAAAGACTGCATTGAATACAAATGACAGGCTGCTAACAGTCAGTAGTATAAATGAGTTAGTAGATTAAAATGAACACACATGGAAATTCATACACACACAGTATGGATGTAATGAATTATTTATATCATGTGAATGTTGTGGGTTGAACACAGTTAAATGTAAGAATAGCCTGCAGGGAAAACACACTGAAACATTTCCTGTCTGTCACACCCTCTTCCTCTCTGATATTCAAATACTTTATTTGCATGGATAATTAGACAAGACAAAAGAATGTAAATAAAAGCGCATCAGCCCTACATATTTAGAAACATTAATTGGCAAAGTAAAAAAGTCATAACTAAAATGTATGCAGAACAATGTACATGTGTTATCATTCCCATGATATAAATATATCCACATGAGCATCTAGTCTGCATGATGACTTATTTATTCACTAATATACACCATCTCAATTTGTTCTGAATTAATTTAGAGTTCCAGACAGTGTGTTCTTCATTTTTCTGCTTATGTTTCCTGACTCCTCTGTACAGCACAAGCAAATAAAGGGACAAAATATGAGGACAATAAAAACTGTGAAATAGTTTGTCCTGTTTTTTCAGTCATCTTTCTTATATTTAAACAATTTGTACTTTAAGTGTACAGTGTACAGTGTATACTTTACTTGGTGTGTCTAGTTGGACCTGAAGACTCTTTTGTGAATGTTGGCTTTTAGAAGATCTTAAGCCTAATTAGACTGTGTCCTGTGAGCTACGACAGCTCACCTGCAGACCTGATTTCCAGAGTTTGTGTGTAATTGAACAGACACATTTCTTTCCTTGCAAACATATCTATTGTAGTTGTGTCGAAGACATAGCCAAACTCTCATGGAGCTCTCATGTTTTCTTTTTTGTCTGTTTTGGTCACATGATACACACAGGAGTTATTATTATCATTAGCATGACCATTGTTTTTGATGACTTCTACTGGTCTATTACATTTTTCCATGACCATACAACATTGATTCATCAGTAAAACCCATGGAGTTGGATCAATGACAGTAAATGGAGACCCTTTAATTTATGATATATTTTGATGATAAAGTCACCTTTTCTTCATTTTTCACTGTTTCTGATATAATAAAACACAACTTTAATGTGAGCTTTTATGAACACCTCCATGATGAGAAAAAAAATACAGTTTTTTATATGTTTTAATGATAAGACCCCCCCCCCCCCCCCACCCACACACACACACACACACAAAGTACAGAGTACTATAGTATAATAAATGGTGATGAATCAAATATGAGTGTATAAATAGAAACATTTATTTGGAAATTGCCACAGAAGAAGCATGGGATCTTTATAGGTTAATTCAATGTTGCAATATTTGTCAGATAAACTGCTAATTTCTGTGCTGGTAGACTGTACAGTTGACATTATTATTATAAAAGCCACCTGTATGCATTAATGGTTATTAAATAGATTATCAAACCAGTAAACCTGAGACTCCAAATGGTTTACAAAGCCACTGGTGCCACTTAGAGGACATGTTCCTTTCAATAACTTCACTTCTTGATATATGAAAAAAACACCCTGACACAGAACCTGTTTGAAATCATCCCACCCTTGGTACCAACACAGCACAGGTTGGCATGAGCTTTCAATACCCAGTCATGGAGATGCCACATCCGTCTTTTTATGCAGTTACCTTTGACAGGTGCACAGTCGGTACCTGCGTCTCCCTCTTCTGTCAGTCATCAGCACATCTAATAAGAACTCAGTGGAGTGACACTCCACTTTGATTTGTCACTTCCTCCTCTGCATCTTTCCACAGGTTTAAGTTTGTGCGACAGTCTTTAATGATACGTTTCTATGGCAGTGCCTTTACAACAGACCATCAGCCTCCTCAGAAACACATTCAATTTTTTCCTTTTAGTGTATTCATACACATGTGAAAGTCTGAGTGTTTGATGGAGTTTCTTCTTGTTGCATCATTCCTCTACCACAGTGAGGTCTGATGGACACCTTGAGAACCTGTCTGTCTGTGTCTGTACATCTGTCTGTCTGTCTTGTCTGTCAGTCAGTTATGGCTGGATATGATGGCTCTAGATTCTTCTTTTCTGCTGCATTCTTAACACTACTATTTTCTTGTTCATTTTTGTCATTAGTCAGCCTTAAAAGTAACGCTGTATCATTTTGCTGGCCTTTCTTGCAGCAGACACGTCACTAAAACAACATGAAAGAACCATCTGCTGCAAACGGTGACACTCATTCATGGTTTTCTTGTATTCAAAACTAACATTCAGTCTATATTTAGTCCCTTAAGATATCCTGAACATACAGTAGATGAAATATCCCTGAGAGTGTGAGGTTCAAATCTTTCTATAGGAATCAGTTTCTTTTCTGTAAATGAACAGATGTCAGGTTTGTGATTTCAAAGCACCATTTCAATCACTGCAAAGAAGGGGAAAAATGGCAGGACACACAAGGAATCAAAATCTACAAAAAGAGATGAAACCTGCAACCCAATATATATATGGATGAATCACACAACTTTATATCCAGAAACAGGAAGGGAAAAGGTTATATTGAAAACAAAAGTCTGGAGATGAGAAGGTTAATGTATGCGTTTATATTTCCTTGTTAAGTTTTTCAAAGTTTGAAATTGAGCACTACATTTCTCTCTCATTTAGTATTGCTGCAGAGTCATGTTCTGATTCTGCCCTGAAATAAACTGCAAAAAATGTCACAGTGGGGAGTCTATCAGCAGGGAGTTACTAAAGTTCACAATCCCCTGATTTTCAAACAGAATTGCTGTACATTACAACTGATTACAGCATGTGTTTATCTGAAACAAGAGCACTTCAATCATCACATCACTACGGCTGGTAACGCTTTTCATTACAGGTGTATTGCTGTCAGATTGCACTTAAACTTGAATTACAGACTCTTATAGCTTTACTGGTTTGTCTCTGAACTTTGTAGCCTGAAAACTTGTATTCTAAAATAAGCACAAAATAGAAACTTAGAGGAAGAACTTGAAAATACCACAGAACAAATCCAATTTAAGCTACAAGATATTGACCTCAAAAGCTTTGCTCCCATTCCTTTCTATTGAAATGTGTCAGGTGTCAATAACTTTATTTGGACTTTATCATAAGAGTAGTACTGCAGTCCTCAGGTAAATCATTACTCCATTAACAAGTGGTACCAGACACAACAAACCCTGCCCCTTGCATGCATTGCAGTTTATTTCGCATCGATCCAGTTGATGTCACCAAGACGTCTCCTCTGCCCCCATCAATCTCAGCACTGAGGTTTGTGTGCTGAGCCCCCTCCTGTTCATCCTGACCATATCACTGCTCAGTGAGACTGTCTGATTGTGAAGTTCACAGGTGACACAGCTGTAGTTGGACGCAGCACTAACAATGATGAGTGGAGGTGGAACACCTGGAGCGCTAGCACAGAGACAACAACCTCTGCATCAACATGAAGTAGACCAAGGAGAAGGGACAGACACCTCCCCCTCCCCTTGTACATGTGTATGCCCAGTACCTGAGCATACATGTCTGACGACCTCACCTAGAGCACCAATACGTCCTGTCTGATTAGGAAGGCACATTAGCACTTCTACTTTCTCAGTACATTTTGAGGGGAAGGCAGGAAGTCCTGACCTCCTTTTACAGTATAGACTTGTGGTGGAAAGCATCTTGTACTCTAGCATTATTGTGTGGCATGGCGACTGCTTGGCAGCAGAGAATATGGTTCTGCAGAAGGTGGTCAAAGCCACACAGAGGACTGTGAGATGAAACCTGTCTACCAGAATGGTCTCTATCTATCTATCTATCTATCTATCTATCTATCTATCTATCTATCTATCTATCTATCTATCTATCTATCTATCTATCTATCTATCTATCTATCTATCTATCTATCTATCTATCTATCTATCTATCTATCTATCTATCTATCTATCTATCTATCTATCTATCTATCTATCTATCTATCTATCTATCTATCTATCTATCTATCTATCTATCTATCTATCTATCTATCTATCTATCTATCTATCTATCTATCTATCTATCTATCTATCTATCTATCTATCTTCTTACCACTCCTTTTTTATGTATGTATGTATGTATGTGAATGCTTGAAAAAAACAAATAAATCCAATCAAGATTGACTTGCTCACTAATTAATTCCTGGAACTTCTGTTTATTGAATAAAACTATTATTGTCTGTCATGTAGCTCAATTGTAGCTGTGATTAAAAACTTACAAGAACAAGACCAAAGGATTTTGATACACAAATGTGCCATGAAGTTTATGGGCGGAGAGAGGGGGTGATATACTATAGTGTTCTATATCTATGTCATGGGGTTTGGATTTGTTGAACAGTTCATCCTAAAATGCAGTAGAATACAGGATATTGCATCGAAGAAGTTAATTTTTTTCTGGGAGAGGCCACCCAGACTGGGCTAAACCCTAGATCTTCACAATGTCTGGCTCCACCTCTGGTTTATGGTGTCAGGAAGTTAATGATGGCAGCTCAGTGAATTTCATCAGTTACTGCTCACACTTTGGCAAGTCTGTCCTTGAGCCCAAATATTGTCAATGATAGATCATTTTACTGTGAGCAGGTTTAGAAAAACACTCAAGAGGACTCTCTTCATGTATTCCATAATAAACATTTATTGGAATGTGTTTTTTTTTTTTTTTATAAACAGCCAAGCTTTGGTACTGGGAGCAAATGCAGTTCTGTCTGTGTTGCTATGGTAATGATACCAAGAGTAATATGCATGTTCTTTAAATCCACATATCCTGAAGAATGTCAGCTAAATGCACAACAAAATCAGTTGTCAGACAATAAAAAACAAGCCAAATTTAAATGGTTATGACAACATAAATGGCATTTGCTCCAAAAATGTTGAAAAAAGAGGTAATCCATTACATGATAATGATTCTGTTCATGTACAAATAGTGCAAAATGAGAGATCTGAATAACTTTCTGATGTATAAAGTTCATGCAGTCCTTCTGTGGAAATGTTAAGGAAAAAAATAGTGTCTGGCACAATGAGACAGACACATTTTACCTAAACCACCTTTTTCTATCAACCATGTCTGCACATCCAGGTGAACAACAGAAATAAAGTGAAGTCTACATACAGTATATCTGCACACCATGACCTGCAGACTGACCTCAAAACCACAAAAAAGAGAGAAAAATTACATTTAATTTCTCTAAAACCACTTTTTCTCTGAACATCTAACTTAGTAGTGACTATAGTTTTAGAATGGCAGCCCACAATGCAATGGCTGACACCACTTCTTTTATACAGTCTATGACAAGGACACGACTGATGAAAACACCCGGTCAGAAACCTGAATGACAGTGGCCATTTGATTGTGTCAACAATCTCTTGTGTGATTTTGACAAATAAATCCTACTCTAGACGGAAAAGCTTGTTGTTTGCAGATATTTAAAGGTCTCTGTTCAGCTTCCTGTCCTTTCATTATAACTGCTTTGAAAACAAATCCAAGCTGTCATTACCACCCACCATCATAGGTACAATTACTTGGTCTCATAGACATGCAGGTCAAAGAAGCTACTGTCAACTCAAGTGATAAGGTGACTGATGCACTGGGTCATGCCATCAGTATAAAAGAGGTAAAACCTGGCTGAGGGGCACAGTTGTTTGGGATAAAGCAGCTGGAGAAGATGTCATTAATTTAGATTCACTGAGGGCTCATCTGATTCATTCAAGTCACACAGACGTCTCAGGAGCAGACGAGGCTGGACTGTATTAAAAACAGAGGGCAGGTCCAGAAAATGTAAACAGACATAGGTGTGTGGCCTTGTCTAGGTGAAAGTGTACTTCATCTACAAGGGTGAGAGTGACATCCTTTACTGTGCATCTGGCAAACTGCATGTGGTCCATGAGTGGAGTTGTTTGAAGGATGAATTCTATGCTGACTCACTGGACAGTTGTGTTAGAGGAAGGGTCTGAATCCTAGACTGGACATAATTAGTGGACGACCCACTGGTTATTAAATTGTTGTTATATAGTCAGTAGTCTCATTTATGCCACATTTCCACTAGTACCAGCTCAGCTTAGCTCACCTGGACTTGACTCTACCCTGTAGCATTTCCATGAGAGACTAGCACTGACTTTACCTGAATGTCATAGCAGTGCAGTATGTACTTTTGTGTCATTTGCTCAGGGAATTATTGATAAACTCACTTGTAGCGTGTTGTCTTGTCTGAATTTTTATGTCGGCTACCAAGAAATCAATCTCCTGGACCGACGACGGTGTCATTTTGGGCTGTCATCGTGTCGTAATTCTCTCATACACCAGTAGGCAGTTGCTGCCAGACCTACTGAGAACAATTCAGGTTTCAGTGTCTTACCCAAGGACACTTTGACATGTGGACAGTCGGGGCTAGGATTCAAACCACCAAGCTTTCAATCACTAGAAAACCTGCTCTACCAACTGAACCACAACCGCCCAAAAAATGTATAACCTACTAATTACCAGACATTTTAAGTAACTCTATTTGCATTCCAGGTGACCTTATATGGGGTACAGACCCCAAGGTTGGAAAACACTGTTTTAGATATTGCAAATAAAATGGAAGACATCAATATCAGTCCTGGGGAAAATACTGACTTTGTATTTTTTCAGAGGTTTTCAATGGTGGTCTGTGGAGCATTACCGCTGATTGACAGGAGGATCAAAACTACAACTACAATTACAGCTTTTAGCTATTTTCACATTTGCTTCACAGCAGGCATTTTTTTTATATTCAGTGCAACTTACAATTTTTTCCAATTCCATCATGAAATATTGCTCCAAAACTGCCTGAAACATATCACTTTTTTTCCACTCAGTTTTCCCCAGTGTTAAAGTAATGTGGCAGAATTTTCTTCACACAATCAAGTGCAAACAGATCTGTAAATTGATATTTCAGCTCAGTTATATTCTCAAGTCCCGTCTCAAATGCATGATACAGGAGTTCCTTCCAGAACATGATTATCCTCCAAATTACAGTAACACAAAGACCTTTTTACAAGTGTCAACACTGTGGAGGCGTGACAGACTATTACGTTACAAGAGGTGATTGTCTTTTTGTTTTATATTACAATCCCTGCAGCAGATCAGAATAATTGCCAATCCATTTCTACTCCTGCAGCCCTTGTTAGGAATTTTTTTTTCTTTTATAGCTTACAGACATGCTGCCTTTTTAGGATTTCCAGTACGACACTGCTTTTCACGATGGTTATGTGCATGTTTGTTGTGCTAGGTTTGTATCTAAATTTGGATGTACTACTTTTAACTACATAACGACACCCCCACTGTGCATCTGTGATCTCAACACTTTGAACCAACTGTATCCATTTTATAGGTGTTTTTTCCTTTTGCACTGAGAATGAGTTTCTTAATAAATTTTAGGGATACTTATATCTCGAGACAGATGTTTCATTCGTTCTGAGAGCTGTCAGAGGTTCACCTACACCTTCAATTTCTGCAGAAACATACAGAGTTTAAGTGTGAAAGCAGACAGCATGGAGGCCTGTCACCATTAACAATACAACAAACAAGACAGATTGAACACCTCAAGACTGAATAACCCAAAGGACAGAGAAAGAGAGAGGGGGAGAGAGTTCTGCAGTGAAATCAGACTGAAAACATATAATTTGTCATATGAATGACACACTGTCTCCATTTGTCTTCCTCCTCCCTATTCTTCTCTTCCTCCGCTCCTCCTACTCATCTTCTTCTTCATTTCATCTTCATTACAGTGCGTTAGTGTGTATTTGTGTATACGTGTGTGTGGGATGTCTGACAGATTGGTGTCAGTACTGCTCTGTTGAGACACTGACTCTCTCGACTCCCATCCCCAATTGTTCTGTCATGTAAATTCCATCAACTTGAATAGTAATCCTTAAAGACACACTCTGATTTCATTTGACCCTAAAAATCCCCCGAAGATTTAATCTGGCTCACGTTTTTGCTGTTTTGGAAGGCACAGGAGGAGAATGTAAGTATTATTCAGCTCTTAAACAATCTGAGTGGAGGTATCTTGTAAAGCTAAAACATTAATTATGCCTTATTTTCTTCAACCCAGATGGATAATCTGCACACATGGTAGTTACTCTTCAGCAGACAAGATAATTCCATCATACCATACTTGTTATTCCTCCCAATTCTTTAAACTTTTCTTCCATACAGACTGTAAAAATAAAAAATAAAATAAAATCATAGTTTAAAAAACAACAACTTCAACAAAAAACAAAACAAAACTGGCAGCTGTGGTTGCCTGAGCAATGCTGACACCCCCCCCCCCCCGATTAAACATATTTACAGATGTAGATTTAACATTTTAAACCTGTAGATTTTATAGACTTAACACTGAATGTAAACCTTACACAGACCTGCAGGTGTCTAAAACCACCAGGACTAAACTGGGAGACATTTAGGCAGGGGTCTCCAACCTGTTCCACAAAGGGCCGGTGTGGCTGCAGGTTTTTGTTCCAACCAACCAAGAGTTCACAGTTTGACCAATTAACTCTCTGAAGACTGAGATCAGTTGATTAATTGATTGACATCTGATGTGTTGCTGCAGCCACACCGGCCCTTTGTGGAACAGGTTGGAGACCCCTGCATTTAGGGTTTTATGTCTTCAGAGTTTTGGAAGGACACTTGGACATATGAACAATTGGAGCTAGGATTTGAAATGCCAACCCTTTGGTCATTGTATGACCTGCTCTACCACCTGAACCACTGCCATCCATTATCATACATACTAGTGCAGAGCCGTAGAAAATGTGAGATTGTTTGCTAATGTGTTGTGGAATTAGGTGAAATAAGTTAAAAGGAGCAGAAAGAAATACTATGATAATTAGTTGGGGCTGTTTTGGAAGTGTGTACTAGAATGTGTGTGTATGATAATGCTAATGGTGTCAGTTGTTGCTGCTGGTGGAATTAGTAAAATAAAGTTTCAGGTGGGGCAGGCAGGCTGCTGACAGACAAACGGACCCAAATTGAATACCTCCTTGGCAGAAGTAATGAGTGACACTGTGGTGATTTGAGGGAAATATGTTAGGGTACATTATACTGGGGGCAATAATAATAATAATGTAAATCATGTGGGAATCTGCCATAGCTCTGTGTAGTCCTCAGAGGAATGGAATAAAATACCATGGGCCACAATGGACAATACTATGTACTTGATGAGAAGATGATGTGTCACTCAACAGGAAGTCAATGGGAGACACACAAGATATTGAGATGTGATGTCTTTCAACCAGCCTTCACCATGTCCATAACATGTCCTTGAATGTCAGATGCTGTTATTGTATTCTAACAGACAGTAAACGGTACTACATTGATCAACAAAATAAATTGTCTGCAATTTAATATATTGTACAAAACTTAATGCTATTAAAATGTAAAGTGTCACATGGTGCATGATAGTTTTCCTCAATGTCGAAACAACTGCTTTGCTATAAATGGAGATTGGTAACATCTGTTGACACAATTAACTCCAAACTAAGCTTTGTGTATCTACACAAATGTATGCAAATCTTCAATCCTGAACCTTTCAGGATTGTAATTTGAGTGATTGTGTGTGTGATTGTAAATTAAATAAAATGAGTCCTCGACGTAGAAATCAATGTCCAAGTTGTTTTCACAAATGTACCCAATATAGAAAGTCACTAGTCAACATATGACAGAGAAGGACACAAATGGAATTAACTTAATCATTAACCCTCGTATTGATCCTTTAAGGCGTCTCATGAATAAAACAAAAAAGTCCTGCTGAATAGAAATCACCATACAGTCTGATCTAGAAAATCAGGGACGTTGCTGATTTTTTTCTTAACACAAATTCTGATGTCTACTAATGTTACACATTTCACCTTAATCAGCCCTTGTAATTATAGCAGATTATATGCTTTAATGCTGTTTACAGCTGTTCTGTATATCTAATATGCTTGTTTCTGTCTATTTTGGAAATGAGATCACAACATGATTTATTATGGATTGGCTTTTGGGGTAGAGCTTTTGCTATTTTCCTCATGACTCTGCATTATTTTTTACTGTGCCCTAGATTTCAACAAATCCTGTCCTTTTTACCAGTTTGAATATAAATTTGAGGCTGATGGCAATTGGTTTTTGGCAGAGGAGACTGTTTGGCAGTCAAACTTCTAGTAAAATGCATGCACGCACACACACACACACACACACACACACACACACACACAAACAGACACACACACAGAGATTTAAAAACTGCTGTGAACCAAGATTCATTGGGGGATGATAGATATTTGGATGTGAGTAAATCATTGGTGTTTGTTGCCAATTAAAACCTAGAATACAGTGAAGTGTCTCCTTAGTCAAGTTGAATTACAGTTTAGAATATTGTGTACATTGGTTAATTTACACATTTTTGTACAGTTTATTGAAGTGTACTGGTTCCTGTGATCAACGCCTTATATATTGCTTATGAATGATTTCATTCATTTTCTGAACCCACTTTATCCTCATGAGGGTCACATAGAGCCTACTGTATCCCAGGTCTTTATTGGTGAAAGCAGGATACACCCAGTTTATCACAGGGCTGACATATACTGAAGAAACAAACAATCACACTCACATTCACACCTATGGGTAGTTTAGATTAACCAATTAAACTATCATGTTTTTGAATGGTGGGATGAAGCTGGAGTACCCAAAGAGAATGCATGCAGAAACAGGGAGAACATTCAAACTCCACACACAAAGGTCCCAACCATATTTACTGGCGCTGGAATCAAATCCAGGCCCTTCTTGCTGTGAGGCATGAGTGCTACCACTGTGTTGCCCCTGTTTATAAATTATGCATATAAAAAATGTAAAAAAATATATACCACAGATCCAATACTGCACACAAACATTAAGCCACCATTACATTTGTTGTTTTAGTGAGATTAAGATATGTTCTATATGTGCATTTCTGAGTTTACAACTGAAATATACAAGAAACATTTAAACCATTAAAAACCTAAATTGATTTGAGACAGAGAGAGAGAGAGAGAGAGAGTGAGAGAGAGAGAGAGAGTGAGAGAGAGAGAGAGAGAGAGAGAGAGAGAGAGAGAGAGAGAGAGAGAGAGAGAGAGAGAGAGAGAGAGAGAGAGAGGGAATAAAGAATATTATCGAAGCTGCAAAACATCATCTGGACAGAAAATAGAATAAGACAGCCCAAGTGTGAAAGAAAACTCAGGAAAGTTTTGCATTGACCTGTTAACGAAGTGACTGAGATGCTTTTTATAAACTTGTAAAAACAGCAGAACTCAAAGCAGTCTAAGGCTTTTACCCAGGACTTTAGGAGGTCCTGGGAGACATTTAAAAGATCATCATTGTCATATACAGCAACTACAAAACAAGCCTTTAATTTGACAACACTCCGTTCATCAGCAAGACTGTTAACCAGTGTTTTATACTTATTATATTCGCTTGCTGAGCTGTTTTGTATTTTCGGTTACAGTGCTGCATGCTCTGGTTCTAGAAACATAACTCTAGTCTTGTCCCTCATGTGAACTTGTAATTTAAGATTTCCACATATGGTTTATTGGTGATTTCAAGGGACAATGTGTAAGAAAGATTATTATGGTGTTCTTTCCAAATAATTAATCTTATCATAGATTCTAACTGGATAAAATAATGCTCAACCAATCAGGGTAGCTGGGTACAAATTTAAAGATTGAATGAGGAGCTTGGAGCAGAACTGGCTCGGGCATCTGTTATGGATGCCTGCTGGATGTTTCCCTGGGGAGGTGTTCCGGGCATATCCCACAGGGAGGAGACCTAGGACACGCTGGAGAAACGATATATCTCGGCTGGCCTCTGAGTCTCCCTGGAGTAGCTAAAGGTGGTGCCTGGGGAGAGGGAAGGGAATGGATGGATAATTGGAATGCTCAATCTAAAAAAAAAAACAACAATTACTACATTTAACAAACAAAAAAACAAAAAAAAAAAGTAAATGTACATAGTGCTGGAATTGCTTGCTGGGCGCCATTATGACCACTATTTTTCCCCTATACGAGCCTACAAAAGACAACAGTTGAAGTAGCAGAAATTGGGGGAGGCATTGTTGAGTTTACTACCAACATAATATATGAAAAAAATCAAGTTCCTTGGATTAGTTCACCTCGCTTATCATCTTTACATGTACAGACCCCTTCATACATACCTGAAGTGAGAAAGTAAAAAAAAAAGTTAAATAAAAACAGACATCCCTGAAGGCAACACAAAATAAATACACAATTAAGTAAAAAATGAGGCAAAGTGACAAGAGAAATCAAACTAAACAAACAAACAAAACAAAACAAATCAATAAATAAAATGAGATAATAATAATAATAATAATAATAATAATAATAATAATAATAATAATAATAATAATATTTTTAACGGAATGAACAAAAAAACAAGAACAATCAGACAACAACACAAAACAAACCAAATAAGGATAAGGCAAGCAAACAAACAAAACATTAAAACACCAAAACCACAAGTTAAATTCTGCTCATCAAGTGAGTCTATCCTCCTAAAACCCCTTAGAGACTGAAAACAGTGTAAAAGCAATATATTGTAAAGTGTAATTTGTTGGCCACGACCCAAAATGTTATATTGTGACATTTGAGTGACATTGGAAATCTGAAGATTTTATTACAGCGACAAAGTGAAAGGATTCCGAGGTCAGACTGGATTTATGGCCCAATAAAACACTGAGCTTTAACACAGGAGACTGCTGTTCATCTTTTTTTCAGTGATATCCTGCATTATTTCTACTCCTATGTACTGTATTGATATATAATGGAACAAATATCATTTTAAACCATGATATTACTTTTCCTCTTCTCTAAACAACAATCACAACAATCATCTTAAACCATCCAAATCCTGTATAATAATGTACATAACAATCCTGTGTCATCTCAGAACCTGTTGTTTTCATCAATCAGATTTCATGTTGTCCATGCATGGGAAATTTAGAAGGTGTCCAGTGCTGTAGTACTCGTGTCTAGTGTTGGACTTGAGACCGTTTTTTTTTTTTTGGTTTCGGACTTGTCTCAGACTCGCTGGTATTTGACTTGGACTTGTCTCGGTCTCAGACACAGGTCTTGCTAAATGTGGTTCTTGGTCCCGGCTGAGTCCAGGCGTCTTTATTTTGTTCCAATATTCAAGGGAAAAGTCATCATTCATCTGGGTAAGTTAACTGTAGAGCTAGTGTTATGTAAATGTTAACATCAGCTAACATTGTGGAACATAAGCCAAGGTTATGTGTTTTTGGACATAGATATCAACTACATCTGTGTGTATAGATTTTGACTGAAGAGGTCAGCATTCACTTGGTCAATACCTAAAACACTAAAATGGACAATAACAAAAAAATGAGTAGCGATAGATACTTAGATATTATTAGAAAAGACACTAGGCTTAATACAAGAGGATGGGTGAAAATAAAACAGGAAGTGACAAACAGAAAAACCAGACTACTGTCAATGTGACATTTTGTAGACGATAGATCTGGAAAATCTTATTTCAACTAATCTTGTTCAATTTTTGAAAATTTTCTAAATTTAAATTTAAATTATGTTATAGCAAAGTTATTCTTTAGGTGATTATGTCTAAAGTGTAGTGAGATATTTTGACCAGAAATGAGAAAAATATAGATTTTTTCCCCCTTTCCTTTCCTTTCCTTTCCTTTCCTTTCCTTTCCTTTCCTTTCCTTTCCTTTCCTTTCCTTTCCTTTCCTTTCCTTTCCTTTCCTTTCTTTTTTTTTTTTTAACTCTATACAAAGAATAACAAGTGGAACAAGAAATCCTGCCCCCTCACAAATATTTTATCTGATTTTCCCTATCTCTTATCATTGTCAATACACATTTTTGGCCACTGTGACCTTGACCTTTGACCTACATTCACCAAAAGGGATTTATTCTGCCCCACCTCACATATTTCCTGAAAATGTCATGGAAATCAGTTTAGTAGTTTTTTGGGTAAAGCTGCTGACAAACCAACCAACAAACAAGCAACCACACAAACTGGCCCAAAAACAACACCCCTCTCTGGTTCAGGGGGCAGGGTAAAAAGCCTAGAATACTAACAAGCATTATTAAAACAAAATATCAACCTAAAAACAGGTGTAATGTGCAATGATTAGTTAGTTAGAGTAAATATACCAGTTTGACCAGATGAGTTGTGATGGAGTCTGACTTGTGTATATGTAGAGGGTGTATATGTGTATATGTAGAGGGTGTATATGTGTATATGTAGAGGGTGTATATGTGTATATGTAGAGGGTGTATATGTGTATATGTAGAGGGTGTATATGTGTATATGTAGAGGGTGTATATGTGTATATGTAGAGGGTGTATATGTAGAGGGTGTATATGTGTATACGTAGAGGGTGTATATGTGTATATGTAGAGGGTGTATATGTGTATATGTAGAGGGTGTATATGTGTATATGTAGAGGGTGTATATGTGTATATGTAGAGGGTGTATATGTGTATACGTAGAGGGTGTATATGTGTATATGTAGAGGGTGTATATGTGTATATGTAGAGGGTGTATATGTGTATATGTAGAGGGTGTATATGTGTATATGTAAAGGGTGTATATGTGTATATGTAGAGGGTGTATATGTGTATATGTAGAGGGTGTATATGTGTATACGTAGAGGGTGTATATGTGTATATGTAGAGGGTGGAAGGCCATAGTGTCTACATGTATACATAAATCAATAAACAAACAGTCTACTGTCTCAGCATATGACAATAACATGGCTGGAACAGGAATAGAAGACACTCACAGTTGAGTTATATGGCCGTTAAAGGTGCACCCTCCATCTATCCCAGGAGTCAGTGGGGTGTAGCACCTCATCACATGCTCCGTCTTGACATTATGTTCACTTGTTCATTCACCCATGAAGGAGCCACATCAGCAGATGCAACACATTGCCTGGTGTGGAAACCTCCACATCCCACTGGAGTGAACAGTGACCTCAGAATGCAGTGACCCCTGACTTTACCAGGACAGGTCTGACCCACCAGAGCCCACTGCAGTGAAACGACAGGATGTACTCACGAAGCATCCCACACCCACTGTGGACAGAATACAGTAGTGAATTAAATTAAATTTCCCATATAGGTTTTGGACAATTTTCCTGTGACATGTGCTTTTGTATGTTTTTATTTAACCCTTAAGGACCCATAGTTATTTTATTTCACAACTTTCAAATGATTGTCTCCCTGTAATCATCTGCATTTTGAATGTTTTTCAGTGAAAATCACATATTTTTCCTATATTTAATCAAGAGGCAATGTAAGACAATGTCAAATTTGACAATATATCATTAATTGAAACCAGGACCGGACTGGATCAGGATTTCAGGCCGGGAATATCCCACAGCATCTAGGCAAATTCCAGCACCACGGAGGCAAAAAAGAAAATTCCCCTTCACACACCACACCTTTTGGGGGGGGGGCTCTTCCACTGGCTGTGACACCACACCTCATTATTAAACAAATGCATGACAACAGCCCAGTAAAGTGCAGTACTTTTCTCTCATTCTCTCCCTGCCTTCACCATATTTCCTTTTGTCTAAGGTACATGATATGTGTTTTAAGAACCTGTTTGTTTTATTTTGTCAGCAAACCTTTTAGATGCCATCTTAGTATAGCTAATAAACATTAATATTTAATGTTAAAGTGAAAAGGTCAACAGCCTATCTTATAGCTGAAGTCTATAATTCTTTCAGGCTTCACCATTAGCTTTTGTGGCATTAGTGCACATTTAAAGAAACCAACCTGACCATAGTTTGATTGCAACAGCTAATGAAATAAGGGATATTATCCTTTTCTCATAGTAGTGATGTGGTACTTACTTTGCATTGCAGTGTAACTCAATTACAGTGCTACCTTTGAACCACACAGCATAAATATTTCATCACAGTGGACATTTACTTCCTGCCACTTGTTATGCACACCAAAATCATCCACAGACTAATATCCACATAGAAATGGTCTTACTTGGTTCCCAACATAAACATGTAAAAGGATCCTCAGATTCTTAACACGTGCACAACAGTAAATGGTAATTATTCCAAATTGACATGAAACTGCCAAGTCCTAAATAAAATGGCCTCTATCTGTAATCAATATATGCCCCTGAAAATAAGGACTAATATAAGAATACATATGCCTATGTATTGTGGAGAAAGGAGTGAATTAATTATAAGAACAAAGTAGCCCCTAAAGCAAAAAACAAAAGACAGCCAGAAAATGCAGCTTTAGAGAGTCTTATTGCACCAAAATAAATTAAAAGCATTACAGGTCTGGGTTGTAATACTGTCCACCCAGGTTAGATATAGGATATTACAGGATAAAAGAAATCACCCAGGAGGATTATGGGTCTTCACACTGGGACAGTACAACAATTAAGGTGAACCATAATCAGTGCATTATACACGGTAAAAAAAAAAAGCATTGTCAATGTCAGAGTTAAACTATTTTAACCTGGAGTATTTATAGCACTATGGAGAGTAAACCAGTAGAGTTAAGTCAGTGTAAAGTTCTGCACAGATTCAGTGTAAAAATCTACTTTACAGAGTGAGAATAAGTAATTTGTCTATTTAGGTTAACAGGTCTGTTTCACAAGGCTTATTGGGCCTTTTTGTGTTAATTTTTGGATTAATGTGACACAATTTATCTAACCTAGACAGAACAATAACAAAGCTAATAGTCACTGTGAAGCGATTATTGTGTTTCAAGCAGCGAGGACATTTCAAAGGAAAAAGCATGTCCTTGAATCCCATAGAGTACACTTATTCTTTTCAAGGCTCCCACATTGGGGATCTCTGTAATTCTACATATTATCATAGAATCAATGATGATGATAAAAATTCAAAACTTGAGATTAAAACATTACTCATTTTAAAACAAAATTGAGGATAAAATAACTATAAAGTGTAATCATATTATGATCTGTGAAAGAAAACCAGTGTTAAATATTGTTTACAAATTTTATTGTCAATTTTGACATTGAATTGTCTATATAAAATGTTATGAATGGGTCGGAATGTCTGAAACAGTTAAATTTAACTCTGAGTTAAATTGATATTCTGCAGTACTGCTGTAGGGATCCAGATGCAGACCACCAACAGATTAATTTAATTTATGACAAACTGGATTAAGTTCAAAGCACAGTAAATAAAACAGTTCAATGAGTCCTTTCTCTTCAGTTGTCCCATGAGCATTAATGTGTCAAAACTCATTATTGTGAAGAAAGACACTGTGTTAGGGTTAACATCCACAGTTAACCAGAGTCTGAAGAGACATATGCACAGGGGGACATGAGGACAGGTGAGGGTCAAAGCAAGAAGAGCTGGAAACATCCAAGGTGAAACAGGAGAAGGTGGTCAAGGGACAGAAGGTGGGCGGATAACAGGGGACGAAGAGACAGAACAGGCAGGTATGACACCAGCACTGGCCGTTTCTCTAAGACTGCAAGGGAAGCTCAGCTTCCCCTAAAATGTTCAAATATGTTCCATTTTTGTTAACATTTCATGGACTATAAATGTGTTCGACCACATTCATCTCTTATATGACTTCATTCAGAATCAACTAGTGATCACAAATCGGCTGATCTGGTGTTGTTTTGCAATTTACGAAAAATTCACATCATCATATATATATATATATATATACACACACACATCCTCAGCAGCTGTGCTCACAGGTGAGTGACTAAGTGATTTGAGTGAGTGTGAAAGTAGGACAGGGGTCAACGAGAGTGAGAGAGGAAACTCAGAGCACAGATAGAGAAGTGACAGTGTTTCTATAGGTGACAGCTAAAATATATATATATATAATATCTGTGTATTAGATTATGTATGTATGTATTATGCATTGTAACTGTAAAAAAAAAAATCACAACCTATCAGTTTAGCATTAATGAAAACTGTTAGTAATTACAGGATAAGATGAATATTTTTGTTAGTTTAAATGTAAACTGGTGTCCTGTTAAAAAGTCAGACGCCAGCCATTGAGTAAATCACCACCATTAGATTAAGTACACATAGACAAGAACAGTGGAAATGAAAGGTACACTTAAACTGGATGCACAAAACTTCATCAAGTTTATTAAGATAAATTAACAAAGTTGCAATCTATTTATGAATGTATTTGTTAGCATATTTGGAGAAAAATGCCATAATAACCTTTCAACATATTGTCATGCATGTGGTCTGTGTTTTCAGGCTGTAGAAAATCTAACCTTTTATTTAATTTTATTCCTTATTTTGTCAATTAGTTTCCACTTGCTTTTGCTGTTTTTCTGCCAGTAGTCTGTTTGTGCAGCTGCCAATGATATAACTATGACGTCCCCTTTGAAAATAGTTCCAATCACTTATAGATATTGGCTCATATTAGTGAACAAATTCCAAGAATGAAAAGAACGTAAAACTACAGGGATTGTGTTTAGATGCCAGTTGGCTGCTCATTATGATACAGATTTTGATAATAATAATAATCACTTAATCTGGACTGTAAATGTTAAGTGTGAGTGGTAGTTTAAGAAGATTAATCTCCACAGTGTTTAACAGGATTAACTCATCTGTTTCGTCAGTGGAATTAATATAAGTATCACAATGATGGATTAATAGGAGCTTTAACTGGATGAACTCATAAACAGGCATGACAGGGGTGAACTCCCATCATACAACATATAACTCAGTATAAAAGTCAACCTAAAGGTCAACCTCTAACACTCATAAATGGATTTGTAATCAATTACATGGATCAATAGGCACAATAGCAAGACCCAACAGGGAGGTGTTGCAGCAACACACACACACACACATTAAGCAGAAGGATTAAAATAATCCTATTGTGATTCATGTGTTTTGCCATCTGTTAGTGATTAATCTGGCACCGTCATTGATGAAACATTTATCTGAGCTGTTGCTTTGAATTTGCAATTAATTCCTGCAAATATGTCATAGGTGTGTTTATCAGTGTTGCCCGGGTCGATGTATAAATGACCTGCAACCGACCATTTTTTTTAACTAGCCTAAGAAATATATTTGAAAAGAACACATCTGACCCGCTTCTCGACTCGTATTTTTAAAAAGTAGTCAATGGTCTTTATGAACATCACATGACCATACTCACATACATGCATTTATTATTATATTAATATTATAAAATATTGAGAAAATAATTTTGTCCTGCTTCATCATTCAAAAGTTATCAACGTACAGAATCTAAACCAGGGGTCGACAACCTGTAACACCCAAAGAGACATTTGAACCCAGTTTCCATGGAAAAGAAAACACTGGGAGCTGCTCATCTTTTTTTTTTAAAAATCTCAGTGAATGTGTCTCAAACCTTATTTTTTTTGTTTGCATGTTTCTGGAGCTTCCACTCTCCCAACTTTATTTTCTCTCTTGCTCCCTCCATACCATATGATACTGACAGCGTTATAGGCTACATTACCTTCACGGAAATTCAGTCAATAAAGTGTATGTAGTAATAATAGAAAATTGTACCTAATATTTAAATTACAATGATTTACCAGGTTATTTTAATGTTTATCTCAAATGACAAACAACTCAACCCAACTGACCGCAACCTGAACATCATTAAAAATATTTTTCAATTACCCACAACTGTGGATGACCGTAGGCGCCCGTTCACTTCAGGTCAGCCCGCACATCACTGGTGTCTATGCTTAATGTGACAGAGAATTAAGGAAATTAGCTTTTACAGTTTAAGACTAAATTACAAACTGTGACCTGAAAGTATCATCACCAGGGAAAAAATGACAAAAACTAAAAGAAAAGGAAAAATACTAAAACTGAAATATAGAACCAAATGAATATCATAGAGAGGAACAGATAAGAAAGGGGGGGGGAGCACAGATGGGAGTCTGACAGACTCTCTCTCATCATCTGAACTAACTTTATCCTTACTAGAGTCACTGGGGGCCTAATCCAGCTACAATAGCAAAGGTGGGGTACACCCATGCTGAACATACAGTATATAGACAAACTATCACTCTCACATTCACACCTATGGACAATTTAGATTAACTAATTAACCTATCAGTGCATGTGTTTGGATGGTGGGAGGAAACTGGAGTACCTGGAGAAAAGCCACGCAGACACGAGGAGAACATGAAAACTCCACACAGAAAGGCTCAACACAACAGCCTCTTCAACCTGGAGAAACAGTCCTTTTTAAAACACTGTGTTTTAGTGCCTCGTGCTTTCATGCAAATGAGCCACAGCTGACTCTGCCCCTCTCTTCCATATTCAACTGAGAGGAAGAAAAGAAAGCAAGGGAACCTGAAAAAGCAGAGAAAGACAGACAAAGACACAGATGAAATTAAATCAGCTGGACAGAATCAAAGTGGACCAAATTATAGATTTGGGTGGTACTCGTGTGTGTGTGTGTGGGGGGGGAGTATGAATGGCCAGGTCACATGTACCTGATTTCTAGTTAGTCCTGTGAGTCACACAGCAAACGTACGGGCCAGAGTTGTGATATTTTGAGATTCCAACTAGTTTAATGTATTTACAATTCACACACACACACACACACACACACGCGCACACACACACACACACACACACACACACACACACACACACACACACACACACACACACACACACATACACACACATACACACACATACACACACACACACACACACACACACACACACACACATACACACACACACACACATACACACACACACACACACACATACACACATACACAGACACACACACAAACACGACATTATCCACAGGTGATGAAACCGTGATACCTTTAGCATCACCATGTTTTTACACTCGTCAGGCTGTAGATTGACAAACCTTGAACCAGCCACAGTACAACTGTTCATAGCCGTTAAAGGACATATTCCCCTGTGTAGTGGAATCAGATGTATGCAGGTCCAGGCGGGCAGGACCAGATGTCCCGGTAGATTGTAGCACAGACGTATCCTTCATATCTCTGATCTTCTCCAAATACATTCACACTCAGTCATATTGAGCTTCCCTCTTTAGGAACCTCTTGCTTTTGTCTCTGCCTTATCCATTTTTGGAATCTTAAATCTTAATTTATTCAGCTCTTTCTTGCACGTTGATACTAATGCTGTTGCCCATAGCAACTGCTAGCTTCGTAGCCTTCCAGATATGTCATATAATATGACGTATTTCCTCATTTGTCATTATGTCAGAGCCTCTTGGGCATGCGGGTCACTTCAGGGACGCATTAGGTTCACACTGAAGACTGACAGAAGTCACATTTAATGTGTAATATGATTGAGCACACAAAAAAAAAAGGGATTTCACCCAAAAATCTGAATTGTGCATTAAGACCTGGTGTGTGAAAGTAGCATAAAGGCCTCTGCCTGCTCTTGCGGCAAAGTGTCACTGTTTATTTGTTGCAGATATTAGTAATTTATGCAAGTGCAGGGAGTGCATGACGTCCGCTATTCATACCTCAGAAGTGTGTGAAGTCTGTGTAACTTGGCAACAACAGGCATTCGCAGAAAGCACCTGGTAGACAAGGTTTTAAGCACTCTTGGCACTAAAAACACATCTTGTGGACATAGGCCTTTACGTGTCGGGGCACTCTCACGAACTCGCTAGGATTTCCCACCTGGATCTCCACTCCCCATATCAGGCCCTTTCGTTGTCGAACAAACTTGTCTCGCAGATTCTTCTACTGCTTCATGCAGTTGGCCAAATCCACATTCACAAGAGTCGTCTGAATCAAGTAAAGTCATTATCTGTTTGCAGGTCTAAATAAAATGCTACTTCATTATCTCACTGTTTATGCTTAGTAGTAAATAAAATAATCCAGTCCCTGATGTTAAAAGTGGGACAGAAGCCACGATACAAACGTTTTGTGTAATTTCATCTTTTTTTCTATACTTGTGAAATTTATATCTGTCTGGAAAAATAGCAGACATGTGTGATCTCTGTGCAGATCATTAAATCACACATGATTATTTGTTTAAGTGGGTTTGAAATGGAGGATTTATTCCTATACCTGGATACAGATGGGGTCAGAGCTCAGAGATTTGCTTGCATCTCCGGATTTGATTCAGGAAATTAATATTGAATACCCCACCATATTATGCTGGCATTTATAACATGGTGCTCATTATCTGACTGTAAACAGGGACCCATTTCCTTAGTGGAGGGAAACTTTTTCAATAAAGAAGCACACCATCAGGAGAACCAGGCATCAATCTGTCATTTTTATGCTGTTTAACATCCAGCATGAGGTAAACACAAGGCAACACAACAATAAATACTTTATTCATGAGTATTAGGTGTGCTTAACCACTTCTGAAATAGTGAACTCACATGAACTGAAAGCACTGAGCCCCAGGAAGGTGAAATGACTGTCGATAGTGTAAGCTGTAAGCACACATCACTGCCCGTCCTTTTATTCTTTATGTCCAACCGTCACACTGGTGGTGTCTGAGCACACACTGGTGCTCGTTAATGTACCACCCTGTGACACTTCACTGTTCCTTTTCCTGCACTGCTGCCCCTGGAAAAAGGACCGACTTTTTTTTTGCTTCCTGCATGTACATTTTTGGTTCCTTTAGGAGATCAGCTGTCAGTCTCTGAACTGAGGAATTAATGGGATCAATTATGAGAATAGATGTGGAGGAAAGTCCTGAGCTATACTTAATGTGTATGTTTTAGTTGTGATTTTTGAGATAGAAAGACAGACAGACAGAGAAGACCTCCGACGACCTCAACTTTAAACATTATTTTAAGCTCCTGTTGTTGAAAACATTTTCAACACGAACACATTTTTACCCATGGCAGTTCATCACCATGCTTTGTTTGTGTACTGCTGACGCACAATGGCACTGTGGCAACAGTATGTTTTCAGCTTAAGTGATCAGATGAGTAACTGAGACTAAAAGGAAAAAGAGAGTAAGAAGCCCCAGATGCAAACAGCTCCACCCACCTCTGTGAGCCCTGGAGGCAGAAGCAGAAGGACAAACCCAATGCACCATCTGAGCTCAGACCTGGGGGGGGGGGGGGAATCATATTTGCTATAGAACATCCATGTTAAACCCATTTAACATCCTGCAGAACACACAAAACACACACTTTTACTGTCCTACAGACTTTGTATTTACATCTGTTTACTTCCCAGATACTTGGTTTGACCTTGATTACATGGAAATGGAACATATCATGGTGTTTCAACTTTAAACAAACAAACACATTGTGTATTTTTTTCCGATGTGTTCTTGTTGGTATCTGGTGTTTCACTGCTTTGACATTACTTGGGTTGCCTTGTGGCTACAAGCGCTGTATGCTTCAGCACTGACTCAATCATGTGAATTGGATTTCAGGTCACAGATTGAATGCAAATTGGGATAGTGATGAGTCAATTACCTGAGACACAATTCCCTTTTGGCTCATGGACATGACATCACACTGACAACAGTGCACCCCCGAGCCTGTTGTTAAATAACCCACAGTGAAGATTAACTGAACATTATTCAGTACTGTCTGCATTAACACCATCCTACTTGTGGGGTAGGCTGGAGTTGGCTTTACCCCTCTGTGTATATATATATATATATATATATATATATATATATATATATATATATATATATATATATATATATATATATATATATATATATATATATACACACACACACACACACACACACACAGGTGTATTCACACAGTAACCATATGGTACCATACTTGGCGTATGGAAATTTCACCAAGTGCAAAGCTGGTCTGTGCTGACTGGTTGGCATGCTTCTACGCAGTGCGGCTGACCTCCTGGGGTGGCAGTGAGAAGCACATTGCCCTGCTGGGATCCAGTTGGTGGCGTGTCTGTTGCATGTAGGTCCCCACCGTTGTTCTCTATTCAGTTAAAGCTGTGGAGCTGGTGCACGTTCCTGTCAATGACCTGCCATATTCTCCCTTCTGAGATGCTGCTGTTCCAGTTTCCATGTTTTTTTTTTTCAATATCCCTTTGAGTCATCCAAGGTTGGCATAGGTTTGCCCTACTCTGTATAATGTTCATTGGTTGTGTTCAGTGTGTATTTTCTGTTGTTATATTGTATCTGTGTATTTAGGTCTTTAGTTATTTTTTAGATTATTTATTTTGTATATTGTTGGATTGTTTATTATAGTTAACTGAAATTTGTTTGTATCATTTAACAGAATATTTAGTTTATATTTCTTTTCCTTTTTTGTTCTGTTTTGTGTATTGTTGAATTTTGTTTATTATAGTACTTTTACATTTCTTTTCCTGTGCTTTGTTTGTAGGTTATTTAATTGCATTTTTAGTTTACTTTGTGTTATGGGTTTGGGAGCAGTATGTGGCTTTTTTTTTTTTCAAACTGTTTCTTTTTTTAAACATGTACCATGGGCCTGAGTTGCAGTTCAATCCCTGGTGGTGGATTTTCTTCAGAATTCCATTTGGTTTGGTGTGCAGCTTCACAGGTGTTGATTTGCAGTCCCTTTATGTTTTTGTTGGATCTCTGCTGCAGTGGTATGCCCTGCCCTTGGCCACTTTTATAGGTATCTGTGCTAGCTTTTATACCATTGGAATCCTGTCAATCTATTTTGTTAAATAAAATCATCTTGGAATACTGAAAACGCTCGAAATCTCCTTGAACATGCAAAACCTTACTAACATATTAATTTCCTGGGGTGCAATTCTCTGGGAACCATTGTCATGATCCTTCACATTTTTGTGCACATCCCTCCCTTTTCCTGCCACACTAACATTGAAGCTCCACAGCAAAATATCATATAAGTGATTGTTTTGTGTGTATTAGAAAAATAAACATCTAGGGCTGAGTATTTAATCTCAAATAATCCACATTCACAAATGAAAAACACTCAGCTTCTGTCTTAAACGTTTAGATGCAGTAGCAGCTGTGTCTCATCAACGGCTGGTAACAAAATAGTCAGAAATAATGGTTATTGATGAGAAATAAGAAAGGACTTCCTCAATTTCTTTGGTTGATGGACCACCTGTGATGTAAAACACAGGGCGGACACAATGGGATCTCACCTCAGAGCTGTAATGAACATGAACACTTTAATTGTGTGTGTGTGTGTGTGTGTGTGTGTGTGTGTTAATCTATATTATTTCTCTGATCTGAAAAACAAACAGCTGTGGAAAGTAATTAAAAGGAGTTAAAGGAGTTTACATCTCAGGGACAAACGACTGTCTGAGGAGGAAAAACACCCTCCATCATTGTCAGGAGGAGGAGATGAAGGAGTAAAGACTATTAGTGCAGAGAGAGGAGAAAAGAGTTAGAGGAGGAAGTGAAGAAGGACTGGAGAGGAGGGAGAAACCTGTTTAATACTGTGAGGAAATGGAGAAATACACATTTTATCGTCGAAAATGAGGGTTGCGAGGAGAACAACAGGTTTTATCACAAGTAGGAGGAGATGGTGAGGATAGAAGAGAACCAAAAAAAACCAGTGAGACAACATGTGGTTACAATTGTTTAGTAGATTTGAACAGGTTTACAGATGGTAAACAATGGTTTTGGTTTAGAATTTCCCTATTAATGACAGCGCTACATGATGATTTTCTTTTAATATATAATATAATATCATTTAATTTGTGGGCGGCCGTGGGTTGGTTGGTAGAGTGAGTCATCCATGAACTGAAGGATTGGCAGTTCGATTCCCACTCTGTCCTTGTCAGGACGTTGGGCAGGACACTTCACCCTCCTTGCCTCCAGTGTCACTCACACTGGTGTATGAATGGCGGTGGTCAGAGGGGCCGTAGGCACGAAATGGCTGCCACGCTTCTGTCAGTCTGCTTCAGGGCAACCGTGACTACATATGTAGTTTACCACCACCAGAGGCAGCATGTGAGAGTGAATGAGTAATGGATCACAAATGTAAAGCACTTTGGATGCCTTGAAAAGCACTATAGAAATCTAATCCATTATACATTATTGTTATAAAATATAACTTGCCTCTTGTAATTATTCTAAGGATTAAGAATATGCATAATTAATGTGGCGTAGTGAAGTGACTTAGTCAAGGATTCTCTCTGTAACTGTGGTGTAAGGCTTTGATTGGATTTATTTGAGTAAATTTCACAGCCACAGTTTATTGGTGAAATAATTACAAGACTGTGAAAAGAAGTGGTTACACTTGTGTTTCATCGGTGTTACTTACCTTTTAGCACAACTGTTATCACTATGGTTAGTTCTGGTTCTGCATTGTGTTGCATGGTCAGTCAGTTTGTCTGATAATCAGCTCAAATTAAAACTGTAATCACCCACACGTTGAACATTACCTGAAACAGCTTGATGGCATTTAGGTGATACTAAACATAGTAACATGTTTTTAAGCTGTAAAACAACTCATGTGACTCAGTTGGAATGAAATTCATCAATGCCAGTGGTGGATTTAGGAAAATAAATCTGGGCGGGGGGTGTGGGGATCCAGAGTCTTAATCCACCATGAGGGTTCAAGCATAAAGCATTTGTTTTTCATAATTATATATTAATGAAATGAATACCATATCACCTTACTAGTATGAACACTTTAATAAGGTGTTCATACAGTGATGACATTGAATTCCATTTATGTGATGTCCTCACAACACGTAGGCTAAAAGTGAAGCGAAACAGCCAGCTAATAAAATAAATAAGAGTCCAAACAAGGTGTAATTTTTTGTATTGGAGGTTCTCCTTTTTCTTAGTTTTTCTTTATGATTTTGTAACTGCAACATACAGAACATACATACAACTTGAGTTACTAACACATTCACTACACATGTAATGCATTCACACTGCTAGCTTGAATAGCGTTATCATTAGCTCATTCTCTCACACAACACTAAAATATTACATAAGTAACATCCAATCATATTGCACGTTAGTGTTGTGACGTTCGCAAATGAGACGATTCTTTTGAACAACAGAGGCCGAGTCATGGCTGAGTGGGAGCCATTCAATTTTTCACTCTTTTGTTTCTTCTACAGTGTCAGATTTCACACACACACAGAGACAAAAGTTCCACCTTTGCCCCCCCCCCCAGAGAGAGAGAGAGAGAATTACGCAGAACCTCCACCATTGCACACAATGCAATGTGGGTATTGGGTAACATTTAAAGCTGAAGTGGCTGGAGTTATGGTGTATTCCTCTGTTTTCCATGATGCAATACAGAACTTAAAAAGGATTACTCAATGAATTCAAGTGATCAGGTTTGATACGTAACAAATTAAAGCTAGTATAATGTAAAATTGTTGTCTCATGCATTACTGTCAAACTTAATTAAGTATTATGAAGTAATACAATATTTATAAAGTCATACAATCAAACTTAAATCATCTGAGTAAATTGTAATTTATTTTGTAATATGAAATCTGAGTTAACACACTGGAACAAGTGTAACCTCACTCAAAAGTAAAAAATGTATGTCCGTTTGTCACATCTAACATATTGGACTTCACAGAATCTAAATTAAGTTACTTGTTACAACCTGATTCTTTATTTTGACATTAATCATATTACTCCACTCGAGCCAATGTGCAATTCATGTTTGACTCAACATAAAAAATGTACATACTGATATCTTTGTTTTTTCGCCCAACATTATTAATATAATGAGTGTGTGTGTTTGTCTGCAGAGACTTATCATGCTATATGAATCAATGAATACTTAAGATATCACCATCAAATTACATGGGCATATTCATATAGCTAATGCACATCAGATGCAATGATCCATTTGAGTAAAGGTCAAAGTCACAATTAACTAAAAGGTCAAAATCACATGATCACTTATAACTCAAGAACAGAGGGTCGCAGAACTTTCAGATTGGTACCAAACGATGCAGGATGACGCTTTCTACATTTCCCATAATTGGTGTTATAACCTATGACCAATAGTTTTTACGAGATCTCTGGAGTTCAAAGGTGACAGGTCGCAAAATTATTTTTTGTAACTCTGTTTGTGTGTGTGAAGCATTGACATATCACGCTATAACGTAATCAATACTGGATATATTATCATAATATTACACGCACTGACACATATATACATATAACAAAATTATCAATATTGCAAAAGGTCAAAGGTCAAGGTCGCATTTAGCAGAAAGGTCAAAATCACATTATTGTTTCTAATTCAAGAACAGATTGTTATAGAATGTTCAGATTGGCACAAAATAGGGGCGAGATTAGGCATTCTCTGAATACTTGTTTGAAAGTATGTTTTGAGAGGAACCAAAACCTGTGATTTATGTCCTTTGGGGGTGTATTTAGTTTAGTTTGAATCAAAATTGACACTTAAAAATGTATACAGGTAGAGTTTCACAATAAAATCAATAATTTCACATTGTGTTCAATGGTAATTATTAGCTTGAATGAACAACTCCCTGCTGCGCTTTTTACAGTGTACATGAGTCTCACCCCTCTCTGTTCTTTGCCCTTTGTTCAAGCATATCCACCTGAGTCCAAAAAACAAAGGTCAAATGCCAACCTTAAGGCTTCAGCTGTACACAAACACTACTGAGCCTCGAGGAAATTAGTGAAAATTAAGCGATGAAAAATACCAAGTTTGGTGAATAAGCTTTTACCTACAAATATGGATGATACTTGGATAAACAAGTGCAATAAGAGTAAATGTTGGGTTTACATATTCTACTCAACATGCTTTAAAATCTTTTTTATGACAAAACGTTATAGTGGTTCTTTCTTAGAGTATCTCATTCTTAGAGACTTTAGGGAAAAGAGTGGGGAGATGACAATAGCAAATTAAGTAAATGGATAGGAGAATAACAGAAGAGAAGGAAAAATAGAGGAATAATTTGATTATTTCAATCCCTTGGCAGGTGATCGATCATATGATCAATTCTTTTGATTGCACTTCTCTACAGCACCGAGTCTGCTCAATGGCTAACTGTCCTCTGCTTCAGGCCGCATGACCTCATTGCACGCTTGATTGATTGGTTGCATTGGGCCTGTCTGGTCAGCTGACAGTTGGATCCAGCATTGATTGGTCACCGTGGTCTTTCAGGTCCATCACTGTGTTCAGATCAATGGACAGAACACAGAGCCAAAGATCAGAGAGGCTCAGGATGTACTTACACAAGGGAATAAATACCCTGAACCGGCCACTTCAGCTGGACCAGTGCCAAAGAGGGTCAGACTTTGGACGGGGTCAAACTGTGTCCAAGCTCGGTAAAATCTATGAGGCACATGAAAGGTCATTCAACCACGATTTGAACCCAATATGAAAGTGTCTTAAACGGTTACTGGACAACTGATGAGCATTGCATACTGGTTTCCACAGACTGCTGTTCAATAAACATCTTCTCTGTCACTCATGTTTTTTCAGGACTTCTTCCTTTACTGTACTGTATATGTACAGGTGGTCCTTATCAAAATTAATGCTGCCATTACATTAGGATTTGATTGACAAGTGCAACAGTTGGGCAGTGCAGTGGTTAGCATTTCTTCTCATATATTGAAGGTTTTGGGATTGATTCTATTACTCTGGGACCTTTTGGTGCTGAGTGTATCTGTTCGCTTCATGCTATATGGATTTTCTCTTGGTTTTCTAGTTCCCACTACCAATAAAAACATACTGTACAGTTCTGGGGTTAATTCTTCTGATACTGCCTCTGACCATGATGATGATGACGGTCTGGAGTTCACCCAAAAGTGCCTTTGATAGCTGATTCTGTGTACTCTGTGCTAATGCTAAACACCGTCTGTATTAAAAAGGAAAAATGTAGATACTGGGATAATGAAACAGGGATAGTAAAACAGGTTAACTTTAAACCTTGTTTCTCTGCTTAGTCACAGTTTAAAAAAGTAGTGTAGCATTGTCTTAAATTAAGTTTCTGAAGTTGTCAGTTCATAGATAATCAGCAATAATTTGTATGTGTTCTTTCACGTAGCATAGTACGCATCTTTGAACATGGCGTTATTATGAATCAAACTGAAAGTACTTGGTGGCGCATAGCATATATTTGCTTAAATTTTTCAGTATTTTGTGTGATATTGTTATACAGTTTTTGTTGCTAAACAGAATAGAGCTGCTAAACAGATTTTGATTGTTCCTGTGATAGTGACAATCAGTGTTGTACCTGAACGCATTCATTGAACGATCGTTCATGAACTATATCATATTTTTGACGAACGTGAACGCTTCGTTCACTTTTGCCAAATGAACGGGAAGTTGTGAACGCGGTTATTCTGGCATTTATTGAACTGTGTTCTTATGTAGTTCGCATTTCGTTCTTATCATGTTGTAATTATTGAGTCTTATAAGGGATAAAATGGGATCAAAACACAGCATTATCATGGGTGAGAGAGAGAGAGAGAGAGAGAGAGAGAGAGAGAGAGGGGTGCAGAGAGTTTTTTGGGAGCGGAGAAAAAGAGTTAAATGTACAGAGTGTGCCCAGCGACCGGAGCAGGTGTTGTCCCGTTCTTGGGAATAAACGTTGAAAAACTCACTCACTGAAACCACTCCATGTGTTCTAAGAACCTGCAGAGGGAAGTTAACCCCGGGTAAGGCACTTACTTCCGCCCCGGGGGGCGGGGATTTCCCCTGATTTTTTGACTACAGGATAACGTCAGAAACGGTTCATAATACATTTACAATAATAACACATAAAAAGAACGAAAAAAAAGAACGAAAAAGTTCATTGTAGGATCCATGAACTTCTAGTTCATAATTTGGAAGAATGAACGATGAACTGAACTAATTCATATTGAGTAACTTGAACTGAACTTTGAACTAGTTCCTAATTAAGGTGAACTTTCCCAACACTGGTGACAATAAAGATCTATTCTATTCTATTCTATTCTGTAGGGCAGACATGTCTTCACTGTGAAGGGTGTGTATGTTTCAGTATCCATCCAGCAGTTGTGTTTATATTTTCTGCACATTTTGAAGTGTCACGTGACTGGTAGTAGAAACAATTTGCCTTTTTAGATGTAAAATAGCAACAGTGATACATTATATAAATAAACCTTTATTCATACACTCTACAGTGATAACATTAAATAAATGTTTTCACTAAACCATTATTTTGACACCACATTGTTCCGACACTTGGTCCTAGGGCCTGTCTGAGACTCACTTTGCCATTGATCAGTACACCCCCGCCCACCAATGGAATCTTCCAGCCCCAACCTTAAGATACCTACATACAGTATATTGTGTTTTAGGTGTGCCCTGTGTGTTCGTGGGTTTCAGATGTGCAGACAAGACTGTTAGGCACATTCCTCTCTGTAGAACAGCAATGCCCTTATTGCCAGGTCTCCAGAAAATGGAGTCGTCAGCCTATTCTTGGAAGTATTCCTGCTGGGAACCTCCAGTTTTCAGCTGCAGTGTATGCCACATGTGCCTCTTTTTTAAACTTCAAAAGGTAATGGATACGGTTTTCACCACCTATTAAGCAATTAAATATTGACAACCATTGTGATAATTGTATGCAGATGAATGATTATATCTTACTGAAAAATAGCGTTAAAGAGAAAAGTGTTTATTCCATCTTTTTCTCCAACCTCAGGTCTTCTGAGCAATGAAATTAAAGATGTTTGAGTAGAACACTTTTTGCAGGTATGCTCAGATGTTTATAGAGCCTGCCATCATACACAATTGGCAGATGGCACAGAATGGTATGTTAGAACATTTTTCACAACAGTAGTGTCATCCTTGGTGGTGAAGGTTGTATTATATTTGAGGGCTGACACGCCAGGTATGTAACTCTATGCATTTTACAATAGTAATCATTGTTCAGGCAAGAGATTACAAGAAAGTAAATGTATCATACAATTAAATATTATATTTAGCATATGTAAAGGTTTGCAGGCTATTCTGCCAAATTTGGAAGTTATACTATGATGGACCTGAGGAGCAACACTGTTGTTTAATGTCCAGCTGGTTAAGGTGAGGGAGAACATATAATCTCTAAAAGGTTTAACTGCTTAACTATGTTGAGTGAGCACTAACAAAAAAAAGCTGACATGATTAACATTACTTCCTCTACATTTTTACATAATCATCAGAGCAATGAAGTAGGTGGGAGCTACTACATGGAGAAGGAGGTTTAAGGAGGAGCCTTGCTTTCTTAGGCTATGTCCGGACGGGTTTGATACAGGTTTAGTTTTGAAACCGTACCAAAAAGATATTACGTAAAAATGCAACTGTTTCGGTAAT
Organism: Siphamia tubifer; assembly: GCA_020466265.1. Lineage (NCBI taxonomy): Eukaryota > Metazoa > Chordata > Actinopteri > Kurtiformes > Apogonidae > Siphamia > Siphamia tubifer. The sequence continues at coordinate 39,687,645 of CM035794.1, read as the reverse complement.
CAGCATGGGAGCAAATCGCTTGCTGAAAACTATGCAATTCACATGCCACACCACTATGTGTGCTGTTAGCCAGTCCCACCGGATACAAGAGAACAATAGAAGAAGTAGTGCGCACGCGCCCACATCCCTTTTTCTACAGGCGTGACACTCACACACACACTGGACACAAACAACAATAATAACACTGCAAATACCCTAACCCAGGGGGCGGCAACCCTCGGCTCTAGAGCTGCATGTTGTTCTTTAGCATTGACCTAGTGGCTCCCTGGAGCTTTTTCAAAAATGCTTGAAAGTGGAAAAAGATGGGGGAGAGTTTTTTTGAGTTGTTTTAATGTGGGTTCAAAAACATTCTTTACGTTTTCCAATGCTGTAAAAATGTGTAGAATAAATACACTGGAACGCCAAACTGTCCCAAAATGTCATAGCGTCATAGCCTGCAACTACATTTCTATCAGCAGGGTGGGATGCCAGGCAGGTGGCTGTTGTAAACAAACCGGCAGCCATGTGATGGGAAAAATAACTCATGACCACACAATCAACGTCGATTTTTACAAGGTGCGATCATTGAAATGCAAACTGCATTTGGAAGCAGATTTTGCAAGTTCCAAAAGGAATGATGTTTTCAATGTTGAGAAGCTGACCAGTGATGTCCAAAAATAGTCACATTAAACAGGTAGGAACACAATCCTGTCATGGCCAAATATTGAAGAAGAATAATTTAAAATGAGTAGTGTCTGCTTCCACTTTAATCGAGAGGGGGAAAGCAACGCAAAGTGCTGGGGTTTTAACCTACAACACTTGGGGAAAAAAAAGAGCCAGTTTTTTAATGGACCTTTGAAAGGACTGAGCCATAAAGATCCAGATCCCCCGAACGACCCTAAAATCTCATCTCTATTCTGGAGCCTCTTGTTCTGTGTATGACTCTGGAAAAAACATATACAGGTGTACCTCAAGTTTTCACAGGCTGCCATTGTCCAACCAGGGGTCATGGCACTAAGCAGTTGCTATAATAGTGAGGGCATGTGAGGGTATGCACACATTTGAACCATTGTAGTGATAATTACATGCGAAAGGTCCGACATCACTTTCTGCTATCAACTGCGGAGTACCAAGTAGCTAAATTAAAACTAAGAGCTGAAGCGTCTTGACTCGGTGCACACAGGGATGACGTTACTTGTGTATCTCGGGTTACATTATTTATTTATGTTTGCTCATACCGGATGTATCAAATTAAAATGGGACTGCAACCAAATGAGCACCACTGTATCACAATGGTCATATTAACTGATTTGAACAAAATAACTGATTTAGCGTCTGCAGGTCACTGCCCCGCTGACAGTTGTATGTCGTCTTGTGGATATCTTTTTCTGGACATTACTTCCAGAGGAATCAAATTCGAAAAAAGTAACATGGGTGAATAGAACGACCAGCATTGTCCTTTAACTTGTGGAAAACAGGCATTATATGTCTTTAAGGTACCCAGGGCAAATCTCTCTCTCTCTCTCTCTTTCTCACACACACAAACATGACATTATCGACAGGTGATGAACACTGTGATACCTTTAGCATCAGCCACAGTACAACTGTTCATAGCCGCTAAAGGACATATTCCCCTGTGTAGTGGAATCAGATGTATGCAGGTCCAGGTGGGCAGGACCAGATGTCCCGGTAGATTGTAGCATAGACGTATCCTTCATATCTCTGATCTTCTCCAAATACATTCACACTCAGTCATATTGAGCTTCCCTCTTTAGGAACCTCTTGCTTTTGTCTCTGCGTTATCCATTTTTGGAATCTTAAATCTTAATTTATTCAGCTCTTTCTTGCACGTTGATACTACGCTGTTGCCCATAGAAACCTCTAGCTTCGTAGCCTTTCAGATATGTCAAATAATATGATGTATTTCCTCATTTGTCATTATGTCAGAGCCTCTTGAGCATGCGGGTCACTTCAGGGATGCATTAGGTTCACACTGAAGACTGACAGAAGTCACATTTAATGTATAATATGAATGAGCACTCTACTCATGTACCTCGATTAATCTAGACCTCATTTAATTCTATAAGTAACAAATCAGACCTGTATGTGGAGGATGCGTCAATGAAAGTGTAAGAAAGTGAACTCCGTATCACTGACTATCGGCTGTCCCCCAAAAACAAATTTGTGTCCAGAGGTGGATGGGGTAAATAGACAATATATCACTGCTCATGAACCTCAATTTGATCCGTGAGCGGGGGAGAATATGTGCCAAGTGATTGGTAATGTTGTAATGTCTAACATGGGCGGCTGTGGCTCGGCTGTGGCTCAGCTGGTAGAGCGGGTCGTCCGATGATCGAAGGGTTGGCGGTTCGTGTCCCGGCTCTGGCTGTCCACATGTCGAAGTGTCCTTGGGCAAGACACTGAACCGTAAGTTGCTCCCAGTAGGGTCAGGCAGCGCCTGTGTCTTGGCAGCAGCCGTCTACTGGTGTATGAGTGTGTGAATGGGTTTCTGTGAAGCGCTTTGTGACCCATGTCTGTGGAAAGCGCTATACAAATAAAGATTACTTACACCCACCAACCCCTGTGATTGAGAACTGGTCTCTTTGCTTGGTGATACTATTTCACACCGTCATTCAATGTCTTTGTCATTTGTGCGTTTCATATTAAACAATGTGGCTACAAATCAATAGTTCCATTATTGTTGTTGTTGTTGTTACATGACATCTGTTTCACACCAGTGATTGATGCTTTTCTTCACAGTGCAAAAGCTCTGAAAAATCGAACATCTGACACATATAACACTTTTTACCTAAATAATATTTATGATCTGTGTGGAAAATATTGCAGAAAACTGACGTGAAAACTCCCCCCAAAATATCCCAGATGTGCAAAGAAAAAAAAAAAAAGCTATCAGACAAATTCTGTTATACAGTTGTATATAGGGAAAAGTCAGTAAACACACTTTTGTGTTAGGTGTGATTTCAGTTTTTTTAGAGTTCAGTCACACACTAAACGTCCGTACATCACCAACACACTCATCCAAACAGAAAATACAATATGAGTATGCTTTTGTGTGTACCTGCTGTGTTGTTGTCTCTATTGTTTGCTGTGTACTTGCAATTGTTTGTTTGCATTCATATGTTTGTGTGTGCTGCCCCATGGGGTTGGTTGCCATGGGGACAGTGATAAGTGTTCTAAATGGAGCTTAATAATTTATGAGCTCTTGATAAGATGCACAACACACCCGCAAAACACACACACACAACACACACAAATGGACAAAATTACCAGAAAAACAAGATTGACAATCCACAATAGACTGACATAGGGTGTACACGTTTTAAACTGAAAAGAAATACAGCACGACATGTGAATACTGTTTCACAAATTCATGAGACACTATTATCCACAGTTCAGACTCTGGTCATTTCAATTTGATATATGTACTGTATTTCGATATTGCAGAGAGAAGGGAGAGATGTGATCTGGGTTAAATAAGGAGGCAAGGGCAGAATTTCACATAGTCTCTCAAGATAGTCTCTCACTTGGTTATTCAAATGAAAAGTGACAAAAGAATGAAAACACAGAACTCACCTCCACACAGCTGACCGATCCCTCCCTCATTGGCTGTCAATGTCCTGTAGTCATTCTTGGCAAGTATGTAAAGGAAATTGTCAAATACAACTATCCCAATAGGACATTATAAAGGAGTACAGGGGGATCTCCAAACCTTACATCTGACAAGCAGCTCCACTGCTGGCAATTTAAAATGACATATTTTCCTTGGAGAGACAAATGTGTGGACACCTTTGCCACATTTCGTTAGAACAGACCCCACAAGAGTTTTTAAGGAGTACATTTCACCAGTATACATATAAATAACAGATAACAGAGATATTAGTATCATTGTTCACCTCTATCTTCTTTGTGTAATTATATCCATTCAAAAGTCATGTGAAGGTTCATAAAGAGAAAGAGCAGCAGATGAACCATCAAAGAAATACATCAGGTCATTAGAAGAAGCCTTAAAAAATGGTCACAAAATTGAGTAAGGAAATACATTACACAATACAGATCTGGAAAACACTGAACTTAGTTATTTGCGACAGACAGTTTGAAGTTGAAATTGAAATTTCACCCAATATAAGTGAATGGAAGGGGAAAAAAAAGAACTTTGATATACTTTTCCTAAAATTTAATCACATCTATTCTGGGTCACTAGCAATCTATAAACCCAATTAGGTATCAAGTCAAACACATTCTTCCAGGTTGCTAGTTTCCACAGAGCTGCATCTGGAACATTTCTGATCATAAATGTCTGACATTATTAAACCTAAAGAGCCTCTTAGTATTCACAAATACATCCTGAACAAGTGAGACAAAAACAAGGATGTGTTCAGGAAGACTTTGAAACATTGAAGCTTTTGAAACATGGAGAAATTGACTATTGATGCTAACTCTCAGGGGCTTGTGATGAAAATGTACCTGGTGTAACTAAGTTTACCATATGTAATTAACAAATCAACAGTATGTCATCACAATAGAAAGTGTTTAACCAGTTTCACTAAAGGAGAAAATTGGAAGAAGTACTTTGATACCCAAGGACCCAGATGATTTTTGTTTGTATAAACATCATGTTGCCAGAGTTGTTTTCATGTACGTTTGTCTCAACTGTGAGTGATGAATGGTAGAAGAACCTGATTCTAACTAAGTGAGAGATCCCCAAAGAGTTATAAAAAGAGGCTCTACTTCCTTTATGGTTCGAACATCTGATAACAGCTTATGCCATGTTCTCACTGCTAGTAGTCCCAGAAGTTTCTGATTTTCTGATCAATACATGAGTATTTTAAGTCAAATGTTTTCCCTTGTGGCAGTGATTGAAAAATTCCACAACAGGCTCTTACAGATTGGTGAGACAGTGGGCTGGGCTGCCGGTGTTTTCTCTCAGGCAGAGCTGCAGAGCCAAAGAGCATCGCTAGACCAACAATTCATCCAAAAATATTTTTTGCCACTACAGGCGGGCAAGTTTACTAGCCTAATTCTTCCTGGTAAATATGATCATGAGGACACGCTGAGTACTCAGCAGATGTGTTGTATGCTGTGTCATATTAAAGCATTTCAACGACATCTGAAATTTGGAAAGACATCCTTCATTAAGTTTCATATGTCTGGTGCTGTCTTAGGTCACCTGAACAGTATTACTGCCATTGTTATTTTTTATTTTCTTTGAGGAAATAGAATGTCCACATTTCCCATAATCCAGTCCCATTCACGGCATCACCTCATGCAGTGATAACGAGCAGAACATTACAGTAGTATTTAAAAGCTGCTGCCCATTACCTTTCAAGCACCACAGTGAATTAAATTGGCAAAGAAACATTATAAAGCCTGTCTGTTCAAACTAAAATGAATGTATGTAGGGAATTTTAGGATATAGATAAGCTGTTTCATTTGTATAGTGAGAATGAGTTTCACTTCTCATTTGAAATGACTGGTGATGGTGATGTTTTTTAAGTCCACTTTCACACAGCGTACTTGAGTACGTACCCAAATTCAAATTTTGTCTATATGTGCTCCAAGTGTACTTCAGCATGGTACAATGATGTGTAAATGCAATCCAGAATTTCAGCATTCTGACAACAGAAGTTGGTAAATCACCATGAAAATATAAACAGTGCTCCTTTTGTAGTCTACTTCGACCACGAGAGTGACAATGTGAGAGTGAATAAATAATGGAGCCATTGTGCGCTTTGAGTATGCATTCATAGCAAAGCGCTATATAAATCTAATTCATCATTATTATTATTATTATTATTATTATTATTATTATTATTCATTGTTGTGTCTTTAAAAAAACTCATATTCATGCAGCATGGGCTCGCCTTATATATTGAACCACTTAGTTCAGGGAGAATGGTAAATGGACTGCACTTATATAGCGCTTTTCCACCTTCATGGTGCTCAAAGCGCTTTACATTAGCCTCTCATTCACCCATTCACACACACACTCATACACCAGTAGGTTTCTAAGGTCTATGGTAAGTCCTACTGGGGGCCTAAGCCAAGCCACTGAACTAAGCCAGTTCAGTGTCTTGCCCAAGGACACTTCGACATGTGGACAGCCAGAGCTGGGACGCGAACCGCCAACCTCTCGGTCATTGGGCGAACCACTCTACAGCCACACAGCCACAGCCGCCCGAATGAGAACGAATGTTGCTCTTCTTCTTCAGGTAAGGGTTTGTTTTCTTCTGACTTATGCATTTGTTAGATTGTAACAGAATTCCTTCCAATAATGTAATAACGGGATAAGGTAATAAAATCATGAGCACATAATGTAATGTCTTTGCACATAATGTAATAATGCAATCATTTATAATTCAGCTCATATAATTTATTAATTTATAACATTATTAACTCAGATATATGTCAACTCATAGTGTAATAAAAGTTCATAATGTAACAATGGCTTATACTGTGAGAAAAGAAGCATTATAAGAATTTTTTTTATCTTTGCCATATCTGCTAGGTGAAAAGTTAATTATTATTAAGTAATGCTTTTGAAGCAATCCTATAGTTTATTAAGGCATTGTTACATTATGAGCTTTTATTACATTGAGTTGCTAATGACCTTATCAACTGCATCATCAATCATCTGATGACCAAGGTCTGTGAGCGTATCGAGCACACTGATGACACCATCCTGCTAAACACAGTCCACAGTCAGCTGAGAGATGAGATGCTCTGGGTATTTACAGTGAGGAGGCAGCACAGTTTGGCCTCAGAGTGAGCTGGACTAAAACCAAGTTTATGCATGTCGGTAACAGCTCAGATCTATCTCTCATGCAAATTGGTATCGTCATCATAGAACTTGTAAGGAACTTTCTGTATCTGGGGTCCATGGGCATCTAAAACCAGAGATTGCCCACAGGCAAGCCCTGGCAGCATCAGCTCTGCAATCGCTCTGAAAACCACTCTGGGGACACCTATACCATCTGAGGACAAAGCTCTGAATATACAACTCTGCCGTACTCCCCATCCTACTATATGGGTCAGAAAAATGGTCTCTGAATGACACTCTGGGAATGAATGGCTTTAGTAGCAGGGCTCTCAGAACCATTGAGAACATCAGGTGAACCCGGCAAGTCTCCAATGAAGTGCTTAGAGCCCGCATGTGCCATCCCAGAGCATCTTCCTTGGTTACACAATGTCACACTCTCAAGTTCCTCCATGACCATCCAACACGAGCCATCATCGAGTTCGACCCAGAGGCCGCAGGCTGGAGACAACCACGAGGGAAACCCCGCACCCGATGGCTCAACATCATCGTGGATGACCTCCAACAACACAAATATTCACTGAAGATAGTCATTGACAACATATGGAACTGTGTATTACTTCAGTTTAACTTCCATACCCCTCAAGCGTAAAAATGGCCGCCAGGTGAATAAGGCAAATGTTGCTGTTTCTGTTTTATTTTATTTATTCAACCTTTACTTAATCAGATAAGTTAGTTTTGAGAACTGATTCTCATTTACAACAACCTGGCCAAGAGGAAGCACACACAGTAAAATCACCAGTGTTAATAGAACACTTGATTAATTTAACACTCGCTCAGTGAACATATGGTCCCTAACTACAGAGTGTGAAATTGACACTGAACCTAGCGTTACATACAGAGTTATTGTTATTGATATCCAACACTGAAAAGTAAAATTACTCCAGTTTTTCAATGTGAGGAAGACTGTAATGACAGTCAGCAGAGGTTGGTGGACAGGTTTTTTTCCTTATCATTATCTTTTAACACTGAACTATATCTTACGCTTATTGGAGTTGACTTAACTCTGACAGAATCAGTTTGCTTTAACACTGAATATATGACACTGACAATGTAAAACTTCTATTAACTCTAATTATTTTTACCAACACTGGAAGTTATCTTGTTAAATTTTATCTGTTGTTGGAATAATAATATTTTGACTGCATTTTTTACACTGACAAATTCACTCTGCAGAAACAGGATGAGTATCAGCACAGGTTACATGTACAGCAACCAAACAGGATGGACAGCAGAACCGAATCTAATGACACATAATAAATAGAAAAGCTAAAAATAGGTGCAATGTATCTCTCATTGATGTTTTAAATGACAAGAGGATGAGTTTTTAGCATTGTTGCAAAGAATTCTAGTCATATGCGGCAGAAAATTGGAATGATGATTGATCCAGAGTGGTACAGTCTTGGGAAATAAGGAGTTTAATGTAACTGCTGAAACAAAGAGTCTATGTGGAGTTTTGAATGGTGAGTAGTGAGCACTGATGAGGTGGTGTTCTACAGACGTATACCAACCAGTGTAATTATCTACGAGAGGGAAGGGAGGGCCCTGTTTGTGGTAAATAGTACCCTGTAGAACTGTGCAATACAATAAGCAAAAAACAAGTGGACAATTCTCTCCACTGTGGACCAAAATGGGTTGTTGAAAAATCCTCCTGCCTTCTAGCATTACGATAGAGTGTCAGTGGGGAGGCCATGGCTGTAAGTAGATTCTTGAACATATAAACCTGGGCATCTGTGACACTGTATAACTACCTCTGTGTCACTGATAAAGTCCAACTCAGAAAGGCCGGGGGCAAACACAGCAACTTGTCTCTATTCCCAGGTGAGAACAGAGACACTCGCTGTGTACTAATGTGAAACCATGTATCTACTGAGGTCAGCTCTAGGTTGTTTCTTGCTGGTCCAATGTCCAGTCATAACTGTTTGTAGGCTATTGTTGTGAATCCACCACTGTTTTCTCACTAAGGTGCTCCTCAAATCTGTGAATGTATGTTACCTGGTTATCTACAGTATGATCCCTGACATTCTTGGATCAGTCCCAAAGCCCTCCCAGTAATGGTGTAATGGTGTGGATCATTTTTGTTTTGTTTGTATTATTGATTGACAAAAAATTTTTTAATCACTGTCATCCCAATTATGCCCAATGCCACCAATTTGTGTCACATTAATTGTATATATTCAAATGAACAATCTCCATTTAATTTAGAATCTGCTTGGCAGCAACACAAACACACACACACACACACACACACACATAGACACATACATACATACATACATACATACATACATACATACATACATACATACATACATACATACATACATACATACATACATACATACATACATACATACATACATACATACATACATACATACATACATACATACATATAAAATTCATAAATGAACTTAGGCAACAAGGGGTTAAAGAAAAATCTGGAGAGTTGTTGTGGATGAAAACAAGATGAATCTCCACTTATATTTTTTGGTATATGAAATTGGAGCACAGCAATAGAGGATATCAAAGAGGCTAAATATAATGGTATTTCCTGTTGGATGCTATTTAAATGCTACTTGGCAGTAAATCTTGTCATACATCCAAAAATGGGGTAAAGTCAGGGTGTAATGATTATTTTGGGCACAGAATTTAAAACTATTGGGTCTTTCTGTGCCATGTTAAACATGAGTCATATTCTGAGGAAAACAGTCTCTGGGAAACTGTCTTAGCAGGGTGAGCAGGCTGACACACAAAAGCTGACCTGAGCCATGTCCTGGCACCCAGAAAAAATAGCATATTTTACAGTAATGTCACTCATCTCACTATAAGCCTCTCTTACAAAGCAAATGTCTGTATTATTCTACATATTTGTTTAATACCAGAAAACTTTGACAGAGGGGATGACATGAACCAGAAGAGCCAGAGCAGAAATCAAATATTAACTCTTTGCACAATATGGCATCTGGTTACAGTCATATCCTGGATACGATAAAATAACACTTCTGTGAAACATTTGTATAGAAACTAACACTTATTAAAGTAAATTAATTGATCAACAAAACATTGTTATTCTAACATTGCTTACAGTGAAGTCATGAGGAATATTAGCGTAGCCCAGCTCAAATCTATAGCTTACATAGTGTTAGATGGGAACTGCTGCTGCTACTGAAGTTGGAGCTGATAATTCTCATAATTTTTCTGGTCGGCTCCACAAGGTTCAAAAATGGAAAACATGATGAACACTCTGCAAGTCTCCTCACCTTGCTCTTCTCTGTTCCACTTCCTATTTTCTTCATTCATTAACTCTTTTCCACCTTTTCTTCACAACCTTCTTTCCTATTTCGCCTTATTGTTTCCTCTCATGACTCAGATTTACTTAATTTGTAAAGCTTGTTTTATTCCTTTGCAGTTCTTCTATCAGTTTTTTTTCATTCCTCCTCTTGTCCTCCAATGATCACCAACATAATTATCATACCAATGACTTTTCATTTACTGTTAGTTGATTTAAAAATTAATCCGAGTTGCCAAATGGTTCTTAACCAGCTCATTAAGGAGACAACAGTTGGTTTTTGTGTCAAAATGAATCCAGATCCTTGTTACAACATATTCCACACATGCATAACTTTAATTAATCTTTCAAAGCAGCACTGTGCTGTGCTTTATCAAATTACTACTGTCTGTAGTACTTTAGTGAATAAAAAAAAAAAGTATTCATTCAGGCTTTTGTGAAGGATTATGGTGTACAAAAAGCTTCAGAAAAATATATGAAAAAGGGATTTTTTTTATATCATGGGCAGTTTTTACAGCAAAAGCAAGACACAGTTGCATGAAAAATATTTGCATTACAGTAAAATGACAATACAATGATAAACAAAACACTGGAATCAAGGACAGATGGATTCTGCTCAGGTCGCATCAGTTAGAGACAATTGTCCTGATAATTCTCCATTTGTTTCCTGTTTTCCTCTTCAGTAACTTTCATCCTTTTCTAACTCCTCTATTCAGTTGTGATGTCTGTGAGTTCAGAAGTTTAGTGTTGAATGAAAGACTTATCAACACTACAACCCTGTTAGAGGGTTCAGGTCACAGAGACTTCTTGAAAACCATTTAGCTATTGACAAATTATTAAGTGTAACAGAGTTCTGCTTCCATGTGCCCTCCATATTTAATTTGTATGAGCGGTCACTGGTTTACGAGCTCTTCTTTCTGGTTAATGGTAGGTTTATAAGCGTGGTGCTCCACATGAATGAAGTTTAATAATCAGAAATTCTATCTGTATTTGGAGAAGAGTTATGTCAACATATATATAATCAGTCCCTTCAGGATTTTGCAGGCCTGCTTTGAGATTGTTGCATCCTAAAATGTTTGATGTTGCATGAGCTTTTCCGAAAAATTGCAATGAAAGTTGTAGTGCTTTTTAGGCTTTTGTTGCGGGAGGAAGTGAAAGTTGCGATAAATAGTTGCAATTTTTCCTTTTTGTAATACAAATTAAGTATTATTTCAAATATGTAGTTCCTGGAAAATTGATTCGAAGTTATTGTGATATGGTCCTCCAAACTACCTTTTTTATAAATGAATTACAAAAATACAACAATATATACATATTTTTTTTTCAAATGCACCTGTTGGTTCAAAGGTTAAAGTTCATATGACCTCACAACACTACTGTACATGAAGTTATAAAACCTAATATAAATGTTTCAGCCAGTCAAAAAACACATTACTAGTACTTGGTACTGTGTATTAGAGGCAGTTTCTCTGACAAAATTAGAACAAAGACACTGAGATATTAAGACAACCTTTCAAATATGGCAAATAAAATATTACCTGGATGACAGAAGTGAAGCAAAAAAAGCATCATTTTAGTCGGCAAATGTGAACTGCTGGCCATGCATATATTGCTTCGTACTGTAAGGAAAACAGGAAAAGGTGGAAGGAGCAGCTCAAGCCGTTGCAAATTATTGGTCACATTTTGCAGGAAATTCACAGTGATTGATTAAAATTGCAACATTGGGCTGAATTCACAGGGATTGGCTGAATTTGCGTTGAAGTTGAAAATCATAACATCGCAAAATCCTGGAGGGTCTGTATAATAAGGCATAGTGATAATTTGGAAGTCAATTTGTTGTAGTTAAATTACATGTAGTTAAATAACATATTGAATTACATATTTCAGCGACATTTGTGATACATTAAGCTAAAGCTAATTATGCTAACTTTTTTATAGCAGAGACAGAGCACCACTACCAGATGACCCATCACAATACATTTTCTGTATATTCAGTATAAAACAGCAGCAAAGTTACACGAGACTCCTCCTTTCTTCCACCTGTGGGATACAAAACACAAAAAATCTACACAATACAGATGAACATTAAGCATGCCAGTTAAATAAGGGAATGAATTGTTTGTCTAATACCACAGAGCCAATCAATGCCCTCTTTATATCAAGTCTACACTGGTTCATTCACTATGTTCTTAAAACTTATGTTCTACTGGAAAGCATGAGGAGCATTGTTATTTCAGTAACAGGTTTTTACTTTGGCATTTTAAGTTAATGTCACCAGTGTGTAGTGATGGTACAGAAGTGTTTGTGCATCTTTGCCTTTTGTCCGATGTCTCACAGCAGTGTGCTTTGATGGAGGACCACATGGGTTTGAGTGGAGAGCCTGGTTTTAACTTTAAAGCTTGAGGTTTGTTACAATGATTGTAATTATGCATTTGTGTTTAGAGTTTTTTCAGTGTTGTGTAAGCATAAATTGCAGGAATTTTTTTGTAGGCATGTGACCTTTAGAGAGCTGACAAAAAAACAGAGACAAAACATTACATTTAGTTTGAGATGTTGTTCCTTCTTTGGTTTTCAATAAATGTTCTTGAACCAAAAATTCACAGTATTTTTTGTTCTTTATTTACCTCAGTCTTTCACTAGGTTCTTTATTCTCTTAACTTTTGAAAATGTATCTCTATATTTACCATATTTCTTTCTCCAGCTTTTTCCATAATAGGCATTATACTTAAGATGTTTTATTGAAGAGTACTGTAATGTGCAAGGTACGAGTATTGTTGTTTTCTCATGACAAACAAAGCAAAAATTGCTTTAGAATATAATATTATTCTTACGTTTTGGTTTGTTTTATATTTTAAAAGACTATGTGCTGACTTTGTGAAATTATCTGGGAGATATGCAGTTTTGAGAGTGATTAATGCTTTTAGAATGCAAGGCCTTATGGCTAATTTTGTAGTTTTTCTCTGCAAGTTGTATTTGTATTTTAATTAAAAAATGGAAAAATGTTTCCCATACTGTCGACTGTCCCATTGTAAAAGGACAGATTATTATATATATATATATATATATATATATATATATATATATATATATATATATATATATATATATAGGACTAGTAAGTGTCAGAGCTACTGTCCAGGAGGAAACGGCGAACCTCCAGGAATACATCAAGAAAATGGCCCCCAATGACCAACTGCTAAGTGAATGCCTCAGGCAACAAAAGCCCAGTAAGGTCGAGGAACCAGAGGGGCTATCATGGAGGGACAAACCCTTGCATGGCGTGTACCACCGGCAAATTGAGGAAGTGGCTGATATGGAAAAGACATACCAGTGGCTGGAAAAGGCTGGACTAAAGGAAAGCACAGAGGCGCTACTCATGGCTGCACAAGAACAAGCCCTGAACACCAGAGCAATAGAGGCTGGGGTCTACCACATCAGAAAGGACCCCAGGTGTAGGCTGTGTAGACAAGCCCCTGAAACAGTCCAGCACATCACAGCAGGGTGTAAGATGCTGGCAGGCAAGGCATACAGGCATAACCAGGTAGTGGGCATACTGTACAGGAACATCTGTAAAGAGTATGGACTGGAGGTCCTAGGGTCAAGATGGGAGAACCCCCCAAAGGTGACAGAGAATAAACAGGCCAAGATCCTGTGGGACTTCCAGATCCAGACTGACAAGATGGTGATGGCCAATCAGCCTGACATAGTGGTGGTGGATAAACATGAGAAGACAGTGGTGGTGATAGATGTAGCAGTCCCCAGTGATAGCAACATCAGAAAGAAAGAACATGAGACGCTTGAGAAATACCAAGGGCTGAAAGAGGAGTTGGAGAAAATGTGGAGTGTGAAGGCAACAGTGGTACCAGTAGTAATCGGAGCACCAGGGGCAGTGACCCCCAAGCTGGGAGAATGGCTCCAGCAGATACCAGGAACAACATCAGAGATCTCTGTACAAAAGAGCGCATTGCTAGGAACAGCTAAGATCCTGCGCAGAACCCTCAGGCTCCCAGGCCTCTGGTAGAGGACGCGAATCTGAAGGAGACACCGCCCACGTGGGGCGAGGGGAACATTTTAAAATATATTTTAACTATAGTATTACTTTTGTGATACATTATGAGTGATATAATTTTTCATCACACAACTGAGGTCTGGTTCCCCTGGTGTTTTAATGATTGAGCTCTCTATAGATCCTCTACTGAAACTGAACCAACAGCCAGAAGCCTCATTGATCAGTGGACTACAAGCCAGCAGTCTGTTGAATTAACATATTCATTTCAACTGGCATTTAGTTGGAAAGAGACAGATGGAGGGAGGGTGGAGGTACGGGGTTGTCATCAAGTAAAGTGATGGAGAGGAAGCAGAGGTGAAGCAGAGATAGCCATATGAGGAATATGAGATAGTACTTCAATATCCCACTGAAATTGCATTTAATACGGGGGAGGATTAAACATAAAGAGGAAAGACACATTAACACAGTTTCATCTGCCTCCATTTGTCTCTCTCTGCTCAGCTGTAAATGTCTGAGACAGTAAAACTAATGGAGCTCCGACTACTACCACTGCTGTTCACCTGACACACCTCTCTTTTATACATGTCCTTGTAAAACAGCATTATGCTCTGTCTTTTTTTAAAAAATTAAATATCTAAATGTATGAAGTTTGTTGGCTTGTCAATTGCCTGGAAATCTCACAGTGACTATGCAAATGTTAAAAGTAGGGTAGCAATTATTTTTTTTTTTTTTACTATGTTGCTTGAAAACGTCTTCACGACCTCATTGCACCCACTAAAATAGAATGTTAAAAAAAGAAAGAAATGTTTTAGTCCAGTCCAGAGAGTGTACCAGAGGAACACTCTGACCAATCAGTGCACATATGATGATTACACTGATTGGATGCTGACACATCCATCAAACCACAGTCAGCCTCCCCCCCTGCACGTTCACCGACTCCTGAACGTCGAGTCCTTCCCATAGTTCATGTACAGGCCACGGAAGGAGGAGCACTTCAGGTGAACTTCAGAACTTACAAACCCCAGATTGGTCCTGATTGGACATCTCAGAAGGACACTAACGCCAAGTAGACCACCAAGGTAGTACAGTAGTGGTTCAAGGACATGACTCAGTCCACATCCTGAGCTAAACCATCTAGATAATGTGTGGAGGAGCTTTACTAGCAGAGTGATGGTAGGAGATCATCCAAACAGATACAACTGGAGGCTTTGGTCCAGGAAGAGTGGACCAGAACAGGAGACACAAGAGAGACTGTGGACACTTAAAGTAACCATTATCCTCAACAAAAACTACTCTATTGACTATTAAGAAAATATATTGGACCGAGAAAACATAGGGTGTGAATAATTTTGAAGATGAAGTTTTTTGGAAAACCACTAATAAAATACTCCTGAAATATTTTTTTTCTCCAAATATAATTTGTTTTTCCTTCACTTGTGTTTCACATACAGGTCAGAAAGAAACTAGATAAAACTCATTTATTTTTTTATTATATTACCTTTGATAAAAACAAAAAGTCACAAAAAATGACAGGGGTATGAATAATTTTGAGGACGTCTGTATATATGCATGATCATAAACCACAATTTAAAATGAGTTTATCAGCATCAAAGTAGGTTATTTCCTAATGCTATTTTTAGCTTCCCTGGTCTGGTCAGACAAGACTAGACTGCTTTATGGCAGATTTGCATCACTATAATGCCACACCATCCAGCAGAGTTCAGTGAGAAATAAATTGAAGGAGTGAGGAGTAAGATCTGCCATTTTTACTAAAGAAAGGAATTAATTGAATGTATTTACTTGTGATGGAACTGGAACTGGCAGAAAGAAAAGGAAAGACAAATGGAGAGTGATAGATGATGGACTAAAACACTGGTAAACCTGGAGCTAAACTGAACTGATGGACAGAACAAATGGAGTTAAAGGAATGAAAACAGATCTAGAGTTGTCCCTTTTGCTTTTACACACAGTTACAGAATGATTCTTTTCTTTATATGTTGTGGATAATTGTATTTGACTAGAATGGCTGTTGGTAGTTCAGTCAAACACTTTGTAAACACTTAGTGAAGCTGCTCTGCTATCTCTGTGGCATCTGTTTTATTTGGAGCATTGTTTCAGTCCAAACTAAGGATTTGTAAGGTGAGACTGAAATGGTTCTGAAATTAGTTTATATATTATTTAGTATGACCTGACCGTAAAACCTGTCATCGAAAATGACACCCCTGTCCACTTTGTTCCTGCCTTTAAATATCTGGGGACTACATTGTCTAACTTCGGCAACCTCAAAACTGAGATTGACCGTCGGTGTTCTGGAGCAGGCTCTGTTATGCACTCCTTATGGAGACCCCTGTGGCAACACTGGCACATATCCCAGGGGACTAAGCTTTGGGTATACAACGCCTCAGTCATCTCTGTCCTCCTGTATGGCGCCTAAACGTGGCCACTGGTGACCAGGCTTGACAGTTTTGACTCCATGGCCCTCAGGAGGTTTGAAGGTATCAGCTGGAGCCAGTGTGTCACAAACCAGACCCTAAGGGACAGAACACAACAGCCCCCAGAACCTCATCTCGCAGCAATGTGGCGAGTGTGCTAGTATGGCCACATCATCCGACTGCCCGTGGAACACCCAATGAGCACCACACTGGCTGGCTGGATGTAGTGGCCCAGGACTTTAGGGCCTGTATTGTGACATGGCACAAGCCCAACATCTTGTCCTTGACAGACCCAAATGGAGAGACTTGGTTGTAATGGTTGGCTCTATGCACCTTGAAGTGCAGGAGGATTGAGATTATTTAGTATATAGTTTAGCCGCTGTCCATACTGGGACTATAGCAGTGGAGCTGGGACGTTAGCTGCAGAGTGAACCAGGACTTGAGCCAGATGATATAAATACTGCCGTACAGCTTATCGCTTGCTGTAGTAGCTCCCTGTAGTCGATGCTGATACTGGGTCTGGCAACCCTTACTCTGGGGCGAGGCGGAGGGAATACCACATTTCACACTATTTTGGATGTGATTGCAGGACCAGTTCTCGTCATAATCCTACATACAGGACTTTTAAGGAAGATGAGGCATCTCATTTGCTTTCTTAAGGGGATTCCTCTGATAATATTGGTCCTGTCTTAGACAATACGCCTACAGATGGAACTGAAGATACTCCTCCAGTTAATCCAGCAGTTGGTTCTTTAAAGTCATTACTATCTACTCTCTACTAAATGTGGCTTCAGTCCAGTCAGTTGTACTGAGGTGGTACCAATGGATACCTCCTCCCCTAAGTTAGCTGTGCATAACACTGTGATCAAGTGAATGGGGTGCACTATGGACAGCTCAGTTTCATTAAATGTTCACATGAAGGCAGTGTGGACACCTCAGACTCATGGGGTGCACAGGTGACATATGTAGGCAGCAAACTCATTGTTATTGTTCACTTAAAAGAGAGCCATTCCAAAGACTCAAAACATGGTGATGAAAGAAGAGGTTTTACTTATGTGGATAATAATGTTAATATTGAGAAGGGTAGTATTTTTAAATATGTCAATAGTTGTTGCTCTTTGAAAGGAGCTGTTGATGGAAATGATTCTGTTCAAATCTCAACACTGCTTCAACTATTCCTGGTGATACTGCTCTGTCTCTGTGGTCAGGGTACACATTTGCAAGGTACCAGAAAATGGATAGAATTGTGGACATAATACACGTAGATGTATCCATTTGCATCTTTAACATAAGAAAATAAATAAGCCCTTTGGTGAGCAATAGTTTTTTGTTTACATAGTAGTATACAAATATTTCTGTAAGTTTGGGCATACTTGCTACTGTTTTCTGCTTTTTGTGAACCACATCACCAGCATCATGGTTAGTTCTTATTTTAGTTTCTTTCAATACACTGCAGACTGTCGGATTTGTCAAGTGCTGCTTGAGACGACATGGTCAATGTGGTTGATGCTGTACATCATAACAGCACAAAAACTGGTAGATTCTTTGTTTCAGTCACTGTTGAACAGATCTGGGACTGAATAATACTCACAAATACTGCAGTCATTTAAAATAACAGAAAAGAAGAAAAGTCAAATGTCTTTTTTCCAGTTGAAGATATATTTGACATTTTTAACCATCATCTTAATAAATTGTGCTTTGTTGCAAATTTCATACATAGTTAGGAAATAAGTCTGAGATCAGCCTGACATAGTGAATCACAAAATGTTTTTTGGAATCACATTTCAGTCACAGAGCTTCTCGGATATTGTGTGGCACTCTATAATGAGTTGGTTCCGAAAATCAGCAAATCTGTGTGTGACAACAGTTGCAAAGACAACGCTGCATATTTCCCTCAGCAAAATGAATAAATGCCAGAGTTGACTTCTCATGTCAACAAGATCACCCACTGAAAGGGATGACGCTGGCAAAAAGCACAACAGCAATGCAGTGTTTTGACTGTTCTCAGGTTTATTCTTTTCTTATTTCCATATCCATGAAATCCTACTTTTCTAGGGTACATTTCTAGGGTAAAAAGCTTTTTTTTTTCAATAAAATGCTATAAATTTGTCTCACTTCCAAAGCAGCTATGTCCTAAAGGACATCATGCATAATGCAAACATGTTTTTCTATGAAAATGCAGCAGCTAATCCAAGCGGCCTTCTTTAATTGTAACTAAAACTGGATCACTGAGTTTGATATGCTGCTGAATATTCCTTGCTTCTGCTTCTGCTTCTCAACTTTATCTTTATCAAAAACAGGCTTAGCAATTGTTTGGTCAACCTTGCAAAAGTAGCAAAACCTGTTGATCCTAAACACAGAGAATGAGTATTTCAGTTGTCTGCAGTCAATATGCAGATTTTTCCATGCATCTAATTTCTGAACTGCTTAGTTACCTTTAGGTAAATGTAAGGTTCAGAATAAACATGTCATCCGTTCATACAGTACAGATGAACAACACGTTTGATAATTCTGTATTTATTTGGTTCACAGTGGCTCATTTTGGATCCATATTGAGTTATTAGTGTCAGCTTATTTTCATTTCTTTTAATTTTTTGTTTTATTTTTTTGTGTTTTTCATGTCTTTTTCCACAAATACATTATTATTATTTATTATTATTGAGTGTTGTTGTTGGTACTGTATTTATTCTTGTGCATGGTTTTCATTTTATGTTATATGTATATAAATATGTATGTGTGTATCTATCTATCAGAAATAAATCAACAAATCTAGTGTTCTGTTCTTTTGGAGTTAGGGGATTTTGTTAGAAATGTTGATACAGTAAGAAGAGGTGGGGTTTTATAAGTGTTAACTTCCACCCACTCCTTTTGAACATGCTTGGTTGTTTTCTTAACGAATGTTTTCCTTTTCATTGTTAATATTGTTTTTTTTTTAATGTTCAAATAAATCAAATCATAGATCAAAAATAACTCTTCACAAAGTCGGCACTGGAATAAACCCCAGGCCCTTTTTGCTAGTACCAACCATTACGCCACCGTGTGACCCCAGTTTTGTTTGTATTTGCATTGCCACCTGTACAGCAGAATGTTCAAAGAATAATGCATTATTTTCCTGTGGTAGATTCTTCAAATTAAAGCATTACACACATTTGATGACTTTTAGTTTAAGAGCTGAAGGTGTTTATTGTTTCTAATTTATTATAAATCACTGGTGATTGGTGGGCATATTCCAATGAATGGGTGAGATACAAAACAGAGACACCACAATACTTTTAAAGGGGATAGAGAATCAAAATCATAATTAAAATTTTTTTGGTGTTAGTTCAGAGTCTCCCTGCTGTTGGGAATTCACATGAAGTGCCAGGCGGTGTCATAATCTCTGTTTCAAGTAATTCCCCTTTTTTGAATTATTGCCAGAAAATTTACAAACTGAATTGTGATGTAATATTACAATGAGTACCCCTACCCCACATACACATACCACCCACCTCATTTCACACATGCCCCCTCTGAAATCTTTTCCCACCCTCTTTTTAGCTACCACTTGAAGAGGAGAAATGGGGAAACCAAGATGTTCTCTATCAGTCGTTCTGAGATGTGTCCAGTGTGTCTGAGCTCTGGTCGCTGTGTGCACATCCAGGTCTGCGGTCAGTCTGACTTGGGTTGATCTGACGAGTTGGTCCATGGGTGGCACTGATGACTGTGGTATCATGGCTTGTCTGGCTGACCCAGGTCCAGGCAAACCAGACCTGAAAGTGCACCAATGGACCAGAACCTGAAGGCACCAAGGCTGTAAATCTCAGCACTCGGTCAACTTTTGGTTCTCTCCAGTAGATTTTATTTCATTAGGGTCTTTGTCTCTTTTTTTCTGCCTAAACTTTTTCAGATTCCATTTCTTTCTCTTCTTCCTCTCGGTAGCGTGTGGAAGAGAGGGGCGGAGTCAGCTGTGTCTCATTTGCATGAAAACACGGGGCACTGTTTTGAAAGTGGCTGTTTTGACAGGTTGAAGAGGCTGCTCCATCTTTTCTTCAATGTGTTATTTTGAGACACACACAAATCCACTTCTTCTCCTTCAGCCATTGTGGGTTAACAAAACGGTAAATAAATGTTAGTGCAGCTGCTACAGATGCAGTTTGTTCACTTTGGCTGTGAAACTCTCTGACTATCCAATCAAAGGGTGAGAATATGTTGATGTCACTGTAACCTGCTCAAAGGCCTTGGTGTTGTCAACTCAAAATCTAATTGGTTGAAGCAGCAGTGTCACCCTCATTTATCTGTTGCTTGGAGGGCCACCAGAACTGATTCCAGGCAGAGTTCTTTGACTCTGACCCTGCCTGGCAACAAGTGGTGGCTGAATGTGATTGGTTAAATGCTTTAATGTGAAAATACATGTATGGAAGCAACACAACCAGGGGAAAAGCTATGAAAGGAAATGGACTGAAAATGTAGAATTATTTAATAAGTTTCCATGCACAAAATATAATTAACATCAGTCTATGATTCAGATATAGTTTTAAGACCAGTAAAGAAGTTCTTGCAGGCCCTGACAGCCCAGCACTGTTAAAAATATACACCTGTGTAAAAAAAAAGGAAACATGTTTTTCAACCTTGTGTGTTGTTTTTGATTTGTTGTTTTTGGAGTGTTGTGCTCAATCAAGTTTGTGGAGAGTATTTGAGAAAACAAAACCCTTATCACTGCCACACAACTAGCAGCAGCATGGAAACTGGCAGCAGGTCTGGAAACATCTTACTTGAAAATGTATTGGAGGTTTCAATAAACAAATGAGTAATTCATTAGAAGGACTCTTTTAATGAATTAGTATTGATAAGATCAGATTGAATTCCTGATTGGATTAATTTTATCCTGAAAGATCAATGAAGGATTTCCTCATTTTCTCTCACTTAGTAAAATTAATCAAAGTTTTCTTGAAGGAGACTTAAACAAAACAAGACAAAGGCGCTCTAACTTTGTCCCAAAACCTAATTAGTTACCACACATATGCATGCACGCACGCACACACACGCACACACACACTCTACTGTTTTATGGTGGCTTTGTTGCAGATGGCAGATTTCCGTTACTGATAGTGTGTGTGTGTGTGTTCTTGTTCATTTGCTATTCAGAGTCAAAAGACATTTTAAAGGGGTTTTAAAACATTCTGTCTACTTACTTCCACTGTGTCTGGGGAACAAAAATGGATTGATCCATTCAATTTAGTCTAGAATCACTGATTATTTATAAGTTTTGGAGTGGAGCCAGCTGCATTGGTATTCACTGGGAGTTTTGTCAGTTTCCAAATTCAAATCTCCTCGTCTTTTGGCTCCTTTTATCTTGTTTTGTTCACCAACTCCTGAGAGAAATATGTCTTTAGTTGTTAGATGTTCCACTTTGTTCACCCTCTGGCCGTGTGTCTGTCTGTAACATGCATGCTGTCTTCCTGTTTGCTGCTGGACAAGAAGTGTGTGGTGAGTTTTAATCTTTAAAACAGGTAACTGCTGCAGCCAAAATTCTTGCTGAGAGCTAAAAGTCTAGATCAAAACCAAAACCAAAACCATGGGTTGAAAGCTGGCAGGCGATACCACTCTGTGGTTTAATGTTGCATTCAGCCCTTTCAGTGTCATTGACATTTATTACAAAGGGATGAATTAGAGATGCTCTAGTCATGTGAAATTCATGAATTAAAAAAAAACTAAACTGCAAGCACAAACAAATGTACCTAACTGAAGTAAAAATGAAGACAGGTTCTCACATCAAAAGGAGGAATGCCATGCACAAATACTACAGTTAATGCCACACCTGATTTAGACATCTTCGTAAACATTTCTTTCTTTCATGATAATACAACTCCTGAAACAGCAGCTCTACACACACACACCTGCAGAGATTTGTTCCACATCTGCTACTGCTTCTTTTACGAAAAACATAACATGCTGCACTCTTTTAATCCCCCTCGGCCAAATATGGTGTAAGATTCTGTTGAAAGTTACTGCCCTATAATTTCGATTACATTCAATTTGTGTAAAACATATTGCATACCTATTCATATTTGAAAGTACTCAGAGGCACAATGCCATTTGAAGTAGGTCGTAGTGACCTACTTTCAATCGGCTTTTGCTCTATGGCAAGATACAACCACAGGATATGGTATGAGGGACCAAAACCATTACATAATTATCAATAACTAAATAAACACATGCAGACATAAACTAATAATGTAATACACAGACATGCATACACAAATAAAAAAATAACTAAATGCCAACAGTTTATACTACTATCATATTTTTAATATCTCGTCTCGTCATCCGAACCCTCTTTATCCTCACTAGGGTCATGGGGGTCACTGGGGGCCTAATCCAGCTACAATGAGTGAAGGCGGGGTACACCCTGCATGAGTCTCCAGATCACCTCAGGGCTGAACATATATACACAATCACTCTCACATTCACACCTATGGACAATTTAGATTAACCAATTAACCTATCAGTGCATGTCTCTGGATGGTGGAAGGAAACTGGAGTACCTGGGGAAAACCCACACAGACACGGAGAGAACATGAAAACTCCACACAGAAAGGTCTGGTGTGGGAATCGAACCAGGGTCCTTCCTGCTGTAAGGCACAAGTGCTAACCACTGCACCACCATGCCACCATGTATTTTTAATGTGTTTATTTTCTCAATTATGCAGAACCACTGGTACTCACCAAAGATGACCATACCCTGTGGTGAGGGTCAAAAATCACAAGAGGAGTAGAGTAGTTGATTGCTTTTGTCTGAGTATCCCAGGAAACCAATCCTATTTCAGAGTGGAGTAAGAACCGCCCATATACACAACATATACACTTTTCCTCCAACAAAATGGTGGTAAAGGAATACATATAGAAATAAGAATAGAATAGAAACCTTTCTTGTCATGATGAGACACAATAAAACTACATTTTTGCAGCATGTCTTTGGCACCACCACCAGTTCTATTACTCAAGTAATTTGATAAATAAATTGAGGATCTAAAACAGCATCTAAAACAACTAAACCAATGCATTAAAACAGCATGATCCACAGTATCAAAAGCTTTAGACAAATCATTAAAAAGTGAATCACCGTATAGCTTTTTGTTAAGAGCAATAAGTATGTCACTGAGCACTTTTGTAGCTGCTGTGAGTGTACTATGTTTTTTTTCTGAAACCATTTAAAAATAGAAAATATTTTAGTTGATCACAAACAAGAGATTCAAGAATTTTAGACAAGATACACAGATTTATAGGTCTGTAGAGAGTTAGAGTGTGAGGAGATGTAGTAACAGATAGAGACTTTATCACTTTCCAAAATTTGTGTGGATTATTAAGCTTGTCAGTTGTGACAGATAAGTAATATTCTGATTTGGCCTTTTTGATGAGATAAGTAAACTTATTTCTTAATTGTCTAAAAACAGTACAATCAGCTGAAAATCACTTTTCCTGGCCTTGGCCCATTCTAAGTTGTGTTAGTGGATAGTATCTGACAACTCTGGAGAAAACCAGGGGTCTTCCCATCCCTCGTACTGGTACTCGTCGTCTCCCACTTTATCAGGGTCCAGGTCATGGGGGCAGCAGCCTCAGCAATGCAGCCCAGACATCCCTCACCTCAGCTACCACAGCCAGGTCCTCCAGGGGAATCCCAAGGTGTTCCCAGCCCAGCCTAGAGATATAAACCCTCCAGTGTGTCCTGGGTCGACCCCCACATTAAAAAAATGTCCAAGCAATCTCAACATCTGGTAAGAGGTGGATTTACTCCTAATTAACTAGGGACAGATCATAGTGAAAAACTTGTTCATTGCATTGTTTTAGATTCCTCTTGTAGATAATGCATGGTTTACTTTGGGGGATTGTATCATTCCTGCAAGCAGCCACAACATGAGTGGCTGAGCTGAGAATTTGTGAGGTACATTTGTTAGAGGTGGATTTTTCAGGATATTTAATATTTGGCCTCATAGGTAGATTGACCGGTTGGCTGAGGTTAATAGAGTCACAGAAAGATTTGAATTCATCAGAAACCAAAGGTAGCCAATTTCCCGTTTACAGCCTAAAACTCAATTTGCTATAACATCTACTGATTGATGAGGTGCAGTGTTGTACCTCATCCATGGTGCAAAGATGCTACAGCAAGGGGGAGTCAGGACATCAGGCCAGCTTGGGGGTGCTTGGGGATGCATCGCCCCCAAATATTGAGATTGGGTACCAAAGCCCCAAAAGCAGACAGACTAAACACAAAGGCAGCTGACGTGAGAGAGAGAATCATGCAGTCCTACGGGAACCCAACTACCTTCTGCTTGCCAAGGCTAAACAACAAACTAGTAGACCAGTCAATACTGGAGGACTTTAACAGCGCGCTACTAACTATCCCTATGACCACCAACACTGAAACCAACCTGCTGATGTATGCAGCAGCAACAGTTATCCTAGAGATGCTTGGCTACAAAATGAACAGCATGTAAAGGAAACAGCTGCCCCAGAAATATACCCACCTGTCCACAGCTGGATACTGCTAAGCAAAGGCTCACAGCCCTAGCTACCCCTCTAAAGAGATATACAAAGTACAAGAGAAGTAGATGCAAGAAGAATAAACAAGGTGTTCTCCACCAACCCAGCTAAGGTCTACTCTCAATGGCAGGGTAAAAGGGTGACAACAGAACTGCTCAGGGCTGAGACTGAGAAATACTGGAAGAGCATCTGGGAGAAAGAAGTAACACATAACACAATGCCTGAGAGACTTACAGGCAGAGCAGAGCCAACTCCCAGAACAAAGCCCAGTACTCATCACCCTAGCAGACATCCAAACAGGAGTGTACAAAATGAAGAGCTGGGCAGCACCAGGGCCTGACATGATTCACACCTACTGGCTTAAGAAGCTGACTGCACTCCATGAACACCTAGCAGCACAGATGAACAAGCTACTAATATTGGGAAAGAACCCAGAGTCAGGGCTGGACATAATGTCCTCATAATGAAGGACTCCCAGAAACAAACAACGCCATCCAACCGGCCTATCACCTGCCTCATGGATGCTCCTGAGACAGTTCAGCAAATCATAACAGGGTGTAAGATGCTGGCAGGTAAAGCATACATGAAGGACATAACCAGATAGTGGGCATAGTGTACAGGAACATCCCAGGGTCAAGATGGGAGACCCTCCTCCCCAGAGGTGACAGAGAACAAACAGGTGAAGATCCTGTGGGACTTCCAGATACAGACCCACAAGATGGTGATGGTCAATCAGCCTGACATAGTGGTGGTGGATAAACATCGGTAGACAGTGATGGTGAAAGATGTAGCAGCCCCCATTGATAGAAAGAAAGAACATGAGAAGCTTGGGAAATTCTAAGGGCTGAAAGAGGAGATAGAGAAAATGCGGAGTGTGAAGGCAACAGTCGTATCAGTAGTGACGGGGACACTAGGGGTAGTTACCCTCAAGCTGGGAACATGGCTCCAGCACATACCAGGAACAACATCAGAGATCTCTGTCCAAAAGTGTGTAATGGAACAACTAACAACTAAGATCCTGTGCAGAACCCTCAGGCTCCCAGACCTCTAGTAGAGGACCCCAGTCTGAAGGAGACACTGCGCGGGGGGGCCAGAGGAGGAGTTATATATATATATATATATATATATATATATATATATATATATATATATATATATATATATAACGAGAGAGAGAGAGAGAGAGAGAGAGAGAGAGAGAGAGAGAGAGAGAGAGAGAGAGAGAGAGAGAGAGAGTGGACATTGTTACATTGCAGTGAACTTTAATACAAGTGTCTCTTTGCTAGACAGTCCATGTCCATGTTGTTCCTCTGTCATCTCGACTCGTCAACTCAACTTCAACTTTATTGACGGTTAAATGGACTTGAAAAAAACTTAAGTCATTAATGCCCTACGTAGCACAGAGTAACAGCACAAACAGGTACTTCATTTAAAGGTGCTGTTCAGAAATATATATCTATATATGGTTGTGAAAATAAATATCTCATTTTGATGTTTCCTTTCTTTGAATACAATTTTGACCAGCTTACCAACAAGGGATCTACAATTCAAGAGCACTTGGCTACACTTAGAGAAAGAAAAAAGTGCAGGTAATCAATATTCCCCACTAGAAATGACTGAGTTAATAACACCCCACAATATAAGGCTGCAGAGAAATCTGAACAAAAGAAACACTGGATGGATGCTGATAATTTCACACCACTACGTCAATTATTTGGTCCACACTAGGCAATAAAATTATTATGTAGCATATAGACTCCAGTGTAAATAGATAATGGAGGACATAGTGAATTAAAGAAATATAAAAATATAGTAATACAGCAAAATATAATCATTTAATTGTGTATTTATTCATTCATCTATTTATTTCTTATTTATTCAGTTATTTCTACATTTATTTGTGCATGTACTTATTTCTAATCATGTCATTTTTTTTCGTCCCTCATACTCTGAAATGTTTTAAAAGACTCAAACCTGTATGAAAAGCATACAGATTAATCAGGAAACACAGCATTTGCATATCAGATAAATCCCAAAACCTTAAATGAAATGGAAAAAAGTCAGGAGACTGTGATTAGCTGACCACTTGTCTCTGGGGGTTGCCACGGCAACAATACTTGGTTATGAAAGCTGAACAACATAGGGAGGAAGATAAACTCAAATAGATAACTCTCCCACTCATAGTGAAGTAGCAGAGGTGAAGCTTTCATGATTCCTGTGGGGAAATGAATAATAGTCCTTTTGTATGTAATATTCACATCTACACACCAAAAACACACACACACTGACCGGGTACTCTGAGTTTTATGTGGAGCGTCTGAATATTTAAAATGGACGAGCCTGAGACACCTGTGAATCTAGCTGTGTGGTCACAACAGATGGTGTTTGAATCTTTCACTCATTATTAAATGCATTCTGACCAGTCAGTGTTGGGCAAATTACTTTAAAAAAAGTAATAGTTATAAGTTACCTCCTCCAAAAAAATAATGAAACTAGTAAAATAATTACTCCTTCACAAAAGTAATTATTACATTCCTTTTTTAAAACCTTCAGATATGTAAAAGAAAACAGATTTTTCTGTGTGTTTCGCAGTTACATAGAGGAGAACAGCATAAACAGGTGCTTCATTTGTCTTCATGTTTAATGGTGTGACCAAAATCAACAACATTATCATTAAAATAATGAAGCTGTTCCTTCCTTTGTGTCTTCTATCCTAACCCTTTGGCAAATTTGATTTAAGGAAGATAAGTGATCTAACTTTTGCGACTGGAGGCAAATTCTCTCTGATATTAGTTCTGTCTGAGAGAAAATACTTGTTCAGATGGAACTGATGTTCCCACTAATCAGAGACTCTATACTAGGAATTTAGTGAGGCTGGGGTCCACCAGGGCCCAGCTTTTCTACCACATAATGAGATCAGCATTTACTGTATAGGAAGAAGATGCTACTCCAGGTAATCCTGCACCTCTACATTTTTCAGTTCCTCCCCCTGATACAGCAGTAAGTGTCTTTGGTCCAGGCAGTCAGACTCACTGATAGCTAATGAGGTGTGCTGTGGACAACTAAAACTCATAGATGTCATTAGTGGTTCAGCTGAAGGCACCATGGACACGTCAGATTCATGGGCACAAAAGTGAAACATGAAGGCAGTGTGAGTAATTTGAATATTAGAACGACTCACAAATGAATCGGTCCTAATCATTCACTTAAAAGAGCCACTCTAGAATCTAGGATCACAGTTTTCTTAAAATATGAATAATACTGTACTTACAGGTATGTGCTTGTTTTATAAGAATTTAACATACAATGAAATATGAAACAAACAGACATGATTTGTTTATTTAACACTATTATATTTTTTTTTTACAAAGAATATGGCTACTGTAATTATACCTTTTATGAGCTGCACAAACCTCGACACATACCAAATTTGTTAGATTGTTAAGAAATAGGGCAAATCAGGTCAAAAGTGTGTAAGGGGGACAGGGTTTGTTGTGCCAGCACCACTTGTTATTCATTGTGATTGCCTTGAGTGTTTTTCTTGTTTTCTGTAAATTAAGACTAATTGATTGATTGTGCTTTTCCTGGTAAAACAATTGTAGCCGGCGGATAGTGCGCGTTTTGGTCGTTTGTCCCTCCCAAGCCCCCGTAGCTGGTAGCATCACCTGTGCCATATTTCCGTATTCCCATCATTCAATATATAAGCTGGACTAACGTGTAGTTAGATCCCCGTTTGGTTTCCAGCGTTGCCACTTGATGTGGCGAGGCCGTCCGCATGTCACTGGGTAAGTGACGTTTCGTTTTAAGAAGGGAATGTGTTTTGTGTTTTTAGCATTAGCAGCTGGCTTGATTTTGTGTGTGTGTGTGTGTGTGTGTGTGTGTGTGTGTGTGTGTGTGTGGCGCAGTGTAGCAGCTACCGTGGGTCTGTGGTTGCTGTCTGCTGTTGGGGCTGCATTTAACTGCATAGAGGTAACCTCCCGTCCTCCTGAGGCTTACGCAGATATGTGTTTATGTAAATTTGCTTTGGTGTAATAATTGTGTTCTTTTTTTAGATTTACACTGCTGTTTTGTCCTATCACGGTTTTATTTCACTTTGGTATTGTTTTCTTGTGTTAGCTTCTCCCTCAAGAGGTTTTTATTATCATGAAGTGTGTGTTTTTATTTTGTTGTTTATTGTGCGTTTTGTTTTGATACTGCAGGTTATTAGTGACTGTCGACGTGACTCTTCCCACGAGGGTGCCCTCACTGATCGACCTCGTCACCACCACCTCACTACCCCCGTGTTGTGTAGGACGTGCACTTCACCTTTGTTTTGTTGTGTCTGTGTGATGTCTTTGAGTGCATGCTTTCTTTGGCTATTTTACACTAATTTAGTTGTTTTCTATTTTTCAGTTGTGTGTGCGTGTTGTCACCAAATCACGGGGTAGTTCGTGTTAGTGTGGTGAGTACTTCCCTCGATCCGGCCCTCACTAGTCCCTTGCACATTCTTGGACTGACGGTAGTTGTTCTTTTCTTTTAATGAACCCATTAGGTGTTTTATTTAGTTCTTAATTCCAGAATAAAGTGTTTAGTCTGTGATCTCTTTTTTTGATACAATAAAATTGTGCCTCTTGGGGGAAATCCATGTCTCTGTGCTTTTGTTTTCACACCAGTGCATCCGTTTTAAAATATTTGAGTTTGCTTTTGTCAAAAAGTTAAACTTTAGTTAGTTTTTTTTTTTAAGTTACCATGGCCTGGTAACACAATGTTTAGAACTGAAAAGGTATTAGTATAGATACAATAATGATAATGGTATGGTAGTAATATGTTTAGTGTGGTGGTGTCTTTTAGCCTGGCAAGCCCGACTATGACCAGGCAGAGCTACGAACAATGTCACAGAATGATGAAACAAATCTAAACTAGTGTCAATCTTGTTGTTTTAACATCATATACGCTAGGCTAATTAATGTTAACACACCGGTAACAGTGGAGGAAAAATATCCAACCGGGTCCGTTTACATGCTGCTTATCCGACCATAGACTGTATATATACTGTAAGTTCATACTTCTTCTGGAATCTACACTGTCACGCTGTTGTCAAACCAACAATTAAGAAAAAACGTTTTTTGCCACTAGAGGCTGGCTAGTTTACTAGGCTAGGTCTCTTTCTATCTTCTTGTCCAAATATGGTCATGTCTAGGGCCAAATAGTCAAAATGATGACCTGCCCTAAATGTCCACCAGAGGCTTTAAAAAAACAGCCCACAAACCAGTTGGCTATGTCCCACCTTTCTACACAATTTGTGGTGTTTACTGATAAAATAGTGGGAGGCATCTGCACTGTTGTCATAACTACCTGCGGTTTAATAAATGTTGAACTTTGATTTAGAGCAGTGGTTAAACTGCTGACCAGAATTTTCCCATATGACCTTATATATGATTGTGTAACCATCTGCTCTAATGTGTCACTGGCTGCCTGTAATGCCCACATATCAATTAGGTTTCCTGTCATATCCACTGAAATATCACACATGAGGAGATTTTTTTGTCCTTTTTGCATTACATTAAAGAAACTGCCAAAATTATGAAAATAATCTTTTCATATTGTCAGCATACAACCTATAAAATGGTTTGATATTATTCACACCATAGACTGTAAACAAAGCCCACCAATGGTTGATCGACACTTCTCATTCATCTCTGTAATTGTGTTTCTCCACTGCCATTTATAAAAATAACCTTGCTTGAGCGTGCGTATGTTTTGCCACCAGAAAGCAAACCTCGCCTTGAGGTATTAACCAAGTCATGCCTCATTACCCACACATACACACCTTACTCTCCTTTCTTCTCTCTTTCACCTTTTATTCCCTTTTTCATTTTGTCTGCTTCTCAGCCATGAAATCTATTCAATCATTTTGGTTTGTAGATTTCCATGATGTACAGTGAGAGTAAACTGACTCTAAGAATAAACTTTTCACATAAGGATTACAGTTGAAAAGTGCCAAAATAAGAGGTGATTCATACATTTTTACAAAATATTCTTGTTCATCCACATATATAAAAAAACATGTCAAGATCTGCAGCAGAAAAGTTTCCAAACAGATCCAGAGAGGAACAATGTGCAAACATATGGCAACCCACTAAGAGCTAACATCTGTGTCGCCTCCCACTGAAGTATGTATTTCTGGGCAAAACAAGGGTTTCAGTTTGATATGCAAGGAGTTCTTCAACAAAGAAGCAGTAGAACTGAGTGAAAAACTACAGCAGTCTTTCTGTTCTTGATAGAAAAGGCTTGGCTGCACATAGCCCAGGATATACTGATTATGAAAACATTACCCATGGATACTTTCCCCTTACTGTCAGAAGACTATTGTCACAATGTGAAAGCATTTAATATAATGCAATCACAGGAAATTTAAATTAATATGTGTATTGTACAGTTGTCATGTATGTGATTGGGTGGTAATAAGGAATGCCTGGAAGCCATTACATCAGTACCAGGCTTCTGAAGAACTGGATGATGAGCTGATCATTAATTGGATCAGGTGTGCTGGAAGAGAGAAATATCTAAAATATGAGGGATACTGGCCCTCAAGGACTGGAGTTTGACATCTATGCTTTAGATGGAGTGGGACATTTTAAATATTCTACTCTGGAAGATGGTTTCACTTTTTTTGCATTTTCAACTCCCTAAAATGCTGTTGCCATTTAAATGAGTGTAACGATTCTGAATACTGAGTGGACCCAAATGCACAACTCGCACCAAAAGTGACAGTTTGACAATGTTTATTTATAATGCAAAGATAACCAGCTCTGTCTTGCTCCGGCATGTGGTCCGCTGTGTTGGGGATCCTCTCCTCCGTGAGTACGGCTGGGCCACAGTACACAAACAGAGAGGTCAGAGGTCAAGCAAAACTGGTCAAAAACACACAAAGTCAAAGTCAGTCCAAGGGAAAGTCCAAAACACATTACTGTGGAGCAGAAAGTAGTCAAACTGTCAATACGATGTCCAATGCAGTACAGGTGAGGGGAAGGCAAGAGCAGAGTCAAAAACAGGCGAAAGGTCATGGAATAGGGGTGTGCAAAACCAGATAGACAAAACCAGAACCCAAAAAAAAACTAGAAAAAAACAGGGTCAAAGCCAAGAAAACAAGACAAGAAGAAACACTCATAAATTATCCACCAAGGCAAAATAACAAACTCACAGTGAGACACACCAGGTATTTATACTAAGAGAAACAGTTGAGACACATCACTTCAGCTCTACTTTGACATTTCCTGCTCTGATTAAGTCATAATCTGGTGCAACATTAGTTTATTTGTACAACTAAGGGCTGTGAATCAGAGTGCTCCAGTCAATTCTCAGTATTCTTATTCTTCACACTTTTATTTCAACACTTCAATGTAGCTGAAGTCTTTAGATAGCTTTAAGGCAGAAATGTGCCTGCATTTGTGCTTTGGCTGCAGTTCTTTTTGGTTTTTATGAAACCACTCAGTTGTCCACAGCTGTCACACTGCTGAGACTGTAATCTTGTTTGTTTGTTTGTGTGTGTGTGCGTGTGTGTTTGTATGTCATTTTATACATTTTGATGATGTCCGGATATTATAGGGTGTCTCCAGCAGTTTAAATGGGTTTTGCAGAGTTGAGGTTAGAGTAAGGTGACTGTAAGGTGATGGGGAAGATGTGTCTGGAATTGTCCTTGCAAAGATAGTGAGACGTGAATTTTGTGTCTGTGAACATGTGTGCACACTCCAGTGGGTTTTGGGGGGGTGTAACTTGTATTGGCAACAACACTGAAACCTTTTTAAGCTGTCAGCTCTAATATCTGGTCGTAACAGCAGTAGCTAAAAGGTGTGTGTAGGTATGTGTGTGAGTAGGTATGTTTACCGATCGTATTCTCTGTGACAGTACAACAGGACTGTAAATGGAGTTTAATATTTGAATGACCTCACTGACCTTAAACTCCCTTGTCATTTTGATCTTGCATACACAAACGCAGACACACATACTAACACACACACTGCATCTGTCAGTAGTGTGACAGCTGTGGTCGTGACCTCAGATGCACAGAGCTGTTTCCTCAAAACACCAAAAAACTGCTGAAAAGGGGAGAAGAATAACTTATTTAAAGAAGTCGTCCTGAACCACAACATAGTTCAAACTGTGTGGTTTGACAACTATCAGCCTTAATGGGTCTGTGAGTAACAACATCTAGAAAATGTCAAATGTCCATGTTCTTCATTTATGTTGGTGTAGTACCAACCTTAATTATATTTTTCTGTTAATCCTTTGGATCCATTTGCCCCTCACTAGGTTTTTGTACCATCCTTGAGTAATGACTGAGCGACTGCACGTGTTTTGTTAGTGTTGCTTTCTGCACTATATACCTGAGCCTGTTGGAGGCAAAAAGAAGAAGAGCAATCTTCATTGTCCCTGATCAATGAGTGGTTCAGTTGACAGGTTAAGCTCCTGCCGCACTGATTGGTCAGGAGACAACAGGAAGACTGTCTATGGTTTGGTGGTGATTAACTCAGTTCCATTATTGGAATGGTCATTAAGTCACTTTCAGAGACACACGCCTGAGAGGACCGGGCTAACTCATGGCCCGGTCAAAAGTAGTTCCCCCAAAAAGTTCAGAAATTGGAAACACGGCTAATATCCCACGAACTCCATTCTGGTATATAATAGAAGATTATCAAGCACTAATTTTTCAAATATTTGCACATTTTAAAATGAGTCCCATCTCTAAATACTGCCATAAAAACTTCAGTAATGCTACAATCACAATCACATATTGTGGGAATTATGTCGACTGATGACAACTGTGCTAATTTCTGTTCAGGATAAACATGATTCAAATGTGACAAGGATGACTGCCAGGAAATCTGTGAAACAAAGTGTGAATTACTGCATGTTTTATTTCCTTCCACTGCTGTTAGGGTGAACATAAGAGCCTTTCTTGGGAGAAAATGTGCAAAGTGATAAAGGTAGAAAATGAAACTACGATATGCAACAGTTAACATCACTGGACCAATTAAACTTGATGGATGTTCAAATGAATCCAATGTACAAAGGATGATTATAAGAATGTGACTCATCCACATAAAACAGGAAGTTGAACAACAACCCGAGTCTGATGTGATGGTTTTGTTGTTGTCTTTAATGTAGAAAAAGAACTTGGTATACATAGTCCCTTAGAAATTAATCAGAAGCACTTTCAGCACATGCTCACTCTCCTTTGCTCTTTCAGCAGATGTGAGATGAGTTTAAATATGGGAACAGAGGATAAAAATAAAATCAAAAGGCACACTCAATAATCAGAGGTGCTCTTTGGTGTCAATTGGGCCAAAGGACAAAAACAAGAGTATTTACAATACTAAGAGCTTCATCCTGACACCAAGTGTGACAAAGAAGTGTGTAGGTGTCAACCAGAAATATTAATGGGTGCCTGCAGTCATATTTTTCTTCTCATTCCATGACAGTAGATTATTTTTGTTGTTGTGTTTTGAGCTGATACCAACTCTATCTTCATACCTTTCCTCACTCAGTGTATAAGGGAAACATATATGATATGTGTATTTCTAATGAAAATGATTGTTTTACATCGCAAGAAAGTTATATTATAACAGAAACTCAAATCTTACCTTTACAAAAAAAATATCCAGAACTCTCAATATATGTATAAACTAAAGCAAAATGGTTAGAAGCAATTGAAAACATGTGACATGTTAGTCATTGTAAAATGCTCCAGTCATTAAAAACTTGGCACATGCAACAGAGTTGACATTTTCCACCATTTTGTGCCTTAACTCCCAGACACAAATATCATGACTAAAACACGTTTGAAGTACATTAACCTTCAGCCTCTCACTAAGATGAGGTGGTGGAGAGGGGGATAAATTTTAAATTCCTGGGGGTAACAGTGACCAAGGACCTGGCCTGGGGGGATCATATTTCTACAGCGGTGGGAAAAGCACAACAGCGCCTCTATTACCTGAGAAAGCTGAGGAGCACTCACATCCCTAGACTTCTGATGGTAAATTTTTTCAACTGTGCCATCAGCTGTGTACTAATGTCTGGAAGCTTAGTGTGTCTCTCCAGCTGCACTAAAGCTGACCAGCAGATGCTCCAGTGGGTGGTGAAAACTGCCGGCAGAATCATTGGAACGACTCTCCCCGAGATCGGCACCATCTACACCACTCGCTGTTTGGGAAGAATGCTCATTATCCTGCGTGACTAGCACCATCCTGCTCACCATCTTTTCCACCTGATGCCCTCAGGAAGAAGATACTACCGGTCCATATGAGCCAGGACATCCAGACTGGCCGACAGTCTGTACCCACAGGCTGTGAGGCTACTAAACTCTGCCCCTCCCCCCTCTCTGCCTCCCCATTTATGATAATAATCACACCCACCAACTAATAATAACTGAACTGGTTGCATTGTTGCAGTCTATCACTACTCACCACTCCCTCACTGGGGGCCTAATTCAGCTACAATAGGTGAAGGCGGGGTACACCCTGTATGAGTCTCCAGTTCATCTCAGGACTGAACATATATAGACAAACAATCACTCTCACATTCACATCTATGGACAATTTAGATTCAATTTCAGTTCAATTTTATTCATAAAGCCCCAAATCCCAACAAAGTCGTCTTACAGGGCTTTACAGAAACACAGTCAACTACAGAGACATATGAATAGTCCCAAGCATCCACTGTCCTGAGACCCTCCTTCTCGGCAAGAAAAAACTTAGAGAACCACGCTTAAGGAGAGATCCACTCCCATGGACGGACAGGCTATAGATGAACGTCCATTTATAAATGAAGGAGGGGGGGGCTGGTCCAGACACCAGGCAGGCGAGGGAGGAGGTCCAGACTCACAGGTCAGCACAGGCAAGTCACTGCACATCCTGTCGTCCATGGCTCCCACGCAGACACTGAGACACAGAGAGCCACCACTCCCAATTAACCTATCAGTGCATGTGTTGGATGGTGGGAGGACCTGGAGAAAACACATGTAGCCCTTTTACCACCGGCTCGAATATTTGAACTCTCTCTGATGTAGAAAAAGAAACTTTAACTGTAGTCTAACAACTTATGGTAAAAAGGCACATCTCAAATAAAAATATCAGTCTAGGGTCCTGTATACCAGAATACTTAAGTAACATTAAACACAAATCAATACACTCAAACACAATGATCTTAGTCTCAGGAAATGTATTAACAGTTCAAAAATAACAAAAGAACCACCAGGTTCAGGAACAGTTCATCCCCACAGCCGTCTCCTTGCTGAACTCTGTCCCCCAATAACCCCACCCCCTCTTCTCACTCACACAACAACCCTCATCCCTAATCACTTGTCACTTTGATTCATCACTTGCACTATCAATTACACCTACCTCATTGCACTACTGTACATACTGTTAATTATACCATAATCACTGTAATAATGCATTGTATCATTGTCAACAACCTGTCTATAGTCTGTACATACCTTCCTCAAAAATCTATAATATTATAGTTACTCATACTGTAACATAGTCATAGCCTGTTATAGTTTGTACATACCTGCATCCATAGTTATTTATATAATCTCATTCTAGCACCTTCTACATATACTGTGTATATTTACAAAATCTATATTATTTATTCACTGCTATGCACTTCTGGTTGGATGCTAACTGCATTTCGTTGCTCTGTACTTGTGACATGTGCAATGACAATAAAGTTGAATCTGAATATGAATCTGAAAAATACACACACTCCAACTGTTTGTTTTAGGAAAGGCATCTAGAAATAAAAGAAATATTACCCCGGGGTATAAAGTGGTTTTAGTCTTTTCTCCACTTGTCTTATTTTATTTTGAGTGCACTCTTTCGATGGCGCGCTTTAGTTGGAGCTCATTGTGTAACTCCTTGGTACCTGTGGTCCAGTGTATGGGTGTAGTAAGCTAGATCCAACCGTAACTGATGAATGGCTTGCGGAAACGTCCGTCTCCGCCTCCAGCAGCTCGTGGCAGACCTCCGTCTCCCTCAGCAGCAGCAGTACGACCTCCGTTGTCACCAAAAACACCAACGGCAATCGAGAGTCCCACTCACAACTGTCACAGTCCGTCTTTTGTTTTTTTACTGCTAACTCCACACTTACGATGCACACACTTTCAGATTTTCCTTCTGCTCTCCACCATTTACCACGTTGCCCCCCTTTCCTCCTCCGGATCTCTTTTTTTTAACCCGGAAGTACAAACATTCCGGTCATTAACGCACACATGAACTCACAACATTAAGAATTATACACCTTCTTAAAACCATTCACACCATATTAATGATATTTAAAAAGTTACTAATTTTAAAGAAAAAATATTTATACATTTTAACACCTTATTTATATGAATTTGAACTTATTCATGAAAACAAGAAAATATCAGAGCATTACACACACGGGGAGAACATGTAAACACAGAAAGGTCTGGTGTGGGAATCAAACAAGGGTCCTTCTTGCTGTGATGCAGGAGTGCTAACCATTGCACCACCATGCCACCCCTCTGAGTTTACTCATTTTATTAATTTCCCCTCTGCAAATATACACTTTATCCGTAGTTGTTCTGCATTTCTTTGTATTTCATTCTTCTTTTCATGGATCTTCCTTCCTTTTACTTTCCTTCTAAAGTTCTTGTTGCAATAAACTTGTGACAGGAGAATAAATGCAGTCAGAACTGTCAGTGCCTGTGTGTGTGTGTGTGTGTGTGTGTGTGTGTGTGTGTGTGTGCATACGAGACAGCATAGTTCTGCTTCAAAGCCCATTTCGTGTCAATGGGTGTGTCAGGATAGATTTTTGTCAACCCCCTGTAGTGATATGAGACGCTCTGTGTGTGTGTGTGTGTGTAAGTGTGTGTGTGTGTGTGTGTGTGTGTGTGTGTGTGTGGTAGCTGACTCAGTTCCTCAGGGTACATCCCTGAAGCTCAGCTGTCAAAGTCTGTTTTTCCTTTGTCTTTTGTCTTCATGTGCTCTTTTTACTCTTTTACTGTATATCTGTCACTTTGTTCTCTTTCTCACTCTCTCTTTTCTTCCTCTTCTCTTTACAAACTCCTGTCTGTTTCTATTTTCAGCTTTCCTTTCCTGGAGTGTTAGAAAAAAACAACAACGCATCATTAGCATCTTACGAGTGGGATTATATATCCACTACCACTTTACTTCTCTTGGGGAGTTATGGTGTTGGATGGGGAGAAGAGGGTTGTACCTCTACCTCATAGAAATGTTACTGTCAACAATGTATTTAGGTATTTAGTTAGTTATTTGGCTGATGACAGTGCAATATTTACACATTTACTAGACGAAGATAAACCCATCTGCCCACTATTGAAGTTAAGATCTTTCCATCCATTCATCCATGTTCTGCTTAATCCAATGGTTCCTAACATTTTTTTAGTTTGCAACCCCATGTTAACATCACAATGTTCAGGGGAGATGGCCAGGGTAATGGTTAAGGCCCTGGGTTAGGGTCTGGATCCAGAACCAGAGTCAGGGGTCTGGATCCTCAACCAACCATTCTTGAAAATTTGTAAGTACTTAATATCTTCCTGAATCTGCAATACATACTTTTGAACACTTTAAAATCATTACATTTTGTGTTATATGGCTGAAATATGGGTTTAAAACATGCATATGCAATTTGAATATTTAACATAGAAGAATTTATAGAAGGAAGTTGTGCTTAGTGTCATAATTCAGAGCAATTCCTGGACTTTCACATGCTGTCTTTAATTTTGTGATCCTACCGATCCCACATGCTTATATTGACCTTTGAATCCAAAGGCCGGAGAGATATTTTTGATTTTCAGCTGTTTATATATGATACATAACATAAGATACAGCACATAACATTTCCATTGAATATGATGATTAGTTTTTTTGTAACGGGTGGCCAAAAGTAGCATTTTTTAAGTTTGCGATTGATAAAATCTCAAATTTCTCATTCTCTATAAAGTGCAATTATACATTTTAAGTAAATATTTTCACATTTTGAAGGACTATAGATTCCTGTGAAATGATTCAGAAGATTTCACACCTCTAAAACGCTCTTCATGCTCTCGCTGTCACGGATCGGGGGGAGGTGAAAGGAGGACTCCATTGCACAGTACTGAAGGGCAAAATAATTTAATAACAAAACAACATAAAAACAAGACAAACACAACCTGGGGGTGGACGGCCAGAGTCCGTGGTGATGATGAGTGTCCGGGTTATGGTGATTGGGGAGATGGAAGCAAAAGTCCGGGTTATGGAGGTGACATGTCTGAATGGTCCTGCACTGGCAGCTACAAGCCTTACTGCTTATATAGCCACCGATTAGGAACGGCTTGCAGCTGCGCAGTGCAGGACCAGGTGAGTGTGGAGATTGGGGGAAAGGTCACTGGAACGGAGGTCATGACAGTACCCCCCCCCTAAGGGGCGGCTCCTGAAGCCCCTAAAAAACAAACAAACAAAAAAAAAACACAAACACCCCCCCCCCCCCCCCCCCCCCCGTTGTCCAGAGCTCAAAAATAAAAACATTTTTAAGTAGTATTTCACCGAGCAGGGCGGCATGGTAACCTCCTGGTCGGAGTACCCTCTGGGCAGAGCGGTGTGGCATCCTTCTGGGCAGGGCGGTGTGGAAACCCCCTGGGCGGAGTACCCTCTGGGCGGAGCGGTGTGGAATCCCTTCTGAGCAGGGCGGTGTGGAAACCCCCTGGCGGAGTACCCTCTGGGCAGAGCGGTGTGGCATCCTTCTGGGCAGGGCGGTGTGGAAACCCCCTGGGCGGAGTACCCTCTGGGCAGAGCGGTGTGGCATCCTTCTGGGCAGGGCGGTGTGGAAACCCCCTGGGCGGAGTACCCTCTGGGCAGAGCGGTGTGGAATCCCTTCTGGGCAGGGCGGTGTGGAAACCCCCTGGCGGAGTACCCTCTGGGCAGAGCGGTGTGGCATCCTTCTGGGCAGGGCGGTGTGGAAACCCCCTGGGCGGAGTACCCTCTGGACAGAGCGGTGTGGAATCCCTTCTGGGCAGGGCGGTGTGGAAACCCCCTGGCGGAGTACCCTCTGGGCAGAGCGGTGTGGCATCCTTCTGGGCAGGGCGGTGTGGAAACCCCCTGAGCGGAGTACCCTCTGGGCAGAGCGGTGTGGAATCCCTTCTGGGCAGGGCGGTGTGGAAACCCCCTGGCGGAGTACCCTCTGAGCAGAGCGGTGTGGCATCCTTCTGGGCAGGGCGGTGTGGAAACCCCCTGGGCGGAGTACCCTCTGGGCAGAGCGGTGTGGCATCCCTCTGGGCAGGGCGGTGTGGAAACCCCCTGAGTAGGGCGGCGTTGAACCCTTCCGGGCGGAAGACCCTCAGGACTGAGTGGCCTGAGAGGTCTGGGTTGGTAGCAGGAGCAACTGGACTGGTCTGACTGAGGACCAAGGAGACTGATTGGGTGGGGTCACCACGGACTCTGGCTGAGACAGGAACAAGACAAAACGAAGAAACGGGCAACAGGCAGGGACAGGAAACAGGCAGGCAGAAACGAACAACAAGCAAGGACAGGGGACAGAAACCAGCAACGGGCAACAGGCAGGGACCGGGGACAGAAGCCAGCAACGGGCAACAGGCAGGGACAGGGAACAGAAGCCAGCAACGGGCAACAGGCAGGGACAGGGAACAGAAGCCAACCACGGGCAACAGGCAGGGACCGGGGACAGAAGCCAGCAACGGGCAACAGGCAGGGACAGGGGACAGAAGCCAACCACGGGCAACAGGCAGGGACAGGGAACAGAAGCCAACCACGGGCAACAGGCAGGGACAGGGGACAGAAGCCAACCACGGGCAACAGGCAGGGACAGGGAACAGAAGCCAACCACGGGCAACAGGCAGGGACAGAGGACAGAAGCGAGCAACGGGCAAGAGTCAGGGACAGGAACAGACAGAAATGACCAACGACAGACCAACGACAGACCAAGACCGACGAAAAGACACAACGCCAGGCGACAGGACAACTAGCCAGAAGACAAGACAACTAGCCAGAAGACAAGACAACAAGCCAGAAGACAAGACAACAAGCCAGAAGACAAGACAACAAGCCAGAAGACAAGACAACAAGCCAGAAGACAAGACAACAAGCCAGAAGACAAGACAACAAGCCAGAAGACAAGACAACAAGCCAGAAGACAAGACAACAAGCCAGAAGACAAGACAACAAGCCAGAAGACAAGACAACAAGCCAGAAGACAAGACAACAAGCCAGAAGACAAGACAACAAGCCAGAAGACAAGACAACAAGCCAGAAGACAAGACAAAAAGCCAGAAGACAAGACAAAAAGCCAGAAGACAAGACAAAAAGCCAGAAGACAAGACAAAAAGCCAGAAGACAAGACAAAAAGCCAGAAGACAAGACAAAAAGCCAGAAGACAAGACAAAAAGCCAGAAGACAAGACAAAAAGCCAGAAACACGGAACGCTAGCCAGAAACACGGAACGCTAGCCAGAAACACGGAACGCTAGCCAGAAACACGGAACGCTAGCCAGAAACACGGAACGCTAGCCAGAAACACGGAACGCTAGCCAGAAACACGGAACGCTAGCCAGAAACACGGAACGCTAGCCAGAAACACGGAACGCTAGCCAGAAACACGGAACGCTAGCCAGAAACACGGAACGCTAGCCAGAAACACGGAACGCTAGCCAGAAACACGGAACGCTAGCCAGAAACACGGAACGCTAGCCAGAAACACGGAACGCTAGCCAGAAACACGGAACGCTAGCCAGAAACACGGAACGCTAGCCAGAAACTCGGAACGCTAGCCAGAAACTCGGAACGCTAGCCAAAAACACAGAACGCTAGCCAAAAACACAGAACGCTAGCCAAAAACACAGAACGCTTAAACCAGATACACAGAACGCTTAAACCAGATACACAGAACGCTTAAACCAGATACACAGAACGCTTAAACCAGATACACAGAACGCTTAAACCAGATACACAGAACGCTTAAACCAGATACACAGAACGCTTAAACCAGATACACAGAACGCTTAAACCAGATACACAGAACGCTTAAACCAGATACACAGAACGCTTAAACCAGATACACAGAACGCTTAAACCAGATACACAGAACGCTTAAACCAGATACACAGAACGCTTAAACCAGATACACAGAACGCTTAAACCAGATACACAGAACGCTTAAACCAGATACACAGAACGCTTAAACCAGATACACAGAACGCTTAAACCAGATACACAGAACGCTTAAACCAGATACACAGAACGCTTAAACCAGATACACAGAACGCTTAAACCAGATACACAGAACGCTTAAGCCAGATACACAGAACGCTTAAGCCAGATACACAGAACGCTTAAGCCAGATACACAGAACGCTTAAGCCAGATACACAGAACACTGGGCAAGAAAACACAGACCGCTTAGCCAGAGACACAGAACGCTCGAAAGCGACACAGAACGCTCGAAAGCGACACAGAACGCTCGAAAGCGACACAGAACGCTCGAAAGCGACACAGAACGCTCGAAAGCGACACAGAACGCTCGAAAGCGACACAGAACGCTCGAAAGCGACACAGAACGCTCGAAAGCGACACAGAACGCTCGAAAGCGACACAGAACGCTCGAAAGCGACACAGAACGCTCGAAAGCGACACAGAACGCTCGAAAGCGACACAGAACGCTAGAAAGCGACACAGAACGCTAGAAAGCGACACAGAACGCTAGAAAGCGACACAGAACGCTAGAAAGCGACACAGAACGCTAGAAAGCGACACAGGACGCTAGGAAGGATATACAGGACGCTAGGAAGGATATACAGGACGCTAGGAAGGATATACAGGACGCTAGGAAGGATATACAGGACGCTGGGCAGATAAACTGAATGTTGGGGCAGGGAAACATAACAAACTGGGAAATAAACAGACAGGGACAGAACGCAAGACTGGACAGACTTTAGACAGAACAAAACGGGGAAAACTAAAAACAAAAAGGGTCCCTTCAGCACTGGCGGAGTCCAGATGGTGGCAGGACCATTCTGTCACGGATCGGGGGGAGGTGAAAGGAGGACTCCATTGCACAGTACTGAAGGGCAAAATAATTTAATAACAAAACAACATAAAAACAAGACAAACACAACCTGGGGGTGGA
This sequence comes from Siphamia tubifer, assembly GCA_020466265.1. Lineage (NCBI taxonomy): Eukaryota > Metazoa > Chordata > Actinopteri > Kurtiformes > Apogonidae > Siphamia > Siphamia tubifer. Next base: position 39,644,439 of record CM035794.1, on the reverse strand, counting down.
CGGCCAGAGTCCGTGGTGATGATGAGTGTCCGGGTTATGGTGATTGGGGAGATGGAAGCAAAAGTCCGGGTTATGGAGGTGACATGTCTGAATGGTCCTGCACTGGCAGCTACAAGCCTTACTGCTTATATAGCCACCGATTAGGAACGGCTTGCAGCTGCGCAGTGCAGGACCAGGTGAGTGTGGAGATTGGGGGAAAGGTCACTGGAACGGAGGTCATGACACTCGCGTCAAAATGTCACAGATATTTGTAATTTATGCCAACGTGGGGAGTACACTGCATGCACTATTCACCCCCAGAATTAAAGTAGAATTCTTACGAACTCGCTAGGATTCCCATCTGGATCTCTGCTCCTTTTTGACATCAGGCCCTTTCGTTGTCGAACAAACAGATTCTTCCACTTCCTCACCCACTGGGCTGAATCCATATTTACACGTGTCGCTCATGTCCACAAAACAACAAGGAGAAGTAGGGAAGTGGAAGTGTATGTAGAGTAGATCTAGAATGGACCAATCAGAGGCCTCTTTTCTTGTCTTCTCTGCAATATATCTGCGACACTGTCTGCGATGGGTTACATTTTTTGGGAGGTGCTCACAAGTCTCTGACACTTCGCAGACAACTTGGCTTTGGACCATAAATTGGCCTTAACTCTTGTTCAGAAGTTACAGAAGCCTGACAATTGTCAAAAATTTCAAGTCTTGAGTTTGCTTGCAATTTTAGGGTAACACCAACCTACTACAGTACAAATGGTCATAACTTTGGAACTATGTACAATTAAGCTTTGACATTTTAGATTTTTCCATGATATATAATGTTCTATAAGTATATAAACAAATTCTGAGAGAGTCAGGTGGCAAATCTGTTGATATGGAATGACCCATGTATGTTCAAGAATGATACCACAATTCCAGTAGTAATGTTTGTCATGTTTAATACTGTATTACATTTTATTGTCTTTATTTCTCAAGTTTCAGGATGATCACAAGATCTAAAAATTTCCCTCTCAGATAGCTTCAGAAAGCCTCATGGTGCTTACAGTTTTTCAAAGGCTTCCCACACACACACACACACACACACACTCCCAGGCTTGGTCGTTTTGCTCCCTCCCAACTGATACGAATGGATAAAGCTGTTAAATAATGGTTAAAACAATTACAAATGCAGCTATTCTTTTCCCAGCTCACAGTTTCTAGGCCATACTTTGGCCACTGCTGGACCATAAAAGTGAAGTTCTCTCAGAGGAAACCATCACCACAGAAATTCACCAGAGCCGCTGTAACTGCATCACTGCTCCTCTGATGGCACTGTTTGCAGACGTTGCTGAGCTGAAAAAAAAAACTATACAATTCACTGAGCGGCTCATCAAGGATCTCCTCTGGTGACAGACAGACTCATGTTCAGTACCTTGAGCCCACACATCATCAGCAGCCCTCAGACTCAGATACAATGCCTTCTCCTGCTGATTTTTCTGGTCTAACATACCCTCACACATCCTGAGCTCCTGGAGGCTTCATGATCCATTTAACCTTCTAGCTCTGCGTACTGACTGAGCTTCCCGCAGAGATGCTCCAGACCATCAACTGAAACAGTTTGGTCCAACAAAGACCATTTTAATCTAAAGTCGTATTTGTATGGAGCTGATATTACCTATCAACCGCCAGCATTTTTGGAACGGAAACAGAAAGGTATGTTTCTGATCCACGCTTCATTTATTTTTTTTGAATAGGATGGCGAGGATGATAAAAGTCATCCAAAAACTAATACTAAAACTAAGCATTCAGAGAAAAAATTATAACTAATAAACAGAAAACCTGCTCAAAAAATGTATTAAAAAATTGGAGAACAAAAAAAAGTTATAAAACTAAGTCAAACTAAATTATAATGATAAGTCCAAAACTACCATAACCCTGGTTTAATCATGCTGGGGTCTTTTTTTATGGCCAGGCTGTTGACATCTACTGTCAACATATTTACAATAACAGATGATAACATCAACTGGTAATTATTCTGGCATTCTGATTGGTTGAATTTATCAGTAGAGTTCAGCACCTCCATAAAACTCAGTTTGGATCAGTCTGTTTCTCAACGTTCTATGAGGAACTTGATGAGTTTGCCCAATACATGTAAAAAGAGAGCCATCTTAAAAGTAACTGTGAGTGTAAAGCTAATACTGGATCACCTATTAAACGTATTTTATTTTGGTGCAGCACTATTAGATTTAGAATAAAAATATAAAACGTTTTTAATTAAATGTTTGCTAAGTTAGTTCTAAAGTTTGGGGATTTGATTAGATTTGAAAATTAAAGGAATAAAAGTCAAAAAACAACAAAAATAAATGAACTGGCAAATCCAAAAGCGAAAAGATTAACAGTCAAAATTAATATTAATAAATTAAGATTTTCAAGAAAGAAAAAAAAAGATTACATTTACAGTGATGGGATCTGATTAAGGAGGTGAAAAAAGTACAACCCACAATAATTTAAAAGTTCCTTTTTTGTTTTTTAGATAAAGCACAATGTTCCTATGGTCCTAGGAGGAGAGGCTCCCAGCTGGGCATGAACATGGGTGCTCCTTGACCTCAGATGATTCTGCCTTTGACCCACTTCCTGATTTCCATTGTCCCCTTGAGCCACCTAACTATAGAAGTATAGAATGGCTCATGATGCTGTGGACAATCAGTGTCCATTAGTTTGGTCACAACAAATGAAGAAATGCTGAAAAGGTCACATGCCTTCTGATGATGCTACATAGGAAGGCTACAGATAATGAAACATGTCAAGGTAAAACGAAACTCTGAGTAAAAGTGCAGTTAAATAGCATCAAAAAGAAGACAAGATTTATTTAAGTAGCCACTAGCAAACAGCCTAGAAACCTGGCTGTTCCTGGTAATGCCCTAGTCCATGCCTTAACACATCAGTAACATGGCAGCTCCAGTCACTGTGATATTATGGCTTCACTTTTTTACCACATCCACCTCAACATTTATTATAAATTTTCACAAAGTCTGAAATGGAGGCACCATCTCACATATTTCCATTTCTACTTCTGCTTTATAGTCTAAGAAAGAAAAGAAAACAACAAAGAAACTCTTCAAATAGAAATGATTCTTCTCTGGGTTGCTCACTTTTAGTTTGAAAAGATTGAATGAATTTATCAGCTGCAGTTTGGATTTCAGACACACAGGCAGTTATTATTAAAACTGTGGTGAATGGAGTGTGTGTGTGTGTGTGTATGTGTGTGTGTGTGTGTGTGTGTGTGTGTGTGTGTGTGTGTGTGTGTGTGTGTGTGTGTGTGTGTGTGTGTGGACAACTCAGCATTAAATCTCATTAGGAAGTAAGGATAAGGGAGAGCTGGTCCATTGCCTGAGGACTGACGATGCACACACACACACACACACACACACACACACACACACACATTATGTTTGCAGGTCCATTTGGAGTGGAACATTCCATAATGAGGGTGTGTCCGTTTCCATAGCAACAAATAATATAGGATTTCTGGACAGAAATCTATTTTGCTAAATTGTAGAGTGACGAAATATGCAAAGTTGTGGGGAAGCATTTTGCTTATTTCTGACTCCATCCTGTCTTCTATTTAAAATGGTTTAAATTAATTATCACCGTGTCTCCTAGATAGAAAGTAGCAGTTAATTAAGAAAGTGCCCACCAAAGTTCCCTACATAAATTAAAGGAAGTATATATATTAAAAACCAGTGAATTGAGACCAAATTACTGAACAGCTTAGTCTGAATCAGACATACTTTGGTGTTTAAGCTCCTACATATTGTCCCTGCAATAATTAAAATCATATTCACTGCCAAACTCCTAAAACATAAAATCAAGACTGAAAAAATTCTCAACAACTTGATCCACTATTAATAAATCCTGACAAAATTATGTGAGATCTGCACAACCCGTTACTGACTGATTAATGCAAGACACCAGGAAAATTTAACACCTAGTTAAAAGAAATATGAGCAGACCGAAGAAGTGAGACATCGATCATCATGTGTAATGTAATGGCCTCCAGGTCTTTTAAGGGAGAAGTACAGTAGCTGGGGGGGGGGGGCACGTGTCTTTCTTTCAGTAGGTCGGGGCAGATCGGCCCTCATGGAGGTATACATGAAACCTCATGTTCATTTGGGTCATTTAGGAGTGGAGGTAGGAGGAGGTCCGAGGATTTCTTATTTTTTTGTATTGTCAGAACCAAAGGGGAAGGCAACCAACCACAGCCCACTCATCATTAAGTGTTTAGTGATGGCAGCTTTCACTGGGCTCAGTGAAAGCTATGAAGGGTTACAGGTTAACCATTACATTTCATCCACAGAGAAAGTGTCCAAATTGAAGTCTCTCATGCTATTTATTTTTAGTTAACAGGTTGAATTCAAGGTGAAAGGTCATGAATATAGTAGAAATCACTTCTGGTGACCAGGTCCTACTAGATTTAACTGATTACCATAAGCAAATGTGGACCTTTCATTTGTCACCATCAGATGGAGTTTATTTTTTGATTGTATCTGTAATCATCCTGGACCCTGTGAGTCAGTCTATTGCTTTGTAACCCTGCCTACCTGCCCCCTCCCTCCCACCCACTATACTGTTTGTTCAAATTAATAGATTCAGAACATATTCATCATTGCTCTGTGTGTGTTGCATTTTAGTCCGAACCACACCCATGACACCCCCTGATTTTAGGCTCTGAAGCTTTAAGATAAGGCATTCAAAGGGAAATTAAACACATCTCTTAGACGTGTTTGTCCACATTGACAAATACACCTGATATCTCAGATTTTGAAACTATATGGATAATTCTCCACTGGGCTGCTCATGATTATTGTTCAAAGGATGTGAATGAAGCATTAGTCCAACTGTTGCCTCCCTATAGAGTCTGTTGAGTCTTCTGCCTTCTCCCTAAAATTTGGTGGAATTACATGACCATGCATTATTGATCCATCCTCCAAGGGTTCCTTCAGTCAGGAGTACATTGGATTAACCTCCAGTGGGTTTGTATTTACAACATAGAGAGCATAAGGGCATTACAATAAAATTCTCAACTCCATGTACTTCTGTCTGCTTGCTGTAGTAGTGTTCCACATCTTTCTAGAGGAGAAAACCTAAGACGAAGTGCACACAAACAGTTCTAGTAATGCTCAGACATGTGTTCTTCTGCTGTATACATGTATTATCTCCTCTTCTGGTTTAGTGCAGCCGTGCCACATGCATCTTCAAATGTAACTGTTGTGAAACTATCCAAAGATAATCTATTACTTGAATGAATACAGTCTATCAGCTGAGGAGGCTAAGGTCCTTTAAGGTGTGGGGGGGGGCACTCCTGAAGACCTTTTATGACTCTGCTATCGGCTCTGCTGTCTTCTATGGAGTGGTCTGTAGGGGAGCAACAACACAGTAGCTGAAAAGAAGAGACTAGACAACGTGATAAAGAAGGCCAGATCTGTCCTAGGATGTACTCTGGAACCTGTGGAGGAGGTGGGGGACAGGAGGTTGACTGCCAAAGTGTCCTCCATGATGTACAAAGACTCCTACCCTTCTCCAACACACAGTCACTACAGTTAGGAGCTCCAGAAGTAGCAGGATGCGACACCCAAAGTGTGTGAAAGAGTGCTAGCACCACAACAGAAACTGCTCCAAATAATTATGTGCAATAAACCGTGTAATAAACCATAACTGTATCCAACCTGTAGCATGATCAGCATGTGCACAGCTGTAAATAGTACAGTATATATAGCCTTTTTGATTTGTCCTTATTTGTGATTTTACACTTTATTTTGCTCTTGTGTGTTTTTGGGCTCCACTATTGCTGCTGTAAATCTGTAATTTTCTTGTGTGACACTAAGGCTACATTTATATGGAGACAATCAGAAGAGAAGAAGCAAAACTTGTGTCTCCTCTTAACCTTTTTATCTGCATTTACGCCACCATTATTTTGAAGACATCTCCATGCATATGGAGACGCAAGAGTGTGTGGAATTCAATTGTACATGCATGCCAGGGTGCGAGCTGGTGCTGCAATAGAATGCTGTCAGTTGTTGTGTAAACAAAAGGTATTTCCGCTAAAATATTTTGTCATTTTCAGCCACAATCGTCCTCATGTAAACATCCCCTAATAAAGGCTTATCTCATCTCATCTCATCTTATCTCATCTCATTTACTATGGTTTACTTCATTACACTGCTCTATAATTTTTTAGAAAGTATCTTCTTCAGACATTAAATGTTAAATCTCACATACTTTAATAAGATGAATCAGAAAACACACACAATAAAAGTGCTGGTTAACACATGTTTTTAATATATATGATCATGTGTAATTACACATATGTGTTATATACATGTATACACTGTATTTCTAAATATTGTATTAGAAAGAACCTGTAAAGTGGATCATAATGTGCAGACAGTGTTTTGAAGTAGATCTGAGACTAATATTCCTTTGGACTATTCTCTTCTTAATTCTAAGAATTTCACATTTTGATGCAGGACTTATCTTGGAAACTTGAGCCAACCAGCATTTAAGACTTGAGTCTCCTTTATTAGTAACACATGTGGTAAAATTTAATTAGTTTAATTCCAGAAGCATTTTACTTGTCAGCCTGTGTTATTAATGCTAGCATATTTCAATGATTTCTTTACCCCCTCATAGCCCTAGCCCTCCTCATTTATTCAAATTCTCACATGATAACCAGTCTCTACCAATAACAATAATACAATTATCACACAAATATGTTTGCAATATGTTAACTTTAACTGTATCTAAAGCCAGTTATAGTTTTTTTGTGCCTGTGGATTAATTGACTGATCCAGCAGCATGTGATTCATGTTCCTGAAACAGCCAGTTTGACTTTCGACAGAACCGGTTAAGCAGCTGTGTTGAGCTCTGAAGCTTACTGTCAGCAGAGTACCAAAACTACCATAATCTTGAATGAGCTGAAGATATAGGTTAGGGGAAGTAATGCTTAGGAAGGAACATTTCCTGGAGAACAGCAAAAAACATTTCTTCAGTGGTGAGCATTTAAGACTCCAAAAATGACAAACACTTTGTTCCATATTGAGTAGCAAAATGACAAGGTCCACAATATTGTTCAGTGTCATATCTGCCATACAGACTCATTATGAGGACACACACACACACACACACACACACACACCTGAATAAATAGCCCTTCAATTTAGGCCAGCAGCAAGGACACTCATACTGAAGTGATTTACCTTCTTTATTATCAAGTGTAAATTTTTCAACTAGAAAAAAATGCTATTTTGTCAAAACAGTTTTCTACAACATTGAATATACTCTCAAACTTAAAAAAGTAGGTAGGCACATATAGTATCTGTTCATATAGTATAGTATATATAGTATAATATACACTGTCCACAGGGCTAAATAGAGATAAGCACTGAGTAGAAATAAAAACACATATGACTCTTCCATAAACTTCAAACTGTGTTTTAATTGCCTGATTCAGATTCTGAGGGAACTCATTCATTAACTAACCCATTAGCACACTGGTCAAGACAGAGCGTCTGGCTACATTCGCCAAGTCAGAGCGCTTCAGCCAGAAGTTGTTGACAAACGCTGCACTATCTTACCTCACTGCCATTATTACATTAAAGCTCATTCTAAACCTGTGCTCTGTGGGTTCTGCATTGAGTCTATTAAAAAAGCCCATTACTGAAATACTGCTGTCCTCTCATTTTCCACTGCCTGCCTATCAATTGCTTTGCTTCAACATAGGTATGGGCTTCTCCATCTCATTATTGTGTATGCATCTGTGCTATACTTTCTAGTTTGCTTCTTTTAAATGCTTTGGAACTTTCTTCAGATTATGCTTATGGTGCAGCTGAATTAGTATTGTATATAAATTCCACAACAAATATAGAAAAATATGTAAATGAGAATATTATAGTGAATCTTAAAACTCAGTATATGTGAGCAGAGAGCAGCAGTTGAGGTGTAATGTGCAAACATTACACCTCAGAGTCAACAGCTGTGTGTGTACTGCAGGCTGTACAGTCAAGTCAACAAGAACAAACATGTGAAGTTCTTTTTTGAGGCAACCACAGTTAGAGTTTTGTCTGCTTGACTTGTCAGAATCACGTACATAGTTTCTTAGGAGAGTAGAACTGTCTCTGTGTCACCATTGTACCTCTGATCTATGGCTTTACGAACCATTATATCAGTGTTTTCAACCTTGGGGTTGAAAACAAAAATGATACCCCTCTCCTCTTTCATAGCGTGGGGTAATAATCCATGCTGTGAATACATGTTACTGCCCTACCAGTTGGAGGCACATGTTAGTAAACCAGCCAGTCTCACCTCAACTAACATCTGATTAATACTGATACTATATGTGTGTAATACAACTGAGCTCCAACTATGGGCTTATGTTCATGTTTTGGGATATTCCTCTATCCAGACGCATAGATGTTGCTTATTGGAACATTTGCCTGGAAATAACATATACAGTAGTTCACACAATAGTCCTATCATATTTTGGTTTTGAAACAACTAATACCACTATTATGTACAGAAATGTGGTCAATGCCCAGTCACTGCATCTGTCCTTATATATGTACGTATATATAAAATTAATATCCAAGGCAACAGCCAAGCAGATGTCATATCATACTTTTTTTAAACATAAGTCGTTGGCCTCTTCTTTATGTTTAATGTATTCTGCATGACTGAACTGTTTTAATAATATGTTTTATTATTGTCCATATTTTAGAGTTAGACTTTTATTTTGTTGTTTTATGACTGCTGGTCTTCATCTTTCTGGTCTTATGAATAATAAATTGAACAGATAATAAATTACTTTAGTGCATATAATCTCACATGCACAGTTAATGGGTGGCATCAAATAGTGTTTTATATGCCAATAAAATCAAACTTCTGTTTCCATCCCTCTATATAATAAAGCAGAAGCAGTAGAAATCTGACATTCATATAAGATCAACTGTTGGTTTCACTGTTTTTATACAGACAAAATTGTTGGTACTCAGTTTTCTAAATGTATTTATGAGTGGGGAAGGTGGGAAAGCGAACATTTCAGAATATTTGGGAACGATATATATTTCTACTTTGTACAACTGTATGATTGTTACTGTAGTACACTTATAGTCTCTTATGTATGTAAAGAGTTTATTGTGTACATTAGTGAAAGTCTCTACTTCTCTGATCCACATACATATAGTCCATACAGTGTGTCCACAGACAATAGTCTATTAACATAGTCATTGTCAATATAATTAGGCTTTTTTGGCAACAAAACATATTTTAACACTAAAGTGAAAACACAGGTGAGGATAATGAGATATATCTTTCAGTGCAACCTGGACATGTCTTCAGTGATGTATGCGGGGTCATGGGGTGGCTTACGTCAGGCACCCTCACCCAGGTGACTCAGCCAGGGGTGATCAGGCCCCAACTTGAGTCCAGGTAGCGCACTATGCCACACAGTACCCCCTCCTAAACCAAAACCAAAATGAAATTCTTCCAGTCACTTCCATGATGCCCTTCATGCCTCTCTGTCTGTGTCATCTGCAGATCCCCAGGACTGGATATGGTGTAAAGTGACTGTAATAATATTTTTCCTCTTTCAGGTTTGTGTTTAGCTAATAAACATTGGATTGCCATCACCACAGTATGTGTGAATTGGTCTTCATAAGATTTCTACATCTGGACACAGAACTTTTACTCTATTCTTCTTTGCAGAAGTGTTCAAGCTCTGTCAGTTATCAAAGGAATTGGGTGTCAACAGACTTTAAACCTTTTCTTTAGATCTTTCACAGTGTGGTTAAGATTATTAACTCACAGGAAAATATCACATCTTGTTACTTTGCCCTCTACATGTACAGGCCTTCCAGGGCCTGCTGTTGAGAACCATCTCCACAGAAGTGTCTGCCAAACATCATGCCTGGTCCAATGGCTAAGAAGCTCTATTTTATTCTCATCAGACTAAAGAACCTTCTTCCAGTTGACCTTGGAGTCTGAAGTTGAGGTATCTTTAACAGCAGATTCCTTCTTACTACTCTCCCACAAAGCTTTCCCTAGTGAAGAATCCAACATGTCTGTACAGTCTTAGAGGTGTCTTGGTGTTTCTTTTTGACATGGGCTTTATATTTCTTGATTGATCTACTGAAAATTTTTGCTCCTTAAATTCAACTTCTGAAAAACCTTCTGTTGAGCTGTTTGGAGGTGTTAATTCTTTCTTCATTGCATAATTGCGTCCTGGAACACAGCTTAACCAATAACCACTTGAATCACTTGACATCCATTCCCTGCACATAGATGTGGGTGGGGCTTACGGGCACTGTGTTAAACTGGTTCAAATCTTATTTACAAGATAGGAACTACTTCGTTTCAGTTGGTAATCACACGTCAGTGAGTACAAAGATGTTGTGTGGGGTTCCCCAAGGGTCAATTTTGGGACCGCTTCTGTTCAACATCTATATGCTGCCCCTGGCTCAAATCATAGAGCATTTCAACATTTCTTACCACACATATGCAGATGACACACAACTTTATATTTCCGTGTCATCACTCGACTACAGTCCCTTACTGACACTGAGTGAATGCATTGATCAAATCACTGAGCGGATGTGCCAGAACTTCCTCCAGCTTAATGCAGACAAAACAGAAGTGATTGTTTTTGGCCCCAAAAAAGAAAGGTCAAAGGTTAGTGCTCACCTTGAGTCCATGTCACTAAACCCCACAAACCAAGCCAGAAATCTGGGTGTAATTATTGACTCTGACCTGAAATTTAACAAACATTTAAAAGCCATTACCAAATCTGCCTATTACCACCTAAAGAACATTGCTAAAATAAAGGGTCTTCTGTCCAAACCAGACACAGAAAAACTAATTAATTAATTAATTGTCAGTAAATTAGATTATTGCAATGGTGTCTTCACTGGTCTAAACAAAAAATCAATCAGGCAGCTACAGCTGATCCAAAACGCAGCTGCCAGAGTCCTGACCAGTACCAGAAAACTGGACCACATCACACCCGTCCTCAAATCCTTACATTGGCTTCCTGTGGGTCAAAGGATAGAATTCAAAATCTTACTCCTGGTCTATAAAGCACTAAACGGCCTTGGACCCAAATACATCCTAGACCTACTGGTTCCCTATGAAGCATCCAGAGCCCTGAGGTCATAGGTCATCAGGAACAGGTTTACTGTGTGTTCCAAAGATAAGAACGAAACAAAGTGAGGCATCATTTTGTTACTCTGCTCCTCAACTGTGGAACAAACTACCTGGATACCTGAGGTCTGAGAAAAACTGTCAGTTCATTTAAATCAGGCCTGAAAACATTATTGTTCACTGGAGCTTTTACTTAGATTATTATTTGCTTTAAAATGTTTTTATGTCTTGATTTTAATTGTCTTTTAATGCATCTTTATCATTTTAATTTTCTTCTGTTTCTATTTTTGTGTAAAGCACCTTGAGTTGTCCTGTACATGAAATGTGCTATACAAATACATTTGCCTTGCCTTGCCTTGCCTATTATTATTAATAACAATCCTTTTTTATTTAAAGAGTGCAATTATATTGGGATGGAGTCCATTTAAAAAATAATGAGGTGAATGTTTTTTATAGGCACAGAGACTTTCATATAGTATTTTTTTTATCATCATCTAGAAATCTAAAGCCCAATCAGAAACCATTTTCATGTTTGATAGTCACTTCCTATATTATAGCTTCCTGAGCCAAGGCTCAACAGTCTTAAAATTCAACCCAAAACTTTATCTCACGCATCACAAAGCATTATTGATTTGGTTTATGCCCAAGTTTCAAAATAAATTCATACAGTTTTTGCAACAGAATTACACAATGTATAATCTTGTTGAGAGGCAATCACAGATATGTAACCCCCCCCCACCCCCACCCCTGAGGTAACCATTACTCAGTTCCATATATATGGAGCGGCGTCCTGTTTGGCTGCAGCTGCTGTGGCTTCCAGTAACACAGACACTTTAACAGTAATTTCTCCACCTAGACCAGCACTTTTAGTATCAAAAGTTCAGCTTAAGAAAAAATGTTAAAAACTTGGACTCTGCAAGCCCAGAGACATGGACCATTCTACAGAACTTTGGTCTGCTGCACTGGTCAGATCCAGCATCCTACTGTGGAGTCTCCCCCCACAGAGGGCGCCTCCAGAGACATCGGAAGCGGCACGAGAGGAAGTAGAAGCGCGGCTATCACGGTGGATTTACAGTTCAGCTAACCTGTTCCGATCGCTGCTTCCATCACTTCCTGCTTGCCAATGTACGCTCACTGGAAAACAAACTGGACTACCTGAAGCTGGATTTAAACACCAAACATGATCCACCAGACTGCTGCATCCACATTTTCACTCAGACGTGGCTCAACTCTTCTGTCCCGGACACCGCCATTAGGCTGGACGGGCTAAAATCTAAATCTACATTTTCATTTAACACATATTTCATACAAAATTTGTTAATTTTTAGAATTTTTAAAAGATTTGTGGGGTAGTCTTGGGGGCCTTGGAACGAATTAGGCTTTCTATATGTAAACTGTGACTATTTATGAAAAATTCACAGTACGAAAACACTTCTGGAATGAATTAATTTCATAAGTAGTGGTGCCACTGTGTGTGTGTGTGTGTGTGTGTGTGTGTGTGTGTGTGTGTGTGTGTGTGTGTGTGTGTGTGTGTGTGTGTGTATATATATAAATATAACCTTTTTCTCCACTTTGTACATTAAAGGGGTGACAAAGGTGTCTTTTTTTTCACCTTACAAAAATTGCAAAGATCAGTCTCTAAAGAATGTTCATGCCTTTGTGACCCCTTGACAGAGCTTTTGCAATGTCCTTCAATCAGGATTGCCTAAGAAATGGTTCTGAGGTCTGAAGATGGTGCAGAATGTGGCAGCTCATATTCTGACTAGCCCCTGTTGGCCTCTCTGCATTGGCTGCTGTGTCAGGTTAGAACTGACTTTCTTATTAATATATGAAATAATAAATGGGGGTGCACCATCTTATTTGACTGACCTGGTGACATTATATGCAGCCTCTTCTGCACTTCACTCCCAGGGAACTTGTCTATCGACAGTTCCTGAAGTCAGGAAAAAGACTGTTGGTGAACTTGCTCGTGCTTTTTGTTTTCGTGCACCAGTGTTGTGGAACATGTTTTCCCCCGGACATTAGACAGGCATGTTCTGCTAAGAGGTTTAAAGCAAAGTTAAAGACCCACTTGTGTCACAGATAAAACTTAATGGGCCTGATTTACTAACAGCACAAATAATGGGTGCAAATGTGCTTGCTGGCACTAAAAACTACATTTGCTATTGATGTGTGTGTTACCAGTGATCAACTAAGTTCACCTGCTCAAATGACAACAGGCACAAAGTTTTAGAGACTGCACTATTTCTTTTTTTACAACTTAATTTTTTACTGGGTAGATTTTCTTTACATTTACAGAAGTTCTTTTTGCATGCACTCCTGTATGTCATCATAGATACAGTTCTCTGTAAAAACTGCTCTTGGATGCACCAGCACTCATCAATATGAAGTTACTCTTTTTCCACACATAGGATGGATAGGTGTTTATCTGTTGTTGTTTATCAGTGCAGAAGTGTGTCATTAATGAAATACTTTCTCTCTGTATCTCGCTCTGTTTGGTGAATGAAAACTTTAAACCCATGGGAAGTGTGCAAGGTGTGAGGTGGTGTTTGGGGATCCCCATCTCCAGGCAGTACAGATGTGGGCCTTGCAGGGCTGTGTGTTGCAGGGTGGAGTAGGTGACTGGGTGGGTTTGGGCTCACAGTCGGTGCACTTGGAGCCCTGCAGTGTGGTGACCGGTCATGTGACATTGTTTAGCCTTTCATCTAGTCAGTGCAGTTATACAGATACATTGTTGGGGGGGTGAGAGGAGGAGCCACCATGGTGGATGCTGCAGATGGGCTGTGGCAGGATACACAGTGCCACCAAGGGGACTGTCTCTCTCTCTCTCTCTCTCTCTCTCTCTCTCATGCATGTGCATACAGACCCAGTCCAGGGTTGTCCTGGGCTGTTTCGACCAGCCACTTGCTAAAGAGAAGCATCTGTCTCTCCCTCTCTCTCTTGCTTTCACAGTCTCTGTCATGCAGGAGGGTTCTAGCGCTGCACAAACACACGCACACAAACAGCACTGGCACTGTGACAAGATCCAGAACCCTTTAAAGCACTGATTCACAGGTTGTTCTGTCACGCCCAAGGACAGTGTGTGAAATGCTGCAGGGTTTGGGGTCCAGCTCCAATGGTTGGCCTATTGCAAAACCCCTGGAAACCTTGGGGACAGAATTTTGAGGGGATCTTGCGTAAACATCATCATAATATGTATTACTATCACTAATGGTCACAGAAAGCTCGAAGCTCACAATTGTTTTTGTCAAGCAGAGCCAGCCAGTCTTGTGCCTGTCTGCAAATTAGCCACATGCACGTCAAAGAGAAGAAAGAGAGAGATGAGTCAACTTCATATTGAGAAGGAAGTAGTATTAAAACTGACTAGTAAGGAGAGCAGAGACATGGCCCATAGTATAACTCAGATTTCAATATCAGAAGTTGTGCTTCACTGTTGTTCACTCATTTTTAAAAGCAGTTTACATTTATCAAATAATTTATTTTCTTCTTACGGTTTACAGATCCTCCAGAACTGACTGAATATCCAGTATTTCATTTCTGGAAGGTAGTAAATCAGAGTCGTGTGAAGTTTCATGGGGAAGCCTGAAACACACATTAGCGCTTAAAAGTGGGTCTGTGATAACGGCCAGTATGAGGTAAATGAGGAGTTTTGGAAGCTGAGACTTCAAATTGTTGCACTCTACCAACCCTGAACCATCTCTAATGCCTGCATGTTTACATTAAATCACTCAATATATATATATATATGTATATATATATGTATATTGCATGCTGGAAGTCATTTTAAGACAAACATCATGACATTGTAAAAACTCTGTTAAGGCTTTAGATGATTATAACCTGTTTTGAATACATACAAATTCATGTGTAGGAGGTGCAGCCATTTCACTAAAGGAAACTGTCTTGAATTTTTGTTTTTGAAAGTGTATGCTGCAAAAATATAGCGTTTACAGAGGAATTCCTCTACATTGTGTTGTACCTTCATGATGATGACTCCAACATTTAGGTAACTTGTTTTATGCAATGCATCTCTTTTTTTAATTTGGCATATGTATTTCTATATTTAGATTTAAAGATTGCTTTGAAAGACAAACTTGAGCTTTTGGTTTCTGCATAACATATTTTATCCTCACAGCCTGTAAGACTGCTTATGCAAATTGTTTTACAGCAACCTTATGTAAAGACAACAGAAGGAGTCTGGTCATGTTGAATCTGGGTTGTGCAAATTGCAGTAGGTGTCCTGCAAGGCTTAGTCCTCGAGC
Organism: Siphamia tubifer; assembly: GCA_020466265.1. NCBI lineage: Eukaryota > Metazoa > Chordata > Actinopteri > Kurtiformes > Apogonidae > Siphamia > Siphamia tubifer. Next base: position 39,629,014 of record CM035794.1, on the reverse strand, counting down.
TTGTCCTGTTTGTGCTTTTTTTTAAATTTATTTAGTTTTTTTTATACTTGACGTTTATTCTGGAAGCAGATATTAATCCCTGATACAACCTAATACTGTAAAGCAGATGTTGTATATTCAGCTGTTAAATCCCCTTGACACTGCTTTGCCCATGTTCAAATGACGGCTATTAATCCAATGAAGTTTTTGTTCTTGTGCCACAACTAATGAATATGATAATTGTGTTATCTATGTAATAAAAAAGGGACAAATATTGAAAAAATACACGTAGTGTCTTGGATTTCGATTAATACGAGTTTAAATTTACCATGTGACTCAACTGCTAGATAAAGAAGACAGTAATTATAGAGTAATATCTTATTTTCCTTTGCATTGCAGAGGGACACTTCTTGAGGCAACTGTCTTATCAGTCTTGGATTATGGTGATATTTTATATGCAAGCGTCTGTTGCCACTCTTAAGTCATTGGATGCTGTTTATCACTCTGCAGTGAGATTCATTACTAGTGATTATTACAACACTTATCATTGTATGCAATGGCTCAGTGCCTACCTCCCTATGTGTAAGAAGTGATAGACGCTGGGTTTTATTTATTTATCAGGCTCTTGCTGTTTTTCTCCCTCTTACCTTACATCTCTGCTGCTTTTTAATGTGTTTTTATCATGAATACAGAAATTATTGTGCTATGTTGCAGGTACCAGCTGCTTTCACTGAGATAGGGGAATCTAGTTTTAGTCACAGTGCACCTGAAAACAGAAATATTTGAAACTCATTTAATTTCTATCCTTAGGGCATTACATTTTTAAAATTTTGTCACATTTTACTCATAGCTGCTCTTGTTTTAGTTAACAATACTTGATTTTTATACCGGTTTTGGGTTCTTTTACTTTATTGAATTGCTTTTAATTATTCTCTCACTATTAGACATTTTATTCTATATATATTTTAATTTGTTAAATAGAAAATGAGGCCCTCACCTTAACACATACTCAACAAGGGTTTGAGTGAAAGCCATTCAAGATATAATATGCTGTGAACTCTATAAAACCTGAACCATTGAATCACTGAAAGAAAATTTCAGTTCTTTTTCAAATATCGATTAACGTGTACAATTTCTATCATATTTGATACAACGGGCCTCAATGCTCAAATATTATCATTGAAAACATAATATATAATATAACTTAGCCATGTTTTACAAGTTGGTAATGCCTTTTCAAAATCTGCAAATTTCTTTGTTCTTCTTCATTAATCTTGTAGTGTTGAAAAAAAAGAAAGAAAAATTCCAAGGCACTCTCTTATAAGTGAAGATTAAAAAAAAAGCCTTTATTGACTTGGCATGGTTACAAAAACTTATAAAAAATCATATAAAAACCCCAACGCGTTTTGGCATCATAGCCTTCATCAGGTGTTATTGGAAAAACATCTAGTTAAAAAAAATTCCTCCCCACTCATGGATTATCAGTGTATTGCATATTTCTAATTGTAAACAACAAGTTTTAAAGGGGAAAACTAAATTCTACTGAACATGTAGATCATGTGTACGGCTTCAAAACGCATGTATCAAATATGATACTTTTGGCATTATAGGGCTAAACTGATCTGTGTTAAGATCTGTAATTATGATGATATTTGATAAAAAAAACAACATAAATAACGCAGTTCAATTACCTCATACCCTCATGGTGTCCCTGTGCATAATATCTATTATATAAGAGAAGAAAAGCATGAGGGTGGGTGTAAAGGGTGCTTTGTTAAGGATTAAATTTATAGCATAGATTTAAAATGAATGAGATAAGATGACCTTGACTGAGCTTTATTTAGCTAATACAGCAATGTCATCAGTACAGTCAAAACACTTACACACACACACACAATGTTGGTGGTTTGATATTGATCGACTCTGTGTTTGATGAAGGGTTTATAGCGGAGCAGAGCAGACAGGCAGGATGGAGTTATTTTAGATGAAGCTTTATTTAACAAGGTTAGTCCTTCAGGAGCGAGAGTCAAAGAGAGTGAACAAGAAGGAGAGGTGGACTGTCTAAAGGTCCGAGGTTGTTACACAGCACTGAACATCTTAAGTTAAAAGCAGCAGGACAGACACAAAGAGGATCTGAATGTTCAGCTCAACTGAGTTCAATTTATTTCTGTTCTGATGACACCACACTTTTTGGGGGGACTGTTCTTGTTTTCTTTTGTCCACATTGTCTTTTGTTCTCTTTGCTAATTATTCAGAGCAGGGAGAGAAACTTTTAAAAACCTGTATAACAGAAAAATACCTCTGGATATGTGTTGGTGACCTGAACCCTGGGAGCTGTAGTTACCTTAGTCTTTCACTTCTTATCTCCACACGCTGCAACATTTGGCTTTTTAGTTATGAACCAAATACAACATATTTGATGACCTTTTGGATACTTTCATGTCCATCATAATCACAGTGGGATACATAAAGGGGGGTGGTCCCAGCAGGAAGCAACAGGCTCAGATGACTGCTTCTACTGTATTCTTTATCTTATGACACATTTTACAGAAAATCATTTCTGTCATTTGCAGGTTAATGGTTGTGAATCGACTGCTAACTATTTCCTAAATTGTTGCAGCTTTGCACATGGATTATTTAGCAGTTTTGTTCAATCGTATGATTAAGAGCTGCATATATACTTATTAATTAATTTAATGAATTATATTGTGCTTCCATCATTATTACTGTTCTTTCACACATTTTTTTTAGCTGTTTACATAGTGTGCTTTACAAACATGAACCTTTACACTTCAGCCAAACATGAGTCATGATCATTTACAGCATGTGTTTTGTCATGATGTCACTTAATGTACAATGAGCTGCATATCACTTGTACTGCCAAATAACAGCAAAACAACCTTTACAGTAGACTATATATTAGAATTCCAAAAACAGATAATTATTGATATTGATATAGAGAAAAATGTAGAAACAGAGAGAAAGACAGATTGATTGATTGATTGATTGATTGATTTTGAGTTTTTGGACACTATATGCATTTGTAATATATTACATTAAGAATCCTTCAGTACTAAGTACTGTTCTATTCTCCAAACCCACATGTGTCAGGGGGTGTGTAGTGTAGGAGCCAAATGCAGACTTAATGGTTCTTTATTCAGAGCTCGGCCAGAATAAGTACAGAACACAAGAGTAACAGAAAACTGTTTCCAAAAACACACATCAAAGTCCAGAAGTCACAAACGGAGCAGCGATCCCGATGGTCCCAGACACACAGAGCTGGAGTCTACCGTTGAGGTGAGGAATGAGGGTGAACACACAGAGAAGACAGGAAAGTATAGAGCTTAACCCTTGTGCGGTCCTTCGGGTCAAAGAGACCCGGTGGCTCACAAATGTACCTTTTTATACGTACTGTAGGATGCCATTGCTTACTACTGAAAACAGTAATATATCCTTAGGGGGTGGGGTGATGAGTCTATGGAACTGAACTTTGGAATCTGGGTTTTTAAGACCCGATTCTAGGACACAGCCAGTGTGCCTTTTACGAAGGACCGCACAAGGGTTAAATAGGGTGAAGTGATGAGGACAGGTGTGCAAGGAAACAGGTGAAATGAATGAGGTGAAAGGTGACAGAGTGAGGACATGACAACATGCTCCTTTCTACATGTGCACTATTCTATTAAAGTCAAAGCTAGATGTTTCAGTACATAATGAAACACAACCAAGGACATGACTTGTTGAAACTGTTTATAATTTATTTACATTTTTTCTTATTAACAAAAAATGCAGTTGTTTATGTCTGTCTGATGCAATCATGCCTTTTAAAACACAAAACAGATTTTCCACAAATACTTCAAGATTATCTTTCAGATTGTGGACAATTTTAAGAATATCCAAATTTTTTTCCATAGATAGACAGATACTGTATATACAGTAAATGTGAAAAGTTTGTAGGATGAGCAATATGTGGCCAAAAGAACAATCTACTGCAACAAAAATGGCTTTGGTTATGGTTCAGGATGGGGTTAAGGCTGTGCTTACACAGAAATCAGAGCACACTTCTTTGTAATTGGATTTGAGTCATATGGATAACACAGTTGGACACCATGTGTGCTGTAGTTTTCACACTGAACATAGATACTGAATATCATGACATTAGTAAGTGCTATGGAGCATTTTTTTTTTCATTGAATATAGGAAAAAAAAAAAAACCTGCAAGAACACTATTTCCAGAAAGATTAATTATCATTAGGAGACTAATACATTACAGACAGTGCACCATGACTTCCCTGAAGGAAACATCAGGAGATTGATTGTATTCAATATTAACAGCTGTGGAAGAAGTATTTTATGTATTTCAGTTTTTCATAAACATTCAAAATTAGCACATTTGGAGATATGCAAAAGAAGGGGTTGAATAAGTATTATATCAAAAGTCAATGTCAGACCAAAACACTGGCAGGTCAGGAACCACAGCAGCACCTTATTCTGCTGGTCTGGAATTAAAGGGGACATATCATGGCCATTTTCCACACGTCAACACAGTTCCCTGGTGTCTCAGTGACCTGTCTGTCATATGTTAGGAAAGTTTACCTTGATTAGGAACTAGTTCAAAGTTCAGTTCAAGTTACTCAATATGAATTAGTTCAGTTCATCGTTCATTCTTCCAAATTATGAACTAGAAGTTCATGGATCCCAAAATTAACTTTTTTGTTCTTTTTTTGTGTTATTATTGTAAGGTTATTATTAACCGTTCCTAACGTCTTCCTGACCGTAGTCAGGAAATCAGGGGAAAATGCCGTCCTCCTCCTGGTGTTAACTTCCCTCTGCAGGTTCTTAGAACACAAGGAGCGGTTTCAGTGAGCTTCGTTTTCAATGTTTATTTCCAAAAACGGGACAACATCTGCTCCGGTCACCGGTCACACTCTGTACATTTAACTCTTTTTCTCTGCTCCCAAAAACTCTCTGCACCCCTCTCTCTCTCTTTCTCTCTCTCTCTCTCTGCCCCACCCAAAATGCTTCTCATTGGCTATTCCACAACATTATGTTGCTAAAATTTGTTCAGAATAATACAAAAATGACATCTATGACAATGCTGTGTTTTGATGCCATTTTATTCCTTATAAGACTCAATAATTGCAATGTGATAAGAACGAAATGTGAACTACATAAGAGCGCAGTTCAATAAGTGCCAGAATAACCGCGTTCACAACTTCCCGTTCATTTGGCAAAAGTGAATGAGTCGTTCACGTTCGTCAAAAATATGATATTGTTCATGAACAATCGTTCAATGAACTCGTTCAGGTACAACACTGGTCATATGCTTCGGTCAAAATACCACATATATGAAGAGATCCAGCAGCCTCTTCAACCTGGAGAAACAAGTCTTTTAAAAACATTTGGTTTTAGTGTCTCATGCACAGCTGACTGTGTCGCTCTCTTTTAAATTCTACTGAGAGGAAGAACAGGAGACAGAAATGGAACCTGAAAAAGTTGAGGCAGAGAAAGAGAGCAGTGCAAAAGTAAAACGTTTCTTTTTTCACTGTGTTTTACCAAGTGCTTTGTAGAGAAAACATGATCAAGACACTCATAAAAGCTGCTGCTAAAATATGTGTGCTGGGCTCTGAGCAAGGAGGCGCTCTGGACCTGTTGCACTTGGTCATGATTCCTGTTAGCTGGAGTTGTTTATGGAAACTTTTGGATGGAAAATGGCCTTTTAAATGCTTGAAACATTGAGAGTTGACAGTACTCACAAGAGTTCACTAGCCAGATGCTAGAAGGCAAGGAGGCACTCATACTGTGACAAGGGGGTGTTGTGCCTCTATGCTACCAACTGGGGAGAAACCGAGTTAGTTTTATTCAAGGTCATTTTGCGTGGTTGTATAGTAACAGATGTTATGTTTTAGAAAACTATGATATTTTAGTATGAATGGACTGGACTAAACACCTAAGAAACTGATTGATAAGACAACTGATTTACTTTCTCCAAATGTAAATAAACTAAATTAATAAAGTGCTCAGTGAACATGTACATTTGATGTCATATGTTAAAATTCTAGATTAGTGTGAACTCACTCAGCATCTTCTTTCTGTTCATATAAATTCCTCTTGCAACGTCCACTATTTGTTAATATTTGTGTTTGTGTTAGAGTCAGTGGTGGCAGAAGAAATAATGTGTATTTATGTATTCAGAGTATGTTTGTGTGTGTGTGTGTGTGTGTGTGTGTGTGTGTCTGTGTGTGTGTGTGTGTGTGTGTGGGTGTGTGTGTCTCCAAGGAGGAAACGTCACCTTTAGTACTTGTGGTGGAAGCTGACAAGTCATTAGCAGGACAACCACACAGGTACACACAAATACACACACACACACACTTCCTGCACATAAGTACACTTTTACCGCCAGCCGGGTCAAAAGGGGTCACATAAAATGACACCATAATAAGTCTCTGTCAGTCTGATCAATGACTACACACACACACACACACACACAATGGAAACAAACACACTGAATACCAACAAATAGACACACAGTGAATTCTAATTAGCCACTGGGCTAAACGAGGTACTGATCCCATTTACTGTTCACAATACAAAGTCTAACTTTCTCTCTCACTTTCTGCTCACCACTACCATCCCACACCCACCTTCTCATGTTAACAAGTTTGTTTTTTTTCCACAAGCTGACTCATTTATCAGAGCGAGAAAGAGCAAACATGAATTAATCAACTTCTGTTTGTTTCAGCACAATTAGTGATCAAATCAATTTCTCCTTTCAAAGGAGGGAGGGAAGAACAGAAAAGACGAAGGAATGGAAATAAAACTAATAAAAAAAATAGGGGGAGAAATTAAATAAATATTGAAGCAAGGAAATAGAAAAAAGGAAAGAAAGGAGATGAAGTAGGGGGTGAATTAGGACAGAAGGAGGACAGCAAAAAATAATTAATGCAACAAAATGAGGGATGAGTAGAAGATGAAGTGATGATGAAATGAATGAAAATGAGAAGAGCACCACAAGAGGAGGCTGGGAAATGAGATTATTGTTGAGAGAAATGAGATGAAAGTGAAAGAAGAAACAAGGGAATCAAAATGGTTGGTTTACTGGATCTGTTGGAAGGATGCTGATTGTCTTACTACGTTGCTCTGATTGGTTCATTAGCTGCTACGACCCAATGATTATGTCCTGACTTAGAAATATTAATAATTTCTGTTAATAATAATAATAATAATAATAATTCATTACTCTGAAAAGATACATTTTCAATCAGTATTATTATTATTATTATTATTATTATTATTATTATTATTATTATTATTATTATTATTATTATTATTATTATTATTATTATTATTATTATTATTAGGCCTTCGCTGCGTACGTTGGCGCAAGGCCTATTGAGTCTGCTGTGATGGCCAGGTGATGAAATATGCCAGGGATGCGGTCCCCAGGGACAACTCGCACCACTCACACATTCACAAGCATGTGTACGTCACACACACACACACGCACACACACACACACACACACACCGCATATTTGCTTCTGCTCAGACTGAATGGGAGTCTATCGGCCACGGCCACTCAGAGTCACTGACATGAGTGGAAGTGTGTCATATGTGACCTCTGACCCCACAGTGACGCAGTGGAGGTAAAAACATTTCATATGAGGCCGAGTTCGGGTGGGTCAGAAAAATGTTATATTGTTCCTGCTCGTTTCTGAATTTTTCTTTCTTTCTTTATTATATTTTCTTTATTTAATTTTCTTTCGTCAGCCCTTTGAGCTCTAATTTGAACATGCACAAAAATAGGTTTCGTAAAAGTCGGTAAAGAAATGTGTCTACAGCACCCCTTAGAAAAGGTGAAATAGTTTGTATTAGGCCAGATCAAGCCTTAGTGAAGTTAGAGCTATGAAAATTGGTACACATGTTCGACATATGATGATAAACAAAAAACCTAATGATGACCACATCCATAACCCAACAGCAAGTCCGCCATCTTGGATTGAAATTTCAAACATGTTGAGTCATGGATTTTCCCTGTCGTCGTATAAACAACTGAGACATCAAAAAATGTTTTGAAAAGTTTCATTATTTTTGTGCTACAACATTGCAAAGTGACACTGTTTAACAAAAAAAACACAATCACAATCAATAAAGATGATTGTAAATATGAAGTTTTTTCTGACGTTTGTGACCATGGATTCCATATATTACATCCTCTTTAAAGTTACTTGTGGGCGTTCAGTTACATTCTGAATCCATTTATTTAAGATGTCATATTTATGCCAGGGTTAGTCTGGATTAATCTCCAGGAAATGAATAAAAGTCACTGTAATGTCCCTTAAACACATGGAAATACAACATTTGTGTGTGTGTGTATTTCTACAGAAACAGCGATAGTGATGAAGCAGCAGAGTTCAGTTCAGTCAGCTAAATGCTAATCATACGTTCAAACTCAAACTGTTCTCATCAATCCTCCTTTCATCCTCTTTTCCCTTTTTTCTTTCTCCCTCCTCTCTGTCCTCTCCTTTATGCTCTTCTTTTTATCTGCTCTCTTTTTCTCTACATTACCTGTTTTACTTCTTCTTTCCTTTCATGTTCACTTCTCTCTTGTCCTTTCCTCATTCCTTTGTTTCTAACTAACTGTCCTTTAATTACTTCCCTTCCTTCTCTGTTCTTTCATTTGTCCCTTGTTTAATCTTAGCTCTTTAGTCTCAACTTTTCCTATCATTTTTATCTTTAACCCTTTCACCTTTTTTCCTTCCTCTGTTTCTCTTTCATCTCTTGATCCTATTTCATTTCTTCAGGTCTCCTTGTTTGTCCTTTCTTTTCCAATCCTCATTTTTAAAAACAGCTTTTCCTCTTTATCTTTAAATCTTTCTGCCCTTTTTGTTATTTATTTTCTATCTTTTGTTTGGCTTATATCCCTTTGGTTTTTCATTGGTTGATGCTCAAATTGATTGGCCACATAGGCTGCCTGCTGGAATTGGATATTACTTTGTCAGCTGCAATGACTAAAGTCAACTTTATTGTCTCTGGGGCATATTTTGTAATGGCCAAAGTGCTACAGTCTGTTGTATAACATAAAAGGAACCACATATTTGACAGAACAGAATGGCAGTCAACATACATTAATTTGCTCATAACATAAAAAAAGTAATAAAACAGGTGCAACACAAATATGTTGGTGCTTCTGGGCCTTTGTATGAATCATATACTGCCTCTACAAACCTAGGCTCTTAAGTGCAACAGCTTAACGGAAACTGGAACAAATAGCTACTGTAAACCATATGATTTGAACAATTGTTTCAATTGTCTTTGAAATAAGACATTGTTGTGTGTAATGATAGACTGATATATCAGGCTGATATTTATGTTTGTTTCTTGCGTTGGCTGATATGCTCTTTTTTCCCCTGCCATGATTTATCGACAAGCCAAGTTCACGGTACCTCTGTTGTTGGAGATATTACTGTCCACACTGATAAAAAAAATATAGATTTTTTGCATAGTAATATTCATTATAATGATTCATTATTATTATTATTATTATTATTATTATTATTATTATTATTATTATTATTATTATTATTATTATTATTATTATTATTATTATTATTATTATTATTATTATTATTATTATTATTATTATGTTCTAATTGGAAGTAAAAAAAAAGGTTTGGCATTTGTTCTCATTTGACAGAGAAAAGAAATTCAATATCGGCTTAGAAATATCTTTAGTTTATATCAAAGGCTGATGTAAAAAAAGAAACATTGGTTGATCACTAAATGTGTTTTCCAACAGAGGTGCCTCCACAATAAAAGATGGAATCTAATTAATGTTTGTTATTGAACTCAGGTCAAAGATCATTCCCTGTGTTTTAATGACATTAAACATGCCTGGGTTAATGTTACACCTCAGGATGTCTTAACACAGGATGTGTCATAATCATATTGTCATCTAAAAGTGGCTATTTTACAGTTATTACAGTGGTTCTCAAACGTTTTATACTGATGTCCCAAACACATTTTTATAATAAGAACTGTAAATGAAAAGTGTTGATAAGAAAAATCAATTGATTGGTTGGTTTTTGTGTTTCAGGTACATGGGCCAGACGTGGCCGTCAAACAGGCCAGGAGGATTTGGCACCGTGTAGTTCCTGGAGCACCTCCTCTTTTTGCATTCTTTCTATGGGATGGAAATGAAGTAACGCTGGTTCAACATGTCGATCAAAGGTCCATAAGTGTAAAGCAGTACAATACTGCAGCCTTACAGTATTGTTGTACTGTCAGGCTGCACTTTTTTGCTTTCACGATGTGAAGATGAAGATGAATTATGGAGGGTCTGAACATCCACATGGGTCATATCTGATGAGGATGAAAAGATGACAAACTGCAGCCAATCATTTTGGTTGCTGGTGGCTGTTTGGGTATTTATGGGTTAAGACATAATGCATAAACTAAAGTAGCTAAGAGTGTCTATTGTTAATATTAATACCTGTATATTTTATTCCCATAACCAAGCACATTAACATTCATTCAGTATGACTTCATTCTGCCAACTACAGCACTAATTAATCTGTTTATACATCATGCCAACTTATTGTTACTTATCAAATAAAAACACTGTGTTCATTTATCAAAGATCAAGATTAGAATTCATTAGTACTGTGGTCAGTTTTTTTGTGGTTAAGGTTGTTCATTTTCTTCAGTAATCACCTCTTTCATCCCTGGGGGGGGGGGGGGGGGTGGCAGAGCACGACGTCAGCTTCTTAAGCCATGTTTAAATGTTATTTCTGCAGGTTCTCTATCTGCTGAAATTAGTTTAACCCAGGTTTTAACTCTGTAGGTTTGCCTCTCTTCACTTTGCCTCTGATCGCATCACACTGCTCTGCATCTGCTGCAGCCATTTTTTATGCGTGTTTATTGTTTTTATTGTGTTTTCATCATAAACAGTTTCTGCAAAGCAAATCTTCCTCATGGGACAATAAAGTTTTGAATTCAATCAGAGGAAATGCTGCTGCAGAAACACGCCAAAGGACAATAACTTGTAATGGATTTATATATAGGAGGCAGACAGACTGTGTGTTCTACTGTAGCAGTAAGTTTCTGTGAACCCTTCCTGAATATAAACGACTGAAAATCCAATACTGATCTGTCTCACTCTCTCTCTGCAGTAGTGACCAGTCCTTCAGTGAAGCTGTTCGTTTGCTGCATTAAGTGTTGGCTGCTATTGAAACAGTGTAGTTGTCAAACATAAACCCTCTGCTCTTTGCCAAAGTTTTCAGAGTGATGGACTATAGGCACAGTACTCTTGCTATATAAGACAGAGTAGCACTTTAAATTAATGCTATAATCGTATTTAATAGTATTTCCATTTCATGCAGTTTAATCTTTCATGTTTTACTCCATTACTTGTGTCTAACTAGAAGGTTATGACAGAACTTCACCTGGAGCAGCAGGATATTAGCAGCACTTATAATAAAGAACAACTTTATTTGAAAAGGAAATGTCATGCAAAATGTACTTTTTAATGTTTTTACAACATACATGCGTGTTGTCTGTGTGTGAGGAGACCCTTAAATTATGGGGAAAAAAAACCCACCCATCCACTCTCCTTTTCCCTGGATCCATTTCTTGTTGAAAGGGGATGGAAATGCTCAATTTTAGATTTTCTACGCTTCGCACATCACATGCATAGATGAATTTGAATACCCCACCCCACCAGCTCAGCTAACCCCCACTACTGGTCACAGCGACTCGGAGATCCACCATTATTCTCTATCCCCAATGTTCATCTGGTGCATTGTGGTCGCTCTATGTGCATCCAGGTCTGTGGTCGGTCTGACACAAGTTGATTGGACGGGCAGGTAGCACAGTGACCATGGCTAGTCTGGCCAGATGAACTGGACCTGGGCCAGCGAGATGAGCGCACCGGGGCTGTAAAACTCAGCAATCCACTTTGATTTAGAGCACTGCACTACCATGAGACCCAAAACAGTGTGGTGTGGGACAAAATTTGAAAGCTCACTGAGGGCACGGTCGGGAGGAGGTGTGCACAATGCGGGAGCAAGGAGGAGTGGTGATAAGCTGCACTCTTGCTAACCAAAAACATGGTTAAATTAAAAGCTATCAGTTATTCATTTTGACTTTAATAAACATGTGATATCTGAGGGAGGGATATGTGAGGGAGGTTTGGCAAGGGGACCCTCCCAGTACCGAGCGGCTCACCCTGACCCGCCGAGGTTGAATCCCCTGGGCAGCTTGTGCGGACTCCACCTGTTTACATCTCAATGGATTTCACGCCCTCTTGAACTTTCTCTTCAAAGTTCAACTTTCCTTTAAGGTACTTGTTGACTATCGGTCTCGTGCCGGTATTTAGGCCGCGACAGGGGCCATTACTAGCCTCACACCATCCACAGGCTGAGCCTCGATCAGAAGGACTCAGGCCCCTGAGCGACACCGGCTTAGCGGTCTTCTGTATGCCACATTTCAACTCATGTCTGAATCCTGTGGGAATTGCGGACGGGAGCAGCACTGGAAATTATGTCCCACACAGACTTTGATTATCTCCAGCTGATTTTATTTCATCAGTGTCTATGTCTCTTTTTCTCTGCCTCAACTTCTTCAGGTTTCATTTCTTTCTCCTCTTCTTCCTCTCAGTAGAATGCAAAAGAGAGAGGCAGAGTCAGCTGTGGCTCATTTGCATGAAATCCTGAGACACTAAAACTAAATGTTTGTAAAAGGCTTGTTTCCCCAGGTTGAAGAGGCTGCTTTATCTCTTCATAAACTGTGTTCACGTGTGGAAAATGGGCATGATATGTCCCCTTTAATTCCAAAGTTAGACCAGCAGAATAAAGCGCTGCTGTAGTTCCTGACCTGCCAGTGTTTTGGTCTGACATTGACTTTTGATATAATACTTATTCAACCCCTTCTTTTGCATATCTCCAAATGTGCTAATTTTGAATGTTTATGAAAAACTGAAATACATAAAATACTTCTTCCACGGCTGTTAATATTGAATACAATCAATCTCCTGATGTTTCCTTCAGGGAAGTCATGGTGCACTGTCTGTAATTTATTGGTCTCCTAATGATAATTAATCTTTCTGGAAATAGTGTTCATGCAGGGTTTTTTTTTTCTCATATTCAATGAAAACCAGCTCCACAGCACTTACTAATGTCATGATATTCAGTATCTATGTTCAGTGTGAAAACTACAGCGCACGTGGTGTTTTCCTTCCAACTGTGTTACCCATTAATTACATATGACTCAAATACAATTACAAAGAAGTGTGCTCTGATTTCAATACTGTGTATGCACAGCCTTAACCCCATCCTGAACCATAACCAGAGCTATTTTTGTTGCAGTAGATTTGAAACATCAGCTTGTTTTTCCTCCACATATTATACATCCTATAAGCTTTTCACAGCCTTTTCTTAAAAGTTTCTTTCTTTATATCTATCTATCTATCTATCTATCTATCTATCTATCTATCTATCTATCTATCTATCTATCTATCTATCTATCTATCTATCTATCTATCTATCTATCTATCTATCTATCTATCTATCTATCTATCTATCTATCTATCTATCTATCTATCTATCTATCTATCTATCTATCTATCTATCTATCTATCTATCTATCTATCTATCTATCTATCTATCTGTGTTCATGTCATTTCTAAATGGCCTGCAGAGACAGGTTTTATATCCTCCATCCATCATCTTTTCAGATAGATGTAACCCAAAGAAACATCCCACGCCTTAAACACTTCACTCAGTGAGAGGGAGCATGTGCATGCGTGACTGTATGTGTGTGTATGTATGTGCACATATCAGGTCATAAAAAAGGTTAGGGAAAAAGGCAACATGCTTCTCCTGCCTGTAGCAAAGAAAGAGGTGTGTGAGTGTTTTAGTTCAATAAATTCACCTCTGTGTTAAAAATGACCCTGAACATTAATATATTCCTCTCTCTCTGCATTCATATAGCTAAGGCTGTGCTATTATCTGTGTGATGGCCTCTGTGTACACATAATCACAGATATTAGTGTCGCGCAGCTTTTCTCCCCCTCACTCATCAGAACTGATAGCTGCTGTTCTTCTGAATAACAATGTTTTTGTTGTATTTAACTGAGGTCATTAGAAACAATTTCCAAACACTGTCAAGAGGGACACTCATCCATCCATGCATCCATCCATGCATCCATCCATGCATCCATCCATGCATCCATCCATCCATCCATCCATTCATCCAAGGAATTTTTTTGCTTAAAAAAATCAAGAAAAAAAGCCAAGAAAAGCAAGGCCATTTAAATGCAAATGAGCCACTTCATGCCCTACCCCCTCCAGGTTACTGGCTGTGCTGCTCTCACCAACAAGACATATTTTCAGGTTTTATAAAAACTGCTGCTGTTGATTAACATTTATGTCATACTCAGACAAATGTTCAGCAAAAGCCTTGACCTAATATGTGCAAATGTCATGAAGCAACTTGTTAGAAAACATAAGAAATTAAGCAGGAATTGAAACAGGTCATAGAAATCAAATTGATAAAATCGAGTGATTTTGTCAAAAGTAATATTACTCTGCACTACCTGGAAGGTTCAAATTAAATACTAATACTAATACTAATAATAATACTAATAATAAAACAATATTATATATATATATATATATATATATATATATATATATATATATATAATATTATTATTATTTTACTATTAGGGTCTAAATACAAAAATAAATGAGCCAAAGACTAATAAAAGACCCTTGTATTGGTAACATCAAAACTTTATGGTGAAAAGTCCAAACAGTGCTTAGAACGTCACTACATGTCCATCGTTCTCATGGAAACGTTGGCTGGGTCACTCTGAAGCAGCTGTGTGTTACACTGAGGTATTGTGAGGTTTTCTACACAGACATCCACTCAGACACTGCTGCCAGCGCCAGATGCATTGTGGGTATCAGGGGGGCAATTTACTTCAAGTGCCTCTGTCTGAGCACGACATGGACACACTAATATGTTCACACACATTTTATATGATTCACTGTGGTGAGTTACAACCCAATTTACAGAGAGAGAGTTTCACTGATGACCTGGCAACAGTTTATTTATTTACTTTCTGGCAACATTTATTTTCAACTGAGCCAATGACAATGTGGTGTTTCTTCCCAGTAAGTCACTTCACCTAGCAATAACTTTACCTGGTTTGCTTAAGGATTCATGTAAAATAATCTGGATTTTTTTTTCAACAAGCGGTGTCTTGTCATTACATTCAACAACTGCACTATTACAGTAGTGTGTGTGTACGTGTGTGTGTGTCTGTGTGTGTGTGTGTGTCTGTGTGTGTGTGTGTGTCTGTGTGTGTGTGTGCCACATGATGATGTATCAGCCATGTAGTTGTTAGGAGGAAATTATAATAATGAACACACTGCTTGTTTGTCTGCTTTGATTTCATCAAACTAGTTTCCTTATTAATACACAAAAATAAACATAATAGAGCATAAGGCAATAAATTTATTAATTAATTAATGGGATTTTACAATCTTCCAGTAAACATGTTTTATCCCTACCTTCATGGCATTATAAAATATATATATATATATATATATATATATATATATATATATATATATATATATATATATATACATATATATGTAATGTATATGCGTTCATAAAAACATAAGTGTTTATTAATGTGGAGTGTCCCTGATAAATAAATAAATA
The DNA here is from genome assembly GCA_020466265.1 of Siphamia tubifer. Classification (NCBI taxonomy): domain Eukaryota; kingdom Metazoa; phylum Chordata; class Actinopteri; order Kurtiformes; family Apogonidae; genus Siphamia; species Siphamia tubifer. Next base: position 39,613,307 of record CM035794.1, on the reverse strand, counting down.
AATAAAAATGTACCATCTTAGGTTAATATATCACAATAGGTTATCTAAAGGACACGTGGATGGGATGTAGTTGATGGTCTAGGGCTGAAAACATATTGATGACAGTAATAAAAAATGAACTCCAGAGCCCAAGATGGGTCATGATGTTGGAAAGAAATCCAATGGCATGACAAAGCATTAGATGGGATGGAAAACAAATCAATGGGAAGGAAATTCACTCTACATACACCACCTCATAACAACAACAATTCATGGTAGTGCTTCACATAGTTTTATCTTGAACTTTAGTCCAAAATTAAGAAGATAAAGCATAGCATATTTCCTCCAATTTTTTATTCAATTGAAATAATTGTGATATTAGGGTACAGTTAGACAATGACACACATTTTTCGTGGAAACAAACTCTTTGTCCAGTGGCATGAGAGAACACTATTATATGTAAATGTATCCTACAAAACATTCCCAAAACTCAAGCTATATTGTTGTATTAACACACTACCCACACATAAAGTACACACCAAAAGTTTGGACACACCTTCTTATTCAAAAAGTTGTTGACTCACCTGTGTCCTGTGCTGTCCTGTGACCCCAGACCTCCCTGTCTGATGGATGGACCTTCCCCCCACCACCCCACCCCCCTTTCATCTACAAATGGATGTTCATCTATAACCTGTCCATAAATGGGAGTGGATCTCTCCTTCACTGTGCTTCTTACCAAGATTTCTTCTTTCCCACTGGGTTTTGGAGTTTTGTCTTGCAGAGAATGAGGGTCTAAGGACAGGGGATACTTAGGACTTCATGTATTTCTGTGATTGATTGTTCCCTCCAATCCACCCTGTAAAGCCCTGTGAGATTACGTTGTTGTGATTTGGGGCTCTATAAATAAAATTGAATTGAATTTTAATTACAGCATCCAATTAAATTGCATCAAGGTAAAGTCTTCGATTGGCTGTTAATGAGTCTGGAAGCATCCACTGTCACAGCTGCTAACATCCAAGTCCTTTGGGTTCTATCACAGTTAATATTAGAGTAATTTCACTGTCAATCTGCTTTCACTACTGTCTATGAATAATCTCCATATCTGTGATGACAGTAATGCTGCATTTGCACTACATGGTACGCTACGCTACTTGAATACCATGTACTATTCATTTCCATACAGATACTATAGTACCTGGATGTCATTGTGAAGCGCAGTGTAATTCCCGTGTGGTAAATTTGCTCATTACACATTGCCCCATCAAGCTCAGGCTGGATTTTTTCATCAGCCACCAAAGACAGAAATGTGTCAACCTCCATGACTGACCACAGTGTTATTTTGTATCTTGGCATTATTGTGTTACAGACAGAATGCAGAATTAACTGACCGTTGTAATCACTGTGTCACCTTCTATGATTTCGTGGTGATTTACCCACTTCTGTTGGCGGAATGGTGTTGAGGTCACTTCCACACCAGGTCTGTACTGTGGCATAAATATGTTCATACAGTATCGTACTGTGTCAGAATACAGGTGGCCAGGACCACCTTCTGAACTGGACTGGACATGGTTGTGTTAACATGGACAAAATTAAGCAGACGTGCATACTTGGATATGGCCTTACACAGTAAATTTTACAGTGTTAAATCAACACTAAGAGAGTTTATTTAACTTCTTCTTGAGTGTATTTGGTCCCATTGTCTCCAAATTAACACTGCAAAATCTACAGTGTAAGTACATTGTGAAAGCACCCTAAGAAGCTTACAGACATAGTGGCTGTTTCTTATAACAGTTATGGGGTAGCTGGAAGGGGGTGTGGCAGCTTCATAGTGTGATGACGGACACATGTTCTTACCTGCTTCTGGATAGAAGATCAAAATTCATCTGTGTGTGTAAATACTGTGCTTTCAGATCATAGGACCGATGTGGAGACAGCTGCAACCAGGAATTTTTGGACATTTTTGTCATTGTTGTGGCCACAGCAAGTCCAGTTGTGACCAAGGCTGTTATTACGATGCACTGTAACTGTAGGCTACATTACTATCTGGCTCATCCGCCATTCAGCTTTATCACTTCACTTTTACACCATTTTCATTCTTGGTTTCTTTGTTGTTAGCTGTAGTTTAGTAGGCGGACGCATATTGCCCAGACATTTTCTACGAGCTCTGCACTAGTTAAATTAAATGCATTGAAATGATTACCCATAGGGTTTATCTATGTATCATAACATAACAAACACATTTTATAAAACAAATCTACATTAAGTCATGTCATAAAGAACCAAGTCCAATCCAATCCAGTATTTGTGGTACATTATACGTCTTTTTTTCTTAAAAAGAAAAAACAATTCTAAAATAATATTTTAAAAATAAAAAAATACAAAAATAATCAGGTAACTTAGATCTACATTCAGTTTTGCTACAGCCTTTTAGTTCTCATACTCATACTGGTGTAATACTTTTGTAAGTGACAAATCCAATCCAATCATTCAACTGCCAGTTTACACATCTTGCAAGTTGCTGCTTGACTTTTGTTGCTTTCCAGAGAAAAATGATTCCCATACAGTGGACATGCTGCACAATGTTTCATTTTCATTTACAGAAGTCATGACGTAGAACTACACTGAACACACTTATGAAACTTAGATCTCACTGATCATGTAGTTAAATTTGACCCAATATTCTAAAAAAACATCAGATCAGCAGCCAATACCCATCTTCAGATCAGCTTCAGACATCCTTAACTCCAGTGCTGTTGCATAAATCTTTTGACCAGGCAGTCTGGATATACAATTCTAGCACTGACGCATTTTAGCAGCCAAATACACTTGTAACATATATAGCTGTTGGGTTTGAGAATAAAACCCAAAGTCCCAGCAGCTCTGGTTGGGGTTGAGGAGTGGACACGAGCCTCTGAACACAGACGAGCTCGTTCATCTTTTACTTCCCCTCATCTGCATAAATTTAAATGTGGAGAGTAAACAGTGAAGTGTTAGTTTGCTAGTGAGGCACTGAGCTCCTGGATTGGATCCTGTTGTATGTAATGTAGAAGAGAAATGCTCAATTACATCTGTGAGTGTTTGTCTGTGAGTGTGGCACTAATATTCCCATGGAGGGTCGAGGCAATCAAAAACCTCTCACTTTTAATCAGTGTCACAAGGAACAACACACACAATTGTAAAACAGTTTGACAACTTCAGTATGCAAAGGAAATATGACACACACACCCTGACAATTAGAAGAATAAATGCATGCAGAGTGTGTGTGTGAATCAGTAAATGGCAAACACACATCTATTCACTGCATGTGAATATATATATATATATATATATATACTAGCTACCCTAAAGAGATACACAAGAGAGGTAGAGGCCAGGAGAATAAACCAGGTGTTCTCCACCAACCCAGCTAAGGTCTACTCTCAATGGCAGGGGGGCAAGGTGACAACGGACCCACCAAGGGCTGAGACTGAGCAATACTGGAAGAGCATCTGGGAGAAGGAGGTAACACATAACACCAATGCCCAATGGCTGACAGACTTACAGGCAGAGCACAGCCAACTCCCAGAACAAGACCCAGTAGTCATCACACTAGCAGACATCCAAACCAGAGTGTCCAAAATGAAGAGCTGGACAGCACCAGGGCCCGACATGATTCATACCTACTGGCTTAAGAAACTGACAGCACTCCATGAACGCCTAGCAGCACAGATGAACCAGCTGCTGATATCGGGAAACCACCCAGAGTGGCTAACCCAGGGCCGGACAGTCCTCATAATGAAGGACCCCCAGAAGGGAACAATACAATCTAACTACCGGCCTATAACCTGCCTCAGCACCACATGGAAGCTTCTATCAGGCATCATAGCGACTAAGATGAGTAGGCACATGGAGCAATACATGAGCAGAGCACAGAAAGGAATAGGCAACAACACCAGGGGAGCCAAACACCAGCTACTAGTGGACAGGGCAATTGCCCGAGATTGCAATACGAGGAACACCAACCTGTGCACTGCCTGGATTGACTACAAGAAAGCCTATGACTCAATGCCACATACATGGATACTGGAATGTTTAAAACTGTATAACATCAACAGGACACTAAGAGAGTTCATCCAGAACTCAATGAGGCTGTGGAAGACAACCCTGGAGGCCAACTCAAAGCCAATTGCACAAGTGAGCATCAGATGTGGCATTTACCAAGGAGATGCTCTGTCCCCCCTGCTGTTCTGCATAGGCCTAAACCCCCTCAGCCAGATCATCTCAAAGAGTGGCTTCGGATACCAGTTCCGAAGTGGAACATCCATCAACCACCTCCTCTACATGGATGACATCAAGCTGTATGCCAAGAATGAGCGTGACATTGATTCCCTAATTCACGTCACCCGGATCTACAGCAAAGACATTGGGATGTCATTCGGACTAGATAAATGTGGGCGGATGATATCTAGAAGAGGAAAGGTGATCACAACTGAAGGGGTTGACCTACCTGAAGGGAATATCACAGATGTGCAGGAAAGTTACAAATACCTAGGGATCCCACAGACAAATGGTAATCATGAGGAGGCAGCTCGGAAGTCAGCCACAGCCAAATACCTACAGAGGGTAAGGCAGGTCCTGAAAAGTCAGCTGAACGGCAAAAATAAGATCCAGGCCATTAACACCTATGCCCTGCCAGTAATCAGATACCCAGCTGGGATAATATCCTGGCCACTGGAAGAGATACAAGCCACTGATATCAAGACAAGGAAACTCCTTACCATGCATGGAGGGTTCCACCCCAAGTCCAGTGTCCTGAGGCTGTACACTAAGCGAAAGGAAGGGGGCCGAGGACTAGTAAGTGTCAGAACTACTGTCCAGGAGTAAACGGCGAACCTCCAGGAATACATCAAGAAAATGGCCCCCAATGACCAACTGCTAAGTGAATGCCTCAGGCAACAAAAGCCCAGTAAGGTCGAGGAACCAGAGGGGCTAACATGGAAGGACAAACCCTTACATGGCGTGTACCATCGACAAATTGAGGAAGTGGCTGATATGGAAAAGACATACCAGTGGCTGGAAAAGGCTGGACTAAAGGACAGCACAGAGGCACTAGTCATGGCTGCACAAGAACAAGCCCTGAACACCAGAGCAATAGAGGCCGGGGTCTACCACATCAGACAGGACCCCAGGTGTAGGCTGTGTAGAGAAGCCCCTGAAACAGTCCAGCACATCACAGCAGGGTGTAAGATGCTGGCAGGCAAGGCATACATGGAGAGGCATAACCAGGTAGCGGGCATACTGTACAGGAACATCTGTAAAGAGTATGGACTGGAGGTCCCAGGGTCAAGATGGGAGAACCCCCCAAAGGTGACAGAGAACAAACAGGCCAAGATCCTGTGGGACTTCCAGATCCAGACTGACAAGATGGTGATGGCCAATCAGCCTGACATAGTGGTGGTGGATAAACATGAGAAGACAGTGGTGGTGATAGATGTAGCAGTCCCCAGTGATAGCAACATCAGAAAGAAAGAACATGAGACGCTTGAGAAATACCAAGGGCTGAAAGAGGAGTTAGAGAAAATGTGGAGTGTGAAGGCAACAGTGGTACCAGTAGTAATTGGAGCACTAGGGGAAGTGACCCCCAAGCTGGGAGAATGGCTCCACCAGATACCAGGAACAACATCAGAGATCTCTGTACAAAAGAGCGCATTGCTAGGAACAGCTAAGATCCTGCGCAGAACCCTCAGGCTCCCAGGCCTCTGGTAGAGGACCCGAGTCTGAAGGAGACACCGCCCACGTGGGGCGAGGGGAACATTTTATTTTTTATTTTATATATATATATATATATATATATATATATATATATATATATATATATATATATATATGTATATATATATATATATATATATATATATATGTATATATATATATATATATATATATATATATATATATATATATATATATATATATACATATATATATATATATATATATATATATGTATATATATATATATATATATATATATATATATATATATATATATATATATATATATATACATATATATATATATATATATATATATATATATATATATATATATATATATATATATATATATATATATATATACATATATTGTTTTTTTCATGTGAAGATTCACTGCGAAGATAAATAAGAAAACAAACAAGAGCACAGACAGATACACCTATTAGCTAAACAGAAGAGCTATAACATGTTTTATGTTTGTACTGTGAGCTGTTTGCAGTGTCATATTTGACTTTCTTTTTCTTGTGTGAAATCTGGTATGTACTGCCAGCAAAGTTGACAAGAAAATGAAAGACAAAACAACTGACAGAAAAAAAAATGAAATGCTGAGATGAGATTTCTTGACTTAAGCTGCTTCTTTGCTGTGTCAATATCTGTCATTCACTGAACATCTCCAGAAACCAGTCTCTGATGTGCTGTTGTCCTGTTGAAACGCTGACTGACATCAATCATGAATCACCTTTCCAACAATAGGCTCCATGGACAACCTGCAACTGACTGATGTGTTGAGGAGGAGGTCAGTGACTGTATTTAATAGATATTTCAGCATCTCATTTCAAGGGATCCCCATTAGCTGAGTGTTATGTTGATCCGCTTAACTTATGAGGTTAACATCAGGTGTCAATGCACTCTACTTTCATACACAGACAAAATCAACACTTAAAAAATAACAGCTCAAGTGTTACAGTTTTATATATATATATATATATATATATATATATATATATATATATACATACATATACATACATACTCTACTTATCAAAGACCCAGCTAACGAATGATCCAAGTAACGAAAAACTGTTACCCTTTCACCCTCATTCATCATGGAGTTACTGTTGTTTTTGAGGGTGTGCTCATTTACACTTTATTACAGTACATATTCAAAAATTATGGTAAACAGGGCGATGGCGGAGCCCTGTTTGGCTGTGACTGCTGTTGCTCCCAGTAACACAGACACTTTAACTGTAATTTCTCCACCTAGACCAGCGCTTTTAATATCAAAGCTTCAGCCGAACAGTGCAAGAAGAGTATATGATAGGCAGACTATCATCAGCTTCAGAAAAATTGTTAAAAACTTGGACTGGAGACGCGGACCATTCTACAGAACCTCAGTCTGCTGCACCGGTCAGATCCAGCATCCTGGATCTGACTCCCCGCCCACAGAGGGCGCCTTCAGAGACATCGGAAGCGGCACGAGAGGAAGTAGAAGCGCGTCTGTCGCAGTGGACTTACAGTTCCGATCGCCATTTCCATCAGTCCTACTCGCCAACATACGCTCACTGGAAAACAAACTGGACTACCTGAAGCTGGATTTAAATGCCAAACATGATCCACCAGACTGTCGCGTCCTTATTCTCACTGAGACATGGTTCAACTCTTCTGTCCCGGACACCGGCATTAGCCTGGACGGCCTAAAATCTAAATCTATGTTTTCTCTTAACACATATTTCATACAAAATCAGTCATTTTTTAAATAATTTTTAAAGGATTTGAGGGGTAGGATAGGGGGCCTTGGAATGAATTAGGCCTTTTACATGTAAATTGCGACTCTATTTACAGAAAATCCACAGTACGAAAACACTTCTGGAACAAATTAATTTCGTAAGTAGAGGTACCACTTTGTGTGTGTGTGTGTGTGTGTGTGTATATATATATATATATATATATATATATATATATATATATATATATATATATATATATATATATATATATATATATATATATATATATATATATATATATATATATATATATATATGTATGTATATAGTACAGACTACAAACATGCAGCAGAACTGATAAAGCTACACAATGTTTTTACATTAATTAATCAATTTCAATGTAATTATGATGGTTAAATGGCTTGTTATGGGTTGAATGGAAGCCCCCCCATCCACCCACTTGCACATCTAGGGCTGAATATGTCACTTGCAACTTCTCAGCCATATCCGCTGGCCTAGATCTCATCCAAGATGTCATGTGTTGCAAAAAGCATCATGGTTTATGACACTACCACACAAACACACTTTCAGCCAAGTACCGCTGGCAACTGTAAACATTAGCTATCCATGGTAATGTCAATTTCTAGCTTCTGTTTGAGTCTTTGATTCACAGTTTCAGTCATTTGAATCAACCTACTTATGTGGGGTAAATGGGTTTTAACCAAATGCATTGTCATGTTGAAGCTAGCACTTTAGAAATGGCCTGAGCAGTAGGTTTGTTAATGATATTGTCACTAAAAGTTCTGTGTAGAACATTTCTGCATTTCAGTCTTTTAGTCATTTGAATCAACTACCTTATGCTGTAGCTTTGCCTCTTTGTCTCTATGTGCAGTGTGGGACATGTCGGCGATGGGCCCATTTTGAATGCATAAATTACACAGATGCACACACAGATTATTGTTGCAATAAATGTTTCAGAGATTTGTGAATTGATTATGTTAATGTTATGTAAGTAGTTCATGTGTAAAAATCTATAAATCATTTATTTGTTATTTAAGCCATTTTTAATTGTAATTAAAATACTAATGGTATTTTTCACCTTATCTTCAGTTCAATTTGAATTGTCCTTATACATTATATGAAAATCATCCATAGGCATCCATGTGAGGATGGCTTGAAGTAGATCTGTGTAAAAGCTTACTTGAATGAGGTTCATATATATATATATATATATAACAGTGCATGGTTACATAAAAGCATTTCCTGATGGGGTATAATTTAAAATGTCAGAACATTACTGCATGTATTTATGTAGAAGCACATTTTAACGAGTCATTTGAACTGTCAGAACGTCCTACCATATGAATATGGAAGCACATTTTGACAGGGTCAGGGGAAAAAAAAGTAAACGGGGATGACATAAAAAAATTTTTTTACTAAAATTGCATGGTAGGACTTTCTGACGAGGTAGGATGGATCGGCAGATATGTCTGTCATTTCATTCTATGGTAGGACATTTCACAGAAGTAGGACAATTTGTCAGAACACCGGCACGGTTAAATCATCTATGTTTTATGTTTGTTTTAATTACAGTGTAAGAAATGAACAAGGAATTTTGCCGAGCAAATACCAACAAATGAATTGCAGTTTGTTCCAACTTCTCTTGGAATGTCCATGGTGGGACTGAGCTGAGTGGACAAGTGGTTTTAATGAACGCTTGCCAATCAAAATGGGATCCAATCATGATGTAGAAGCCAAGTGTCCAGGCCAAGGCCCCGCCCACAAGTGATTCACCCCAAGAGACAACAAGCGTCCAGGGTTGGGACAAAATCATGGCAATTATCCAATGACCATTGACTTTCAAGTGAAAAACACTGTCCAATAGGGCACCACTGAAGTGCAGAGATACCAAGCGTCAACAGGAAAATACATTGAAGAAAACACCACTATGTGAATGTATGAGAAGAGACCAATATAAGATCAGCTGATTTGTGATAAACTTGTTTAAGAGGCATTTGTAGTCGATGAAATGATGAACATATTGACCATTTAATGTTCGTCATTTTAGGGGAAGCTGATCTTCCCTTGCAGTTTTTAAAAAATCGCCAGAGTAGGATACTCTGTATTCCCTGCTGTTTGTGTCATATATGTAGGTGTATGTTTGTTTTGTTTACTAGATCACCCTTTGTGTGTCTCAAGAGTGTATTTTTATCACTAGACATAATTGTATTAGTTGAAGCCAGTTTTTGACAAGATGTTTGTCGCTCATTATATGAAAGGTGTCTAATTAATTTCATGTGAATAGCAACTGGCAAAATAATTAGTCTTCATGTTCAATGTTTGCTGCTGTTGTATGATACTTGTTTGTTGTACAGTAGATGCACCGCTGCTTGCAGTGAGCTGCTAACGTTAGCAGCAGGGCTAAAGAGCAGCATGAAGTGAAAATAGATAACTGACGCATCAATGTCCAGCTAAAGTTTCCCATTCCACTCTGCTCCAGTAGTTATTTGATCACTATTTTCCTCTTCTTGTCAGTGGCTACATTGAAAATAAAAACACATGATTGAAGGGGGAGACTGAACAGAGTTTTATGACAATAAATATGTACTATGAAACTGTAGGTGGAGCTCTGCTGAGAAAAATGATAGAAAACCAACAAAGAAGAACCTAAATAAACTAGTGAAGCAGAACTAAAATGGAAGAATCCTGCCCAGTTCCCCTATTACGTCTGACAGACTGAGACAGAAGGCTTCTTTCTGATGTCAGACTGAAAACAATGAAAATACCAATGCAGAAACACATGAAATATAATTTTCAAAGTCAAGTTTGAGAAACAGATTAATTATCCTGGTGGGTTTTGTATCTTTCTTTACAACCTTTAAAAGGTTGAACCAGGAGAACATTCTTGAAGTTATTTGATGAACCAGTGATGTTCAGTAACGTTGTGTTGTTCAGAACTGATTCAACCAGTGGAGCACATCTTTTAGGTGAACTAAATGAACCAGATCTCCTCCTGAAATGATTTCGTCAGTTTATTTTATGACTGTTGGCACAAGAGTCAGCCATGATTTAACTCAAGAAACATAAAAACGTGCAATACGATATCATGAACTCCGTACAGATCACATGCCACTTTTAATTGCTGTTATGTGTACACATTATAAGCTTTCATCATGTACATTTACGCCACATTAAATAACATGGCATTAGTGTAGATATCAATTAGTCTGATTAGTGACTAGCGTAATTAGTGGTTAGCATTAGCGCAATCAGTGCATTGATATGCCATGAAGTGGTGTTGAATAAAATGTGACAGAATGAAAACGCACACTCTATGTATAGCAAGTCAAATGCAAAAAATGAGTGACATACATCATGATTTCATGAGATCATTCTGCAGTGTCATGTATTAACAAACTTCATCAGTAAATTATTTTGTCAACTCAGATGAGAGGGAAATGTAACACTTAGTTTAATCCTTTATAGAATACTCATAGGAATAGACTGAAATTTACAATTTTAACCTTATGCTACATTTCCACTGCATGGTACCAGCTTGACTTGGCCTTTTTGCAAACCTGTAATCTGGTACCTGATACTACTTTTTTGTTGTTGCTCAGCCAAGATTCCAAAACAGGTAAATACTAATACTAAATACTAAATACTAAAATGTTGACTGGTAAACACTGTAGACCACTTATTGTCCAGAGTTGTCATCAATGTGCAACCTGCTATCCAAAAAACCCAACAGATTTGAAAATGTACAGTAACTATAATAGTACGATACTCCATCATGACAGGAGGTGGAAAATTCCAGCTCTATAAAGTTAAAGTCCTGCCATGTATTGTTTCTACTGGTTCACTTTACACAGGTGGATGAGGAGTAGTATGGTTGGAACAAATACATGGCAGGATGTTTACTTTGTGGAGCTGGGATTTTCCACCACTAATGATGACAGCCCATAAAATGTTACCATGCTTGGTCAATGAGGTTCAGACATTTCTGTCCTTGGTGGCTGATGAAACCATTCAGCGTGAACTTGATGAGACAACCTGAAACAAAATGAGTTTATGAGCAACTCTGAGCAGACATCGCCTAAGTTACAGAAAGCAACAAGGTAAGGCACGTGTATTTGTATAACACATTTCATGTACAGGACAATTCAAGGTGCTTTACATAAAACATATAAGAAAATTAAAATGCATTAAAAGACAATTAAGAATTTAAGTAAAAGCTCCAGTGAATAACACTATATATAAAACCACTATGATGACCAGTTGGTAGTGTTCTATAATGGAAATGGTCTCCAGGAATAGTACCTGGTACCTGAGTCATTATCCCCCAAACTGTACTTGAAAGTGGAACACATTTTTCGTTATTATATAAAATAAATTATGATTTATATTTGTGCAAGTATTAAAAAAAAATACACTAAATAGCTTTGATGTTATTTATTACTGTGTTCTGGATGCATTTCTGTAAATGAGGTGTTAACCATTGTCAATTGCAGCAAATTGAGTTTATTAATTGCTTCAAGTACAGTTGATCTAATTGGCATAGAGTGTGGAGAACCTTAGGACTTGAGACTTGACTTAAACTGTAGAAATAATTGGGGTGAAAAAGTCTTAAATTCTTCAACTTTTGGATTTGACAGTTGTCACAATAGATGGATCTCTCAGGCGGATGATGACATGCTTCATTCCAAGACTGATGACGCATTAACAGGAAGCAGGTTTGCATTACAGTGAAGACCCATCTGTATACAGTGGTGATTCAAGTCAGATAGCCCATCTGACTAGTGATAAAAAAAATAAAATAAATATGACACCAACTATAAAATAATTACCTTCTTTTAATCTCAAATATTTTCCATAGAAAAAGAAGCATAGAAACAGAAGAAACCACAGAAACTGAAGCAAAATGGCTTCAAACTAGTTATATAGTGTTTATATAGTCAATACTTAAGCTCTGCTGGAAGAAGAATGTTGATGTAGAACAATGTAGTGAGATGGCACAATAGAAAAACAATAAAACAAGTGGTGCCAGGCACAACAAACCCTACTCCTAACAAACATTTTAGCTCTTAATAAACATCTCATTCTCAAAATTTGAGACTATGGGTTTGATCAGGTCAAGGTCGCTCAGTCAAAGGTCATGATGCCATTTTGAGGCATTAACCAGGTTTCCTATCTTTAAACAATTCTATCTTCACTCGTGTCTGTTTTCTGTTTTGTGTCTGTGTCAATTTAAATTTTTTAGGTAGTGACCCCTGACCTCTTGATCAAGAATAGGTAAAAAATATATACATGTAAGATGTAGAATTGAAACACCAACACTTTGGTCATCATTGAAAGGAGATCATGAATAATTCTATTCAATTCTATTTTGATCTTCATTGTGACCTTGACCTAGAGTGTTCATATTTGTTATTCAAGGTTCTGATGGCAATGCAGATCAACAGTGATAGTGGTGAGGGTTTTTGGAACCACCTGTCTCTTTTCTTGTCAGATCTGGCATCGAAATCTGGTTCATTAAAACTCATTAAGTCAGTAGAATATCAAGTCGAGACTCATACACGTTATGAAGTCTCCCCTGGCAAAGCAAATTTGCTAAGCACTAAAAGGAGCCACGTTAACATTCTGCTGTTAAGGATACTGGACAAGACAGGTGTTACATATCCTGGTGGTTTCTTTGAGACCAGTGTTTTGGTTCTACTTTTATTTAAATAAAAACATCTTTTTTTTGCACACTAACCTTTGTGGTGATGTCAATTCATGTGTTCGGTCTTGGTGTTTGAGCCAAAGGTATTTTTGTTTGTATGTGACCATAACAACAGCTTAAAAAAACAAAAGAACTGATAGAAAAAATAAACTATGTATAAAGTTGGGTACACATGAATGAATTGGCAATTGTTGATTTGCCCTATCTTTGATCATTGTGAAAACACAATTTTTGTGACTTTACCCTTGAACCAACATTTTATGGGATATTTTCTGGACCACCTCACATCCTTCCTAAAAATTTCTTGAACATTGGTCCAGTAGTTTTTATGTAAAGTTGCTGACAAACAAACAGATCAAAAAACAAAAGGCCTTGCTTCCCCTGTGAGGGTGAGTGTAATGTTTGGGTAATAATGTATATAGCACAGTGCTGTTGTGTTACATCACAAAAAGAAAACAAGACAGTGATTATATTGTGAAAACTGACCACATAATAGATACTTATTCATTTATTTCTGGCAGTAGTTTTCTAAATGATTATTCTTTCGTTAGGACTAAGGTTAAATAGAAGGACTGGTCCCTTGATAGAAAAAAAATAGGTTGAAATCAGGCGCCATTCATTGTAGAAGCAGAAGTGTTGATGAGAGGAACCTTAAGATTGTCCTCAATCACACACAATTATGCTTCTGTTCATCCTTTGTGAAATACCAAAGAGAAAATAAAATACTTGACTACACAATGGTACACATTGTTGGATTTTGAGTGGGAGTCACAGACAGATAGTAAGGTTGAAAATGTCAACAAAACAATAAAACATTCAGTTGTTTCATGCCCATCTTTAGCTGCTCCAATTTCCTAAAAGCCAGAAACATAGAGGTTGCTTTTCATTGTTCACAATGTGGAGTCTGTTTGAAAAATGTGTTATTTATTCCATAAAATGCTGTTTTAAAATATAATAAGCAAAGCAATCCAACTACAATGAAGTATATTTTACCATGGTTTAATCTTTATGTTATCTCTCTTTTTTTGCTCCTTGACAGATAAGAACTTTTTTCTGTCATTGAGTTTGAACTTAGTGATACAGGGATCATGCAACCCAGTGGGAAACAGTTGTGTTTCAACTGACTGTCTGAACCACTAACAATATGTAGAATAGTACTAATATTATCATCATCATCTGTCTGTCTGTCTGTCTCTCTCACCCTCTGTCTCTCTCCCAATATGTCTGCACTTTTGATCTGTTAATGTCCATTTTGTATTTTCAGACATTGCAAATACATAGTCAAATTTCTCTTCATATTTTTTTTTCTACTTTTCTAGCTTTGTTCTTGTGTATTTAATGTCCTTCAATTGTTTTAAACAGTGAATCAACTTGTTTCTTCTTATCCACAACACTCCACTTTATTGTCCACTGTGTGTTAACTAATAATGTGCGGATCGATCCTAAAATATTGATACCACCGATACTGGATCTTTCTGCTCTAAAATCAATTCTCAATTCAAAATGTACATAATTTTACTAAAGAGATTATCCTGAGTAAAAAATAAGTTTAGATCATTTTTAGATGATTGGGAGTACATGCATCTACAATTCAGCAAATCTCTGTCTGTAGTCTGTGGAACGCCTAACACCTGCACAACTCTACCAAATGATCCGAAATTTGGAGGGTGACTTTCCAGTACAATTGTGGAATGCAGTGTAAAGTTTTGCACCATTAAGACATATAACAATGAAAATATTAAACTAATTTAATTTCTCTTTCTAACTTTGCCGCTCTGAGCATTGTCAAGTCCCCCCCCGATTTGGCTACAGCCCCCCCCCCCCAATGCAGTTCTGTCATTCTCGCTCACTCACAGAACATAAGCAAGAGAGTTGAGTATTAAAAGTCGGTATAGGTATGGAACCAGGGAAAACATTAACAGTAGTAACCACACCAAAATCTAATGTGAATTTCAGTACCGCACACGCCACTGTTGTTAAATTACACCCTCTCTCAACTGTTAAACTGAAGCGTGTACACACGGCAATGCACACAAGCAGCAGTGCAGAGAACAATACGCCAAAGGCGAAGGTGAAACATGTAGTGAAATTGAAATTCTCTACTTTTTTTTTTATTTAAAAGACATATTATGTGTAATCGCATAAAATATCGGTATTTTACTTGGAAAGGAAATCAGTGGAACGTCTCTAGTGTTAACCTGTCAATGACAACCATCCCTCCCAGAAAATAAACAACTCTGAATCTGAAAACAACTGCTTGCCTTTCAGGAGGTTTCCCTCTGAGGTGTCATTGCAAATGAAACATTGCTTATTTAAAGGCCACTGTAAGAGCCATTATTATGTTTAACTGGAAATATATTTGTGTTAATAGATTTAATATTTCAATTTAATATTTTGTAGAATACGTTAATTTTTGACCAAGAATAATGTTTTGTTTACATATTCAGTAATTAAGAATGTATTTAGAAATGTAGAATTGCTTCGTTATTATGTGATGCAATTTGATTGGTGGACAAGCTGATACATAAAGTTTGAGGTTGCCTGTATAGCAGTCAGAAACCTCAAGCTATAGGAGCATCACAGTCTTTTGACCGTCGCGTCATGTAACATCACAAATAAGTTAATAATTCATATTTTGTTTTGTATAATTCAAGTTCAGTAAAGGAAGATATAAAACTGAAGCTTTGGATTCAAGACTTTTATTTATGTACGTAATATGTCGCGTCTGAAAAAACTTCGAAGTTTGCGGCTGGGGTTTGTCAGCCTTTGGGGGTCCCCTGATGGCCCCAGGCTCAGAGCGGTTGTCCGTTTTGTCCGTTTCTCAAGCTGCACGAGCTACACAATCTGTGTTCCACCCTCTTAACCCACAACATTCATCAGACTCTGATTACAGCTAATACACACACACACAAAAACACACACGCACACACACACACACACACACCATCAATGATTAAAGTCACCACAGAAACACTGAGCCTCTGTTTGGATAGAAGTCCTGACCACAGACTGCTCTGTGAGTCTTTCTGTCCATCCATCAGTCAGTCTATCTACAGTATTTTCTACTTTGTGTTCTGTTGTGTTATTATGAATCATGGATACATGTGTGCTTTTAAGGAATTTAAAATATTGATGTTTGGATCTCTGTGTTGAGCTTTAAGTCTGACATGTTTCTTTTTTTTTTATGTCTTTTTTGCTTCTGCAGTTAGATTGGTGTCAAGCCCACAGACCACACACACATGCACACACTTGTCGTTCTTCCTAACAAGTGATACACATTCATTACATTTTCTGCCCACTGTGTGTGTTCTCTGCACTTGACACCAATCTACCCTGAGGCAGGAGAGTGTGCCGCCCACTTAGATCTCTCTCCTTCCTCATTCTCCCGTTCTCTCTCGCTCTGCTGTCTTCCACCTTGATCCAGTTGGCTGAAATAAGACTCTAATTGGCTGTGCAATGTCAGAGAGACTGCAAGTGTGTGTGTGTGTGTGTGTTGACTTTGTTCAATAAAACACAGACTAATATTCTGGTGGCTCTGAGAAGCTGTGGACGTTCACTGAATTGCATGCACACACACACACACACACACACACACACTCGTTTGCATGTCTCATGAGGACCAGGTTTGTAATCAAGTAGCCATTGGGTAGTGAGTGTAAACACATTTTTTTAATAAAATAAAAATAAATGTATAGTAATATTGATAAAATGTGAAAAAGAAATAAAAAGAAAATGAAACACAAATAAAAACACA
Organism: Siphamia tubifer; assembly: GCA_020466265.1. Taxonomy (NCBI): domain Eukaryota; kingdom Metazoa; phylum Chordata; class Actinopteri; order Kurtiformes; family Apogonidae; genus Siphamia; species Siphamia tubifer. The sequence goes on along the minus strand of CM035794.1, from coordinate 39,596,368 downwards.
AAATTAATAAATAAATTTAAAAAACTGTCATTTAAAAAAAGATCAAATAAATATTAATATGATTTTAAAGAAATTATGAATAAAAAAGAAAAAATTTATGAATGAATAATAATACAAAAATATTACTACTAATAATAACCATTTCTGCTCTTTTTTTTGTTTTTTTAAGTAAACACATCTTCAAACCTTTGAAAAATACATGTTTGGCTTTGCACCTTTTTCGGTCATGCTTTATGGGGACTTCCGGATAAAACAAACTAATGTACATCATTTCTATTTTAGTAGTGGGGACCTATATTTATATTTAACCCTTGTGGGGACCTGATTCCTGTAGTGTCAGAGGTCCCCATGATGGGACTGTGTAAACATATAAATGGCCCCATGAAGATAGGAATACAAACACACACACACACACTTTTGGTGCTGCAGTCACAATGGTTCTGGGTTTTTTTCTTCATTGTCATCCTCTGTGCCTGTTTACAACAATGATTTTTTTTTTCTTTTTTACGGGGAAGGTGTTGTCCTGAATTGTTAAATCTTAAACATAAGTTGCTGTCAGTACTGAAGAAGAAAAAAAGCCTATTTGCATTGAAATTTAGGGTTTGTCCAGACACTAGCATTTATGTACAGACAATAGTGACGTAATTGGTTATTTGTATATGATATAATAAAATGCACAAATAGTGTTTTGGAAATATTAGAGTGGTAGTTTTACATGAGCTAAAAGTGCTAGAAGTCTATGTCAACAGCCAAATGTCAGCATTAGCATAGGTTTATGTAAATAAGAAATGAGTTTGGGTATGTTACAAAGCTAAGCTACAAGCTACAAAGCTACAAAGCAGGTCACTGACAATCCAATGAATGGTAAAGTCATGTGTGAGTACATTCAACCAGAACACAGAATAAAGACATTAATCACTTGCATGAAATTATGTGACAAGAAGAAGATAAAGGCAAGTGGTGCCAGGAACAAAGACCCCTGCCCCTCACAGATATTTTACCTGATTTGTCCTATCTTTAATCATTGCGAAAACACATTTTTGGTGAATGTGATCTTGACCTTTTGACCTACATTCACCAAAATGTAACAGTGTCTGTGCTGGACCACCGTGTAGTTTTCCTGAAAATTTGACAGAAATTGGTTCAGTAATTTTTGCGTAAAGTTGCTGACAAACAAACAAATAGACAAAAAAAAGAAACACAACAAAACAATACCACTCTCCCCTTTTGGGTGGTGGGGTAATAAAGAATCAACAAAAAAAAAACAAAATAAACAAACAAACTAGTCTGTCAGGACAGTGAGGAGTACATAAAACATGTACATCATATAAATAATATACAGTTGACATTATGGTTGTACCCTCAATTAAAATAGCTTTTATTTTCTTGTCTTTGTTATGGTGTAATTTTTGATGATTTATGTTAAACTGAATGAGGTTAAGATTGGTTCCAAACTTAAGAACGAGTAAAAAGCAGACAATTAAGCAGCTCCAAATGTCACTGGTAAAGTGGTTTAGTCCTGACATGCTCTTTACACAGCTATTTAATCTCCTCCACCTCTGTATTTCACATAGGGACTGTAAATTACCACAGTATGCAGTCAAAGGTCATTCAGCTATTAATTAAGCTTTGTAGTAACATAGGGACTTTTCTACCAGTACTGCTGTGGTCAATTGCATAGCTCACAGGTTTGTCTCCTGAGACTTTTTAATCCTGGAAAGTGCATGAAGCTTTCGCATGTTACTTATTTCTGGTGGGATTTAGTACAATATTAACCCATAAATACCCACACTTTCACTGAGGACCAAAAGCATTAACTGAAATAAACTGTTTAATAACTGTTGAGTTACTAATCCTATGGATACTATAAATAATTGGTGTAAAAGGCAGTTTGTTATCTTTTCATGATAATCAGATATGACCCATTTGGACATTCAGAAGCTCTGTAGTTACCATGGAAACCATCAAAAGTCACTTTTTCTTCAGCTTCTTTTGTTTCTGATATAATAACCCTCAACTTTAATCTGAGATTTTATGAACATCTATATGATCAGTAAATTAAATATTGGAAAACATCAGCTTTTCATAAAAAAAAACAAACATGCTGAACCACTCAGGATGTTATCACAGTAATGTATTATAAATCACTGTACAAAGGCTAAATATAGAGGGAAAAAAATCATGTGGGAACTGCCACAAAAGTCACATTGGGTCTTAATGGGTTAAAATGATAATGTCATGATATGTCAACAAGAACTTTATCGACTGACTGCATCAAAACGTCAGCTCTGCACACAAATGTATAACCGCTGTGTTCAACCCCTGCCGGTTAAGTACCAGAAACTACTGCTGAGTAGAACTAATACAAAACATTGTTGTGCAAGTATTTTGGTCTTTTGTGATGTTTATTCATCATGTCCCCCTGATGTGATGAAACGTGAGGGTGTTTTTATATATATATAGTTACAAATGCTAAAAAATAAATAAATCACAATCTAGGGATACTAACAACATGAGCTGACGCCAAAGCTTTAGTAACATTCATTTTGTAATGCAGTTCTCAATACTTAATTACAGGACCCAGCCTATTGACTTACCTGGATTAGTATTCATTTAGTATTACATTAGAGCCTATCATCTATGGGTAGCTTAATTGGTTTGTTTATGTCTTTATACATTATGCAAATTCACATTACAATCATTACATTAAAACTGTATGCATTCAAATTTAACAAGTTGCTGAAATGACTTGGCAATATTTTCCCTTGCAGTGAAGGGAAACTGTAATTTTATATATATATATATATATATATATATATATATATATATATATATATATATATATATATATATATATATATATATATATATATATGGCTAGAGCTTCTCTACATACTTTAATTGTAGAGTAGACTGATCGTTTAACTATGTAAATAGTTTATGTTTAAGCCCCACTGGACTGAAATATATTAACATTCAATTACTTTTTCTGACAAATGACTAGAATGTGACACACTTTTTTTTTCTTAATTAGTTAAGTTAATTGTATTTTTTACATTTTCACTCACTGGACAGTTTTTGCAAAAATGTTACTCTTCATCATACTACTACAAAGGTCTGACACCAGATAAATAGAAGCCTTGTGCATGAGGTTGATCCAGAAGACACTTATTCATATCCTTTTGGTGATTCTCAGTCCACACATTGTTGGAGCTTTCAGATGCACTTTTTCCATCCAGTAGACCCCCGCCTCCAGCTGGGCAGAAAGCTCTGAGCATGGAAGCCGCTGACAGAGGGAGATAAAACTAACACTTAGCTTCACTGAACACGACATATATGTATGACAGATTGAGCCAATTCAGGGATTATAGGAGAAGGAGAAGGAGCATGCTGCTCTTCTGTTGCTGTCTGATCATGCAGAACTTTGAATGGGAGTGATTGGAAAAATGAAACGAGAGACCAGAAGTGACTGCATTGAGTATACCTGTGGAAACACATATTACACTTATGAACACTGTAATTATTATTATTAGTAGTAGTAGTATTATTAGTATTATTAATAATAATAATAATAATAATAATAATAGATTGGATTTCTATAGTGCTTTTTTGGCAACTCAATGTGCTTTACATTTGTGATCCATTATTCATTCAGTATCACATTGTCATTCTGGTGGTGGTAAACTTCATTTGTAGCCATAGCTGTCCTGGGACAGACTGACAGAAGCTCAGCTGCCATTTTGCACCTACAGCCCCTCTGACCACCACCGAACATTCATACACCAGTGTGAGTGACACTGGAGGGAAAGAGGGTGAAGTGTCTTGCACAAGGACACAATGGACTGAAGAGGAGAGAGAAGGATTTGAACCACCAATCCTTCGGTTATTGAATGATCTGCTATAGCAACTGAGCTGTGGCCGCACCTAATAACTATTCTAAATAAATATTAACTATTGTTTTAAGGTTCATATTGTTTTATGATGTGATAATAAATGTTTTTGATTCTTATAACTGTTTATTATTAATATTCATCAGTTATTAATGTATTATTGTTCATATTGTATTTAATATTCATTATTATAATATTTTGAAGAGTGATAGATACTGATGACATCTATTTTATATTTTGTATATGATACAAATTCTAATATTCCTCATTTAATGCATGCATTTTGGCATGAATGGCATTTAATTATGTGGGTCAAATTTATTGTAAAATCCCAAATTGCTGTAAATTTGACAGTTCAGACATAGGGATTTTACACGCAATGTATTTAATACTGGATTCAACACTGAGTCCAGTGCAGTGGTCAAGGAAGACAAGAACAACAGAGAGAATGGGTTTTCAGGAGTGAATAATTGACTGAGTTGATCTGAGCTCGTGTACAACCAGCATAAATATTAAAACACACTTGTTTCAAAGACATGTCTTCAGCATAAAAGTCAACCTGTCAGTATTTGTAGAGAACATGACATTGGACATCACCACAACAGTCACGTTTCACAATTACAGTACATGCGCACAAGTGGTACCAAAGGCAATTCAGACCACAGTGAGTTTTTGGACAACATAGGGTATTGTATTGTGTACTAAAGTATACTCGCACAGTGGCAGAAATACAATATTTGTAGGGATGCAATGATAAAGTCATTTTAAGATCTGATTTTAAATAGTGAGTTAATGGTACGATTTTCTCAAGATTGTTTTTTAGTAACAGAATGGGATTATACATAAATTATGACTGACAAAAAAACACATTGCTGAGGTAGAGTGTAACTGCAAAACAAACAATGCAATGACTTGATACAAAAACACACACAGACACACACACACACACACACACACACCAACTACAAAATATATGTTGTGTTATCTTTAACAAATGAAAGAGAATGCCATTTTAGTTCGGCAGTAGGGCAGACTGTGTAAAGACTAAGGTTCTAAATGTACAAAACTACAAAGACAGTTACACAAAGACACAACTTCACACACAACCAGGGAATGATTTATCAAAAAAACAGAGGGGGTTATGGATTTTTTTCCCGCAGAAAAAAAGCAGGGGTGGTAATTAACTAAGTAAAAGTACTTCATTACTGTAATAAAGTAGATATTTTAGGTATTTGTACTTTATTTGAGTATGTATTTTTCTGGCAAGTTTTTACTTTTACTCCCTACATTTTTGTATAAATATCTGTACTTTATTTTTTTCAAACTAAGCAGATGTGACAGAACAAAAATTAGTCAGTTCAGAGGGAAAATGAGTGGGAGGAGAGAAATATATTATATGACTATTATCTCACAATTTTTACTTTTAATTTCACAATTTTAACATTTTACCTTAAAATGATGTGTTTCTCATGATAACTTTTTTTTAATCTCAAATGTAACCTTTTTTTTTTTTTATAATTTTTTTTTTTTTATTTTTTTTTTCCTAAATTTCTTTTCCATATCCAGAAAACTGAGTAACTGTGACCTGATCAAACAAAATTTCAACACAGTAACTCAGTTTTGAGGGGTTTAATTTTTATACTTTTGAAACTTTTCAGATTTTTCCTCTCTTAAATAAGTATTCCTGGCAAACAATAGTTTTACGTTTTTCTTTTGTACTTTATTACAATTGACTTTTTACTTTTACTTATGTAGAGGAGTTGAATCAGTACTTCTACTTTTACCAGAGTATTTTTCACATAAGTAGCTGAACTACTTTTAGGACTTTTAACACCTCTGGAAAAAAGCTTGCATTGAATGTTATGACACTCATTCCCAATGATATGAATAACATAAATGATGCTGAAATCACTATATGAATATTTGAATTAGCATATTACTGAGGAGAGGAATAGAAACTAACAAGGACTCCATCAGTAGTGGTGACCGAAAAGGGAAGGGCCCAGCATCGGATCCTCATCCCACAGGTGGACGTGGGAAATGTGGCGCATGGAAGATCCCTTTACCTGATTTTTGTTGTGCCGGGGTCCAGTCTTCTTGGAGCCAGGTTGTTTATGAATGCAGCCAAAAGTGGGTGGTAAACTCCATCTAAGGCTAAGTACTGACACCAGACCGATAGTTAACAAGTACCTGAAAGCAAAGTTGAAAAGAACTTTGAATAGAGTTCAAGAGGATGTGAAACTGTTGAGAGGTAAACGGGTGGGGTCCACGCAGTCCGCCCCTTAGGATTCAACCTCAGCGAGTCAGGATCAGCTGCTCGGTGCTGGGAGGATTCCCTTGCAGGACCTCACCCTTGGGTCTGGTTATACCCCCGTCAGGTGCATTTCCTCTGGCTCTGGGTGGGCAAGGAAGGGTTGGGGGGTGAAGGTGGCTCATGGCTCTGGCCACAAGCTTTACTGCGCCCTCCACCCAGACTTCGCCACTTCCCGTGGCTGTGGCCTTGCTGCACCTTCTCTCCCTCAGCCACGGGGTCTCAGGTGGGATCGGGTCCCTTTGCCCCCCGTGCGCCAAACACAACATGTCGCCAGGGCACAAACCGGCCCATGTACAACAGATGCCAGGGGTCAGCTGCGATGCCGGCACCCACCCACCCTTCTTGAAATACAGGAGTGTAATGCACATGCAAGTCAGACAGCCTCCCAGAAACCCCACGGCACAATGAAAGTGATGGTGGGCGCAGGTCAACCCTAATGGTGATGTCCAAAAGCAGAGAGAGGGGGGGGGGGGTGATTGCAGCCAGCACACAAGTACTCAAATACACAACTACACAAACACACTGAGACACAATTACACGGACATACAACTACACTATCACACACAACTATACAAATACACACAACTACACTAACATACAAAGTGAGTGGATGCCTGTGGTCACCCACAGTTGCAGGTCATTCAGGTTGATAATCAGGTTGCGGGCAATCGGGTCATTTGTCGTTTGAGATAAACATTAAAATAACCTGGTAAATCATTATACTTTAAATATTAGGTATTTTTCTATTTCTATTAAATTTTGTATTACTAATACCTACACTTTATTGACTGAATGTGTGCAAAGGTGAGTCAGTATCCTACGGTATAGAGGGAGCAAGAGAGAAAATAAAGTTGGTAGAGTGGAAGCTCCAGCAACATGCAAACACAAAAAATAAGGTTTGAGACACATTCACTGAGATTAAAAAAAATGATGAGCGGCTCCCAGTGTTTTCTTTTCCATGGAAACTGGGTTCAAATGTCTCTTTGGATGTTACAGGTTGTCGACCCCTGGTTTAGATGCTGCACATTGATAACTTTTGATGAAGCAGGACAAAATATTTTCTCAACATATTAACTTACAAGCAATGACCTTGGATTTTAACACAGAAATAAATGCAGGTATGTGAGTAATGTCACAGGTCATGTGATGTTCATAAAGACCATTGGCTACTTTTTAAAAATGCGGGTCAAGAAGCAGGTCGGGTCTGTCCTTTTCAAATATATTTCTTGCAGTCGGAGTAGTGGGCGGTTTAGTTTAAAAAAATAGTCAACTGCGGGTTGTTTATACATCGACCTGTGCAACACTGATACACACACATACAAACAGCTATAGAGGCCCCCTAGTGGATGGGGCGCCAAGCAACTGCCTGGTTTGCCTGTCCTCAAGCCCCACCCCTGTATTTGAGCTCAGCCCAAGTTGTGAACAGGCCATCACTGTTCAAAGAGAAGGGAGGAGCTGACTGAGCAGATTCACAGGCTACAATGACACTGTCCACACATGTATGATTTTTACCATGTGTGTCAAATAACAGACGTTTTGAATGCAGTCATTCACTGGAAGAAGTGCACACAGATTAAAAAACTCACACGTTCTGGGACAGATGGGCAAGAACATGCCATTCACTGTAAAATTAATGTCTCATGTGATAGCCAATCAAATGGTTGGCAGACTGTGTAAATAGCCAATCAAACAGCTGGTGGTGTGAACGTTGATGAGCTCAATATCTGTCAGTGTCACCTTGGTCCCGACAGGGACAAATGTGACCTTCATCGCACAACCTGACAGAGTCATATCATATTAAAAACACATTTAACAAGAAAAAAGATCCTCAACAGAACAATTGTGAAAATTTTCACATTAAATCATACTATTTTATTCTGCTTCCAAATACCTGTTTTTTGAGATAAAAATCATGTAAGATTTGGTTAATTGCTGGTTTCATGTGTCAATGGCCTCCTTTAGAGCAAGATATTCATGGGTATTTCGATTAAAGATGAAAGATTCCAATGTTGTCATTTCACAGCTAATGAAAATTTAAAAGCTGCAGCTAATCAGTTTAAGTGTTACATGTATTGCTGTGATCCAGAAGTATTAGATCTCTGATATGGCCAAACCTCCCACTAATACAACCATCTGATGATAGAACAAGGTGGGTTACTTAGCCATGATGAGAGGAAATATAGACGTTTGATGTATTCAGTTATTTCTAGCTTTGGTTTCAATTTTATGAAGCATAAAAAGGACAGGAAAGTGCCTGCGACTTCTATCATATGAAGGACTGTGAAGAGTCTCATCTATTGTCTCATAGTCACTTTTAGATCCTATCAGTGTTATTATTTGCTTGTTCCTGTCAATATTTTTGCAAAGTTGATCTCAACCTCAAACATTTTCTAGACCATTTCTTATGATGGTGGATAATTCAGTGTACAAAGACAATATATGGTTTCTAGGCAACTAAATCAACTCTACTGTGGTGGTGTCCTGCTTTGTACTGCACCTCAGCATTTTTGTTCATAAATAGTATCTCTCTAAAATGTATGCTTAAAAATCAATGCAAGGTGCACTATAGAAAAATTGCATGTGCTCTTGGGCTTAAATGAAGTTTGTGTTTCAGTCTATTGTGCTGACTCCAACATAAACTCAACATAGAAGATGTGGATCATCTATAGTGCATCTTCAATGCCTCTATAACCATATCAGCTCCTGTCTGGAATATGTGCATGTGTAGCCTTTTTCTGTGTTTCATGACTCATTTATCTCTTAGTAAATTTGGACAATCAAATTGCAAAGCTAAAATGAACAGATATATTAAATCTAATCTATCTATTAATCTATCAATTAATAGATAAATTAATTGACAGATAAAGATGGCAACGCGCACGGGTGCAGAGGCTCTTAGCTCTCCAATTTTGTGCTTCTTATTGTTACCTCTTTTGTGTTTCCTCTTCCAATTCTGTAAAGCCACAAACAGTTATAGTCAGCTGAACCTCATGGACCCCGGGCAAAGATACAAACTCTCCATCACAAGCAACTTCCATAAGAACTTTAACATCCCAGAGGAAATAGTGAAACCGTGAATTAGGTGGGGAAGGCGGCGCAGAGACAGGAAGCTGGGTGGGTCCCGATGCTAGGCTACGTAAACAACCCCACTGACCACCTTTGCCGAGCCTTTTTCTCTCCAACTTTAGATCAATTCTAAATAAAATGGACGAGTTGGAACTTCAGTTGGCCACAAACAGCTTTGTATGGAATTGCAGTGTCATATCCATCACGGAAACGTGGCTTCATCCACTAATCACTGCCACTACAGTTGAGCTAACAGGCCGCATCCTACACCAGCAGAACAGGACCAGTGACTCGGGTAAGTTAAGGGGCAGGGGTCTGTGTCTTTTGTGAGTTGTGAGTGGTGTTGTGGCAGCAGGACCTTTGATTCCCACTGTACTCCTGACATAGAGGTTATGGTGTTTTCATGCAGACACTTCTACCTCCCAAGAGAGTTCACAGTGGTTATTGTGTTTGCTGTGTACATTCCACATGACGCTAACATTAGCACAGCCCTTAGCCTCTTGCTCGCCTGTGTAAACAAACAGCAGCTGGCCCATCCGGATGGCGTCTGTATTGTTGCAGGTGACTACAACCAAGCATGCTTAAAGTCTGTACTACCTGAGTTTCTTCAGGACGTAAAATGTGCCACCAGGAGGGAAAATGCTGTGGACCATGTCATTCCAACATAAAGCATACGTACAAAGCCACCCCCCTCCTTCATCTTGCTGGATCTGTCCATCTCTGCCTGTCTCTCACCCCCATCTACACTTCTCAGCTGAAGTAGACAGTTTGAACCTGGCCCAAGGGAGCACTCTCCCAGCTACGAGACTGTTTTTCTAAGACTGTATGGGATACCTTTTTCAGTCAGAATGTACAGGAGCACACAGACGCTGTACTGTCTCACATAAGATGCTGCATCAACACCACTGAAAAAATGGTCTGGGTTTTTCCAAATCTGAAACCCTGGATAAACTGTGAAGTTAAGTCCCAGAAGCTGCAACATCGCTTATACGTCAACGCGGCCAGGTCTGACCTGAAGAAAAGTCTAAGAAAGGCCAAGGCAGCCTACAAGGCAAAAATAGAGAACTACTTCAATGTGAACAATCCCAGGAAGATGTGGCAGGGAATAAACTATTTAATTAACTACAAAGGGAAAAATGCCAGTGAGGTAGCAGATGCCAGCACTGATACCTCACTGGCTGAGGAACTTAACCACTTCTTTGCCCGCTTCGAGGTAGACAGATCAGCAGGACATCCAAAACCACCCCCCTCCAGTAACAGCACACTAATACTTCAGGAGCATGAAGTGAGATGCGTGCTGTGTGCAGTGAACCCCAGAAGGGCGGATGGCCCCGACGGTGTACCTGGTAAAATGATCCGTGCGTGCACTGACCAACTGGCTGGAGTGTTCACCCACATCTGTAACCGGTCCCTGTCGCAGGCCGTCATCCCCCCCTGCCTCAAATCGTCCACTATAATTCCAGCCCCCAAGAAGACAGTAGTGGAGAACATAAATGACTACAGGCCTATTGCACTCACACCAGTGGTCACAAAGTATTTTGAAAGACTGGTTGCTCATCACATCAGAGCCTGTCTGCCCCCTCACTGGACCCCCATCAGTTTGCATATAGAGCTAATCGGTCAACTGAGGACGCTATTACCACTGTGCTCCACAGTACACTGTGCTACCTGGAGAACCAGGGAATTTATGTGAGGATGCTCTTTCTGGACTTCAGTTCTGCTTTTAATCAGATCATCAGATCCTGGTACAGAAACCAGAACACCTTGGTATCTCCACCCCCATCTGCCAGTGGATCAAGAGCTTCCTCACAGACCGTCCTCAGACTGTAAAACTTGGACCCCTCATTTCCTCCACCATCACACTAAGTACCGGTTCGCACCAGGTTTGTGTACTGAGCCCCTTTCTCTTCAATCTTTACACCCATGACTGATCCCCAAGACATCCCTCAAATTCAGTAATTGACAGCAGGTTGGACTCATTTCGTGGGGAAGGATGAATCAGGCTACAGAGATGAGGTGAACAAATTGTCAAGGTGGTCCTCAGAGAACAACCTGTCACTAAACACAGCAAAAACAAAAGAATTAATTCTGGAATTCAGGAAAGGGAAGGCTGACCCCGTCCCACTTTACATCAACAGGGATCACATGGAAACAGTTCCTGGGTGTGCAGCTCTCGGAAAGCCTCTCATGGTCAGAAAACACAAGAGCAGTGGGTAAAAAGGCTCAGCAGCGACTTCACCTCCTGAGGGTGCTCAGGAGGAACCACCTGGAGGAGAAGCTGCTCGTGCTGTTTTACAGAGCTACCATTCAGAGCATCCTGTCATATTGCAATGCAGTGTGGTATGGGGGGGGGTGTTCTGCAGCAGACAGAAGAGCGCTGCAGAGGGTGATAAACACAGCCCAAAAAAATCATCAGCTGCTCTCTGCCCAGCCTGGAGGACATCACCAGCGCCCGTTACCTCAGCTGAGCCTTCTGCATCAGTAGAGACTCCTCCCACCCCAACAACCACCTGTTCAAACTGCTGCCGACAGTACAGAGCTCTGCAATCCAGAACCAACAGGTTGAGAGACAGTTTTTTCCCAAAGCAATAACAGCCACAAACAAAACACAAAGCAGTAATATACATAGCATCAACATGGGAATGTGCGATAACTACTGTTAAAACAACCAACTGTGCAATAATTATCTGTTTGTCATCTGTTTACCTTTTATATTTTTCTTTTATACTTTCATATTTTAGATTTTTAGCTCAAATGTTTATTTATTTACACACAATTTAAAATGTTGGATTTTAGCACTTTGTCTCAGAGAATCTCTGGCACCACTTGGGGATGCACACAAATTTCCTTGTGAAATAATTTTGCAGTGACAATAAATGTATATGGTGTGCATAGAATTTGATAGTTTTTTTTATATCATTTTTTGTTGCTGTGCTGCTCTTGTGTGTCACTCTATTCTGTGAGAGGTACTCTATTAGTCCCCTAGTGGGACTAATAAAGGAATATCTTATCTTGTCTTGTCTTGTCTTGTCTTATCTTATCAAGGTGATTCTGATTCTGATGTCTCAGTAAATTTGAACAATCAAAATTCTTACCAAGAGTGTTTTTCTCATTTCTAGTCCAAATATCTCATCACACTTAGAATGAGATTTTCAAGATATATTGTCTAAAAATAAGTTCTGATATCTCACTGAATAGTTACTCTTTAGGTGATTATGTCTTATTTTAAGTATGATGAGATATTTGGACTAGAAATGATAAAATAAATAAATAAATAAATAAAATTATACACATGGTAAGATTTGGATTTTTTTTCCAGTGTAAGTGGAGCTGATATTGGCAACATCAGCAGAACAAAATGTGAATATACCAACATTCAAAAAAGTCCACAACTACTAAGAGTGCAGATAACGCTGGGGAACACAATGCTTGTTGCGTTAAGTCTGACAACTGTATTTAACTCATTTTTGGGTGCAGAATCTAAAACTTTTCTTCATCGCATCAAGTTTTTGAATTATAGGATCCCTGTTTTCTTACCATATACTGTACTTAACAGGTGTGCTTGTATTTATAAGAATTTTCAAATGTTGACATACAATGAGATATGAAAGAAACAGGCATGAAAGCAATGTTTACTTAACACTAATGTGTTTTTACAAAGGATATGTCTACTGTAATTATACTGACCTAATGGGAGCTGCACACACTTCTCATCCCACTGTCTCCATGGTGATTGCACACACTGTAACTCTGGCGTATCTGGAGGGTAAGCTGTGGAGAAAAAAATGTCATGCTAGAAAAAAAAATACTGCAATTCTGTAATCAGCATGACCATTTAGTTTTAATCAGGACAAAAATCTAACTCAACAGTTTTTATTCCACAATTGTTCCCTGTAATTACAGATAATGTGTAAAAGGAGTTTGCCTGTACCTTTTATTTTATTTTACTCTGACCATTAATCATGAGTTGATGATGATTATTATTATTAATATTTTCAAATCAAATCAAAAGCCTTTATTGTCATTATATACAGTGCATATAACAAAATTTTAAACAAAGGCTGATTAAGATTATAATGTTGTTTAAACAGTCCTTACCTAAATTAAACTCAGGAAAATGTTCAGATCCTTCCATTCAAAAATCTATACAGTATCTGATATATTTCAGTTGCAACAAGTTCTTTAACCCTTTCACTCATGCAGTAAGTAGCTTCTCAGTTTGAATAACATTCATCAGTTTTATATAGAACATAAAGATTGAACTTTGTTGCAATAGACAACGTGATGTGATGAGTCCAGACTGACCCTGTGCTATAATGATGAGTGCAAAAAAGTGAGAATTAAAGTGGATGACGTGATTACCCATCATACATAGTGATGACAGTACAAGCCTGTGGAGTTAATGTTATTCTCCAGAGGTCAAGCCTAAATTCAGCAACACTGTGTGTCCATAAAAGAATGTAAATAAATGTTACGGTAATTGTATTACAGAAACAATATGACAGTGAATGTGAAAATGTACTTAATGCTAAAGGCAGTCTTGGAAAATAACTGGTGTTGGATTTTTTTTTAAGTTACAAAAAGGGGGTGGGGGGGGGGGGACTGCTTGTAGCCAGTATATATTCAGCAGAAATATGTAGAGATGTACTTCTAGATGTACTAGAATTGCATAGGCTGTGTAAACATTAGGTTTTAGCAGATTAGAATAACATGACTAAACACTGAATCTGTTGAACATCTGTTTGTCAATGACATGCACAGAGTATAGACTCAGCGTACAAGCACTACACTGTAAACTGTGGCTGTGAGTCACTAATACCAAAGTAGCAGTTAGCCTGTTTGTGTGGTGGGATGCTGAAATCTGTCAATATTTCTCTTCGTTGTCAATATTTCTCTTCATTCACACAGTACTGTAAGTGTGTCACATGTCTGGTTCCCTGCATACAGTATTTGTGATGGGAGGAACACTGTTGCATACTACATTTTAACCCATAAACAGTCAATCAGCCAATGTCAACCAAAATCATCTATTGATTTAAAATGTGTATTACCTGTTGATTCACTAAATCTATTAATACATTGAAATAATAAGAAGGTACTTTGTCATTATAAAATTATACAACGGAATGTGTCCTCTACAATTAACCCATCCCTTGATGCTGTTGGTGCAACCTTGTAAGGGTCAGTGGGCAGCCATGTGTAGTGTTTGGGGACCCATCTCCAGATGTGGAGCCTGGCTCATAGTCAGAATCACCTGGCTGGAGGATTCTACCATAACAATTAGCGTAAAATGTTTGTTTGTCATCTTTTCATTTTCATCAGATGTGATGGAAACACTATCATTTTCTCCAACATTACTTTGCTGTCAGTGACAATGTATAGACACTTGTTTTTATGTTTAGTTATTGATATCATTGCTGAAAAAGTCACTTTTTCAGGAGTTTTTTTTTATAAATTATTCCTCAACCTTAAACTGAGCTTTAATTAACATCTACATGATCAGTTGTAAAATATAGGAAAATACTACATTTTCACTCAAAAAACACAAAATACAGATGAAAATATTATAATAAATAGTGATAAATAACTTGTACAAAGATGTTGGATAAACTGACATAAAATACAAAGCAGTAAAATAAAAATATATAGAATAGCCAGATGATAAAAATTAAAATAAGCATAAAGAAAAACTTCTGAGTCTTAAGGGAGGATTTAAGGGAAGTTCTACATTCCCTACTACTGCACACTACTCCACAGTTTAGAGCCGAAAGCGAGATATGTTCGGACACTTTTATATATTTGAAGTTGTTGTGTGGGATGAGAGCAGTGATTATTGAGTGGATCTGAAAGGTTTAAAAGTGGAATAGAGGGATAAGAGTTCAGAGACATACCCTGGTGCCAGTCCAGTCCTTTAAAAACAACTGAAAGGATCTTATTATCAACTTTAACTTTACAGGCTGTGAAGAGAGGCTGCTACACATTGAGAATGTGTTTTGAACTCTGCCTCACTACTGTATTTTGAGCAGAATGGGCTTTGATGTCTGTGAGATCTAAAGGCTAAGGAACATCTTTAGTATCTCTAGATAATATTGTAGCTAGCTCTATCTATCTATGGATGTAACTGAAAATTAACACAACCATTAAACTTCAAAATTGTAAAAGTTGAAAAGAAAAACTTTAACAGGATATTTTTTATCATCAGACATGAAGGCAAGTTTTTGCTGACAATTTAAATAAATGAATAAATACATACATACATAAATAAATACATAAATGGAACAAGTATTTAGAGAATGCCTAATCTGCTATTTTGTGCCAATTCTCAAGTTTCTATGACAACCTGTTCTTGAATTAGAAGCAATAATGTGTGTGCGCCAGACACACACACACAAAGTACAGAAATTACAGCAATCTCACCCAACCAATGTTGGGCAATTTTAACTACATCTGCAAATGGATGTCCATTAGACCTGGTGCTTCTATAGCCTGTCCATCCATGGGAGTGAATCTCTCCTTCCCTATGGTTTTTCCACTAGGTTTTTGAAGTTATTTTTTTGCTGAGGAGGGTCTAAGTAATTGTAAGAAATTGATGATGCTCAGGACATTCATCAATTTCCTACTTATTAAGTGTTATTTGTTTTCTTATCCTAGTAATTCTATAAATCCCCGTGAAACAACCTTGTAGTAAAAAAAAAAAAAAACACTGCTGTTTTTACTGTTTTAAAACTGTCAGCTGTAGTTACCAGCACAGCTGTAAAATCTCATCTCGTCATCTGAACCAGCTTTATATCTCACTAGGGTCACTGGGAGCCTAGTCCAGCTATAATGGGTGAAGGCGGGGTACACCCTGTATGAGTCTCCAGTTCATCTCAGGGATGAACATATATAGACAAACAATCACTCTCACATTCACACCTATGGATAATTTAGATTAACTAATTAACCCATCAGTGCATGTGTTTGGATGGTGGGAGGAAACTGGAGTACCTGGAGAAAACCCACACAGACATGAGGAGAACATGTAAACTCCACACAGAAAGGTCTGGTGTGGGAATTGAATCAGGGTCCTTCTTGTTGTGAGGCAGGAGTACTAACCACTGCACCACTGTGCCGCCCCAACTGTAAAATATAAACTGAGAAAGAAATAGAACCTGAAAAAAATTGAGGCAAAGAGAAAGAGACAGAGACACAGATGAAAGAAAATCAGTTGGAGAGAATCAAAGTGGATCAAGTGCTGAGTTTTACAGCCTCGGTACCTTCAGGTTCTGGTCCGTTAACAGCCCCAATGCAGGTTCGGGTTCAGTTCGTCTGGACCTGGGCTTACCAGACGAGCCACTGCACCAAAGTCACAGTGCCACCCATGGGTTAGACCAATTGCAGACCTGGATGCACACACAGCGACCAGGGCTCAGACCCCAATGCGGAGGATGCACACCAGGATTACTGATAGAGAATAATGGTGGATCTCCCAATCTAAGCAGAGGTGTCTGGGACCAGTAGGTGGGGTTAGCTGAGCTGGTGGGGTGGGATGGGATGCGGTATTCAAATTAATCTATGCATGTGATGTACAAAGCATAGTCAATCCAGAATGGAGAGTTTTCATCCCCCTCCAACAAGAAATGAATCAGGAGAAAAGGAGAGTGGATTTTTTTTTTCATACACACATAACACATATATGTTGTAAAGACATTAAAAAGGGCATTTTGCATATGTTACCTTTAATATTGAATGTAAATAGTTAATGAATTTGTATTGGTAATTCTAGATATATTCTATATATCATAGCATATACAAAATGGTTTGAGCTCTGTTCCACATTGCATGATAAGAAATTGTGTGGGTCAGGATGACATGTGGGCACCTGCTTGCATAGAGTTGCTTTCTTCAGAGTTCTCTTTTTCACTCCCACACATTCTAATCTAGCACACATTACCCTAACACAAAGTAATATGATTATTTTTTTTCCCCTGTAAGAGAGGGACATGTTTTTCATTCATGCCGCCTCTGTACAGTCCGTACCTTGGAGCTTCAATTAAAATACACAGACACTGATCGTTTCTTTTTTCCACCTCAGACTGCACCTTACATAGACCTGCTTGGTACCTACAGTATTTTAAAAACCCACTAGGTCTATATTGGAGGCAATTTACATTTTAGTTTCTTCAGAGTTTTGCAAGGACACTTGGACACGTGAACAGTCAGAGCTAGGATTCGAACCGCTAACCCTCTGGTCATTGGACAGACAGGGACGTACGAACGTAAAATGCTGAACCCAAATGCACAACCAGGAGACCAGAAATAAAATAGAATACTATTAAATAGGGGTGTGACGAGATCTCACAAGATGTAATTTGGTGAGATTTCTCGTCGCCTTAAAATTTTGTCTTGAGAATTTTATTATCCAGAAAGCAGCCAGAATAACATCAGAAAACACTGTGGATAGAGATTGAATAATTTGGATACTAGAGTTTAGACAGATTTGTCTAGAGTTTGAAGATAATATTTGTGATGAGCACAATAAAACCCAAATGCTTGACCAATACAGTCAACAATATTCAAATGAAACAGTTCAAACAAAGGAAACTCTTCAGAACAGGAACCTGTTGTTTGACACAAGAGGACGTCACATGGGGAAATCCCAGGGAAATCCTCCAGGTGCCGATGGGGTCTGAACAGCAGATAGTCAAGGACAGGTGAGAGGAAACCAGTGTAGAACCAGAATAGGCTGAGCAGAAGATATGGTCGGGGTCAGAAGAGAGATCATTACCAGGCTCAGAGTCAGAGACGATGGCGAGTTGAAAACCAGAGCTGGGCAGAAAGACGAGTCATAACAACAGGCAGGGATGAGCAAACAGACAGACAGACAGACAGATGCAGGTCAGGAGTGGTCCAGGTCAAAACACATAAGCCGACCAGTCTTGCATGATACAAAGGACAGTCTGGTAAAGAACACAAAGCAGAGCAGTGAATACACGTCACCTAATGAGTCACAGCTGTGCTCACAGGTGAGGAGAGTTACACAAATGAGCCGACAGTGGGTTAAAGGGCCACAGAGGGAAGAAAACAGATCAATATTTAAGGGAAACTAGGGTCTTAAATAGGGTTTACCTTATTAGGAGTTTTTTTTTTTTTTTTTTTAAGGGTTATAGTGTGATTGTACTTCTGACCCACACTCCAGAGCAGAAGGTGGCGGTAATGCCGTTAAAAAAAAAAAACAAGAAGAAGAAGAAAACAGATCAACAGTCTAATACGGGGGTTCTAAATCCTGGTACTAGAGCTACTATCCTGTATGTTTTAGATGTGTCCCTCTTCCAACACCCCAAAAGTCATTATCATTCTTCTGCAGAGCTGGATGGGAGGTTTATCATTTGAATTGGGTGTGTTGGAAGTGGGATACATCTAAAACATGCAGGATAGCAGCCCTTGAGGAGCAGGATTGGACACCCCTGGTCTAACAGACGTGACAATATTAGAGGGTTTAGAGAGAGAGAGATCATTTGAAGGTTTAGGACAATGAGGTGAAAAGGATAGAAAAGAAGATGGAGCCAATTAGGAAGAAAAGAATTTCCCCTGTGTGGGAATCATTGGATTTGCTAACTTCTAATGAGGTCAATGTAAATCTAATATTATTTCAGATGCAGGACGTTTACTTATTTAGAGTACTGTGAGAAACAAACATTACTGAAATCCAGTTTATATAAAACTGTTGCCTTTTTGTAAATCTTTTGAACCATATAAAATGATGTTTTCAAAGGCTGGAATGGTTGTGTAAAAAAAAAAGCAATCACTTCAAATAAAATCCTGTTGAGAACCTGCTATTTCTGATTAAAAATGAAGAAAATCTCCCCTGTCCTCTACATCATTGTCCATGTTACATAGCATATTCAGTGTCCTCTTCCTACTTCCACCAACTCTTTCACTGCCCTCTGTCAGTTTAAGTTCATGACTTTTTCCTAAAGTAACAGATTTTTTTTTTTTTTTACATAACCTCTCATATGTCATACAACCATTTGGGGGAAACTTTACACACAGAGAATATGTTCACAAATATTTTATTATACACATATATGATCATTTATGCAAACATTAAACATTATTTATTATATTATTCATTTCCCAGAGCCATAACAGACACAAAAATCCAAAGCATTACACATTCTGTGGTTCAGATCCAGCTGCCTACGATTCTACAGCTGACCTGTAGCTGGTTTTGTGTGCACATGAAGCTTGAGAAATAAAAACCTTTCTCGAACCATTTGGCTCAAGTGGTTCAATGTCTCATGAGGCTTCACTTCACCATCACTAGCAGGCAGAGAGAAAAACACTGGTTGGTAAACTCACTAGAAAGAATTATGAAGCGGTGACTCACGAAAAGAGAACAGAGGCTTATATACATGAGGGAAGGCTGAGACAATGAGAGTCTGGGAAAAAAACAGGGAATAGAAGGAGAAAAGCAAGACAGGTTCTGGAGATAGACATAACATGGATGACCTGCTCTACTAATTGAACCACAGCCACCTGTTATTTTATGTATTTAAAATCTTAAAAATTGTTAAATCTTTACTTCATTTACTTCATTACATTAATATTTTTTAGATTAAGATTCTATTCCTGCAATTTAGACAGCATCACATGGTTTTTCAATTTACAATTTCATTTTCTCTAAACAATAGAAATACATAATTTCTAGACACGAATCTAGTTTATTTCACACACTCTTCCTGTAAAAACTACAACTACATTTGACTTAATTGTTTGCACAAGATCTTCTCAAATAAACAACTTTGTATTGTCATTTTTACAGTGTGATATAGGGCTCAACAAATAAAACTGAACTCAGTTATGACAGAAACATTAAATCTACGAGAACATTTTAGACTGAAGAGATGCTTAAGCACATACTACATACATACAGTTTTAGAATTTTCATTAAAAAGGTGTGATTGTTTTATTGTGGTGCATACTGGTCTACAAGGAAAATGCTTCTGGAATAAAAATGATGACATTTTACCATATGTGTGTTCCTGATAAAGAAAACTCAAGTCTTAAATGCTGGTTGGCTCAAGTTTCCAACATAAGACTTGGGTCAAAAAATTAAATTCTTAGAATTAACAGTAGAAGGAAGGAATATTGGTCTCAGATCTACCAGATCTACTTCCAAACACTGTCTGCACATTATGATCCATTCACTTTACTGGTTCTTTCTAGTGGAATATTTACTAATCCATTGTATACATGTACATAAACCACCATATATGTGGAATAACACACCATCATATATATTAAAAACATGAACTAACCAGTATCATCTTGTCAAAGTATGTAAGATTTAGCACATTTAAAGTCTGAAGCACATAAATACTAACAAAATGCAGAATAGTGTAATCCAAGGTGTGTGTCGGAGATCTCTGAATGTCTTGTTAAGTATGTAAATTGTTACATTAGGTCAATATCATAAGCAGAAGACATTCTACATAGATGTGTGTTCACATGTGGTTTTATGTCATGCCCTGTTGTAACACTGCGCTGTACACAGATGGTCTACATAAGGGTCCTTGAACATGTGAGCACATGACAAACAGTACATTGAAAGCTATTTATACATCAAACTACTGACAATATGGAGAGTGGACATACACTGATGGTGGGAATACAGCATTTCTATGCAGCACATGTACTGTACACCCATGGTGATCTGTTTTAATCACAAATTGATGATTCTTCACTACTCCACATTGGTCTGCAGATTAGTACTTCCTTGGCTTTGTGTCCTGATGTATGTGTGATGTGATGCATACACTGACATATACATATATATATATACATATATATATATATATATACACATATATATATATATATATATATATATATATATATATATATATATATATATATATATATATATATATATATATATATATATGTGTGTGTGTGTGTGTGTGTGTGTGTGTGTGTGTGTGTGTGTGTGTGTGTGTGTGTGTGTGTGTGTGTAACATGAATCTCTAACACTTTAGGCAAATTATTAGTGTAAAATGTACTGTATAGGGCTTCTCTACCTTACTGGTGCATAAAGCACTTTATATTCAATGCCTTTCAGTCATCCATTCACACTCACACAACCTGAGAGCTTCGACAGGGAGCATTGTACAAGCTTATATTAAGCAAAATAGCCTGGCACCTAGCTAGGTTAATAGACAACTTCTTTTACCTCCTGAGCCAGAGCCATTTTGCAGGTTTTTCATATATAACATAACTGAGGATCCCTATATATTTATATATATGGACAAGTGAGGACATTTGTGTTTTGTATCCTCATGGCTAAGATAAGGTACACCATGAAATGTCAACATACACAAAAGCCCTTTCCAGAATGATAGTAGATTCAGGCAGATTCTTTATTACTTCTAAAAGGGTAATAGTCAGTGTTAATATTCTAAACTCTGAAAACTAGGGGAATCAACACTAAGGGCACTCCCACACAGCTAGTTTGGTTATTTGGTCCACACCGGGCTATAAACTTGTTATTATGTAGCATATAGACTCCAGTGTGGTCTGCTTTCACACCTGCAGACGAACCAAAATTTATCTAATTGACATTTCATCAGTGTTATCTTCTGGTAGAAATAAGCACCAAGTTTGCCTCACATGTTCGCAAACTTATGAAGACAAATATATCCCATAATAACTTTAAGAAGGACTGCCATTTCAGCATCAAACTCCATTCTTTTCATTTAAAGTTGTATTCAGTGGTAAAAACAACAGTGCTTCTTTTATTTAGTTATTTCTTTCAATCTAAAGTTGTTTCTCATCCCATCTTGTTACTATCCAGGGCTTTAAGTTTCTTCTCTATATTGACTGGCAGACTGACTCACTGCTCCCTGTAGTGGCCAAATAAATCCACTAGGATTTATTCATATTCTGTTCATATCTTTACATTCTAGAACATTGGCTTCATAATTATAACTTTTGTCAATAGGTGCTTTCCCACTGTAGGAACCATTTGTATTTCATATAACCTTTTCAGTTCCTTCCAGAACCTTTTTTCACCCTTTGCCACAGGATAGGAACTATATAGTCCCTAGAACCTTTTTTGTTCCTCCTGGCAGGCAGGA
This sequence comes from Siphamia tubifer, assembly GCA_020466265.1. NCBI lineage: Eukaryota > Metazoa > Chordata > Actinopteri > Kurtiformes > Apogonidae > Siphamia > Siphamia tubifer. The sequence continues at coordinate 39,573,983 of CM035794.1, read as the reverse complement.
TTTTTTTTTAGTTCTCCAGGAACTATATGACGTTGGTGATTGGTAGAGACAAGACCATGCCTATTTCCACATTTCCTCATCTTGCAGTACCACTATCTTTAAAACCGTCAGCTGTGTGTTGGAAAAAATATGGAGAAAGTAATAAATGAACAGAGCGATGATGTTTTGTTTTTGGGTTAATGCTATGAAATGATCTTATGTCGTAGTATCACCTTCTGCTGGATTCTTCATCTCCTCATCTCCATGTCCTCCATTCTTGACATTAGTCGCTGTATTTGACAATGATTAACATTCTATAATATTCTGTACAGAACATAAACGTTGTGGCCTATTCTAGTTTATAGTAGTGTTGTCTTACTTCTTTGTGTAATTGTTGAATTTAGTGCTAAAAGAATTCATCACTGTGGTGGACGTTAGCGTTACTTTTGCCCCTCCCATGGTTCTTACTGCCCTGTTGGAATACAAACCGAAGGTTCCCTAGGAACTAAATTCTAAGAGCTATTTGGCTCCTAGAACTAAGTTCTTAGAACTCCTCTGTTGGAAAATGTCTCATGTTCATAATAATAGTTGAAGTACTGCAGATAGGCTCAGGTGTATAATACCTGCTATACATTGAACAGTCACATAACTAATGCACATGTAATTATTTCAACCATAAAAAGGTAAAAAGTAGGCACTTAGAAGAACCTATGACACAGAGTAGTTATTTAAAAACTAATTTGTATTGGAATAATAGAAGAACTGAAGACCCTGGTCTCCTTATTCAGTCATTTCCACCTCTGCTAAATAACTCCTCTGTTTGTGTTCCTCACCTCTTTTTCATTATTAATTTACATTTTCTTTTGTCTGCTTTAGAATATATCCAGATAATACAACAGTAGGAGTAATTTGGAGTTGATCTGGGTGGGTGTATCCCATCCCATCCCTCTCTCTGTCTCTGTCTCTCTCTCTCTTTCTATGTCTCTCTCTCTTCCTCCCTCCCTCCCTCTCTCTCTCTCTCTCTCTCTCTCTCTCTCTCTCTCTCTCTCTCTCTCTCTCTTCCTCAGACAGCGCGTGCCTCTTGTTGGAGCAGCGGCTCGTGCTCTAACACAAACACACATCGACTCACTGAACGGACAGCACGCCCCTCTTCCTCACCATCCTCCTCCTCCTCTTCCTATTCAACGAATGGAGGGATACGATCAGGAGAGCTTCATCACCGTGCATCATCATCATCAACATCATCATCATCATCAACATCATCATCAACATCATCATCATCATCATCAGGAGTGGAGCTGAGGGAGCAGCAGCAGCAGTTCTCCGTGGGCTAAAAAGTTAAACAGGATCCGCTTTAATAAGCGGAGGGGCTCGTGCCTGGTGTTAACCAGGATAATCCTTCTGACACGTCTGATTTCTACTTTGGACTCCATGGAAACCGATCCAGTCCTGTTTAAGGGATTTATTGTGTATTTAGTGGATCACCGGCGGCGCTTTCAAGGATCTTTTCTCTAAACGGTCCCCGGTTTCGAACCTTTTCTCTGACGTGCCAAAAGGATCTCCAGTTTGTTTGTTTATTATTTTTTTTATTACTATTTGTTTTACCGGATCCTTACTATTTTATACATATTACTTTATGCTGAACTGGGCTGTTTTTTTTTCTCCCTCCCCATCATTTCTTTCTTTTAGTAGAACAACCAACTATTCTGCGTGGATTTCCCGGTGTACAGTGACACCTGGGTTGTTTTAACGGATCTCTGACGGTGCTGGTGCGGACTTGACTGGAGTGGGGGTCGTGGGAGGGGGCAGAGTGTTTCTCCTGTGGAAGTGTAATATAGGATCACCACCGGGAACAGGGGTGGGGGGGTATCTCCGTGCTCCCTAGGGAATGACCGGACGCGCGGCTCATTGCTCCTTAACGGGCACCGGAGATAAGTTACGGTAGGACTGGAGGACTTCATCAGATCCACATCTCACGGCCCGTTACCGATCGGTCATTAAAACCAGACTGATCTCATTAACACATTGGAGTGGATAGCCACGAATAAAACCCAACACTTATTTTTTATTTTTTTTTTTGCGTCTTTTTGCTTCAGTTTGTTCCTCTATTCCTTAGTGAACCTGTTTAATCCCCATCACTCATTTTAATCCATTTTTATCCATCAGCCCCGTTAGCTGGAAAGCACAGGGATCGTTTATACCCGATGGAGTAGACGAATGAATTATCTCCTTTACGGTAAAATAAACCCTCATGCTGCTTGTACATTATTATCCACTTATAACCCCCTCAAGAGAGAAGGGGGAAGAGATGCATAGACAAATACCATGAAGACAGTTATAGCCTTTAGTTATAGCTTTTAGTAAATATCACCCTTTTCAGCTTATATCTAGTTATAGAAGTCAAGTGGAAGCGTTTCTTTACTCTTTTTTTAATCATCTCAGTCCATAGGATTTACAGTTTACTGTCTTTGCATTACTTTTAATACTTACGATAAATTTATCTGTCTCAAAATAGCAATTTAAAAGTTCCTACAATAGCACTTGTGCAAGGTAAAAAAAAAAATACTAATATCTGCCAAAATGGACCGAAACTTTATCTCAATAGTCTGTGCATATATATATATATATATTTTAATTAACTGATGTATAAAAAAATAACTTAATGCACAGTGTAAAAACATACCGACCCCCTTATTGTGCATTGACTGACTCCAAAACTGAAACTTGTAGTCCGTCTGTAGCTCCTAATGCTAAACCCTTATGTTCTGTAGGGTCTCCTACTGTATCATCATAATAATACCATATTAGTCTGAGAGGAGTTTATTTATGCTGTACTGCAGATTTAGTAATGCTTTCATTCAAAAGAAATTAACTTTATAACTACCCAGGGCAGCTGTGGTTGGTGTTTTAAGTCTCCTGTGTTAGTTGGAGATTTAATGTAAAATCCCAGTCTTGATTGTGAGTTGCTTTGGCAGGCATTGGAAAGCTGAAAAGTGATGCTGTTGCACATTTTGGTCAGGAATTCAACTAAATTGACTCGTCTGTTGAATGTTATTTAGTGATACGCTCCTGTTTGTGTGGGGTTTGTTTGTGGGGTTTAAAGTTTAGCTTAGCCAGCAGCTTCCATTGAAAGTCTATGGATGGTACTTTCACTGTATAGCCATACCCTCAACAACATTCCTCCTCCTCCTCCCCCTCAGCCTCCTCTACTCTTGAAATTGAGCCATGCACAATTGATTTTTTTTCTCCTCACCGCAAAACCAAAATGCACACGACTATCTCATCATTTCTGGTTTGTCAGTTTTGTTGCCTGAGATGTAAAACACACCGTGGTGTTGGTTTTCTTTCTCGAGTCAAAACTGAAGGACATTCATAACTGTCCAGTAGTGCGGAGGTCAAAGTTCAGTTTGACCAAAATAAAACTCCTGACATTTCAGTAGCGGAAGCTGGAAGTTTGACTGAGAACTGGAATCCACGTCAATACAGACACATGAATGAATGTTTTTCAGAAGACAATCATCTGAAAACAAACAGGAGTCTGAGCTGAGTCTAGATGAATGACTTTGTGAACCACAACCTTTTGCTCTGAACGCTGAGGACATTTCGTTCCCTTTCAGTGACATTTTTAACAAAATGGGACTTAACGACAGTAGCCCTGGTGCCATGCGCAACGGTCGTGGACTCTCGGATCAGTGGGCGGAATCAGTTGTGGTCCGGCCTCGAACTACCGAACGGCACATCACAGTACACAAAAGACTGGTGCTGGGTTTTGCCCTGTCAATCCTCACCCTCATTATTGTCACAGCAGTGGCTGTCGTCCTTAGTGTCCGCTTTGAGGAATGTGGTGGACAAGACCGGGATGGGATGACGGGGGAGCTGGGCTCACGAGGCTCCAGTGGGTCAGGAAGAATGAATGGAAGCAGAGAGAGGGCGGGGGAGAGGGGGGATGAAGAGGCCGCTCAGCCATGGAGAAACTCTCGGTTGCCAGGTTCCCTGAGGCCACGACATTATGACCTACGGCTCGCAGTTTACATGGACAACTTCACCTTCTCTGGGGAAGTCAGCATTGAGCTGGAGTGTGTCAATGCCACACGGTTCATTGTTCTCCACTCAGATCGTCTTGAGGTATGGTTGTTTTGTATCATAAAAGAAGATGTATATAAAATGAACTTCATAATTATGCATTGAGTGTCCAAAGGTGAAAACACTAACTTTAAATTATTTTATCTGGAGTTTAGAGCCTGGGCTTAGCAAGTGTGAATGTAATAAGAATCACAACTAATTCAGTTGCACATTTAGATGCAACTTTGGATTATTTACTGTATATTAAAGGTCAAAAGTATGTTAGGAAACAAGCATAACCAACACAGGAGGTTCCTCAGTATTGCCCAATGTCTGAAGTTCTTGAAATGCTGTCAGCTTTTAAGAAGTGCACTTAAATTGTTTGAATTTAGATTAATCTGAAAAATATTCTCTGGCAACTATAACTAAAATGTGTGGCATTTATCCTGTAGGAATAATGAATATTCACAGACATGATGCTGGAAAACTGCTTCGGAGTGAAACAAAAGCGAAGGAGTGTGTATCACAGTAAGGTGCACACATAAAGAAAATCTAGCTGTTTTTGTCCCAATGTTCCACTTTCACAACCCAGGACAGCAAATGCCAAATTATCTTATGTTTGATCAAATTATTTTATAAGATTATCCCGTCATCTGAGGTGTGTTAAAACTGCAGTTGTCCTTATAATTGGCTCCGAAACGGGTCAGGCTGACAATTGTTAATTTTAAACTTGTTCATTATTTACAACCAAAAATGTTCATGTGTGTGGAGAAAGCTGACAACTCCTGAGTCATAACTGCATGAATTGTGAAGTTTACACAGCTAATGTAGCCAATCAAGAAGCAAATTGACAGGAACAAAGAAGCAGGTGTAAATAAAAACAGGCATGGCCAACCTGACCTATGTCTTTTTTTTTGGTGCAGGAGTTTTCTGTCAAAAATAGTCCCAAGAACACCATCAAGCCCTCATTGCATATGTACTCTTTCATGGTGTATACCGTGCTTTTCTGCATTAGCTATGTTTCTACATTTTTGTTAAACCACATCTGATCACACAAGATTTCTGGCTTGGAGGACTAGATTCTGGGCCAGCGGCGGGACAGAATCATTATATGTGTGCTGTGTTGTTTTGAGGTTATTGGAACACACTACAAACAGTATGATCAAAACTATTCAATGCATGTTTTTTTTTTTATCTCCATGTGTGGTGTCTGTAACAGATTAAAAATCTCTTCAGATTTAGAAAATATTTATGCATGTACCCCACTTAAGTGAATCTTCAGTTGGCTTGCCTCTCATCTTGACAAATGTTTTATCTATCTCTCATCGTGATCAGTCTTTCTCCATTGCATGATAAACATTTTGTCTATTATGCACCTGACCAAAATAAGCCCAGCATATATGATTTCCCTGGATTGCCTGTAGCTCTATAAGGTAAATGCTATGCAATGTTACAACAAATGTCACAGCATATATTTCAAAAGACTTGGAATTACTTTTTTTTGTTGTTGCAAAGATTGTATCAATAATGGGAAAGTTAGACTTCTGTATAAAGTCTTCTCCATTGCATCTCAAAGATTGTCAATGATTTTCAATCCAGGAGTAAATATGATATCTCATGCTTATGAATCACTCTTTCACAAGCCTGATGAATGCAGACATTGTCCAGTGTTCATGCTCTCTGTCAAACTGATGGTTGTTCATGGAATGAGATGTTACTTATCTATCAGTTAGGGGTGCTTCCATCTGAAAAATATTCATTGCTGTAGTAATTATCCAAAGGAATATCATACCTTTTTGCTAAATTATTTCAGGTGTGGACCATTTTCTTTGACCAGACAATATATATATATATATATATATATATATATATATATATATATATATATATATATATATATATATATATATATATATATATATATATATATATATATATATACACCTTTATATATACACCTTTTTTAATTCAAAGCAGTGCTCCTTTTCCAATATTTTATGGTAAATTAAGTGTACAACTGAAAGAGAATTTTAGTTTTGTCCACAGTTCATTAAAAATAGAGCAGTAGGGAATGAGTATTATATAGGGCTGGTCACACAGACTTGCTTTCATATCTTATCTCAAAACTATGCTTTTTCAGAAGACAATGAGTGAAAATTGTGCATTTGAACATTTGAGCACAGAAATAAAACAATTTGACACTCATGTACTAAACTTTGCCAGTCTGAGATTCTATCCACATCTGCTAAAACCTTCCAATAGTAAACTAATATTGATTTGTTTTTGTTTTCATATTCAGTGACTTTAGAAATAAGAGTGTTGTCAGGTCAGGCACAGTATATGGTTGTATGTAGTGTATTTTTTATACTGTACCTAACTTTCTTGAGACTCTGTCCACACAGACCTCATGGTTTGCATCTGGAAGTCAGCTGCCTTTGTTTGAAAACAACCCACTCTCTAACAAAGACTGTTTATTTCCAGATTTGGCCTCAGAGATTTCCTTAACGAGGCTAATTAACCGTCAAAGTTGCTGTTTCAGCCCAATTTTTGAAACTAGCTTGTGGAAAGAGAAAGCCTCAGAGAAACGCCTGAGCAACCTGATTTTTCAGGCTGGTCATCTTGGCTAATGTGAGAGCAGGATAAATCTGTCTAATTTGGGCAGAGGCCAATTAAAAACCCTGCAGACCCCTTTTGTCTGTGTGTGTGTGTGTGTGTGTGTGTGTGTGTGTGTGTGCGCGCGCATGTGTGAACACAGTGAATTAAGAGGTGTTGTTGAGTGCCAGGCAGGTCTCCTCAGGTATCCATAGAATTAATGTGATCTGAGAAGAAAAATTCTTCAGATGTGAAAAGGCCAAAAAACAAAACTTAGAATAAAAATAGTTCCAGCCACCAGAAAGAGAGTGAGAGAGGGGTACGGGGGGTGCCAATACACTCCTTATATTCAAATTCACCAGAAGACCACATGTGCAAAATGTATTCATCATTCAAGGAAAAGCACTCAAAGGTCCATCCAAGTAGCCTAGCAGCACTACACACGCCTCGCAGCAGTATATCTAATTTGCTACCATAGAAGGTCTAGTTATGCTCAATGTAACTTTTGGCGAAATTTCCCTGAAACTGGCTGACGAATCACGGTGAAGTATAGAGTCAGAGGGCAGGTGTAACAAAGTGATCCTACAGAGAAACAACCAGAAACAACCATAGAAGAAGAACCACAAAGATGAGTGAAGAATGTGAGAAAACGTCAGCAATCTTTAAATGATTTTTACAGAAGCGACAACAGTCATTAAACTCTATAATCCCCAATTTTGTTTAGTCATTCGTAAATTTCTCCAGACTCCTCCGTGAACTTCCCTTCGCTCTAACTACGTCATCCTAAAGATTACACTGATTGGTTGTAGTACCATCCTATTGCATCCAGACGGATTTGAAAGACAACCTTTTAGCCCCGCCTTCCCTGACTATGAAGTGTTCCTAGACCTATACATATAATGAATGGGCACAGCATGGCTAGGCTACTATCAAAGTGATTATACACTATTATTGTTTTTCATGAAAGAGCATTTTCATAATGTACAAAACACACATAGTATAGTATTGAAAATACTGGAGCAATAGTATCTAGACATCAAAATCTCTCTGACAGGCAATAAAATAACAAAATTAAAATGCATTTTTGTTGAGTGGTATGTTAGAAGCCAACTTCAAGTCTGGCGGTGCATTTGCTGACTCACCAGAAAACCCTGAAAAACATCCGTCTAATCCCCAATGTTTCCTCTGTGTGTCAGCAGGCTCTCTGTTCATATCGATCACTTCATTCATCAAAGAACAAACACACACTCCCACAAATAGATAATGACACGCTCACTGTTGTTTGATTGGCTAAGGATTGCTGATGTGTGACAAGTCAAACCTCAAAGGTTTTCCAGAGGTTCTCACCCCGCCCAGCATGTTCCCATCACACACTGCTGCTAATGATAATTGGGGAGGAGTTCCATGTCTACCTCAGTCCTCTGTAATATTTCTTAGTTTCAGACATAGACATTACATGCACACGTATAAACACACACACACACACACACACACACACACACACACACACACACACACACACACACACATATATATATATATATATATATATATATATATATATATATAGTATTTTTCATTTATGTTTATTATGTTGTGCTTACTGTTCAAAAGTCAATGTTTGTCGAGTGAATTTACTTTCAGCTTTGCCAGCACTGGGCATTTAACACAAACAGCATTTCCTGACACAAAGGAACAAGTACCTACTCTGTGTACACTGTGGTCCGAATAATTTGCATAATCGTACAGCAATTACATTCTATTTTGACACTAAGCAGACACATAACAAATAAATTGTTAGTTAATTAAAATAGTTTTTCACTTTTCTCGGCTGCCTCAGAGCAGTTGTTTGGAACCAAAAGATAAAAATAGTGGTGTTTATGACCTTGTCTTTGTTTTGCAAAAGATAAAATATTTGTGTCATTTTGTCAAATGATATTGTGATAAAGAAATGGTTATGAAGTCTTTTATGATGAATAGTTGACTGCTGAAAACAGGGACAGAAAAAACAGTCAGCTGGAAGAACATGCATCAAACTGTCTCAGTGGTGTGTCTATATACATCAATATGCTTTGGATTATTACATATACTTTACAAATAAGTTCAAAGTATTACTCATAGGATAGTTTTTTTTTTGCATATGATAAACTTTATCCTAAGGTGTATGTTAAGATCACACCTCTATCTTGACACAGCCTTTCCATTTTTACAGCCTATTTTTCAAGCTTTGAGGCCTTATGTCACTGGATACACACAATTTATAAATGGGCAGCATGATGGTGCAGTGTTTAGCACTCATGAGTCACAGCAAGAAGGACGCTGGTTCAAATCCCACACCAGACCTTTATGTGTGGACTTTGCATGTTCTCCTCGTGTCTGTGTGGGTTTTCTCCAGGTACTCCAGTTTCCTCCCACCATCCAAACACATGCACTGATAGGTTAATTGGTTAATCTAAATTGTCCATAGGTGTGAATGTGAGAGTGATTGTTTGTCTATATATGTTCAGCCCTGAGATGAACTGGAGACTCATACAGGGTGTACCCCGCCTTCACCCATTGTAGCTGGATTAGGCCCCCAGTGACCTCAGTGACCCTACACAGTAAATTTTGCAGTGTTAAATCAACACTTAGAGAGTTTATTTAGCTTCTTCTAGAGTGTATTTGGTCCCATTGTCTCCAAATTAACACTGCAAATTCTACAGTGTAGTACAGGATAAAGCGGTTCAGATGATGAGACGAGACAATTGAGAAATTGTTCTGATTGTGTGAATGTTGATTGATGAATCCTCAGGTAAACAAACAAAACTGTGTGGCACTGTTCTGCGCTTTGGTTTCTCATCAAAACAAATGTGTACTCAAGTGGCAACAGTAATAATACGGTCAGTTGGCTATGGCTGATTGTCACAGTTATATTAATGAGTTTCTGATTAACTGAAGATGTCCCGAGTACCATAAAACCTGCATTTCTTATGATACTGATAAACACTGCAGTGGCATCACCATAGTTAGTCTGAAGAATCAATGTATCTACTGCTCAATAAATAATACCTGTGAAGTGGTGAAGTATGTGACAGTACAGTCATGTTAGTGAATACATTATTTTGATGTAGAAAGCACAATTGTAAAGTTGCATTTTATCTTTCTAATTCTTGATGATTAAACGTTTTCATTCCTTTTCTGATGGATAAATTACACAAAATACATTTCATCTTCGTTTACACATTTTGCACATCTATATTTTTTGCACAATTATAGACTAATATCCATGCATTTTTATCATATGCATATGAATATTTTCACAACTTTATTACCCCATATACATTCTGGTGATCATCATCCAATAAGAATAGTGGCATCTTCAAAATTACATGTGTATCATGTTGCTTAGCATATGAATACAAATTTCAGATAGCAATATTAGTAGTATTTAACAATAATAAATAAACATTAAAACAGTAAAAATTAGATAGTCGAGGTCTGTTACTTGAGCAGTTTAATCTTTTAGAAGTGTTTGCATCTCACAGCCACGTAAATAGAGAAAACATTTAATTATACATTATGATTTGCTCAGGTGACACTGCATCTCATGGTAACAAAAGGGTTAGAAAATATTGAAGAAACACAACCTATACTGTGAGTTGGATAGGGTTTCAAAGGGTTTCAGCACCTCTACTCTGGACAGCAACCATATTTGTTTGTACAGCAGGAGATAATTAGCCTAGCCATGCTATCTCTATTCATTACATGTATAGGTCTAGGGACGCTTCATAGGCAGGGGAGGCGGGGTTAAAATGTTCTCTTTGACATCCCTCTGTATGCAACAGGACAGTACTACAACCAATTAGTGTAATCTTTAGGATGATGTAGTGAAATGCTGGAAAGTTCACAAAGGAGTTTGGAGAAAGTTATGAATGACTAAAGAAAATTGGGGATTATGGAGTTAAACGACCGTTGTCACTTCTGTAAAAAATTTATTTAAAGATTGCTGACATTTTATCACATTCTTCACTCATCTTTGATAAAAGGAAATTGCCACCAGTTGTTCTTCTTCTATGGTTGCTTCTAGTTGTTTGTCTTGTTGCAGGCCCAGTTTCAGGTAAATCTAACCAAAAGTTGAATCGAGTGCAACTAGACTACTACTGTACTACTGTAGCATATTACATGTGCTGCCGCTAGGACTCTAGCATGGCTAGGATAGGAGATAATACCTGTAATACCTAATATCACCATAAACTCCAAACTTAGAATTACACTTAAAAGTCAAAGAAACTAAACTAAAATACATTGTAATTAGAAATGGGGCAGTTTTTTCTGGAGCATGTTTAACTATAGTACTTAAAATCCCTTTCACACCACTATTACAACCAATTAATGAAATGCTCTAACAAAAAAATGCACCTACCTGTGGAATTGAGTGAAAAAACACCTTCCAATCAATCTGAGCACCCACTCAAAATGATTGAACAATGATATGCCTGTCAAATTCAACTGCCATTTGTCCCACCCCCATGTGTGTACCCGTCGTGTTTGGTCAAATATTCCCAGCTCTAGTCCACTCTCTTCTTCAGACCACATGCATTTGATTTTAAATATATTTGTCAGGTACAGTCTGGCATAACGTTCAAACTCTCTTTTATATGAAAAATATGCTTATAAAATGTACAATGTATGTTATAAAAATCATTTTGGCTTGACTCGGTATTACTTGAATCATAGCGAGGCAAGTCAGACACCATTTTGTTCAAATGCCTGACGTTCTTTCTCCTTTGTGCATTGTTCATGCATCACTGAGTTACTATCATGATAAGCAAGGTATTCTTTGTAAACTGTGCAAGTAGTCTTTTTATTTGCTGTATCCAGGCTAAAATGCTCCTAAACTTTAGAAGTTATGGTACGCATACCTGATGCAGATGCCATCAGTTCTGTGATACTGCTCAGAGACAGAGACACTATTGCACCTGAGCAGAGATTATAATCAAGTGAGATGCCTCACTCTGTTGGAAAAACACATCTGGTGACAATAGTTGACAATAGAATTCATTGTCGACTATTTCTATTATTTATAATTTTTGTCCACATCGTTGACTAATCATTGGAGCCCTATCCAGAACCCGACTGGGAATAGACAAAGGCAGGTTAGAGTGCAGTTCAGGTCATACACAGAAAAACAAGAATTGACCATAGCGGTTTGGCTAACTGTACCATAGTGTACCATAGGCAGGCAATGGTTGAAGCACATGGAAGCTGGTCTGGAGGTGAAGGTACCAAAAAGGCAAAAGCAGGCTCAGAAGTGGGTGGTCAAAACAGGTCATATGACAGGTAGGCAGACAGACAGAAAACACTAGTAGGTAAACTCGTGAAGTATTACAGACTGGCAGGGAACTAGGAGAAAACACAGGCTCATAGGCACAGGAGGAGGGGGAGATAATGAGACACTGGTGCAGCACATTAGGGTGAGGGAAGTCAAGACACCAGACATAACACAGGAGGGAAACTTAACAAAATAAATCTGGAAATAACAGACAACACATAAAAACAGGATAGGGACTGTAGACCCATGTGAAAGAAATGTAACTTTAGCCAGATAGGTATGAATTGTGACTGTTTTGTAAGAGTGGGGGTGTTGGAGGAGACAGAATGAGGTATGCATGGACCAGAGCCAGAGAGTAGTTAGAACCTGAGTCAAATTCGAGCACAAACCAGAACCAGAGCAGGACCAGAGCTCACAACGGAGCCGGGTGAATTGTTGCTATGGAGTGTGTCTGAACTAGAGCCCTGCACTCTTGCGGGAGTACCGCAGGACCCAACACAAAGCAGTGTGGCGCGGAACAAATTTTAAAAGCTCACTGCAGGCATGGGTGGGAGGGGGAGTGCACATTGCGGGAGCGGTCATTTGCTGCACTCCCGCAAAATAAAACCATTTTCAAAATACAACCTATACGTGGTTCATTTTGACTATCATATATACGTGAGATGGGGGATGACCCACCCAGGTTGAATCTCCCGGACGGACTGTGACTCCCTTTAGGTAGGGTACTTGTTGACTATCGGTCGCCTACTAGTATTTAGCCTTAGTTTACCACCTGCTGCTGCATTCCCAAACAATCCGCTCCCGAGAAGACCGGACCCCAGCACGACGGGGGCCAAAGAGTGATCAGAGGGACTCACGCCCCCGGGTCACACTGAGCAAGAGGTCCTCTGTATGCCACATTTCAACTCATGTCTGAATCCTGCGGGATTTTCAGACGGGAATGGGAGCAGGTGTCGGTGGGAGTGGGATATAAAATCAGAATTCTTTGTGAGAGCGGGACTGGAAATTGTGTTTCGTGCAGACCTGTAGTCTGAACCCTTGGGAACAAGCATTCTGCCAGTACTCTAGAGGCATGGCTTCAGGGGGATGTTTGAAGAAAGCGGTTTTGGACTTTTGAATTGTGTATTTTCAAAATGTAGCTTGCTCGAACCGTTTTTCTAAATACTTGTACAACACCGTTAAATACTCATTGATAATTTTACAAAGCATGAAGTAGATACAAGTTTTTGGTAAAATACACAACTAAATCCAGGTGTGTGTGCATTTTGAAAGATATAGGCCCAATCCTAATTCACCCCTTGGCTTCCCCCCTTACCCCTTGTACTTGGTATTAACCCTTGCAAGGGAATTGGGATTGAAACATTCCCCTATGAAATAAAAACAGAACCCTTCCAGACCTGTTGTATCATCAGCAATCATTGAATCAATCAGCAGCTGTAACCATCTCTGTTACATGGGCTTTGACCATTACACAAATGTGGTCTAAAACACATTGAAATGGCATTAAACAGTTGATCAAATGATTAAGTTGTTTACGAAGAAAATATGTGCATTTGTGTGTTTCTTTCATCTCACCTATAATTTATGTTTATATTTATCTCCATTTTGCTGATGACTTAAACAGAATTATGGAGGATTGGGATTGGGCCTATATCTTGCAAAATGCATACATGCAGGTAGATGTAGTTGTGTCTAGGATTATTCAATGGTTATGTAGGGTTATTCATGAAAAACTGTCATTCATACAAAAATGTATCTACAGGCCCTTTTGTGTGTTCCACCCCCTCAGGCGTTTTCACTTACTTTCTCTAATTAGACCTTTTCTCATGGCTGTGTGGGCATTTACAGATTGACATCTCCTGCACTCCATTGTTCATTTTGTCTCCTACAGACGACAACTTTAACTATAATGTTTACAGCAAAATAAATGTCAGGGTTTGTACTATTGGAAATGATTTTTTAAGCATTTAATATACTTTTCAAAGTTGCTGACTGACAGTTTGATGTCTTAACTGGCCCATTTGACTTTGCAACTGTTGATGAACCTTAACTTTGACTAAAAGCTTTTCTTAATATTGGTGATTGCCCTTTTAACTGCCAAATATACTATCACATTTGATAAATTCAGCCTCGCTACACATGGCTGTGAGTCACGTGTTGCTTAGCAACCCTTTCAATGAGTAAAAGCACGGAGACTGCAGGAAGACAGTAAATGTAAAGGGTCCATGAGTGTGTTATGTCTGATGATTTTTCCTGTACAACATAGGACACTGGTCAAAGCATCAAATCCAGTTTTGCTGTATTCACTTTTGGCAGCTGAAAACATGTTTAATGGTTAGCTTGTTGTACTCAAACTACAAAATTCTTCTGCTAAGGATGAGCATATATTTTACTTATGAGTAAGATTGTTATTATGTTAAAAGGGAATTTGTTTAAAGGTGATATTTTGAATTGAGTCTATGACCTTCTCACTCCCCCAGGGGTCTGTATGAAACTTGATAAAGCAGAAATTGGACAGTGATGTTGATAAGCCATCCCCAGGGAGTGAGGCACAAAGCTTACATTTGGGTGCTGGCTGGAGGAAGGGCTGGATGGTAGAGAACAGCTGGAGACATTCAGAATATACTATGTCTAATAATTTAGTTAAAAAGAGTGGAGGCATTCTGGGGTTTTTCCCCAATACAATTATTGTACTTCCCTCCCCAGTCACAGCATGCACTATATTAAGATTTATACAAGCTAATAACGGGTGTTAAAGTTAATGCTAAATGATAGCTATCAGCATTTGATAAATGTTTAAATTAGGTGCATGAATGTCTCACCTTACTCTGGGTTAATGCTCCTCATTGCAGATGGGGAAGTAGTTGCAGCTGGATGTTATGCTTTTCAAATACCTGACCATGAAATCCCAGGCACCCCTGTATTCTTTTTCTTTTTCATTTTCATTTCTATTTTCTTGTCTGAGGTGCTGACTTTTTATTGGAGGTCACTGCTGAAAGATAGATCCAATAATTTCTAGCTGAAAAAACTATTCAAAACTGTCAGTGTACTCAACATATTATAAAAAAAGGGAGTTTTTATTTATTTTTTTCATCCTGTATTTTAACCTTCCCCATTACCTATTGTGTAAAAGCAATGCCCACTGGCAGCTGAATCATCCACAGAAGCAACAACTGCAGCAGCGGCAGCCAGAGCTCACAGTTTTAGGTACTTCCCAGTGCTACTTAGAATGCAGCAACTCAGAGATCTAAAGAGATTCTGTTTGTCATGTGAATGCAGCCTAACTGTGATGAATGGCCACTGACTTTTATGATGGTATACTCATTTCACTTCCATGCTCCTTTTTACTCGAGCACAAACACACTCAGAGCATAGGATGTGTGCATGTGCATCAATGCATGTATGAGATTAGTATATAACCCTGCAGTACCATACATTGATATCCTTGACATAATGTGGGAACTGTCTAAACTAAACACTCAAAACACTATGGTAATTGTAACTTGAAACAACACACAGTTGGCTGTCTGAACTTCTGAATGTAACTTTGCGGATTGCAGTCAGGATGAGTTGCCTAGTACATATGCATGAGTTATAACCTCCTGAACAGCCATCGGTGCAGATGGAATGAACCCAGTGGCCATCCAGTCTGTACATATGCAACCATGAAATGTCTAGAATAGAATAGAATTTTATTGCCCTGTGCACAAGTTAAGAACAAGTTAAAACAGGTACATTAGGATGATTTCGTTTCCCCCCTGAGTCAGGAGTGACAGTGAGTGCAATTGTGTGAGATTAAATTAAATTAACATATGTTCTGTAGATTACGCAAACGTAAATAAACAAGTGGTGCCAGGCACAACAAACCCTGCCTTCTGCAAACGTTTTACCTGATTTACCCTATCTCTTATCATTGTGAAAACACATTTTTGTTGACTGTGACTTAACCTATGACCTACATTAACCAACATTTTATGGGATTTATTCTGAACCAACTGGCACCTTTCCTGAAAATTTCATGGAAATTGCTCAAGTACATTTTGCGTAAAGTTGCTGAGAATCAGACAGACAAAGAAAAAAAACAGATAGACAATTAAAAAGAAGAACAAAAAACAATACCCCTCTGCCCTTTTGGGGGTAGGGTGATCACGTGCTCTTGAGCCCAAGGGAAGACAAGGGGTATTCTTTTGAGGGACCGCCCCTGCCACCACTGGCATACTCACAAATAGCTGATAGCTCTATAGAGCACATTGTATAGCACACACTGTACACCTTACATGCACTAGCAGAGCGTATGGGGGAGCCGGGGGGTCGCCCTGGGCCCACATGGACTTAAGCCACAACTATCTGATTTATTTAAAAGATATATTATATTTATAAATGCTTATTTCCTGATTGCATGGGGAAAATAAAACAACTGTAACTGTTTATGTGCCCTTGATTGTTGAGTGTGTTGAGTTCGTAAAGTTAATCTCGCATGCTTCACTTTTGCTACAAAGTAACAGTCACCACCTGTACCCTGGCTTTTTAAAATTCCCACGGTTCGTGAACGCACCTTGCCTCACGCACACCGTCACTGACATGTTTGTAAACTAACCGATTGATGCTTGGATGCACGCGCAGCCATGACTGTCTGTAGTTCGATATTACGCTGTCAGACTATGCTACATCTGTCTTTTCCAGATCTAGAATGTTACATAAATAAATTAGCACTTAAAAGTGAGCATCACCAACCGGATCCTTACTCGATAAAAGAGTGGACAGAGGATGTCGGTAAGTTTCCTACTATACAATAGCCTGACATATACGTACTTAATTAACAAACCTTCTTTGTACACTCATGAAAAACTTCGCGCCGAAAAGTGTTTAGACACATACGACTGTTATGTGTGTGCATGTGTCAAACATGTTTTACACATGCTCATAACCTAGAGGTGGTGTTAATAACAGAAGAGGCTAGAGTCATTATTGTGTTAACTAGACAAAGCTAGCAGGCTAATCTGTTAGCAAGTTCACTAGCAGTATCACCAAAGGACGTATATATAAAGAGGTCTCACTCTGCCCTGTTTACCGTGTCATGGCAGCTCCACAGCGTCCCCTCTATCGAGCGTGGAAACCAGTGCCAGCAAGTGTCTGCCGCCAGCCTTTAAATAGCATAATTGCACGATCATAAAACAGTCAAATCCATTATTAATTCATCAATTGATTGATAAATAAGATTGCAATTAATAAAAGAACTCATTGGCCTTACTTGTTTTCAAGTTTTTCAAATGAACATGTCAGGAAAGACAATTAATGGCGGCTTGTTCTTTTGTTTATATCCAGTTGGTAGACTCATATCAAACCATCACACTATTTGATTTGAATAGTGTCAATTTAGCTGTTTCAATTAGGGTAATAAAATGATAGATTGATTGAGCACTGGTTTCCATGCTCGATAGAGGGCGCTGTGGTCGCGGCCATGTCACTGAAAACAGGGCTGCACGGAGCTGAGTTAGACGTCTTTATATGTATGCTCTTTGGTATCAGTTCCTCTCATTCAATTGACCAGGTTAATTACTTAACCACCTATTTGGATATGGATATTTTATTTTCAGTACTTCAGTACTTTCATGTACTTCATTGTAGGTTTGGGTCATGCTGCAGCAGTTTTATTGAAGGTCCAGATTGTGGTCATAATAGGAAGGACAGACAAACAGACATTCCTGATCGTCCTCTTATCCCAGTCCACAAGCTGGATCTTTGTAACAATAGACGTCGATTTTTGTTTTGAATGGATGAGATCCAGATGGAATTCTATCAAGTTTAACTCTGTCCTTGTTACGATTCTGACAACACAACAACTAGACATTTGTAGCTCTGCTTTAGGTCTGTCATCTATATAAACAGCAGCATTTCCATGTATTTTTTTTAGTCCAGTCTGTACACGCAACTTCCTCTTATGGTTGAATAACGTTGACTATGAAGGAGTATATAAAGGGCCCGCTACAGGTCATCGCTCCCCCTACAGTGAATCAAACGCTCCGCCCCTGCTTACATGGTATATAATTAATATCCTATTCCACTGTTATTAGTGATGTATGGTCATGAACAGGCTACCAAATGTGTTTTTTGTGTGTGAATAAACATTACAAATATTTTTAACATTAAATTACTTTAAATGACTTGACAGATGCACTTCCACTTAGAATTTACTTAAGATACTCAATTTTATTTATTAATCATTTGTATTAATTTCATTTATTTTCCATTACAATTTATTGATTTTAAATGAGATATAAGTCTGAGGCTTTGCAGTGCATCAGCGCAACAGGAACAGCCACAGGACTCCACTGAGTTTTCAGTGGATTACCAAGAGTTGTAGCTGCTCACCTTTGCACCTGCGTTCTTCACCACGGTATCATGACAGCCAAAAATTTACATTGAGTGGTGGGTGTGGGTGACTGTGGTGTGCAGAAATGTCATGTCATGTTGGTTTGGCTGCCCAGGTTGTCTGTAGAACCACCCCACCCCGGCAAGCATCAATTGCAGTACTTCTTTCCTCTCTTGCCAATTATGTGGTACATGTTTTGAATTTGTGGAACATGTGAATTGGGCTTTAAATGCTGTACTCTGGTTGGTCATTTTATTTGGGGGGGGGGGGGGGGGGTAATAAACAGGTAAAAGGTGCTTCTACAATTCAATAAATATGTGTATACCCAGGGGTGAGTTTGCCCTGAGATAGCTATTGATATTGCACAACACTAATTCTAAGGTAGTGTGAAGGGAGTTAATTAAGTTGGAAAAGTGTCAAACTGATCCCAAATCAGTTCCTATTTCTTTACCCATCCAAACCACAGCAAATTTGAAAGCATTTATCTGGAAACACTACACGAGAGAAAGGGTCGGCATCTTACAGGAGAAAAAGAAATTGAACTATTTTAGGATTATAAGGAGACTAAACTTGTTTTCAGCAGATTGCTTAGAGGATAAATAGTCTTTTGGGTCCTCCAATGATCCAGGATCTAGGACAGTTAACCCACTTTTCCATGCTGTGGCTCAATGATTTTAACTGTTGGTCGAGGCTGAAAATACATTTAACCTTTTCACTCGAGGTCACCTTTGAATAATAGAAGTGTTTGGAATAGGGGAGCATTAGAGTTGCTGGAGATAATGTGGAGAATTTAACCACAACACAGAACAATACAATCTTCCCTTCATATTAATAAAAAAATCACACAACAAACACTGGTCCCTGCAAACATTTGATCTGCTTCGTTTTTTCATTTCGTTGATTTGCCTTATTATCTCTTATTGCAAAAACACATTTTTGGTGACTGTGACCTTGACTTTTGACCTACATTTACCAAAATTTATTGAGGTCCATTCTGGACCACCTCAAACCTTTCCTGAAAATTTCATAGAAATTGGTCCAGTAGGTTTTCTATTAAGTTGCTGACAGACAGACAGACAGACAGACAAACAAACAATCCCCCTCTCCCCTTTCAGGAAGTGTGGTAAAAAATATTATTTAAGTAAATTGCCTAAAATATCTCCCAAGTAAAATGCTTCTGGAATAAATGTAATTACATTTTTCCATGTGTGTTACTGATAAAGAAAACTCAAGTCTTAAATGCTGGTTGGTTTAAGTTTCTAAGAAAAGTCTTGGGTCAAAATGTGAAATTCTTAGAATTAACAAGAGAGTAGGTTTTACTCCAAAGGAATATTGGTCTACCCATCATACATGTTCTGCACTAATAAGCAGCAGCCACTCTTTCTGAAATACTCTCAATTCTCATGAATTCAACAATGTGAGCATCGGGCCAATTTTCAGACAAACACCATAGTTGGGAGTTATGCTACTGTAGATAGCATTAGCCAACCATACACGGACCTTAGCATACGTTAACATAGCGTAAACTTTGTCCACACTGTAAGCACTGGCTCACAGTAATTAACTAAGCTAATTTTTTTGACTGAGAAATACTTACACTGCTGTTTTTATTTGGGCTGAAGTTCTTTGTATTGATATTTTTAATTCAGACCTTCCGAAAACCCTCCTCCTCCGCATGACCAGAGAAGCGGTGCAGACTGTATGCTAAACAACATGTACAGTCCTCTTTATGTAAGGGCCTGTGTGTCTCACATACTGACTTCTTCCATATTTTATATTTCCTGCTGTTGTAGCATCAGATGATGGCACATATCCTCCCAGATCCAGACACAGCACTCGCTGTTAACAAGTTTTTCCTAGCCACTTATGCATCCACTACTAGCTGCTAGTTTTCAATGCTTCGCGTCCTCTGCCCAGTAACTGCTCTACTTCCGGTTATTATCTTGGATCGGTGTATATGTGTAATAACACACCATCGTATATATTAAAAACATGGGCTCACCAGCACTTTTGTCTTTTCTTTTCTGATTCAGTTTATTAATGTAAGTATGTAAGACGTAGCTCATTTAATGTCTGAAGAAGATACTTTCTAAAACACTGTAGAACAGTGTAATGGATTCCATTTCTATAGCGCATTCAAGGCACTCCAAGTGCTTTACATTAATGATATGAATTAATTTGTTCTCACATTCTACTTCTGGTGGTGGCAAACTACAACTGTATCCATAGCTGCCCTGGGGCACACTGACGGGGTTTCAAAAATCCCCCCCTTCTACCAGCGAACGTTCATATACATTCATACACTGAAGGCAAGAAGGATGAAGTGGACAGACTAGGATTCAAACCGCCAACCCTTCTGTGATTGGACAACTCACTCCATCTCCTGGGCCACAGCCAATGGCTAGCTAATTAAATCTAATACATGCAACCTGGCCTTATTTCTCAAATCTAACCCTATTCCTAAATGATGTTCATGAAAACAGTGAGGAAATTAATTTATTCAGTCAGGTTTGAATGGTCAAATCCTCTTGAGGGTTACAGAGGAGCTAGTGCATATTTCTGGACAGGACACTACTTCATTGCAGGGCTGACATGTATAGATGAAAACCATTTACTCTCACATTTACACCTAAGGGCAATTTAGTTTGTACAGTTAACCAAGAAAGCTATATGTCTTGGGATGGTGGGAGGAAGATGGGGTACTCACAAAACCCACAGAGACACAGGTCTTTCCCACTGCTAGAATCAACCTCAGAATATTCTTACTGTGATGAAATGCATAATGAAATCAACATGTTGTTTCAGGTGGACCGGGTGTCTGTCACAGCAGAAGGTAGCGGACGGCTGGTGAACAGGCCAGGTGGTGGAGCCATGCGCATCCATCGCCATTTCCCCTTCCCAGGCAATCAGATGTACGTGGTGGTGTTGCACCGTGAGCTGAAGCCAATGAGACTTTACAGACTGAATATCACCTTTGACGCAGCCATTGAGGATGAGCTGCTGGGCTTCTTCAGGAGCTCTTACACCCTGCAGAGAGAGAAGCGGTATGTACACAAAGACTGACGCACACTCAGACACACATTGTTTTCCTACAACAGCAGCAGGTGGTTTGACTAGAAAAGGTCAGAGCTTCACATCCATGACATTGATTAACTCACATACTCATCGCTCTCTCTCTCACCCAGTGTGTGTCAGAATATGTGTGTATACCACTTTTAAATCCACACACATATACACAACTCAACCCCTTCTTATGAATTTCCCATAAGCTTCTGCCTTAGAATTGTTTCTACATCAGATTTCCTCCCCATGGTGCTGATGGGAAACAGACTTTATAGTGATACATTTGTTATTTCATTTATGTGTGTGTGTGTGTGTGTTCCAACAATGTCTGTGTGTGTTACCGCAGAGACATTATTCTGGTGATAGAAGAAAACACTTCGGCTTACTTAATTGATGAAACAAAGCTCATATATAAAACCTTGAAGGTGTGAGAAGTTTTGTTTTATAGAACAGTTGATTAGTCATTTATAGTCATATTGAGATTGTTTCGCCACGTACCTTTTTTTTTTTTTTAGTATTTCTGAGCATGATGTTATTATGACATGAAAATAACTTTAGTTTATTTCATTCTGAGCTTTCCTGGTTTGGTCTCATTATGTTTTCACCACCAGTGGTCTTATACACATAGGCCGCTGCTGTTTGGATCAATTCTGGATCAATACAGCAACTGATGTACCAGCAGTGTGCAATCACAACAAAAACAATCTGTTGGTTAAATTTTAATTTTTTAGTCGCCTTAAATTGAATTATTATATACTGATCTGATTTCTTAAACCCATCAATAATGAAACTGCTACTCTTGGTAAAAAACACTTTTCACACAATTCACGTCCCAGTTATGTAAGTCAACGAGTAAAAGGTTGCTCTAACAGCAGTGGATATTGGTGATAGTATTAGAATTGATCAGTAGTGGAAGAAATGTGCAAAAATGTCCAAAAGTTTTGAGTCATTATTTTAGTATTAAAAGACATACAACTCATACTTTCCAGTGATTGTTTAATCCATAGACCTTACATACACTGGTAGGTAAATGTATTTAAATCTAAAGTAACAGGTTAAGTTTTTCCCAGTTTTTCTTCTCTTTTGACAAATCCTTACATTGGAGCAGATGCATCAGAGAAACAGAGAGGTAATTATCAAAGGCGTTGTAACATATTTTCCACATTTTCAACCCCTGTCATCACATATTTATTAATTTGCACCTCTATTGAATGTAAATAAGACAAATAAGAAATGTGATACCAAGTATATTATCTGCCTCTGAAATGTTTAACAAGTATAGAATTAAAACATAACATCATGAAATGTAAATAATGAAATAAATAAATAATTTCAACCATAGTAACATAGATTAAACTTTTATTTTATTGTTTTTAACACCAGTGTGATGATTTATTATGCAATGTATATCGGTTTCAAATGTTTTCAGTATCAGTTTTCAGTTTACTAAATGGCCCTAAAAGATGTTGACATGCTGTCATTCCTCGTTGCCTATGCTAACCCAGTAACTAACCAGCAGTGCAAAAGACATACAGTAAAAACCTCTGCTGCTTCTGTTTAAAAATGTTAATTACATTCACAAGTAGATTCACATGTGAGTCTTGGGGGATATCTGCTGTCCAAATTAAATACTGCTTAGTGTGTGTGGAAAAGGCTCACTGTTAGCATAAGGATTAGCTTGATGCAGTGGTGCAGCTAACACTAGCACGCATGCATCTCACCATGTGATTTGTTTAATATCCAAAGTTGCTAAACCGCAGACTGGGCTTAAGCTCTTAAAAGCTGGAGGGTGAATTAATTATCCAAACACACAGAGAGTATCGCTATGTAAACGTATTATCGATATCCATGCAAATGATGCAAAGAGTTTAGTGTTGTGAGTGCAGTTTTTTTCCCCAGTAAAACCTGTATGATGCTTGCTGCAGACTTCAGTGACCTGTTTTTCTGCTGATCTGAACATTAACCGTGACATCACAGTGGGATAAAAACAGACATATCAATACACAGCTAATGTATAGGAAAAAGGAGTAGAAAAAAAGAGTCAGTCACTAATGTTTATGATATAACTGGTGCATAGTTTCATTGTTTCTCTGAAACGTTCAGTCTATTTCGGAGGTGTATTTGTTCATTTTGATTTAGCTACATACCAATACTGAGTAAAAATAGCATCAGAGCTGCATACATATCAGCATGAATATATGAGGTTGACAATCATCACATTACAAATTCATAGCATAGAGCATACAACCATTTCCTGGATGTGGCTGTCAGCTGGAGAAGTTTCAGGTTCAATGTATGCATTTCCAAATGATTTTAATATAATGAATAAGCAGACCATGACTAAACTAGAATGCAACTGAAGTCACTTCACAGATACATGGAACAAAAATGAAGGAAAGAAACATAAAAAAAACTAAATGATGCTGTCTATACATTAGCTGACATTCTGTGACACTGTACTATCATTGGCTGACATTCTGTGACACTGTGCTCTCATTGGTTGACGTTATGTGATGCTGCACTCTCATTAGTTGCCATTCTATGACACTCTGCTCTCATTGGCTGACGTTCTGTGACACTGTTCTCTCATTGGTTTATGTTATTTGACACTGTGCTCTCATTAGCTGTCGTTCTGTGACGCTGATGACCTTGACCTTCACATTTTCTGGCTGACTTTTTCCTCTTTTATCTTTGATTGGTGGAAGAGGACAAAATGACCCTTATAGCATTTCCTTGTTATGACAAGATGAATAGAGTAATATTAACACTGTGTATTTCCATCAGCTAGTCTAGCTTATTTGGACCACAGACGTTCTATGTTCACCTCAAATTCTTTCATCCTTATTTTTATATACTTTTGAGTTAACATACCTTTTCTATATACATTAATGTGGTTCTGAGTTGTAGACTGCATGTCTTTCCTTCTTTTTGATTTAGACATTGATGAATCAGACTTCTAAAAACCCCCCAAAACACCAGAGCAAAGATTCTTCTTGTTTTTTTTTTTTTTTCAGTTGCTTTGAGGACGTTTTTCATTAGACTCTGTTCTTTAACAAGCAGAGGAATAGTTAACGAGGAGTTGTGCGCCATTAACGAGGCTTGGCTTAATGAGCATAAAGACGTAGGAGTGTTAGTGAGGGAGATGGTTAACGAAGGGGAGACGAGGTTCTGTGTCTAAAATCGCTGACTGGATGATTCTCCGCTGAGGTTCTCGTTGTGATAGACTAATCCAGTACAGATTAGATGTTTCAATCAATACTGAGTTCTGCAGTATGTGTGTTAGAGGACGTCTTCACAATCGAACATGGCAGTCAAGTAAAGGAGCTAATAAAGGTATAGCAGGGAACAGCTGTGCAATGGACATCTTCACATATCAAAGATGTCCTGACAAGAGATAGGCCTGTTACTCTCAAGTCAGATGAGCCTCATATTGATCTGGTCATTTCTAGTAATCTGGCTGGTTGAATGAAAGGGTAAAGTGATTCTTCTGGTCCATTTAGTGGATTTCTTCCCTTTGTGTAATCCGTTTGGGCAGTTATGAACATGAAAACATCCAAACAGAAATTCTCTAGAAATGTCCATCTCTGATCCCATATAAGCGAAATGAGCAATTTGTTTGTGATGCAAGCAGGAGATGACCTCTATCTGTGACAAACTCTGTGAGCTTGAATTTAACAGCTCCTGTTCAGGAATTGCTTTGCATTCAGGGAAGTGACAGAGCATCCAAAGCATAGCAACTGACAGAGCAAAGGTGCCAGCGACTGAAAGTGTGTTTATTCCATAGAAATATCCCGTAGTGTTGAACCTTTAGAACAGTACCAGACACACCTGACCAATGAGTGAATGTTTTCCTGAGATTTGCAGTCATAACAGGTTGCTTGATTAGTACGATCTTTTCAGTGCTCCAACATATCATTATTGCATTGGTCTAATCATACTGGTCTACAAGTAAAATGCTTCCGGAATAAAACTAATGAAAAATTTTAACACATGTGTTACTGATAAAGAAAACTCAAGTTTTAAATGTGTGTTGGCTCAACTTTCCAATATATATATATATATATATATATATATATATATATATATATATATATATATATATATATATATATATATATATATATATATATTGGGTGCGATTTGCCAGGGGGGCGTGGGTTTTCTCCATGTACTCCAGTTTCCTTCCACCATCCAAACACATGCACTACACATGCACTGATAGGTTAATTGGTTAATCTAAATTGCCCATAGGTGTGAATGTGAGAGTGAATGTTTGTCTATATATGTTCAGTCCTGAGATGAACTGGAGACTTGCACAGGGTGTACCCCGACTTCACCCATTGAAGCTGCATCCCAGTGACCCTAGTACAGGATAAAGCGGGTTCAGATGATGAGAGATACTAAAATTACCATTTCATAAAAATACAAGTGACCTGAACAAATATGAACATTTTTTAAATGTCTGAAGGGCAAGTTTATGTCATGACCTTTTCCCCAGTGCTCACCAGCTTCACCTGGCCTGCACCATGCAGCTGGATGTCCTTGCTGATCCGCAGTTATTTAAGCAGTGAAGCTTGCAGTTGCCAGTGCGGGGCCATTCAGTTTGGTCAACTCCATAACCCGGACATGTGTTATCAGATCTCTGTTTTCCATAACCTGGACATTAACTCATCACCACGGACTGTCTCTGTCTCCGTCTTCATTTTGTTCTGTTTGTTATTCAGTCATTTCTCCCTTCAACAGTGAGTATTTGAGTCCTCTCTCCACCTCACCCCTGATGACAGAAAAGAAAATAGCCAGACACTAGACAGAAAAGAAAAGACAATTGAATTCAATTTTATTTATAAAGCCCCAAATCACAACAAAGTTGTCTCACAGGGCTTTACAGAAAACACAATTAACCACAGAAGTAGATAAAAGGTCCCAAGTATCCCCAGTCCTTAGACCCTCCTTCTCAGCAAGAAAAAACTCCAAAACCCAGATAGGCGAGGGAGGATGTCCGGGATCACAGGTCAGCACAGGACACAAGCGAGTCACCGCGGATCCTGTCGTCCATGGCTCCCCACGCGGACACTTGATAAACACTCGACTTTATTTTTAAATGTTTTAGTTAATTAGCCTTTCTTTTATCATCTTCATTATTTTGTTTATTATCGCAGGCTCTCCAGTGTTTCCTCACTCTCATTTTATCATCTCTATGGGTCTATGTTCATGTAGGCCTATCTAATTTCTATTAATAACAAACTATAATTTATGTTGCTTTTTTCAGTCAGGATGGGTTCAGACAGTGTTGTCATTTACCCCAAATTTACAAAAAACTACTAAAATGCCTCTATCTCCATTTCATGAAAAATGTATATTTTTAGGCACTAAAATAGTCGTATAGTAGACCTACTGCTGACAAAATGTTTCGAGCAAACATAGACTTTACATACACTTTGATTTCAGACTCCAGGGCTTGCCATCATCTGGAGATATTCTTCTCAGTGCTTGAAGCCATGCTGCATGTTTTTCACCCTTTTCTGTTGGTACACGGAAAAAAGACAGCTTCTTTTCCATCCAAGCATGGTCATTGCACCTGAAGGCTGCACAAGATTTGGGCATTTTACAAGAAGTTTTAAGCGTGCAAGACGTTGCCATGCAGTTCACACAGTGGTTGCTACGCTGTTGTTTACCCCTCTCAAAATGGCAGCGCGCATTACTAGGTGAACTGACGTCAACGTGAAGCTATGTATAGTGATGTCCAAAACCAGAGGAGGAGTGAAGGAAATCGCACCCAGAATATATCAGACAGATTTTCTGTTCATGATAAATTTGTTTCATCAAGTTAAATATAACTATAGTCATTATAAACCTGTAGTAATGCTGATTTCATCATCACAGAGAAGCTGCTTGAAAATCTAAATTGGGCTTCATTTAAACTGAATATTTGAGCACAGGGAGCAGAGCGTGACAGACTTAGATTACCAATGAGCTTGAGTGTATAGTATGTGCATTTTTTGGTAACCAGGTTACTGCAGTGCTTTTGAATGTGTGATATGAGTTGTGCCAGACACATCTTTCTTCCAGGTGTGTGCGCTTATGTTCCTCAAGTGCATGTGGACTGTTTTCCTGCAACTGAGATGAGATTCACTGCCTCATGGGTCCTGTAGTGTGGTTACAGTTGGAAACACATTCTCTTGTATTTAACCATGCTGGGTTTATGATCCATCACTTAATATTGTCCTTGTTCTACTCATCAACTCCTTGTGGATTGAACCTTGGGTAAATAACAGACTCTTCCTTAATGCTTCATTAGTGTCTCATGTTCCATGTAGTAATAGAAATGTTTAACAAGTTTTAGCTTTGCAGTAGAGTGTGGGATGTTTTGATGTGTTATGTGTGTGACCTCTGAGGAAACAAAGGAGCAGCAGACTACACTGAAAAGCATCTGTAAATAGGAGACAGGGTTTCAGTTAAGCATGTTTGGGTATTTTTGATTAAGTTGTTGTATGAGTGTGACTAAACAAATGTTTTAGGGCTGAGTCTTCATTGGATTTCTTCAGCTGCACAGGGCAGCAGGTCGAGGTTCTATTCGAGGTAGGTATGTAGAATTAGTTACATTTTACAACACAATTACTCTTAGTCACTACCTTTTGTGACTGTTTTTAGTAATTTTGGACATTTCTGCACATGTAAGATAGTGACAATAGCAGTTCCAGTGAGTCAAAGGTCTGTAAGGTCCACTTCTGCATGAACAGTGAGTGGACCTGCTTTGTTACGTACCATGACGTAATGGTACTAATGTGAGCAATGATGTTCAAAGGGATCATGCGGATGTGGACAAGGTGATATAGATTTATGTTGCTCTAATAGCAATGTGCTAATATTCTAAAACACATGTTCCTTACATCTTGTTTTTTGTGTATTCTTTATATTCAGTTATTGTTTTTCCTTTGCAATTTTTGCATCTAAGGAAACAAATATGATAACTCCATTGATTTGGATTTTCTACATGGCAATAAAACAAGGAAAACAATCACAACTGTAATAGTTTTGTTATGTCCTCCAATAACACATGAAGGTTGAAAGGAAAGGAAAGGAAAATGCTGTTGAAAGTAATACAAACATTCCTTCTGCTTAACAGATATGTATATTATCTGAGGTGTGCAAGGGGTTCATCCACCTGTTTTAGACCAGCTTAAATCCGAGGGCTGATCTTTATGTGATTGTGCCAACTGTGTCCTGAGTCATTATCAGAGACCCAGCATTTATTTGACAAACACTTTTTATTTGAGGAAGTGCAGTGGTTAAACTGCCTTTTAAATGATTTCTAGTCAAATGTTTTATTTGTATCCCTTTCACGGCTCGCTGGTCACAGTCCACACTTTGACAAACCCAAACAAAGGAATAAGAAGCTGAACGACACCCCCTTATCTGTTTGCTCTGCTCTTATCTCCTTTGTCTTTATGTCCACTTCTTTCTTTATCTCCTACATCCTAGCCTCCTCTCCTCCTCTTGCTCCCTAAATAAAGGAGAATTGAAATCTGAGTAAACAAAGTCCTGTTTCCTCCTCCCAACTGTATCCCCCATCAGTCGCATATTTTACACTAAAGATGATGAATCAGCCTCTTTGCCAGCTTCCTGTGTAAAACTATAGCTGCATGTGTGCACATGCACACACACACACACACACACACACACACACACACACACACACACACACACATGTGCATTGCTGTCTCTTCAATGCGAAAGCTGCAATTTGAGACTCTGGTAATAAAGAGATCACTGTGTCCAGTTTGATGCCTGTACGCGCGTGTGTGTGTGTGTGTGTGTGTGTGTGTGTGTGTGTGATTAATAAAACACACTTCTTCATTGAACACACACATACAGACTGAAGCATCTGACTCAACAGTTTCTTCCTCAGTCACATCTCTGAATCTGAATGAGTGTTTCCCCCTCCCTCCATCTATATGTGTGTGTACTTGCGTCCACTTGTCATTCACATGCTCCATCTCTTCTTCTGTGGTGTCCCTAGACAAGATAATGGCAAACATTACAGGAGGAAATGATGTAATTTCCATTTCTCTTCTTGTTTTCAGGAGATGAAGTGAAGCACATGAATTCATGCATGAGTGTGTGTGTGTGTGTGTGTGTGTGTGTGTGTGTGTGTATTGTGGTTGTCCAGGGCAACACTGTGGGCTTTGTTGTCAATCAGGATTACTATGACAACAAGCATTACCTTGGCAGCAGCAACTGTTGGCATCCTGCAGTATGTCATGTCGTGGTATGTGTGAGTGTTAATATTGGTATTGTATAGAGCTTTTGTGCTGTAGTCTGTGTGTGTGTGTGTGTGTGTGTGTGTGTGTGTGTTATAGACTCATACACTCCTCTAATAGATTCTCTCTTTATCTCATTCCTCTCAGGCTTTCTCTTTTATTCTCCCTCCCTCTCTGTCTCGTTCGGCCTCTGTTTATCACTCACCCTCCCTCTCTCTTGTGCCCCCTCCCATCTATTCTTCCTCCCTCTATTTTCTTCTCTCCACACCTCGTTTCAGTTTCTCGTTTCCTCTCTGACTTCGTTTCACTACCTCCATTGTTTACTTCTTCTCCTCTCATCCATTCTCTTCTCTCCCTGGTTCCTCCTCTCCATATTCTCCTGTTTATCGTCCACCTTTCTCCTCTTCTGTTCTTTGTAGTCTGGTGTTGTTTCCCTTCAACACTTCAACTTTTGCTTTACCTTCTTCCTCCTCACCTCTGTGCTCCTCCTTTTTTTCCTTCTCTGCATTTGTCTAAATCACACCTGTGGAAATGTCCCAGAACTAATAGTCAAACCATGATCAATATGAAGTGACAGAACCATAATGTCTACTTGAAAATACACAGAATGAAAAAAAATATCCTTCTTTCCTCCTGCTGCTTATTCCATTGCAAAAATCTAAATCTTACCAAGTGTATTCTAATCATTTATAGTCAAAATATCTCATCACACTTAATATAAGACAATCACTTATTATAACATATTTTAACATATTTTTAGT
This sequence comes from Siphamia tubifer, assembly GCA_020466265.1. Lineage (NCBI taxonomy): Eukaryota > Metazoa > Chordata > Actinopteri > Kurtiformes > Apogonidae > Siphamia > Siphamia tubifer. The sequence goes on along the minus strand of CM035794.1, from coordinate 39,543,581 downwards.
TAGTAGAAAATCTAATTTTTAATAAATATTACCAAGATAATTTTTGCTTAGTCCTTTTGTTGTCCTCATATTCTGTACACACCTTGTGTGCTCCAGGTCAAAATTACTCATCTTCACTAAACCTCCAATATAAGCAGCTTATTTGAATTTGAAACACCAAATATTATTCTGTTTGAAGAAACAGCTTGTCATTCACCACAAATTGTATGAATTTTCCCTCTTCACTTGGCAGAAAGACTGCATTTATTTAACACACTACTTGTTGATATTTGGTGGTATTATCATCTGCAGCCCCTTTTACAGCCTCTGGGAATTCATAGGGTTAATATTGTTACATTTGGGTCAGATCAAAGGCAGTGCAGTCCACCAGAAGAATACCTGTCTGGTCTTGTCTACGTCTGCTACTGATTGATCTGAGCCTGAATTAAAACATTCTGACATTCTGTGGTGTGAAACTAACTCTGTGACTGTGATTTACATTTAATTTGACTGTCGGGTCATTTTGACCCAAAGACGATCTTTGTACCTGTTTTTGTACAGCTTACATGGAAATGTACATAAAGGCAATAATTAATTTTTTTCTAATGTTGGGGTCAATCTAGGAAAAGTAATGAAATTTAAGGTTGAAAAAATATTGTTAATGGGATTTTTTTTAACATTGTGGCAGGTCAACAGGAGGATTAATTGAAGTGTTTTTTTTTTCTGAAAGGGGACATGTCATGCAAAATGCACTTTTTAATGTTATCTGTGTGTGAGGAGACCCTTAAAATATCCACTCTCCTTTTCTCCTGATCTATTTCTTGTTGGAGGGAGATAAAAATTCTCCGTTTTGGATTTTCTATGCTTCGTACATCACATGCATAGATTCATTTGAACACCCCACCACATCCTAGCAGCTCAGCTAACCCCACCTACTGGTCACAGCGGCCTCTGCTCAGACTCACAAATCCTCCACTATTTTCTATTGCTAATCTCAGTGTGCGTCCGATGCGTTAGGGCAGGGTTCCCCAATTAGATTTCATCAAGGGCCAAATTCTGACCTGGGCACCAAGCCGAGGGCCACAGCACCTGTGGGGCACACGGCGGCAATATTCACCAATAGTATTCAGGAATACTATTGGTGAGGGTCACACAAAGACAAATTTCACTCTGGAAACAAAAGTTGAGAACCAACCATTTACTCAAAATAAATATTCGGTTATTACAGTCTGCTTGGAAAGTTGAAAAATTTATGACAGCAGCTAGTTAACTCAAAATAAAATTAAAAAAATATACTTTGTTTGTCTGCTGGAACAAATCAACAGTAATACAGCTGTAACAGCAGCCAGTTAGTAAATAATAAATACTAATAGATATTTGTCAAGGGTTTGTTTGACTTCAATGGTTTTTCATTTAGCAGTGATGAGTGCACAGTTTTTCCAGTGTAAAAATACCAAAAAACACAGGAAAAAGAAAAAATAGTTGCAAGTGATCTGAAAACACAATAAAATAAAGTTGGTCTCTTTTACCATTCAGCACTAAAAAAAACTGATTTCAGCCACACTCTTACTTTAACTTCAAATTCAAATCTCTCTAAATCTCAACTACACCCCCCACACGACTGGGAAACACTCCCCTTTATATTATCCCTAAGCTCCACCCATGGACATACCAATTACCACATTATTTAATTAACACACAATCTACAATATTTACATGGAACATACATCAAACTGAAATCATATTAACTCATATTCAATTCAATTTTATTCATATTTATATATATTTATATGTTTGATATAAACAATGGCACCAATTATCCTCCATACTTAAACACAAACAGAAGAAAAAACAAAACAATGAATGAATGAATCTGTGTTCTGTAGTCAATGATCACGTGTTCTATGAAGGGTGAATTATGAGTATGTAACAGTGGTCCGGTTCTGCAGCAGGTGTGTGTGTGTGTGTGTGTGTGTGTGTGTGTGTGCGTGCGTATGGGTGCGCACCTCCAGACGTGCACCACATAGAGAAAAGGCGGAGTAGTGAGGCAAGGTCCAGATGACAATGTTCAGTTTAAACATATGTGACCCGCCACCACGGAACCAGGCATAAGTCGCGCTGAGCCGTTCAGAGCTACAGCCAAATTTAGGCTGGAAGGCGATTTCTTATTTGTGTTTACACCTTATCAAAAAACGGTACCTTAACACCTCTATTTTCAGTTCCTGTGGTCATTACATTGAAATTCAATCAATAAAGGTGTTTATTGAGTCAATTATTTAAGCGGCGACAAAAGTTCAGGGATTGCTGAGCAAAGACAAAGACGACTTCCACCTCTTTTCGGCGAACAAACCGACCTCCGTTCCGTGGGTAAACACCCAAGTGTTCGGTACGAGGTAAAAGCTTATATTGAATGCTCTTGTCCAATGGCGTAAGCCAAATGATTGTAATACGTCGCACTTCTTTCCTATTATTATAATATATAAAACTTCTGTGACATGTCCATCAGAGTGTCCTTTAACATCTGTGAAGAATTTGTGTCAATCGGATACAAATTATTATGCGTTGCTAAGGACTTCCTACCCCAAAACAGTCCAAAACTTTGACGGACAATTTCTAAAAATATGCAAATTGCAAAATATGTCCAAATGTGGATATTAAAATGACCATAACTTTGGTTCTACTTGTGATAGAAACATATTTTTTTCACCATCTTAAACCTTAGTTTCCACTCTACCAAGCTACACAAATAACTCAGTTTTGATTTCCAGACACATATGCCTGGTTTCGTGGTGGTGGGTCACATATGTCGCAGGAGAGCCGCGCTTCACACACTCCAAAAAAGACGAGAGAAAGAAAAAAAAAACGACGAGAAAAAAGAAAAACACACGAGGGGCAGAGATGATGGCGCGCGAATGTCGCACTGTCACAATATTTCAAAATAAGAATATTTTTCTCACAAGTTGGTGTGGGCCAGTCTGTGTCCTCTCCTATTGGGGAACCCTGCATTAGGGTCTGAGCCTTGGTCACTGTGCGTGCGTCTGGGTCTGTGGTTGGTTCTGACCCTGGTTAATGGGATGGACCGTAGTGTCATGGCTCATCTGGTGGGCCCAGGTCCAGACGAACGTGCACTGAGGCTGTTAACAGACCAGGACCTGAAGGTACTGGGGCTGTAAAACTCAGCACTCGGTCCACTTTCTCTCCATCTGATTTTATTTAATCTGTGTCTTTATCTCTTTTTCTCTGCCTCAACTTATTTCAGATTCCATTTCTTTCTCTTCTTCCTCTCGGTGGCATGTGGACAAGAGGGGCGGAGTCAGCTGTGGCTCATTTGCATGAAAGCATGAGGCACTACAACAGTGTTGTTGAAGAGGCTGCTGTATCTCTTCATCAATGTGATATTTTGACCAAAGCATGTCACAGACAGATCACTGAGACACCAAGGAACTGTGTTAATTGTGGAAATTTGGCATGATATGTCCCCTTTAATTCAAGCCAAAATAAATAAATAAATAATGAATAAATCTGCCAATGGAACAAGTGAAAATGATCTTGGTAAGATTTATTGAAATTACATTTTCAAGATATATTATCTAAAAATAAGTCCTTTATATCTCACTGAAAAGTTACTCTTTAGGTAGGTCACTATATTTTATTTGTATTTTCATTATTGTTACTACAAATAAGAAAACATACATTTTGTAAGAATTATATTTTTTCCTTCTTCATCTTCCTTCTTTTTCAACTTGTCTTTATTTTGTGTTTTGTCACCTTTCATTTCCTCTCCCATCTGATTATTATTATTATTATTATTATGCTATTCTGACACATCAGCTGTTTCATCTCCTCTTCTAAACATATTCTTTCCCTCAGTTTCACCACTTTATTGCTGTGTGTCCTTCATTCAGTAGATCGGAGCAGACTGACACTCGCAGAAGTGACAGTGAAACAAAAACCTCACACTCATTTCAGTCATTTAGGAGGGGGGGGGCTGATCTGCCTTGGTGGAGTCTGCACGCTCTGAGTGCTTTTCTAGTTTTAACATGATTCTTCTTTATTTTCTTCCTTTTCACCTTGTTCACTACTTCCCTTCCCCCTCTGTTTCCTTCTAGTGCTTTCACCATTGTTTCATCTTCTCCAACATTCTTTTTTCCTTTCCTTTCCTTTCCTTTCCTTTCCTTTCCTTTCCTTTCCTTTCCTTTCCTTTCCTTTCCTTTCCTTTCCTTTCCTTTCCTCTCATCCTCACTCTTTATTTTTGTGTTCACTTCCTCCTTTACATTTATCCATGTTTTCTCCTCCTGCTTTTCCTCTTCTTTATCTCTTTCAAGTGCTTCATGGCTGCTTCCATCCTTTTCTTACTTTTTGTTTCTTCCCATTTCTCTTGTAATTCCTCTTTCTTCGTTTCTTCTTCAGTCTTTTCCTCCCCCTCCTCTGTCTTTTCATGTTTCCCCCCAGAACACCCAGAATTAAATGTATGGGCATGATAGCAAATTTTGCGAGGGATTATTTCCTGGAGTTGAACTTTTCTTCCTGTTTCTGTCAGGTGATGGACAGACGAACTTAACAAAGCTGAGATATGAAAAACATTCAGCTCAGCTTATAGAAATCTGAGAGAAACCGCACGTTGCTTCCTGTTTATTGTGGATTAACTCTCAGCAGAAGCTGTTTTTCATACCAAACAAGAAAAAGTAAAGTGTATTCCTGTAAAAACTTCTGCCTGCAGATAACCAACCTGTCGACCCCAACTTCAGAGGATTATCCTTTAGCGCCCTGAACTCTGATAGCACCTTAAACATCTTCTTTGATAGTTTTGACAGCTTCAAAGGCTGAAACAGAATCCCTTCTCATATGACACCATCACATATTCTGCACGGATTTGTTTCAGAGCATCAGCTTTGAAATTCAGGACCAGCAGATGATTTCAGGGCAAACGTGAATAAGAATATGGTGAATTGAATGATGGGTCACTTATGGTCATTTAAGGGAATAGCAATTGTGCTTAACCAGCTGAATTTAATGACATAATTGAGATTCAGGGTCAAAAGTAGAGCAAATGAGGTGAGGTGATATTTTGTATAATGGTGGCAGGTATTATAAGGTATAAGTTATATAAGGTATTATTCATATTCAACCAAGTGGATGCTCATCTCTGGCACAATGTAGCAGATTTTTACACAAGTCTAAGCATTTGGTGTTGCCAGCAGTCAATTTAATGTTGATTTTCCTTTAGGTTTGACAACTGACATTTATTTGTTATAGTGTAGCAGCAGAATGCATGTGTAGTTTAATATCTAGAGTATGGCATAGCACACTCTGCAGATGTGTGTGATGAATAAACATGACTCCTCCTCTCCAGCCTACAGGTGGGTGCTGAGGAAGACTTAATCCTCAAAAACCTACAGTAAACAGCCACCAGTTACCAAAAGCATCTGCAGATTTGAAATGTTAATGACTTTCACACCACCTATCCTATATATACATGCTAGGGCATTATCAACGGCTCACCACCAAAATCTAAGCATTTCCAAATCTCCCCATTACCAACCTACCCTGAAAATTTCATCCATATCTGTCCATAACTTTTTGAGTTATCTTGCTAACTCACAGACAGACAGACAGACAGACAAACAAACAACATAACCTCCTTAGTGGATCTTTCTTCATTCGAAGGGGGGGGGGGGGTCTGCCTTGGCCGAGGTTCTCAGACTGCTTTTCTAGTTATTTTTACTTTCATCCGTTGATTTTTTTTTTCTGCCATTTCTCTTCATAGTAAATATTCTTTGTGTATCTTTCATTCCCAGCTACCTGGCAGTGACTCAGTTCAGTCCAATCCACGCCCGAAAAGCCTTCCCCTGCTTTGATGAACCCATCTATAAAGCCACATTCTCCCTCACCCTCCGTCATGACCCGCAGTACACCTCACTGTCCAACATGCCAGTGGAGAGCAGTACGCAGGCTGACGAGGACGGCTGGGTGACCAACTATTTTGCCCGCACACCACGCATGTCCACGTATTACTTAGCGTGGGCTGTGTGCAACTTCACCTACAAAGAGACGCAGACAGACAGCGGCGTGACGGTAAGACACTCTGACACACAGCAAACACACAAATGAAACCGAACACACTACTGCTTTTGTTTTGATGTTTTTCTGGATGTACGGACAGAGGAATCCCTCTTAAAGTTTAAGACTGAGGAAGGGTGACAGTTGCAAAATGCATACGGCTACTTGAATGTCTACATATTTTTATGTTTTAACCAAATGATTTTACAGTGTACCTAATCCTACTTATTATGAATGCCTTGCTCTCTTCTCTGCTATTTGTCCTTTGACATTCTTCTTTACCTGGAAGCAGGATGGTGTCATGTAATGACACATGTAAGGCCTGGTTATTTGTTTAATATCATTACATCATCCTGACAGGACAGTTAAAATACTGAAGAGGACAACTTATTTTCAGACAAAAAATTCTATTTTATCTTTTAGTTTATTCCAGTTTATTCAGTCATAGTAGTAGCTACACTATTTTAGACAATGGGAATAGATTCTGTGAAGCCTGTAGATGTCCATAGATACAAAGAACATCTATATAAACCTTAGGATTGTGGAGCAATTCTTCATTTACTTTGGGTATGTTTTTTTAGGCGTTTTTCTCTGAAAATAGGCTCAGGGTGGACAAGGTTAACAGCACACGTCCCATTTATTTATTTATTTTTAAGTTAATCACTTTATAAACTTTCTTAAACCATGGACTCACTGTCTCATTTCCTTAGCCTATTTGTGGCCTCACCAACTGACCAAAGATGGCACCAAATCCCCATATGGGCCTCTTATGATCAATTCATTTGAGCTTATTAGCAATCCTGTGAAACACACAAGTATCCCTACAGCCCACTAACCAGCAATGGAAACATTAAAAGATGGGGGAAAATCCTTAAATGGTAATAGTGGTATTATTTATATTATTAATGTGGCACAGGGGAGGCTAGATAATCATGTGTAACGTTAGGCCTAATGATCCCTTAATTTGTGACAACTAGTCTAGACGAGTCTAATGTGTAACAGCGTAACGTTGTATTAATAAAGCATTTGGTGGTTAGCAGGTCAATAGGTTATTAAAATACCCCAGTTGTGTCTGGAGCACGTTTGCTTAGGATTTGGGCTTGTTTTTGCCTTTTGCTGACCTTATTAGCTTCGGGGTCATCATCACATTCACACTCGACACTTGCCATGTTTGCAAAGTAACTTTGTGTAATTTAGGCCTACCTGTATCTATTGCTCTCCTCTCTGCCTCCTCTTCTCTCCTTTTTCTGAACTGAAAGCCGGATCTCCATCTTGGTTCGACGGTGTCTGAGCGCTATTAATGCTATCACTGGCATTAACCAATAGTTTTGACATGACGTAAGCAAACTAAGAGAACTGGCAGTTACATTTTTTTCCTATAGCCAGTGTTTATTAAAATGTAAATATACATTAACAATATACATATCAAAATTAGACTATACATTTTTCTATATTTTTATGATATAGTGTGGTTGTAAAAAATGTTTTAAACAGAAATGCCACATTAGGGTGATTGCCCAGGCCCCCCTCATGACTTGTCTCATTTCATTGGCTGCTGTGCCAATGAAATGCCCCCCCCCCCACACACACACACACACACACACACACCACCACCACCACACACACACACACACACTCGTGCCTTTCTCACCCCCGCTCCCTCGGCTGGGGCATATGGAAAGCCAAAGTGTTCACATAGCCATGCGTTGTGTTTATTATATCACGCGTTACAGAAGGCGTTCTACCACGCGCACTGGTGCGCTTTCACACGTTACAGGGCGCGTGCTAGAACGTGTGCCATTGTGCGTGCCATTGCGCGTGCCACAACGCGCACTGGCGTGCTTTCACGCGTTACAGGGCGCGTGCTAGAACGTGTGCCATTGTGCGTGCCATTGCGCGTGCCACAACGCGCACTGGCGTGCTTTCACGCGTTACAGGGCGCGTGCTAGAACGTGTGCCATTGCGCGCCAGAACGCGCCCTGTAACGCGTGAAAGCACGCCAGTGCACGTGCTAGAACGCGTTCTGTAATGCGTGATATAATAAACACAACGCATGGCTATGTGAAAAAAAGACGGGGAAAGGAGAAAAAAAATTGGACGGTCATATGCTGGCGCCCCATAGAGGATTGCGCCCTGGTCCGTTGCCCAGCCTGCCCATAGCTAAAACGGGGTCTGTCTAAATGAAGTGGCTCCTTATTTAAATACCACTTCTGAGAGCTATTTGTTTTCTCAAGATAATGTTAAGATCACAAGATAGAAGTCTAATATGTCCAGAAATAATTAAACCACAGAGTGATATTTGTTATAGTGATTAAGATGTGAACTGTAGATAATACTCCTCTGTATATGGAGGTAAGAGTTAATTAACTTGCTTCTGTACAGAGGTCAAGATCAGTGGTGGGAGCTGCTGAGAAGGCATATACAGTATACATATATATATATATATATATATATATATATATATATATATATATATATATATATGTGTGTGTGTGTAGAATCACTGTTTGATTGAGCTGGAGCTTGGTCCCGTGACCTACGGATTAATATAGTATGTGAATGTATGTGCGTGTATATGTATTTTAAGTATATCATGTCTTAAATTTAATGTTAGCATTAGAGATAAAGTGACAAAATTGTTTGTCTGATATGAATTGGCAGTGGTTAGTTGTTTTATAGTCTGTTAATACCAACAATGAGCTGTAATAATGTCCAATGGTCAATATTGGGCTGAAGAACAAAGGTGAAAATAAATGGATGTGTTTAACATGACAAGTTTGGTGATAATGTGAATATTTTCACGAACTATTGTCCTGGTAAGTTTCAGCCCTTGCTCCATTTCACCTTTGCTTTCACTCTTCAAAAATGTAATTATTTTCTAAAGCATCAAATAGTGAGTCAAAATGACTTCATACTTTCAGTCCAAACTACCAAACCAATGGCTGGTTTCATTTATAATTTTCAACAGTAGCTACATTTTGGCCACGACTGTATTCAAGCGTTATATTGGTTATGATTCCAATTCATAGAGTGACAGCAAGTTTTTTTTCTCTCCATTTTACTGCTTTACTTCCATCACAGATGGTCTGCCTGGGAAGAATGTCCACATCTCCCGCTTCATAACATGCACTGATATTTACACATGAGTCAAACCCTTATACTGTAAGATATTGAATGTGTGCAGGGCAGTTCTTTATAAATTCCACAAAAGTTTATATTTCACTGCAAGCAGCACCTTTTTCTTCATGACTGCCAACATCAAGGGCTCATTTGATGGCGTGTGAGCGCTCTTTTACTGGGCATAGACACCCAATCCATAAGAGGACCTCTACTCTCTGGTATATGAGACTTCAGAAAGAGGGAGCAGGTGGCAAATGCAGAGGAAGAGAGGCTGGATTAGTAATCACAAGCTATTCAGAGGGCTGTGCTGGGGAACAATATGTAAAAGTGTATCAAAATCCTTTGGAAAAACGCCAAAAGTGGGACCTGATTTGAGGGAAAAAACAAAACATACTCGGGCATCACTAAATTAAATCCCATCCCTGCCTGCTACTTTGTCCTGTATGTTCCAGGTAGAGGTTAGAGTGATCTGTAAACCACAGACATAACGAACTGTGAAGTGCCATATGGTGCGACCAGCTAAAACAGCTGGAGCCAAATATTGACCATGTATTATTATTATTATTATTATTATTATTATTATTATTAGTAGTAGTATTATTAGTATTAGTAGTAGTAGTAGTAGTATTATCTACAAATGTCACATTCACCATAATATTTTATTCAGACCTCACCTTTACACATCAATGAAGTTGTGCAGTCCTCCATCTACGTACCATTTAAAAAATCAAACCACTGCTCCCACCCTCTCACCCGGACACCATCACCCATTCATTTGTATTCTCCAGACTTGATTACTGTAATTCACTCCTGGCTGGCATTAACCAAAAATCCACCTCCCACCTCTGATTGGTCCAGAAGGCAGCAGCTCGACTTCTCACTGCTTTAAACAGACAACATTACATTACTCCAACCTAAGGCTGTGATGGAATATGTATTTGTACCGAACCGTTGAAAACAGACGTTCGGTTCGGTACAGCCCTATACCGAACAAATACAGTCAGTTTGTTTGGGACCATGTGCATATCATGCGGAGGTGACGGTAGAAAAATGACTTGAGGTCGAACAACAGAGTTTATCAGTACTTCCTCATACATATTCATGATGCGGTGATGAAGCGTCTCTGATTGGCTCAGAATGAGTAAATGAACACTCCCCCTTCCCCTCTGGCTCTGTGTTTGTTTACCATCCCAGTTAATCATCCAGCGAGGTTTCGTACTGTTGTTGGTTTTGAAAATGTGCAGGAAAAAAAACCTATGCTTTTTTTCTCAGAGAGCACATGAACCAGTGTGCTCCGCAATTTTTTTGAAGTGGCGCCATCTTCTCTTGTAGATGCTAATGCTAATGCTACTTCAGATTTGCTGCAATGGGGGACGGGCTTAATCCCACGTGGGGAACGCCAATGTCCTCGTGACGTACTCATACTCATCGTCTCCCGCTTCAACCGGGTCCGGGTCGCGGGGGCAGTGTATCGAACCGTGATTTTTGTGTACCGTTACACCCCATACTCCAATCCGATTTCAGAGTTGATTTGATGATTTTACTGATCACTATTGAAGCCCATCTGGGCCTGGGCCTATAGCTACAGAGCTGACACTTACGAATCAGTACACGGCCTCAGACCCTTGGGCTGGGGGCTCTTTGCTGTTCCAAGGTTGAAGCTTAAATCTTAAGGTCATCGCACTTTCTCCATCAGGATTCCTTGACTTTGTTACAGCTTTTCTGAGGAGATAAGGTTTGCAGAATCAGTGACATATTTTAAATCACTTCTTAAAACACAAGGGATGTTGTCTCTTTTTGATATTTTCACACCTAATTTGACTCTTTTTCCTCAATATATTGAAATATATTCAGTGTAATGTTTTTCTAGTTTGCTGTTTTTATGTCTTTTACTGCGTTATCTTGTTTTTCTTTGTTTTCATGTTTTTTCTTGAGTTATTATTAGTTTTTTATTATTATACCATTCTGCTCCATCTACTTTAGCTGGCAATATATATGACATACACATATACATGATGATAATGATGGCTGGCAGATGATAATTACATATATTGTCTGGAAAAACTGCCACTTAAACATAACTTAAGGCAGTGCTGCTTTATTTAATCAGCAAACAAGCAATCACTGCTTATGTACACTGAATCTAGTGCTTCATATGTGCCTCACATCTGGTTCTTTTCATCACCCTGCTATTTTTGTGCTCCAGGTCTGTTATAACCCGAGCAGCTCACATCTTTGAAGTGTGAAATACACGTTTCCATATAAATAAAGTGCTATATTTACTGACAAAAAAATATGCTAATTACTTATTATTTACATACTACTGGATTTATCCAAGTGGATTTCTTCCATGGTGTTGCTGTGCTGTGTAAGCTACAAAGCCATCAACATGAATACATTTCTATTGATATCAAAACCCAAAAATATCTTAAAAACTCGAAGGTTACATGGTGTTTTATTCACACATGCTGTGAAAGAGAGTGCAATGAGAAAAGAGGGTGACAGCGAGACACACAGGGAAAAAGTGAAGTAGAAATATACAGACAGATAGGAAGAGAGAAAAAAAGGAGCAGGACAAACCTAGAGTAACAGTTCCACTCCTGTCACGCTTCTGCTGGGAATTTAAATGTGGCTCAGATACGACAGAGCTGGATCGTGTCTACATGAAGGGTTACTTTTTTAGCTAGCTATGACTGTGACGCTTTTACACCACTCTCAGACTGCTAGTTGTGTTGGTTTTATCCTCACAATAGTTCTCTCCCTTAGTCTTAGTCCTCACCCGTAGTCCTCTTTTATTTATTTTTATATATATATATATATATATGTGTGTGTGTGTGTGTGTGTGTGTATATATATATATGTATATTTTCTTCCACTCAGTTGAAGCACATTCTAAATCATGTGGGCCAGGAGCGAGCATCAGAGACTATCACACTATTTTACGAAGACAAAGATCGCCTGGCAAACAGCCAGCGGTAATCTCATGAAAATCTGATATAAACTTGGGGAGGGACAATTACTGTAGATATTTTCTCTGGAGCAATAACTGAAGGAGACACAAAAAGTAATGTTGTAATTCTGTTAAGAAACACTCTGTCACCCTGCCAGCGAAGGAACAATAGTTGGGTATCCATACTAATGACAAGTAAATCTGAAATGAACTTGAAAGAGGAAATCCAGAGAGATGATTCAAACACACATTTCCCTAACGTGATTTGAAATGAATAAACTAGGCTGCTTTTAGTGTTGTCAGAAGGTGGCGCTATCACTTACACATGGCTGAAGTAGAGCATAGTGGGCCAGATCTTCTCATCGCACATGCAAATAAAAATGTGCAAACTGATTTACTATTAGTCCGCAATAAAGGTTGCGTCTTTCAAATGTGCAAAATAGCGTGTCTGCTTCCAGTTAGTATGTTTGCTGTAATGAATATGCAATATGGCATATTTACACATAATAGTGTGTGTGCTGGGAGGAGAAATTGTAAATATATTAATTTAGCACCAACAAAGTGATTTATCAAACCCCAAAGCAATTTGCTAATAGAAACTGTGTCTACATTTAACATGCTTAAAGGAAGGTGCAAACACTTTGGATGCATAAGTGTGCACACATGGAAGAGGTTATTGTTACAAGACATTGGAATAATGAAACAAGATGCAGAGACCGCATGTTTCACCCTTGTGTGAACATTTTGTAAATGACGGAAGACGAAATAATGGAGGTGTATGTCTCAACTGTCTTTGAAAGGGGCAGAACCTCCATCACACATATATTTTGTTTGGGGATCCCTGTCCACCAGCCATCTTCATCACTGGTATATACAATCCACATACAAATAATTAATGGAAACTGTTTGTCACTGGATGTAACCAGCTGTAATCAGTAGCTGATATTAAGTCCTTATCACACACTAAGTGCCCATTAATTATCTTTTGTCCAGCTGTTTATTTTCCTAAGTATATTTACAGTGGTTGTAAATATTTTGCAGCTAAACGACAACATTTAATTATTTCACATCAAGGTCAGTTTTCTAAACATTTGCAATGTGATTAAAGGCATTAGCCAATCATTTTGTGAACTGGATCATGTGACAACAATGATGGGGCCTGTTAAAGTCTACCCACCTAGTTCAGAAAAGAAAGATGAATTGTAGTCACAGATTGTAATGTGATGTGAACAGAACTGAACTGCCTCATCCTGGCTGACTATGCAATGGATTGTGGACTACAAACCAAGATTACAACTGATTTTACAGCATTAAAATCATTCAAAATACTATTGTGGGGACTATTGTGTATTCACGTCATTATTCCATGGTCTGTGTAAGGAGATGCGGCTCAACCCTCTGTGAATATTATGTTACCTGGTTGTCTATGACCCCTGACATTCATAGAGCAATATAAAAGGTCATTTTATTCATTTCATGACATTCTATTGATGTTTGGATAATTTTTTAATTTATATGAATAGTTGAATGGAATAAATGATCAATGGCAGCATAAATTCAATAGTCTATATACCTGAGATTGTGAAATGTATGTAATTACTTATATGCCAATTATTCCTAATTATTCCTTCACTCATTTGCATCATAGTTATTGTAATTTCTACATTCAAATGAACAAGCTCCACTTCATGTATGGTCTATGTCACAGCTACACACACACACACACACACACACACACACACACTGCTGCTGCTGCCAAACCTACTGGGAGCAGTTTAGGGTTCAGTGTCTTGCCCAAGGGCACTTCAACATGTGGACAATAGGAGCCAGGATTCGAACTGGCAACCCTCTCTCTGACCTGCTCTATCACTCTCCCATACGAAACTGAAGTGTTTTGGCCTCAAGTTTCCAGTGTTCATCTTCATCAAATATTTTTTAAATGAAAATGAAATCTACTGCACTTTGTCCTACGTGCGGCATGTATGAAAAGTGCTATATAAATAAAGTTTGATTGATTGATATATATTTATTAATTTTAAACATTTTGTGTCTAGAACATGACATATAAGAGAAAAATGAATGAATCAATGAAAAACTTGTGACAGTTTAGTAAATGAACTCAGAATGACAGTAGAAAACGCAACTTTTTTTTCCACAAATTTTTTTTTTTCATTTTCAAATTACATTTTCCTGAAAGTATTTACTTACCAAAAAATAGAAATTTGGTGTAGATGATTGTAATTTTTTTTCTTTTGACCACGCATAAATAGTCTCCACTCTTTCATCACAGGAGGCGGCAGATTGAATTATCTTGAAGCATCTGAAGGATAAAAACTTCCATAATAGGTGTGAACATTTCAGTTTGTATCATTTATATGGTTGAAATGATCAAGTTATGTTTACCATGATGTAATGCTGAGTTAAAATTACCCATTTTCTGGGAAAAGGATGTGTGAAGAAAAGTCTTGTGGAGCTTCTGGAGGGGCCTGGTGTACTTTATTTAACTGTGTTAAATACTAACAAAGTACCTGTGAAAAAAGTTGCTTCTAATGCTTATCATGTCTCATGATGCTGATTTGAAAGTCTAAGTCATTGCTGGATTTGGCTGATAACCCACCATCCCTTTTAATAACCACAACATTAAAAACAGAAATATGCACACGTCCACATTCTTATACAAGGACAAATACATGCACGACCTTGTTTCTCCTCCTCCTCCTCTTATTCCTCCCCTCCTCCGATCATCTCTCTATCAGTGTAATTACAGCTCATCCATCTCGTCTGCCAGAAACTCAAGGACAGTACTCTCTCTCTCCCTCACACACACACACACATACACACACACACACACACACACACACACACACACACACACACACACACTTCCTCTGCCTGTAACTCCTTGTTACCAAAAGATAATTTTGGTGAATTGCTGTTTTAATGACAAATCATATCTGGGTCATTTATAACCATCACCAGCCTCCAATACTGCTGTGTATGCAGAGTATTATTAGGCTGAAATAATTCAGGCTTATAAATTTTACTCACTGAATGAATAAATTAATCTTTATTTTTATCCACCAAAAAATGTATATTCATTAGAAATAAATGAAAGTAGAAACAAATGCTTTGCGACTCTTCCATTTCAGTTTAAAAGCTTTGACTTTTCCAACCACTGACATGTATGAAGGTCTTTTCTGCCTTTAAGTGACCTTTAAGTGCAGTGTTGGGCTGTATGTCCATGCGTCTTAGTTTTTCTTCCAAAGTGCTGTTCATTAACAAAAACTCTCGACTATTTACATCATATGAATATGAGGAACCGTGTGTCCATATTTTAGGGAGCGGATCTAATTTGATGATAAATGGTTCACCATCAGACAAAACAACAGTATATATAAATTTATAATGATGCAACACGCTGTAACATGGCTCCAATTATTTCGCTCAGCCACCATAGAACATTGATTCAACTCACATAGAAATGGATTTGGTGCGTTGTCTTCACCAGGAATCAAATGACATTCATTATTTATGTCTTGGTTAATATAAACATCTATAGTTAATGGATTTTTTTCTTCTGCAAGAAATGTCTATTACTATGACGGCAACATGTACAGTGATGTTTTCCTGACATGCTGCTGGTGAGGTGTAAATTATTAACCCCAGCTGTTAGGTTAGAAGTAGCTGTAATGGTGCATAAATTGTGAATAAAGGCGGCAGTTGCTGCTGCCTTTATTCGCGATGCATGTGCATTGTTGGGGTGGGTGATTGCTCGGCTCGTGGACATTTTTTCAGGGCTAAAGTCACACTGTTTCTAAAAATACACAATACTGTTTGTATGTTGATTCATCAGATTTGACTCATGAGTCAATGTAATGTGTGCCCTCTGAAACTAATGGGCTTTAAGTACCCTAATTGTTTTCATGAGCTGTATGTCTCAACTATTTTACTCGGTTACTTTAGTGTCACCCATCTTTATTCCCTTCTTTCTTGAGTCTGTTTCCTCATGAAAAATGAAACAAAATATAGATTAAAAATGAATATTCAATTATGATTTATCAAAATTAATCCACAACAATCCTGTGATTAGTCTGATGAATCATTTTTACAATTTAACAGCGCTATTAAAATATGTATTCATGTTATGTTTGCATTTACACTACATTGTATCGGCCCTATTTGACTACTTGATTCTACTCGGATTCCAGGAACTATTTCTTGAGAGCATTTCCATACAAATCCTATCGTACCTGGACATCATCCTCCTCAACCTCCACGACGAACCACAGTGTAGTTTTGTATAGTCCCACAAAATAGAAACAGGTTTAAAATAAAAGCTACAAATGATTAATTTTGACTATCATACGAGAGATGTGGGGAGGTCCCGTGAGGGAATCTTTCCAGCACCAACTTGCTGAGGTTGAATCCCCTGGACAGACTTTGACAGACTCCCTTAAGGTAGGCTACTTGTTGACTATCAGTCTCTTGCCAGTATTTAGCCTTAGTTTACCACCTGCTGCTGCATTCCCAAACAACCCGACTCTGAGACCGGACTCCAACACGATGGGGCCGTTACCACCCTCATGCCTCTGTAAACCGTACACTTGCTGTTTTTTTATTTTTTATTTTATCATAGCAGCAGCACCAATGCATAATTTGTCTGAGCCCCCATGAGCTGAGCTGAGTCTCAATCAGAACTCACACCCCCGAGTAACGGCAGGCAAGCAGTTTTCTGTACACCACACAAGTCTGCACAAGTCACGTCTGAATCCTGTGGGACTTGCAGACTGCAGGACAGGAAATTGTGTCCCACGCAGACCTCTACTCTGAATCTATTTTACTTAATTTTTTAATGGTAGGTTGCATGTTGATAATGCAATGACACTGAGACAACTCCACCAATCAGTGTCTACACTAATGACACGATACATTATAGGACTACTTAGAACCTCAGCAGAGTAGATACCAAAATTCTAGGGACCATGTCATTTGTGTCAGTGGACAGTGAGTGGAAGCGGGTAGAAGCAATACTAATGGGAACTAATGGAAACCAAACTTTTAGTTGCCAAGTTGGTGTGAGTAGATCTTTGCACAGTTGTAGAGCACAGTCATCAAAGCCTGGTATCCTATATGTTTTTGATACTTCCCTCCTACAGCACACCTGGTTCAATTAATGATCAGCTCATTATCCAGCTCTGTAGAAGACTGATAATGATGATAATGATCTTAAACATGCAGGACACTGGCTCTTAAGGACTGGGTTTGAACAGCTCTGTTGTAGAGGGTCAGAAAGAGATTCAATTTCTAAACACATATTTGTGGTTTACCTTACAGCCTATTAAATAGTCCCTTTAATACTTGTCCAGTTCCATATAATGACCAAACATGACCTTTGACCTGATATCATGTTGAAAATCAAAGCAAAATAGTTAGGTTTGACTGCTCAAATCTAAAATAACATTCTTGTTCACCTTGTAGATTCTATTACTTGAAATATACTTTATTTATGAAGGTTTAGACTCTACACAGAGTGCAAGATGTTACATTTTAAGGCAAACTAAAGAGCTTAATACATTCCATGCATGAGTGAATGTTACATCCCAACTTATCACTTAAACGTGTCTTATTTACAAGTGTTTGTTGTTATTGTGATCAGAAAGATTCGTTTTAATGGAACTACTTTCCAGTTGCTATTAATAGAAAAGAGTCTTAATATTACAGACAGTACCATGTTAAATTGGATGCATTTTGGAGATGGTTGATATTGTCATGAATCACTGAACTTGATCCAAAATTGTTTCTAAACCTAAATATGAAGTTTACTCATCCAGGCACCTATTTTTAAAATAAATCCAAAATGAACAAAACATATAGTAGGATATTAGAACATGTCCTTACTGTATACTTAGACATATGAAGCTGTTTCTACTGATGATATCACAGTGGAGTACATGGGTCTGTTTCAATAAATGGGTTCAATACACTCTGAGTTTAACCCTGGACTATGGGTTGTTCTCTGTGTTCAGAAACTTGGGAGTTTTTGGTTCAAAAACAGCAGGTTTGAATTAGGTTAACTCAGAGAAGTTTCACCTGGAGTTAAGTGTGTGCACTGTAACTACAAAAGGACAGCAACAATAGAGCCCTGATTTGATGAGTCGCCATAGCAACAGGGAAGCAGAGGACTGCGTTTTTCACCCACAGGAAATGGAGTATTGTATATACTCATATGGTGGTTTTGAACATGTTTTAAAAAGAAATGTAACTGTATATTGAATGCCCTCTTTATGTATTCAATTACCAGTATACACACACACACACACACACACACACAATTAATGTTGTAAATGTGAGGATCGATGTGATGGAAATATACCATCTGGTATTAATCAATATTAATAATTGACAGTATATCATCTTAACCAGGTTGAATATGTAAATGATAGGGGGATTGAAACAGTACCCTTCATACCATTCATTTCTAGTCCAAATATCTCATCACACTGAAAATAAGACATACTCACCTAATAAGGACCTTTTCAGTAATGTGATTCTGTCTTATTTTAAGTGTGATGTGATATTTGGACTATACATGGGGAAATAATGTGATTGGTAATAATCAGATTTTTGCAGTGCAAAAAGATAACTGTCTGTAAATGTTAGAACATCTATGCGATCTTAGAACCATCTACTGATAGATATTTAATTCTCTGTACTGTAATGTTGCACCTTCATCCACAGATATTGAAGTTCAAAGGACATGTTAGTGAAAACAGTCTCCACCGACTGTGTCACTTGCACTTATAATACAGACCTATGGAGTGATTTTTGTTTTACATAACAGAATTACACAAGTATGTTACGCTACAACTTTCCTACTGACTGCACAAAAGTGAGGAACTCAGAGGAACTCAAGCTTATATTGATTAAACCTGCTTCCGACCAGGTTAGATTGACAGAGACTGTTACTATAGTAACTGGCCCAGTGTTTAAGTTACCTCTCAGGTTGAAACAGGCCAGAGTCTGTCTCTGGGTTCAGTTAATTCCCTTTATGAGACCAAACACTCAGGGTTTTCCTCATTTCAGGGTTGACAGACTCAGAGTTTTCATTGAAATGGACCCCAGGTCAAGTACCCACAGATTTATCCAGTCATTTACAATAAGAGAAAAACAACTTAATGGAAAAATGGACACAAGGAAAAAAGTTAATGAAATAATCATCGCATCATAGCAGTGACTAGACTATCACAGAGAAATAGTTTCAAAGATGCCTACAGAAAATAAGGCTAAAGTGACCGAATTTAGAGATTTCAGGCTTGGTTTTTTTTGGAAATTGTAACCAAACAAGAGAACAAAACAAGTATTCAGAGAATGCCTAATATCACCCCTGTTTTGTGCTTGTATCTAAACTTTCTATGACAACCGGTTCTTGAATTAGAGCCAATAATGTCATTTTGACGTTTTTGCTAAATACGACCTTGACCTTTGACCATTACTCAAATGGATCATTGTGTCTGATGCCCATCAGCTATATGTATATGCCCATGTAATTTCATGGTGATATCTCAAGTATTCATTGAGTTATATTATGATATGTGTCTGCCATGTGATGTCAATGTGACAATGTTGGGACCCAATGTCCATTACAATGGACAAAATAACATAATTCAGCACTGGAGGGGTTATGTTTGATTTGTGCTATGTGAGTCAACAATATTGTAGAATTTACATTGATAGGACAAAGGTGTTGAGTGGTATGCCCGTGGGTGGGGCTTAAGAGGAAATAAAGGGGGAGCTTTTCCCTTAATTCCTTAATCTGATTTTTAGGTAAATATACAATTATTATAAACACTGTATCAACTTCAAAAGAATTTCAGCAATCAGAAAACAAAGTGGATGGAGCCACTGCCAGTTTTCATGCTCTGATGCATTTGTTGTGGTTAATAAAACTCCTCGTGGTCAATGACAGATGCCTTATGTTTAAATGATGTTGGAAGTGATTAGATTTAGAAGAAAAACATCTTAGATTATACTTAGGATGTTTTTATTGTCCTTTTTTAAAAACATTTCATGTGTGTAACATGAGATGTGAACTGTTTTTTTCCAAATATGTTCTGAGGGAATGAACAGTTAGCTCCGATGACTGATCAGCTGATTTCCCCCTTTTTTCCTTTTTTTAAATATACATTTCCTGGGTCAGGGGACTGCAATGCACAGACTGAACAATTGTTCTATTATTTACAAAATCTGTACACAGAATAAAAACATTTTTGGAAGATTGCATCAACTAAAATATGTCATACCTTAGTTGACATATTGTGGTTGATGCATACATACATCTGTTTCCAAACTCAATAGATCAACTCAAAGTCATCTTTTGACATTCTATGATGCCATATAAATCCTTGGCAGAGGTCTGCTGTCTCTGACTGCCTTGTTGTAAATATTATGTACCAAATAATTGGGCTACGACACTGTACACCACATTTAGAAAAAATGTGAGAGGGTGTTGGACTGATTTCTTTTTTTTTTTATTATTTGTTTTTGCAGTTCCACATGCATTTATTTTTTCATTTTTTAATATCTGAAGAGATTGGTGACCTTTGTTGACTCATTGCTCACAGTAGTATCAGGTTATGTTATGATCCCTGCTCCCAAAAGGAAGATGGGTGTTGTATTTGGTAGGTTTTTTTGTCTGTTTGTCCATTTGTCTGTTTGTCAGCAACTTGACACAAAAACTGCAGGACCATGAAATTTTCAGGAAAGCTGCAAGGTGGTCCAAAGTAGATCCCATTAATTTTATCTAAATGTAGGTCAATGGTCAAGGTCACCAAAAATGTGTTTTGACAATCATAAGTGATGGGGCAAATCACAAATGACCTTTTTCATTCTTGTATACTTAGTTTTGCATATAGCATATAGAACCTTGAAGGACAAATTTGAAGATTCTAGGTCAGGGGTCAGCAACACTGGTCCTGGAGTTTCTGTCCCCTGACCTAGAATCAGGTGTCAGGTATAGTTGAAGCCAGCCTGTCATAGTAATTTGCTTTGGGTGCTTTGAGGATTGGGTATGGCTGTTTTAGTGACCGGCTACCATAAAGGACATTCACTTTCATTAGCCTAGCAACAGCCACCTCTGATTTTACAAAGACTGCATGAAATTACAAAAAAAATAAAAAAATAAATACAATTCTCTAGATATTTCTTACACTCTGGCTCACTTGGATAATAGGTCTGATGTCAAAAATTCTGGAGCATCACTTCAAAAAATTCCTGGCTCCAGACAGTGATCTGGATCACCACCAAAATGTAATCATTTGTTCTTTGTACCAGTATCAAAATTTCCTGAAAATCTCATAAAAATCCTTCCATAAGTCTATGAGTTGTCTTGGTCAGAAAAACAAATCCAAATGAAAAGAGGTCGAAGTACTTTTTTTTCCCCCATTACTGTATGTGTTGAGTCAAGTCATTTGGATTTACGTCTCTCTGGTGCCATAGTGGATTTTTTATTTAATTTTTTTTTGTTAAAGAATCCTTTAAAACAAAAAAAAAGAATCTGTCTATCCGCAGACAAAATATGTTTTGCACCAATGAGTCTCAGGAAGAAAGGCATACATATTTTCCTATTTACAAACAGTTACTTTATATCCGGATGCTTGCGTCTCTGTTACAGCATCACTCTTATATTAAAACTCTTGTTCAGGCCTGAAGGCAGTGGAGCCGCTGCTGTCGGTTTGCAGAGCAACTTCCTCTGACAAAAACATTAATCCTCACATCCCTCCTTCCTCCTCCAAACTTCAAAAAGAAACAGCTTTATATCTATATGAGCACAAAACATCTCTCCATCACCGTTGTAGCAGTTGAAATGGCTTCATCTGATGGAAATATTCAAAAAGGGTTTAGTTAACATGACGGAGACTGGACAGGAAATCTATTCTCTGTATGAATGGTGTAATATTAAGCTTTTTGTTTCCATGGTTTTAACGGTATTCTCATCTTGTCTTGTCATCTGAACCCGCTTTATCCTCACTAGGGTCACTGGGGGCCTAATCCAGCTACAATGGGCGAAGGCGGGGTACACCCTGTATGAGTCTCCAGTTCATCTCAGGGCTGAACATATATAGACAAACAATGATGAAATGTGGACACATTCAGGGTGGTGCTCTGCCATCATCAGGACCCTCAGGAGGAATAAATGGTTAGAAAATGGATGGATGAATATTTGGTACTGTTTATATGACTAGAACAATCTAAAACCAATAGTTTCTCTGTCATTGTCAAGTGCAAGAGGGAGACACACACTTGTGTGTGTTTGTTTGATCTTATAAATCATTTGTTGAACTGAAAGTGACTTTATTGCTCTCAAATCAGGTGACATTTATTTAGCTAATACTTGACAGCAATGGAATACTGAAAAAAGGAAAAATTATACATCAGTAAGATGTCTGGTTAGAGCACTCTTGTCACTTTAAAGGAATTTATCTGATTTCAATTCTCCACCTGATGTTTCGTCTGAACCCGCTTTATCCTCACTGGGGTTTGTGGGGGTTTAGTCCAACTACAACAGGCAAAAGCTGGGTACACCCTGTATGAGTCTCCAGTTCATCTCAGGGCTGAACATATATAGACAAACAATCACTCTCACATTCACACCTATAGACAATTTAGATTAACCAATTAACCTATCAGTGCATTGGATAGGGATGAATGCACTCCCACCATCCCACCCTCAACTGTATTCTTCTTCTTTTTTTTTTCTTGAGGGAGAGGTAATATATGGTATATTTTGCTGCCATTTTCCTACCAAATAATGATAAAGACAAAGAACTGTCATTGTAAGTTGCCAGGCTTTTACTGTACATTCTCCTCATTTATATTAATATATTCTTTATTTTGTTTGTGTCCTGAGAATCATGCCCAGTAGCCATCACCCTGCATCATGATGACAGTTTTGACATAGATTTCTATGTAGGTTTCCATGGAGCTAATATAATGATCACATGAGTGCACATACAAATCTTAAACAGTAAATAGTAAATTATGCTCAGTTGTTTACAAGGAGATCAGTACATGGTGACTTCTGCAGCTACTCCCTTGATAGGAGACTACTTTTGGCTTTTATGGTGTTGGTATGTTGTCAGCAAAGGGCGACAATTATGTCTTGGATTGAAGCCAAAGCAAAATAGTTTGAAATGCTGGGACATCTGACAATTAGTTGTTGACATCCTAGTTTAATTGGCCAAACATATCAAGTCAGCCTGGATGGGCCATTAAATATGTGTCGTCCTAAATTATTGCTTAGTTTATTATTATTATTTATTTATTATACTATGAATAACACAATAAATTTAAAAAAATCGTATTATTCTTATTTGTAGCAACTGTAGCTCATAATAAAATAACTTAAATGAAACACAAAAAACACAAGTGAAGGAAAAACAACAAATGATATTTGGAGAAAAAAAAATTCAGGAGTATTTTATTAGTTTACTCAGTCCAATGTCTTTTTTTAATAGTCAATAGAGTAGTTTTTGTTCTGGATAATGGTTCCTCTAAGTGTCCACAGTCTGTCTGCTGTCTCCTGTGGGGTTCTGGTCCAGTCTTCCTGGACCAAAGCCTCCAGCTGGGTCCATTTGGATGATCTCCTACCATCACTCTGGTAGTAAAGCTCCTCCACACATTGTCTAGTTGGTTTAGTTCAGCACTTGGACTGAGTCATGTCCTTAAACAACTACTGCACTACCTTGGTGGTTCTACTTGGGGTTAGTGTCCTTCTGGGACGTCCAATCAGGACTAATTATCTAGAACCAAAAACTACTCTATTGACTATTAAGAAAAGACAATGGACTGAGTAAACCTAGGGTATGAATAATTTTTCAGATGGTGCTTTTTGGAAATCCACTAATAAAATACTCCTGAAATTAAAAAAAAAAAAAAATCCAAATATAATTTGTTGTTTTTCCTTCATTTGTGTTCACATACAGGTCACAAGGAAACTGGATACAATTAATTATTTTTATGATAAAAACAAAAAGTCACCAAAAATGACAGGGGTATGAATAATTTTGAGGACACCTGTATATAAAACACCATTATTTTAAAATGTGCTAAACCAAAAGGAATAGTGTGCATGTAAATGCATCTCAAAGTAGAACCATCAGTCAATTAGAAAAACACTGAAATCCCCAGGTCCATCCTTTTGCCATTAATGACTTATATTTAAATGTTTATAGAATTTAACATATACAGTGTCAGCTTTGATTACAATAACTCACTTGTCTGCAGAGGTGGGCTGTCAGAGCTTTTGCATATGTATTTGTTTCTGTTGAAACAAATAGACAGACAGCTCTATCTGTATTGTAGTGGTGGTTAAGATGTTAATGCAGGGGTAGGTAAATCCAGTCCTTGATGGCCAGTATCCTGCATGTTTTAGATAATTCTGTCTTCCAGCACACCTGGTTCAATTAATGAGCTCATCACTACACTCTGCAGAAGCCTGATAATGATGGAATGGCTTCCAATTGTGCTGCAAAAGGGAAACACCTAAAACCTGCAGGATACCAGCCGTTAGGACCGGAATTACCTCCCCCTGTGTTAGTGTTACCCATAATCCCGCTTGCTTCCCCACCACCACCTTTTGTATAAATATGATCATTATAGTTACACCCCATTATTTTCAGTCAGTGATGTTCAGTATAGTGTGAATACAGTACTGTAGGTATTTGCTACATTGTTGCATGGTCAGTAATTAGTGGTTGCTATGGTTACTAATGACTATTGTAAAGGGTGGTAAGTTTCCAACATATTCAAGATGATTTTTTCTAGATATTTGTGCATGGTTGTATAGGTATTAGAGTCAAGGATATTTATTGTCTACAGTATGAAAGGGCTGTAAACACGGTGTAGGTGTGTTTAGTTTTGGTTATTTCTATTTTACTTTTTTTTTTTTTACAATTGTGTCTGGAACTGTCAGTATAACATACAGTAACCTTTAGTCTTTAAGGCAATATATTTTTTTTCATTTTATAGACTTTTAGATGTTAAATACACAGTCTGTTCTGTGATTTTTGATTATGAAATCCCTCTTCTTTTATTGATCAACAAAATCTTTAGTTTCTTCTTCCTCTTTCAAAAATCTGTTTGAAATTCTGCTGTATTGTCTGCATAATGTGGCTGAATTTGTTCATCTAATGAGCCATTTTCCCTTTAGGAAGGATTAAAGTCTGAAAGAAAACAAACAAACCTTGTGATGACCCACTGAGCAGCTTCTGGTTCAATAAAATTACCATCTTTCAGCCATTTAACTCATTATTCTTTCATCTCTGTCATTTTACCAGCTTTCAACATTACGAAGCAAACATAACAGGGTTTACTCACTAGATAATCACTGCTGTGAATATGAATGTGAACAGGTTTCTGTGAAACATCTGCCTTTAACAAGACATGAACTAAAAGCTGCAGACAGTAAGGGTGTCATTACAGTAACAGTAGCTTCAACTTATGCCTGAAGTCCTAAAAAAATATTACTGTTGATGAGGAAATAATAATAATTATATTATCACTAATATTAATAGTTGTTTTCTTCAATATGGAATTGAATGTCTAAATATTAACATTACTCATTAATGGCAACAGTCCCATGAAGTTTTATATTAATAACAGAATCTCTTCATCATTAAAGTATTTTAATGATTTTTTTTTAACATTCCTATTTTGGTAATTAGTCAGACAAAGTTGCCAGCTCAGATATGAGACAGTGGTGAAGTTTTCCTTCAGGATTCTACCCAGAAATGCTGGGAGTTTCCCAACATTGTAAAATAAATAAATAAATGTGTACATAAAAATTCTACATGTTAAATGTCACATTTACATCCCATAATGATAATAAAGGTCACATTATTGCCCCGTAATGATTAAATAAATCAAATTAGGATTTTAAAATGATAAAGGTCAGTTTGTTTTTTATGGGACACCCATTACTTTAACATTTTAGAATCTGTGATAATAAATGTTAACAAAATACTAATGATCTGATTTAATTTTTTGGCCAGTACATGAATAGGCCATTCATGCTCTCAGTCATACAATTTCAACAAAAAGGCACTAGAAATAATATAATAAAATATATATTATAATATTTGTAGTAGTGCACAGTAAAATCACCAGTGTAAATGTAATACTTAGAGTAAATTTTAACACTACATCAGTGAATATATGGTCTCTATCTGTGTAAAATTTACACTGAACCGAGAGTTACGTTGACAAAGTCAACTTTACATTATTGAGAGTTAATATTTTACACTACACTAATTAGTGTCAATCAACGTTCACACTAGGTGAGAAGTAACACCCATAGTGTTATTCACATTGTACATTAAAGAGTTAAGTTATCACATTTTTTCACTGTGAGGAAGATGACCTGTCAGCCTGTTCTGACCACAGCAGGTTGGTGGGCGAGGTTTTTCAGTCATTATTTTTCAACACTGAAAGGTATCTTGCTTTCATTAGTGTTAAATTACAGTAACTCTGAGAGAATCATCATCATGTATGTTAACACTGAATATATGACACTGACAGTGTACAACATCTGTTAACTCCAATTGTTTTCACCAAGACTAGAAGTTATTTTGTTAAATTTGACTTTGTCCATTGTTGGAATAACTAATAAGAATTAAAATACTTTAACACGACACTCACTGCACTGGTACATTTACTCTATAGTAGTAATTTGTGTCCAATTATAGTTTAGTTTATTTTGCTGATTCTTTCCAAAGATAAAACCAAATTACTGACTGAAGACTGACACAGTTTTGTGAACTCAGCAATAATAGCAAATGTATTTGATAGTTTTTTATTGTTTAATATGCTCTATTATACCTGTCTTTAGTTAATAACAGAAGAAGTTCAAAACAAATGGCTGACTGTCTAGCTTGTCTTTCTTTATTTGACAGCCCATGAGCTGATGTAAAAATATCAGAGGACCAAAATAAAATAAAAAAAATTATACAGTACGAAACTCATGTTACACTTTGACATATTCTCCTTGCAGGACAAAGATGATACAGGAAGATAGAAAAATAACTCTCATAAACATGTTTATCCCAGAGGCAGACTGAAACAGTATGTCAGAGTGGATATTTGATCATCTCAGAGAAACATAAAATAAATGTAGTCACTTTAAAGAGACAAAACCTGTTCAGGATCCAAAATGCCCTTAATAGGAATTACAGAACCAACAGAATTAACTCTCCATTTTGAAACTAGTAGTTTGCAATTGGGCCACTTCTATTCCATGTTTACTTGTGAGGACAGACATGAACCCAGGACTGGGGTCACTGTTGTCTCCACAGCAGGAACCACCCCTGGGGGATCATCGCCTAGAACCTTTTAAAGGAGTTAATTGAGTCCCTTCCTTAGGTACTCTGTGCTGCCCTAAGAAACATTTGGATGGAGTTGGAGACTTATTCAATGCTGATTGGGTATCCATAAAGCATTTTAAAACACATGGTAATTTAAAAACCTGCATTGTCGCACAGTGATTCAAACTTGGTTCTACTTTTCAGTGAAGGTGTCTCAGTGGAAGGACGTTCCTGTAAGGTACCCTACTCCCTTTTTTTGTTTAGCCAGGAACGTCCCTAGTGGATCCACACCTGTATCAACAAAAGGATGCTAAGCTTCATTGACCTAAATCATAAAACTCATTAATCTCCATCAAAGTACATCTGCAGCGGAGCTGTCTTTTAGGGGAAAAAAAACATACACACATACATATATATATATACATATATATATATATATATATATATATATATATATATATATATATATATATATATATAGTAAAAAAAACTCTGACAGTCTAACTCAGCATGTGAGTGAACTTAGCAGACATCACAGCTTCTATTTGAACTAGATCTAATCATTAACAGAAGACATATTTCAACAAGGACCACATCACTTATGAGAGATTTCAGATAAAACAGATGACACCAGAATGAGTGAATAAAATTACTTTTTACACACTAGTTCAATGTTCTTGTGTTGTTTTTTTTCCCCAATTTTGCTTAGTTTGTTGTTTTTTTACAGGCTGCTGTGTTTTTTTGGAGCTGACCAGTGTGTATACTTACACAATGGCTTCATTTTGGAGCCCATGTCGACACACATTTGTAAAACAAGATACAAAACAACTTGTCTTTAATTAGAACAGTTATAGAGTTAGCTGAGATAAACAGGTGTTTATATACAGGCATCCAACATAACAAGGATAACATGAAAAAAAAACAAAACAGTGGACCTCAGTTTATATGATACTAGAATGCTGGTCCATGGTTCCTTTCAAGTTGTAGATCCTCAGATACAGTTGATTCCTTTACTTTCTTGGTAAACTCCACTGACATTTTTAGTTGAATAATGTCTGTCTGATATTGATATTTACATCTGCAAATGCACGTTCATCTACAGCCTGTCCATCCAAGGGATTGGATCTCTCCTTCAATGTGGTTCTCCACGAGGTTTCCCCTTTCCCACTGGGTTTTTGGAGTTTTTCCTTGCCGAGCAGGGGGGTCTGAGGACAGGGGATGCCTGGACCATTATGTTTCTTTCATCTACTGTGTATTTCACTGAGTGTTAGTTTTTTCAAACCAACTCTCTAAAGTCCTATGAGACAACTTTCTTGTGATTTGGGGTTCCACATATAAAACTGAATAGGCAATGTTGTTTATCTGTTGCTAGGTAACCCACTTCAATGAGGATTCTATGATTCTAGAACAGGGATTTGCAACCCATGGCTCTAGAGCCGCATGCAGCTTTTTACCGCCACCCTAGTGGCTCCCTGGAGCTTTTTTAAAACATTTTTGAAAATGGAAAAAGATGACATAAACATTCTTTACGTTTACCAATGCTGTAGAAATGTGAAGAATAACTACACTGGAATGCAAAACTGTCCCAAAACGCCATAGCGTCATAGCCTGCGACACACATTTCTATTAGCAGGGTGGGATGCCAGGCAGGTGGCTGTTGTAAACAAACCGGCAGCCGTGTGATGGGCCATGGATCCCAAAGGGAAAAAGAGAAAAATAACTCAGACTCAACAGTGATTTTTTACAAAGTGCTATCGTTGAAATGCAAACTGCATTTGGGAGCAGATTTTGTGAGTTCTAAAAGCAAAAAATGACACTTTCTTTCCCTATTACACCCTTGGAGATTAACCCATTATTGTTGAGCAGATTTCCAGGAGTAAATCAAGCTGACCTTGAAATGGAAATGGCTGATATAGCCAACAAAGATTTATGGGTGTTCAAATTCAAATGTCTGACAGCCGAGCTTGGAGACGTCACTCACCAGAAAGGCCAGTTTACCCAAAGCCACAAATGGAGCGAAATTGAAAGATTCCCAACATCTGATAAACTTGTCCATGACACATGGGATGCTCTTCCTGACAGTTATAGGAATATGAAGACATATGCATTTGGAGTATTATCCATCTTTGGGTCAACATACCCGTGCAAGCAGATATTCTCAAACATGAACAACATCAAATTAAAATATCGCACTCACCTCAGAGATGAGAGTTTACAATCCTGCGTCAAGATTAAAGTTACATCTTACATGTTTAGAAGCTGACCAGTGATGTCTGAAAACACAAGTCACATTAAACAGGGCATTTGCACAGAAATCAAACTTAAAAACTAAACTTTTCAAAAGGCTGTTGTTTTATTTTTTATAAATGCAGGCTGTGTTTTATTCCATTTTGTTGTTGTTGTTTTTTAATCCTCAAATTAACAATGACATCAAAAATTGGATTTCTTTATTGCATTTCTTTAATGTCATCAGAGCAATGAAACATAATTCATTAATATTGTAATGAAGTTAAACTGGAGGCAGCATCGTACAACATAGTAGTCACGTGATGCGTCATTCCCTACAGGATGCACTGCAGGGAAAATAAACATTTAATCATCAAGGCTCATTATGTATTTGTAACCAACTTAGTCATTTGACAGTAGGCTAATATAGCTAATATAGATACACACAGCATGTGTTGCCTTCAATATAGGGTTATATAAGGCCTTTATATCGAGACAAGTGTTTTTTGGTCCAATATGGTCCAATATGGGGGGTTGAAATGATCATCCAATCAGGTTAAAATGATTGGTTGGTGGGTTTTTTCAGTCGTGTCCATTCCACAAGTGAGTAAAATAGAAAATGTCATTAATTGGTTCTAATGGGCATGTGGTGGTTATTTCAAGCACAACACAGTAAAAAGTGCAGCAGGAAAACATTTCCTACCCCACCTACATGGTGGGTGAAATAGACCCTCACTGGGAGCGGCAGCCCATGGGTGGCTTCTCTGACAGTACCACCAGGACAATGACACAGGGTTAATGAATAGAGACAGGACCCCTGTCTTTGAGGAGATATTGTTGGTTTCACTTCATAAGCTTTTTGTACAAATGTTCTGGTTGTTTTAAAATCAATGATCTTCTCTTTAGTCATGTTGACGTTGACTGAGAGACTGTCTTCCTTGTCCCAGTTCTCAGGCTGTCGTACTTCATCTTGGTAGCACTGTGAGTAACACTGAAGATATGATTGGACATATGTGTGGCGTCGCAGTCACAGGTCAGCAGTGTTTGTTATGGAGGCAGTATAACTGTCTGGGGCCCGTTGATCTCAAAGTCAAGGACCCACATATGCTGTGAGGAGAAGAGTGACTCCAGGCATGTGTTTGTGTGTTGGTGTGCTCTCCGCACTCGTATCAGTTGCTAAACCATCCATCAAATTACCGTGGCAACCAAGCGTCCATCACCCCATCCATCATCCAAGGGCGACAGACAGAGCGACAGAACGCAGTGAGAGATGTCACGGACGAGTGGAGAGATAACAAGGGGAGGAGAAGAGAGAAGGAGGAGGGGAGGTGGACAAATAAAGAAGAGGAGAAGCAGAGATTAAGAAGAGAGTAAAGGCAGGAGGAGGAGAAGATGAAAAGAATCAGACCTAAGGTGGTATAAAACCAGGAGGCGTGTCAGGGGTAGTTTGAGGTAATTTTTTTCCCTTTGCACCTTGATCTTACTAAAGATGAATAGTGTTCCGCTTTGATTGGAAAATGTCTCTGTGGATGTTTCTCTTTCTTTTCTGAGGTTGATTGATCAATATTGCTGTTTCTTAGTGACAATTACCCGATGTCTCAGATATCTATCTTTGTTGACAGCCCTTTTGAAATCAGGTAGATGGAAATGCAACTCATCTTTGCTCTAAATCAATCTTCTGTTTACTTGCATATCAGTGTGTTTTCATATGGATGAAGGTGATATTTGAGCGCACATATTGAACATGTATTATTTTATGCTAGGTTTATGTAAGTGAGCATGTATTTGTGTCAAAATAAAGTATTTATCTGGTTAAACTATATTTTAGGGGTTAGTGTTTTCTCATTTTGAGCTCAATTTTAATTTACAAAGATCCATATTTTAATTTCTTTTTCTGGCATTTTTTTTTTCATAAATAGCAGAGATAGTGGGCTAGCTTCACATTTCCATCAATAAATCATCCTGTGTGTGTGAAATGGACAGTATTGTAATGGCAGTAAAGCTACTTAGATATACTGTAGATTTACTCTTATCATGTCTGTCCAGCTCTGGTTGACTGTTGTAGATGTTTCTACTTTACTTGATATGGCTTTACTATTCTGCTTTTTTTTTTTTGCTTTATTTACTTAATTATTATTATAATTTTTTTTTTTTTTTTACTTCCATTTATTCAAGGTTTATGACACCCGACCAATAGTTTAAGAAAAACAGTTGGCAAAATTGTAAAGATGCTAAAATATTGGTGTTGCATTCCCACAAATAGTCTAACATAGTACCTACATAAGATTTACAATTAGGTCAGTCCGCTGAAGTTCCTGTTCCATATATAATATAGATAAATAGAAATATTTTGCACAATATCATACTCTTTATCTAATGTAGAAGGAAATCCAGTTTATTTTTAATGAGAATGCATTTGTGCATGTTATATAAGTATGGTAGGAAATAAAAACAAGTATTCTTGTTCACTGAAGTATTTTTGGAGTATTTTACATCCACTAATGGAAGCTAAAGCTAGTGTCAGTGTGATCATATAAGTGTGAGTATGCTCTTTTCAGATTTTCAGATATGACTACACAGTGTTGTGGTTTTACTCCCTTATCCTAAAGCCCTCTCTTACTTCATCCCATGTATATTTAGGGCACTTTCACAAAGCGTACTCAAGTTTGTGCCCAAGTATGCTATGTACCCAAATCCGTTTTATTCTTTCCATGTAACCACAACTGTTCCATGTTTGAGTACCATGCCTCAGTCCACTTGAAAATGTGGTCCTGGGTCTGATCCCATGTGAATGCATCTGTGTCCAAGTCCACCTCGGGTCCAGAAGTGTCCTCATCACCATTCCGCTAAATGCTGTATCTAGCAAGTAAAATGCTAAATGGAAAACACTGAAATAAAATCTTGTCAGTACAGAGTTAATCATTGCTCCCCACATGATTTAGGTTTCACTGTAATATCTGCATAATAATAATAATAATAATAATAATAATAATAAAAACCTTTTCCCAGCAAAGTTTTATGTAGGTCTTTTCCTCAAGATGAAACATTATCAACTTACACTAATGTAATATGTTCCTATAGATGTTTATTCATGTTGCCTGGTACAAATATCTTTAGACTGACTTTCTAATCATATTACATGAAACATTTAATTTGAGTATGAACACACCATTTATCTGTTTGTTAAAAATATAAAACATTTGTGCAGTATAGAGCACTTTTTGACTATATCCTGATATAAATCTCCTGGTTGTGGTGTTGATTTGCCTGTCTGACTGTTTTGCTGCAATTCAGGATGGATAATTTTTCTTTTAGTCCCTTGTTTAGCTTTTACTATGAGTTCAGTTCATTCATTAACTTTCATTAAAGGCAGATTTACCGATGACAAATAATCGCCCAGTTGTTAAATGGCCATTAAACCATAAACGGCATTAGTGTTGAGTGGAGAAATGGCACAGCAGAACAGAGAGTATGACTTTCTCTGCAGTGAAAAACTGCATTATATCGAGTTTATTATATTAGCTATTAAAGCACATGTAATTAAATTTATCTCCCATTTTCTGTGCTGATATTTGATTTGGCCTTATCCCCACACAGTGGGTAACACCTGCCTATAAAGGGAGAACAATTCCCTCAGTTGTTTACATATTTATAAAGATTCTGTTTTTTTCTTCCATTCAATATACCTGAGCTCCTGAAGGGGTTTCTGCTGAGTATTTGCACCAGTTGTGTATGTGTACATGTGTACACCCACAGATAGACACACACACACACACACGTACACACATACACACAACTACAAATAGGTGGTTCCAGACACAACAACCCTTGCCACTCGCACATATTGTAGCTTATTTTGAGATCCAGCTGATGTCATCATGACTATACATGTGCTGGTGTTAGCATATCAGCTGTTTAAATATGTGCCAAGTCTGAAGTAAATTGAAACTAAATTGATGTTTTTTTTAGAAAAAATATTTAAAAAATGCATTAAAAATGTGAGCGTTAAATTATTTTCCCAAAATCTACACATGTATTCTGAGTCACTCACTATCTATAAACTCAATTTGTTATGAATTCAACTAATGGTTTTGCTGCTATAAATATATTTGAAATTTTGCCCATGAGTAAAGATATAAAAAATAATAAATGGAACTTTGACCTACTTCACTGACATGTAAATAGATCTATTCTCAGTCACTGACAATCTGTAAATTAAATTTAGCATGAATTCAACCAATACTTTTGTTGGTAGAGGATGGAAAAATACACAAATAAACTAAATGAAAAACAATGCCCATTGCCTGCCCTTTGAGGGGGCAGGATAAAAAAAAGACTTCAGACACACACACCATTGAAGATTATTCTCCTCAGACAAACGTCTTAACACCTATCTGTCGACCCCCCCTCCTTCTTGCTTCAGGTCTATTGTAACTTTCCGTTCAGGGGGTTGTTCTCAGTCTCTGGAAACTTCCATTGTTGGGGGGTCGTCTCTGGGTCAGAGAGACTCCTGATGGCTGGGTGTCGACCTCTGTATGCAAATTACTCTAACCTGTGTTTCCTGGTTAAACGTAAACTCCAAAGACAATTACATTTATATGAAACATTACTTTAACATTTATATTTGTAATTTCCCATTTTAATATATATATATATATATATATATATATATATATATATATATATATATATATATATGTATATGAAAAAAAAATGTTCCTCTCGCCCCACGTGGGCGGTGTCTCCTTCAGGCTCAGGTCCTCTACCAGAGGCCTGGGAGCCTGAGGGTTCTGCGCAGGATCTTAGCTGTTCCTAGCAATGCGCTCTTTTGTACAGAGATCTCTGATGTTGTTCCTGGTATCTGCTGGAGCCATTCTCCCAGCTTGGGAGTCACTGCCCCTAGTGCTCCGATCACAACTGGTACCACTGTTGCCTTCACACTCCACATTTTCTCTAACTCCTCTTTCAGCCCTTGGTATTTCTCAAGCTTCTCATGTTCTTTCTTTCTGATGTTGTTATCACTGGGGACTGCTACATCTATCACCACCACTGTCTTCTCATGTTTATCCAACACCACTATGTCAGGCTGATTGGCCATCACCATCTTGTCAGTCTGGATCTGGAAGTCCCACAGGATCTTGGCCTGTTTGTTCTCTGTCACCTTTGGGGGGTTCTCCCATCTTGATCCTGGGACCTCCAGTCCATACTCTTTACAGATGTTCCTGTACAGTATGCCTGCTACCTGGTTATGCCTGTATGCCTTACCTGCCAGCATCTTACAAACTGCTGTGATGTGCTGGACTGTTTCAGGGGCTTCTCTACACAGTCTACACCTGGGGTCCTGTCTGATGTGGTAGATCCCGGCCTCTATTGCTTTGGTGTTCAGGGCTTGTTCTTGTGCAGCCATGAGTAGTGCCTCTGTGCTGTCCTTTAGTCCAGCCTTTTCCAGCCACTGGTATGTCTTTTCCATATCAGCCACTTCCTCAATTTGCCGATGGTACACGCCATGCAAGGGTTTGTCCTTCCATGATAGCCCATCTGGTTCCTCGACCTTACTGGGCTTTTGTTGCCTGAGGCATTCACTTAGCAGTTGGTCATTGGGGGCCATTTTCTTGATGTATTCCTGGAGGTTCGCCGTTTCCTCCTGGACAGTAGTTCTGACACTTACTAGTCCTCGGCTCCCTTCCTTTCGCTTAGTGTACAACTTCAGGACACTGGACTTGGGGTGGAACCCTCCATGCATGGTAAGGAGTTTCCTTGTCTTGATATCAGTGGCTTGTATCTCTTCCAGTGGCCAGGATATTATCCCAGCTGGGTATCTGATTACTGGCAGGGCATAGGTGTTAATGGCCTGGATCTTATTTTTGCCATTCAGCTGACTTTTCAGGACCTGTCTTACCCTCTGTAGGTATTTGGCTGTGGCTGACTTCCGAGCTGCCTCCTCATGATTACCATTTGTCTGTGGGATCCCTAGGTATTTGTAACTTTCCTGCACATCTGTGATATTCCCTTCAGGTAGGTCAACCCCTTCAGTTGTGATCACCTTTCCTCTTCTAGATATCATCCGCCCACATTTATCTAGTCCGAATGACATCCCAATGTCTTTGCTGTAGATCCGGGTGAGGTGAATTAGGGAATCAATGTCACGCCCATTCTTGGCATACAGCTTGATGTCATCCATGTAGAGGAGGTGGTTGATGGATGTTCCACTTCGGAACTGGTATCCGAAGCCACTCTTTGAGATGATCTGGCTGAGGGGGTTTAGGCCTATGCAGAACAGCAGGGGGGGCAGTGAGCATCAGATGCGGCATTTACCAAGGAGATATATATATATGTATATATATATATATATATATATATATATATATATATATATATATATATATATATATATATATATATATATATATATATATATATATATATATACATTGTAAACCTCTAGGGGCTTCTGGTCTCACCTGCAGAATGTATGCCTTTATTGTTG
This sequence comes from Siphamia tubifer, assembly GCA_020466265.1. Classification (NCBI taxonomy): domain Eukaryota; kingdom Metazoa; phylum Chordata; class Actinopteri; order Kurtiformes; family Apogonidae; genus Siphamia; species Siphamia tubifer. The sequence goes on along the minus strand of CM035794.1, from coordinate 39,507,403 downwards.
TATTCAACCACACAAATAAACAAAGAGATAAACACTCATTTGATTTACGTAAAAAGACCCTGAATTTAAGGATGATCTTGTTTATTACCCAGAAAACAATTTTGCCTTGTTCTGTTATCTACAGTACTGTGGCAGCCTGAGGCCATATTTCTCTTTCTGCAGGGTTGAAATGAGGGAGATAACTATTTTTTATTGTATTTTCTTCAGGTGAAACAAGAAAGCTAGAAAATATACTGTATATGTAGAGCCTCAAAGGAATGTGTTTTAAAAGTTAAATCCACTATTTATTGCGACCGCTTGACCCACCACATGAAGGGACACAGTTGAATATGTTGAATGGATGCATAAAACATCAGAAATTGACAACAATAAATGTCATATTTTTTTGCTGTCCTGCCTTTGAAAAGCATCTTTCTACTGGTGTAGAAGTCGCAGTCATGCCCACGTATTTGACTGATAATTTTCTTAAGGCTGGGAATGATGGACTGATGTGATGTGACACAGTACCTACTAACCCAGGTAGAAGTAGCTCCCACTAATCACATATCATTTGAACAAGATCCTAACAGTTGAACTACTTTCCACTGTGTTCCTGATGTACATGACCTCAAATGACTGAAGTATCAAAAGTATCAATATTTTGATTCGTGAAATGATGCTAGCATGTAAAGTTCTGGTATCAGAGGTTTCAATATTTCAGCATTAATCCACACATTAGTAAAGAAAGCTTTACTAAAGCAACAAACCTAATGCTAACCTTTGACATTTGCACAGTACTGGGAAAAATAAGAGACTAATGCAATTGTCTCTGAATTCAGCATGTCTGCATGTATGGCAATACAAACAAACCTTATTCTATCTGATCCATATTTTATTTAAGAAGTATAAACATCACTACTGTGGTCATTAATATATTCATACAATTGTCACAAACAGTTCTATGAGTACTGTATACGTAATTGTAATCCAAAAGTACCGATCGAACACTATTGGACTTCTGCTCTGAGGACTGTTTTTTTCTATCAGGACAATGCTCCTGGCCTCAGTTAGGTCAGTAAAGGTGTTGATGACAGAACACCAGATAAAGACCCTGTCATGATCAGTCCAATCTCTTGACCTGAACCCAGTTTGAAAACATTTGGGGTAAAATGGATGTTCACAAGACATGAAACATTCCTGAGGGTTGAATTTCTCAGTCAGGAGTTGCATGAAGTTTATTCAACAGTAAAGGAGGAGACAAGACACATGAAAACGGTCACTGAAAATCAGTGTTATTCTACCAAATACTGCTTTCAGAACATTTCCCAAAGTACAACATTAGTATTGTTTTGTGTAGAAACCAGTATGAACTGGGTTTTTTTGCATTACACTGCCTGACAATTATTTTTTTTAAACAGTATCTGCTTCAGGCACTAAATGTGCTAAATCTTACAGTACATACTCTAATAAGATACAGTATATGATGGTGTGTTATTCCACATATATGGTGGTTTATGTACAGGTATACAATGGATTTGTAAATATTCCAGACAGTGTTTAGAAGTAGATCTGAGAGTAATATTCCTTTGGACTAAATCCTATTCTCTTGTTAATTCTAATAATTTCACATTTTGACCCCAGACTTATCTTGGAAACTTGAGCCAACCAGCACTTAACACTTCTTTTTTCTTTTCTTTATCAGTAACACACATGTGGTAAAATGTAATTAGTTTTATTCCAGAAGAATTTTAATTGTAGACCAGTGTTATTTTAGGTTTGAAAACATCTGGTTTTTTGTTGTTGTTTTTTTTTACTGTACCATGTTCTGCAAATATGTGCTCTAAATAAGATTAGATAAGATACAATCTTTATTTGCTGTTGGTAGTTTAGAAAATGAAACAAAAATGTTTATTTTACTCCAACACATACATATTAGTGTTAAAATTAGAGAAAGTGATCACTTTGCAGTAGTCTCTTATTTTTTCCATAGCTGTATGGTCAGTGTAGGAGTATTTTAATTGATATGGATGCCCAGTAGTCACTCATCTTCCTGGTGTGAACAAATCTACAGTAATCCATATACTAAGAAGATGGATGGATGGATGGATGGATCATTGAAAATAGCCATGAACAATGCAACAGATTCAAGCAGTATTGAAAAATTTAAACATTGTCACTGAGAACAATATCACAGCGCTATGAAAGTTTTAACATTGACTTTTAGTGACATGTTGAATATAAATCTCATTTTGATCTTATACTAGGAGGAGTGAGTTCCAGACATAGTAAGCTCCTGAGGACAGTCTGTCATGTAGGTTTGGAGTTGGTCTGTCACAAGGGGAAAAAAACATGACTGATAACCATTCACTCTATCAACATCCACACCTAGGGGCAATTTAAAGTTTCCACTTAAGTACACCTTCACATTTCTCAACTGTTTGAAGAAATCCGAGGAAAGCCGCTCAGATACATGCAAACTTACCAGGTCAGGTTTAAACCCAGGACTTCCTTCCTGTGAGGCCCACTGGGTGCTAACTGCTGAGCCACCATGCAATGATTTTACTCCAAGGAAAGCAGCGCATTTCAGTCTTTGAGAACCCCCACCCTTATTCCAAAATGTAATGCATCCTGGTTTCTCCTCACCTGTGAGAACATGACTGGAAGCATTTGAGGAATCCTCAGGAGATGATATTCAATTCAGCTGCTCGCTGCCAGTCCACTGAATGAAGCTACGATTTGAATAAAGCCTTGCCTTTCTGAGCAGATATTCACTCTGCCGGCTGTCGTGCTCTGAGATGAGTTCTGGTGGAGGGAGGAAAATGTGAGGAATAAGAGGAGCTTTAAAAAGTTTGAAGTTTAATAGAAAAATCGGTCCAGCAGGGAGAGGGGAGAGGAGAGATAATGTGGAGTGGTATTAGTGCTACTATTTGTATACTCATAATTGGTACAACTACTGTAGGATCGTAATACAATGAAAATGCTCAAAGTTTTGGCTGTAATGAGCTGAATTATACTAATTGTTGAAACAGTGAAGTGGATTCAGTGAAGACAGCAGAGAAGCTGCAGCTGCTGTTGGTTTTGTACAAGTTGCATCATCTGTAAGGTTGAAAGGGGCTATATGTCGTATTTCTATTTTCAAATAGTGTTGTTTTTGGTGGCCTGTTTTAATTTTAGTTTTAGTCTAGTCAAGTTTTAGTCAACAAAAAGTCAGAGTATTTTAGTCAGAGTTATTCATGAGTATTTTTTTTTTTTTAAGATTTAGTCAATACAAAACTGAACTGTAGGCACTCACACCACAAACAAAGGAGGTAAAAACATAGGAAATGCTCCACTTTTTGATTGATTGATTTTTGATTGTGTCCAAACCATGTATAATTCCATTTTTCTCCATATACCGGTCCGCTACTTCACTATTTAATGTGTCCTGGTATATCTTACATTCTTTTCCAGATGTTAACGATATTTTGTTAACTCTGCTTCTTTTTATCAGTAGATTGTTTAGAACAGGGGTGCTCAATCCTGGTCCTTGAGAGCTACCTTCCTGCATGTTTTAGATGTATTCCCCTTCCAACAAACCTGATTCAAATGATAAACCTCTCATCAAGCTCTGCACAAGCCTGATAATGACCATCAGGTGTGTTGAAAGAGGGAAACATCTAAAACATGCAGGATAGTAGCTCTCGATGAACAGGATTGGGCACCCTTGGTTTATAATAAAGAGCTCTATACAGTCCAAAGACAAAGATAATATCATGAACTGTGTACAGATAACATACCACTCTTTAATTGACTTGCATATATTCTTTATCAATGATGCGCAACTCAGACTGCAAGAAATATATTTGAAAAGGACACACCCAACCCGCTTCTCAACCCGCATTTTTAAAAAGTAGTCAGTGGTCTTTATGAACATCAAATGACCTTACTCACATACCTGAATTTATTTCTGTGTTAAAATTTGATGTCCTTGCTTGTAAGTTAATATATTGAGAAAATTTGTTTGTCCTGTTTCATCACTATCAATGTATCAACGTGCAGCATCATCTTTTTTCATCATCTTTAAAAATAGCAGTGAATGTGTCCCAAACCACACTTTTTTTGTTTGTATGTTTCCGGAGCTTCCACTCTCCCAACTTTATTTTCTCTCTTACTCCCTCCATACCATAGGACACCGACGACGTTGTACGCAAGTGTATGTATGTAATAGAAAATTGTATCTAATATTTAAATGACAATGATTTACAAGGTTATTTTAATGTTTATCTCAAATGACAAACAACCCGACCGACCGCAACCTGAATATCATTAAAAAATATAAATCACATTTTTTTTCAATGACCTATAACTGCAGAAGATCGCAGGTGACCACTCATTTCGGGTCAACCCATGCATCATTGTTCTTTATTCTGTATATGATAACATACCATTAGTGCTATTAGCAATTAAGATTGGGAATATCAAGGTTCAAACCTAAATTGATTTACTGTCATTACATGAATACACACATGTAATGAAATCAGTACGAAGGACCAGCAATGTACATGTAATTTATATAAATTTGTCCTATATTTCTCCCTACAAATAATATATCATTTGATTGTATTTATATTGTTGAAAGAGAAATTGTAAAGAAGCAGCTATAGCTATATATCAACTTCCACTGTGGGATTCCAGTGCACATAACCACAATTATTGTGTAAACTATCATACCAAATACACACAAAAGTTACTGTTGACTAAGAGTGATTACACAAAATTATCTTTTCTGTCTTCACAAACCATTTTAAAAGGACAGATACCCAAACAATAGCCAACGATCATTTCAATTCCAGCAAAAAGAAATTCTATTGATGTTTGTCATTGTAAAAGTCACACTGCTACAGACTAAAAGCGTCTGTTTATGTTGATGCATCCAAACAGATGACAGGGGAAAAGACGGGACAAAAACATTTGTTGATGATGTTTTTATTGACTAAAATAGTTTTTTTTTTCCAATAGAAACACATCAGAACTTTTACTTTTCACCTGTCAAATTTAGTCCATGCTCAAGAAAAAATGTTGGATTGTTGAAGGTTGTTAGTCATTCTCTTCCAATTTAACAAGAAGATGCATGGATGGAATAAAACTGCTGAACAGGTCCAGTACTAATGGATGTCCTAATTCAACCCCAAAGTAAACTCTTGTTTGTTACTTTCGCACCGACCATGATACTTTTTAATCTAAACTGATTTTGTATAAATGAAACCTTACATATAACACTGTCACATCCTAAATGCAACAGATGTATTTTGTAAAGTTCACTTTGTTTCTGCATCTGAAAATTGTTTTCAAGTTGATTTGAACCTAATGTAATCTTTCAATGTGCAGAAGTTGTGCAAAAATGACCCTACAAGTTTGTGTTTTGACCCTTTGTCTTGTTACTTGTACAGTTTACAGAAACAGGAGCTTTTAAGACACAAACATATTGATACCATTCAGAGTCAGATTTACAGTGAAGCTAGAGTCTCTCATGTGTTGTTACAGCCGAGTCAAAGCTGGATTTATTCGACTGAAAGTGAAACCAGGAGAGTGGAGTGACATTACTGGGACAGTAATGTTTACCTGTGTGTGTGTGTGTGTGTGTGTGTGTGATGGAGACAGTGATACAGCAGAATAAATCACAGCAGGTGTATGTGTCCACCTCAGCTTTTTATGTGAAAATCACCACAAATGGTTTCTGTTTTATTTGGGTGTGTTGTGGGGATGTTTGATAGCCTTTGTGTGTTGTCCTTCAGCTGACAGTGAAGCACTTTCTCGGTAAAACACACACACACACACTCACACACACACACACACACACACACACACACAAAGTAAACATCTTCAGCCCTTTGAAAAATATGTTTCCCTTTGCACCTGTCCCCCTAAAGCATTATGCTTGTGGTTATAGGGTCACATAATTTGCATAATTTTTTTCTTTACACTGATTTATATTACCGAGTAAATTTCACATGTATAATTAACCCTCATGGGGACCTGAATTTTGGTCCCCATAGCTTGACTGTGTAAACATATCAATGTCCCCATAAAGATAGGAATACAAGCACACACACACACACACACACACACACACACACAGACACCACATAATTGTTTCACAAGTAGATTTTTCCCCCTCTGTGACAGTGATTTAAACATACATATTGATTGATCAGTGAAGTCACCGTCATGCGTTGCCTTGATAACACCTGTCTATTAGACAACAGTGCGTGTGTGTGTGTGTGTGTAATTAGGCCTGTAGATCAGACTGATGGACTCCTCCATTCATCACACAAACACACACAGGAGAGGAGGCAGGTTGATGTGACACATTTCAGAAGATTAACAACTGAGTCTGACAAAGCACTTTCCTGCTACCTTATGTATCAACCCCAACCTCCACATCCACATCCACTTATCTACAACATCACCAAATGTCACAGAATTTCACAATACTGCATTTGATCCCAACAAAAATGCTAAACTCAGTCTGTAGGATAAGGCCCTCATATGTTTATGTATAAATATATGAGCATCTGAGTGACTTGTATATGTATTTTAGAATACCGTATCCACCATTCAGTGTTCAATATTGGCTCCTGTTTAACAACAACAACCACTCTTGGTTTTAATAAGTTACTGCACCAACCATCTATAAGTGTGTTTTTATAGGACGATGCTTTTGCTGGACCTTTATGGTTTAATGAAGCTATCAGAGACATGGGTCGGGCTTGCTGCTCCTCCATGAGTTTCAAACCATGCTGCAGCATTAGCTCATTTTCTCTTGCAAAATTGCATGTCTCAGGGAGTCTCTTTTTAGACTCTGTCTGTCTCTACCTGTCAGTCAGTCTGAAAGAAAACTCTAATAAATCAGTGGGAAATCACTGAAGTGAAACCATTTTGACAGAGTTAAAGAATCACAGGAGGCAAGCAGTAGTAAATGAGTATTTCTATTTTATCTCACAGTCAAATATTATCTTTTTACTACCCTATATTATACTGAGAGCTGGAGTTGTTTTTGTAGTAGAGCAGAAATGCAATACTTTTTATGAGGCATTTATAACAATTGTAAAATATTGACAGAAAATTACAGTAATAGTTTATGAAGAGTTTGGTTTCCAGCTTGAACCCATCTGTTTTACTTTCTATGATCAGGTATTAAGAACAGCCAAGTGACAGTAATGATATGAACTGACTAATATGGAACTCAAACAACAAAACCCATGAATATTACAAGAGAACAACTGTAGAATAACTGTCCACTATGGTGACCAGTATGAGTCAATCTCTATTTAGTGTGATCTCTGTTCCCATGAGAAAAAGTAGCTATTTCACATATATTGAATGAAACCTGGTGTAAAACACATTCATTTATTCCAGTAAATGTCATTGCATCCCTGACATGTCACACTAAGTATAAGACACTTCAGTTTATTTTTTTCTCAGGTTCTTGGCTGTAAAACTATTCTATAATTGGTGTATATAGTGAAATATGACAATGTGAAACATGGTATATTACATCACTCTACTCTTGCTAAAACAACAAATCTATGTGTACCTTAAAATTTAAGCTTTTGTAGTAAATATTAAACCAGTCGATTGGAGTCTTTCATGTCTCTTCATGTTAATGATAGACTGATACATTATATGGATCAGCTGATATGTCAGGCCAATATTCAGATGCTTTTTCTGGTATCGGTATCAGCCTATTGCTATTGAAGATACTGGTGTCCACACTGAAAAAAAAAAGATTTTGGGGGTGTCATAATATGTATTAGGTTAACTGTTAACTGCCCTGATTTCCGATCACATGATTGGATCAGTACATCCCTACATAAATTTCTTAATGCAGTACACTTACTCCTAATGGAAAATCATTGCATTGCTTAGCTGTTACTTTTACTGATGTGTACACTCAGGATATTACTCTCACTTCCATATTTTTCTGAATGTATGGTTTGCAGGACTAATTCAACAGTCAAACACATTCATTTAAATGTGGTAGCAGACATGATGTATTACAAAACACAGATCCCTGGTGCTCACACCCTGCCGTTCTGTCAATAAGGTCACTGCTGAGGTTGCTACGCTGCCCGAGCCTCTGAGTATTGATTATCGATGGGAAAGTTCATCAGATGTGTTTGCTGCTCATGCACAGTTGTACAGTAAACACTGTGTGTGTAGATATAGTGATGGAAATGAGCTGAAACTTAACCCATAAAGACCCAGTGCTACTTTTGTCTCAGTTCCTGAATAAGTTTCTTAAGAGATTTAGCACTATTTATTATGACACTATTCTCGGTATTTTGGATATTTTCAGTGAAAATCAAGTATTTTTTTTATCTCCACCACAGAGGTTTTTGCCAGAGTTTGTCTGTCTGATAGTTAGCAAGATAACCCAAAAAGTTATGGACGGATCTTGATGAAAATTTCATGATATGTTGGGGTTGTCACAAGGAACAAGGAAGGATTGATATAAAAGAGATCCCGGATTCTGGATCACTTTGAAATGTATTCTCCATTTAGCACAATGTAAAATTTCAAAGTGATCCAGAATGCAGGATCTCTTTTATATCAATCATTTACATGTATTGATAGGATTAGTAGGCCAGAAGCTATTAAATATTGCTGATCAGTAGATGGGTTTGGGCGTCAGTGGCTCTTTCTCAGTTAACAAACATAAGCAATGAAGCTATTTTAAACAACTAAAAAGCCTCAACAATGCATTTAAATCTACAATGAACAGGAAATGAATTACATAAAAACTCTGGTCATAATCTTATTAATTCAAATAAGGCCAAGAGAAGTTTTTTAACTTTTTATTTGCATCACTAACGTGCTTCTCGATTTCTTTTTTCTGCTACTTTATACGTCTATTCCACTATTTTGCAGTGGATATTATACTTTTGTCTGTATGTGAAATGTGAATCATATATTTTTTACTATATTCTTGACAATTATTCTGTTCTCTTCATCATTATTCATGAATTCACAGTCTGAAAAATATAACCACAGCACATCCACTATTCGCAAACACCATTTCTTTGCATTTTTAACATTAGTGTGTTGTCAGTTGTTTATTAATAACGTATTTCTATCGATCTGTGTTCACACCAGTGTTAGACTGAACCTCTCATCCAGAATAATGGATGACACACCAATGTGATGTAGTATTACCTAATAAAATATGAACCATAACTGAATTGTGTATGAGTTACAGCACATCATATAATCTTCACTGAATATGTCAACAAACAGTGTGAGCTGAGGAGTGGAATAAGGCAGTCAAGACAAGTGACTGTTTATGGGCACAATAAGCTGAGAAAACAGCAGTGACGAAGTAGTCCAAAGTCACTGAGTATCATATGATTCATACAAGTAAATGAGTTCATACATATTAATGTGTAATCTGACAGGAAATATGTAATGAAATTACATTCACTAATTAAAATATTCCCAATCTTCTGAGGTGTTAATGCCTTACTTTAATAAAAAAAATCTTGGTTACCTAGACTTTACTGGAGTAAAAAAAAAATCTGCTGAGTTTTTATTTTCTGCTCCTTCCATTTTAAAAACTAGCCTTGTTACTCCTATTTCATTTCGGTTTGTTTTCATCATCATTCAAATAATTATATATATATATATATATATATATATATATATATATATATATATATAAACTATCTAGATATATTGCTCCATCCAGATAGAGTGAATTTGTTTTTGGTAGTATAAACATATACCATTCCAACACTTCATACCTGACTGTTTACTCCATTATAATACTGATATTCAACCAGTCATCATATCGTCTCCTCCATGTAAGACATGTCAATGCTCAGTAGTGCACATACATACATTTGTGACTGAAACAGGTTGATTAGTAAAGATTTTAATATAACATTCTAGTAATTATAACCTTAGGAAAAGTTTTTTTTTCTGCCTATTATCAAAGAGACACATGAATATTTGATATACACTGTTTCTCATATAGCTGGAATAAGTTTGTTTGCAGACACATGCCTCTTTTTATTTCTGTTTATACACATCAGTAATGACCTTTGACCTGATACATGATTACGTACTTACTCCTACTTACATTTTATCTGTTGAAAATGAATCATGTTGTCACAATCTTTTCATGAGAAAATAATTGATTCCAACTTTATGTGAAACAATGCAATTTCAGATAATACATAATGGAAAATGCATAATGTTTTAATCCAATGGAATATTGGTCTCAGATCTACCAGATCTACTTCAAAACACTGTCTACACATTATGATCCATTATATATGGACACACCATCAACACACCATCATATACTGTATATCACTGTGATTAAAGATGAGCTAACCAACAATTTATGTCATTTTTTCCTGATTCATCTTATTGAAGTATATAAGATTGAGCACATTTCATGTCTGAAGCAGGTACTTTCTACAAAATGGTATACTAGTGTATTCAAAGGTGGAATAACTCAGGTAAAACACCACTGAAGGCCTAGATGTAAAGTACACAATAGATACTCCAACCCTTTCATGATTATATTTGAGGGAGTGCCTTATAATCTAAACACTCTTAGTCATTATTGTTATTGTGTAGGTTGTTTTTTTTCACTTTAAGTCTCCACTGACATGTTTTGGTTGTTTTTATTTCTTAAATGTTTTATTTTGTACCTAATGAAACCACTTGCATTTTAAAATCTTGTTTTTACTATGATTTCATTCGTTTCTCACACACATAATGCAGAACTGAAATAGCTTTGTAATACTGACGAGAACGTCTCCTACGTGTTGTTAATATTTTACTGTGAGAAATTGTGGATTCACCTGAGACCTAACTTTAAACTTCCTTTCATGTGTATCTGTTTCAGAGGTGATTTCCAGTCACTACTTTTTTTTTAATGTATAATTTTTTTTAAATTCACGTCTTTTTCTGCAGATCTGAACCTAAACTCAACCCGACCATTATTTTATCTGCAGACTGAACATAATCTCTTGTGTTTCAGTTTTACCCTCTGTAGACTTGACCTGCTAACACCCGCTGATTCCATTTCTCTTTGTATTGTTGTACTTTTTACAAAAAAAAAAAAATTAAATAAATTCTGTCTCTGCAGATGTGAACTCTAACTCGTGGATTTTATTATTTCCTCTCCATATTTTGAATGTTCACCACACTTTCTTCTGTTCGTCTCCTTCTAGATTCGATCATAAACTCTACACAATTTAATTTCCTTTCCTGTGAAGATTAAATAGAGACTTGGCGTCACCCCATTTGCTTTCTCTAGAGTTGAGCATATGCTAATTGTATTTCCTCTCTATCTGTTTTTAGATCCATCTCTATTGAAATCAGCTTGATCCTATTTCTCTGTCTGTATCTTTGTTTTTAGATCCGTCTGTACGCTCGGCCTGATGCCATTTCCAGTGGAGCTGGAGACTACGCTCTCCACATCACCAAGAGACTCCTGGGATTTTACCAGGACTACTTTAAAGTCCAGTACTCCCTGCCCAAACTAGGTATGGCTGTTTTCCTCTTCCTTTTGTCACTGTTTGGCTCTGTTTTGTCTCTGTATTGCTGTTTATATTTCTTTACCTTTAAAGTCATATGAAAGCCTGCAGTGTCTGTCTTCTCTGTAAACAAAGTTATCATTCTATCCCCCCTGCTGTTTAAGGAAGAAAAAAACCTTTTCTTTCCTTGTGCAGGCCATTTTAGGGAAGTCATCCAGCTCTTTGTCCTTCACCGAATTACTGTCGGGTTCATCAATTTGTGCACATATCAGGCAAAGAAAACACTTTGTCCTCCTATTGTTCTCATGTGTCAGGAGGCTGAAAGTGTGATTAGGTCTGGGAATGAAACTGCAGTCAGTGTTTGGGTTCACACATTAAATACTGGCACATTTAAGAAGTTTAGCTCATTTCGTTTGGTTTAAAAATGGTGGGTGGGAGGGTGTTTGTAACACTTTACATTATGGATCACTAATGAGGTGGTATTTCTATGGTAATTTTGATGTAATTTCATGGTAGTGACACCTTTGTAACTGCTTATTATAAGTCATTTCCATTCAGTTTCCAGTGCAATTACTTTACAGTTTCTAGGTAACAGCAATGCAAACACCTTTGTATTTTCATGGAAATTGCCACAGTTTTTCAGGCAATTAAATAAAAACAATACTACAAATATCATAAGGATAAGTGATGGGTTTATCAACACGGCGGTAATTTAGTAGGAAGACCATTACTTAACTCTGTCCAGTACCATCATATTTTTTTTTTTAACCATCTTACTACTGCTGTGACTTGACTTGTCTCTTTCTTGGTAATAACTAAGAAATTGAGTGGAAACAAGTAATAATGCATTTTATAGCCCTGATGCTGTGTATTTTCCTGGAAATTACCTCTTTGTTTTTCAGGTAATTAAAGAAAAAACAAGTAAATCCTGGACTCATTATTTAAGTAATTACAGACGAATTTAACATAATTACCATTTTATTATACTTTAAATGGAAACTGTATACATCACTATTACTTAGAAACTGCAGAGTAATACCACTGGAAACTGCATTGAAATTATAAGCGGCCCCAAAGGATTACTACTATGAAGTTATAACAACATTACCATAGAATTATCACCGTATTAGGGATCCATAATGTAAAGTGTTACTGCTTTTTTTTTTTTTTGTCGAAAAATTGATTAGAATCAACCAAGTATCATCAAAAGTAACAACAAATACAAAAAGGTGTCCAAACCAGTGAGGAGCTGTTGTATGAATGTTTGCATTGATGTAAAAGGTAAAAAATAGCGTTAAATGTGTCTATTTTTACTATAGTTTAAAATTAAGATAGCTAAAATATCACAGCATTTATTTTACCCTCTTTTGGCATATTCATAAGACCTGTATTGGATGCAGAACATGGTGTCGCAGAATGAAAATTGAAAATGTCCTAAAAATGAGTCCCAATTAAAGTGCATCTAAAGAGCAGAAGTATATGATATTCTTCTTGGGGAATGAATCTGAAAATTGAAGTTAAATTACCATCTCTTGTTTTCCCCAATATCTTATTGTGTTTTAAACAAAGTAATAGTAGAGTCTGTGTTTCTTAGCCAACTGTGTATTTTTTTTTTATAATTTGAGCCTAAAATTACAGGTGTGGGAAGGGAAATGTAGGGGAATGAATTGGAATTTAAATAGTGAAAAAAATTATAGAGTAATTAGGAAAATAATACAGGATTATGAAAGTTGCTGTTCTCAGGGATAAATTGTATTTATAGTTGATGTCATACTTTATAGTTTTCTGATGACTGAATGAAATACAAACAGTTTTAGTTAAATGTTAGTTTTAGTTTATAGTAGAAAAATGATAGATTTCTGGATTTTAGTTTGGTTGTAAATTAGAGTTAGTAAATAAAGGGTTATTTTCTTCAGATATCTGAATAACTAAATGTTATTTTCATAAATTAGAAATGGATATAATTATATGAATGAAGGAGGACCTGATGGAAACTAATCATATAAAATGCGAACTGTATAATGAAAACACCAGCTTTACATTTTCTTTTTTTATTTGATTTACTTGATTTTAAGTGTGTATAATTACAGTATAGTAAAACAAGAAACAAACAAAAGCTTTTTTATGTAGTGTGATGGTCAGTTGTGACAAGAGTAAAAGTTGAAGTAGTTTAAGTACTTTTTTCCACTTTATCTTTTGAATATAATATGAATGTAGCTCATATTGTGGATTTACCTGCAAAAAATATGTCAGTTTTTTACAGACTCATCCTGGCCGAAGCACTGTTTCTTCTTTCGTCTTATAGAGCATTAGGACACTACAAATATTAGACAGATATTAATATTGTATACTTTGCCTCCCTGCGTGTCAAAGTTAATGAGTCATTTCAGAGGAGATGTCGTCCTTCTCCCTCTTCTTGTCCTTTTTATTCCCTATTTATAATTGTTTGTATTTTACACTTCTGCCCAGAATCAATTAGCCATGTCACAGCGTCACATTTCCTTTTTCCTCTCCACGACTAAACATACTAATGTGATCACTGAGGCTCCATATTGTATATGTCACACACTTCCTTCCTGTCCACATTGATTTATCACATTACAGATTCTCTTTGAGTCAAAGCTTCCTGTTTGTTTTCATCCTCTCAGATTAGCTTTGACATTTACACACTGCTCCTGACCTTTACACTAATATTAACTGCATTTACACACAGGTCCATGCTGAGGTAAAAGTGCTACCTTGTCTTGGTTATGTCACCTCAGGAAAAAGCACATCTTCGCACCTAAATAACAGGGGAGATCAGCTGCCGGTTACTATTAAAATGATGTATGTGTGAATGTGGCAAGAACAAAAAATAGCTAGGACAATACCAACTCCTTTGGATCACCAGGAATCACTCTAAGCATGGTGACGGTGTCTATCTGTCTGTCTGTCTGTCTGTCTGTCTGTCTGTCCGTCCGTCCATCCGTCTTACTTATCCTGAACCTCCTCAATAAAAGTGAGGTAACAATTTTCACTTATTTTGTTCGACTACTTTTTACCCCATATTTTTAATAAAACAAAATTTAATAGCAATAACACACAGAAAAAATAGGTCAAATCAACCTAACATAATGTCAGTAGTTAACACAAGAAATTACTCATTAATAGTGAATATTAACTCTTAATTGTAAATAGGAATATGTTAATTTATTTAAGGGTTATTATTAAATACTGTTGTGTCGGTCATGAACCAATTGGCTATTTGAAGTGAACAACAGGAGCCACCTCCTGTTGTTGAGAGAGACCATTTTGAGCCGATTATTTTGTTTGACATGTTTTTTTTTTGTTAAAGGTGAATGTCATTGGTCAAGATGTGTGGGGAGGGGTTACAGACACAGAGAACATGGATCAGAGCTAAGTAGCACATGGACAGGAGGGAGGGAGACAAAGGTTGCAGAGTCGCTAAATGCACTGAGCTGGTGGGAGTGCAGATGTTCAGTCTACCTGCGTCTGACACATGTGATGGCACGTAGACTGTAGGGCTGTTTACACAAGGACAATTGTGACTAAAAATGACAAAATATTTTATCAGAGTCGCCTTTTGTTTACGTGAGAACTGAGTTTTTCGGGGTTGAAAGACACATTCCAGAGTGAATATCTTAAAAACTATCCACTGTTGCATTTCCATCTGACGGTCAAAAACCCAAAAATATTGCTGTTACACATGCACGTTGACAAAGCATTGTTCTATCACAGCACCATCTAGCAGCCTGGCAGGAATATCCGATCAAATTTCACATACTCTTGTGTCCCCATATGCACAGAGATTCTTAACCCTTGTGCGGTCCTTCGGGTCAAAGAGACCCGGTGGCTCACAAATGTACCTTTTTATACGTACTGTAGGATGCCATTGCTTACTACTGAAAACAGTAATATATCCTTGGGGGGTGGGGTGATGAGTCTATGGAACTGAACTTTGGAATCTGGGTTTTTAAGACCCGATTGTAGGACACAGCCAGTGTGCCTTTTACGAAGGACCGCACAAGGGTTAATGTCAACGCTTGTGTAAATGCTGATTAAAAGGTTAAGATGTTGATGACACCAGTTTTGTGTCTTCTCTTCTAATCATCTAAATATGAATGTAGCCTGTGGGTAATATCTGTCCCTTCACAAAGAAGCTTTTTCAAAACAGGGCAGATCATTTTAACAGAAAGGGAAAACTTGAATTCTTTGTTATTTGGTGTTTTGTTGTGGTGTTTGACTATAAACGGTTAGAAATTGTCATGCAGAGATTTGACCTGGTCAATTGAGTTGGGTCTTTGTTTTTGTATTTTAGATTATAGGTTTATTAAACATTTCATTGAGGATTTAAAAAAACATCAATTTAAATAATGTATAAATTCATATAATATATGCTTCTACATTAATGAGTACACATCATTTGTTTTGTCTCTCATCATCTGAACCCGTGCTATTCTCACTAGGGTCACTGGGGACTTAATCCAGCTACAATGGGTGAAGGCGGGGTACACCCTGTATGAGTCTCCAGTTCATTTCAGGGCTGAACATATATAGACAAACAATTATTCTCACATTCACACCTATAGACAATTTAGATTAACCAATTAACCTATCAGTGCATGTGTTTGGATGGTGGGAGGAAACTGGAGTACCTGGAGAAGGCATGCAAACTCCACACAGAAAGGTCTGATGTGGAAATTGAACCAGGGTCCTTCTGTCTGTGAGGCATGAGTGCTAACCACTGCACCACCTACACATAATTTGGTGATAAATTAGAAAGTAACAAAACAAATTAAGCAACCTCTTGAGTGGCAGAAGACTTTTTTTCTTTTTTTAAGTGATCTGAGCTAAAAGAACTAGCACTCCAAAAAAATTATTTTCATCAGTATCATTAACAAATAATCAGGTTAACTAATTAAAAATTACTTAGTTAAAGAAGATTAATTTCCCTTGATATGCTGTCAGTCAAAGAAGAAATTCATCATTCAACTTCTTACCCTAACTGAACCCAGTTTGCACACACAGCGGTGGCAAAAAGGTGACTGTGTGGTTACAGTTCACAAGAAGTTCCAGATTCTTCCATATGCCACAAGACATGTACATACAAAGGCTGGAATACGACTCATTTAATGAAGCCCCTGGTGACACAGTGTTTACTTAAGCCTCTAAATGTAGGGTATAAGTGGATCTATTTAGTCCATTTTTTGTGTCTTTTACTGCAACATAATAAATGTAAAAAAAATTATCCAACTTGGAGGTAGCAAGAACAAGAACTTTACTTGGTTTCACTGTAGGTCTTAATTACATATCAATGCACTGGCAGATAACCTATACAGTAGGTAACCATGGTCGCTAGGGGAGTGGTTCCGCTAAAGTAAATATTAATTATATATAATTTATATATTACGCTAAGCCTCTGTGAAGAGCTAAGTAAGCCTAGCACTGTGCTAATACCTAGCTAATAGCTTTTAATAAGTATTCTGGTCTGCTATTCTGGGTCATTTTCAATCTAGTAATCCAATTTCCTATGAATCCAACCAATAGTTTTGCTGCCAGAGTGTTAATAAGCAACCAAAAAAACAAACAAACAAATTGAACCAAAAACAATACCCATTTCTGGGTGGGAGGTGGACTAATAACTTATAAATCTGATACTTGTGCCAGTATAGAAATGCTCATTATTATTAGCAGGCTTATATTATTTGTATCTTTGTTAGTTGACTATTTTCATGAAAGAGCAATTCATCATAAAGTGGATTATCATGTTGAGGAATATTCTGATTTAAGCTCCTTTAGTCCAGATCCTCAATAAAAAAATAAATAAAAAAAAACTAAACTTGTATAGATATTGAAATAAAAATAAACATGTTCATTTAAGTGCATTTTGTCAGGTTAGTGGTTGCTTTATAATACAACCCAGATGGATGTATGCTACAAAACTCTGACACCTGACTGTTTGATTCACACCGAAATGATGATGAATGAAGCCTCAGAATCAGTTCACATGGGCTCAGATGTTAACAACAGTCCAAAGCACTAAGTGAAGTTTATTATGAAGATTATTACATATTCCAACTCGCACACATAAATTGAGCCAAACGTGATATCCAAACTTGATGATCTGGTTCTGAAGCCCTCTACCATTCTACTCCAGTTCTTATGCAGCATCTTATGGTTAAAGTCATGATGTAGTAGGTAAGAGTTGTTTGGAACTGCCTTTTACAAACTTGATGAGTTTAACTTGATAACAGCCAAAGTAAAATGCATAACAGTGTTGTGAAATGGGGATTGATTTTGTGTAGTGTGTCTGTGACGCCATGTCCAGGTCTCTGTCTCTTCTTGTTTTTCCTCTGAAAACACCCAGATATAACATTATCACACTGTCATGAGTGGAACTGCTGTGATTCTCAGTCACACAGATGGTGTCAAAATGAAAATACAAAGAAAACTTGATATAGTATGTCTTCACCAAAGCCAGCTTTATGTGTGGAGGTTTTCAACAATAAAAGTCTAAAAATGTACAGTAGGCATGCATCTCTAAAAAAATATTTTTTTACTTCCTCTGTGTAAAAGCAAAACATTTTAACAGAGACAAAACCAGCACTGTTTCTAAGGAGCTTAATTTAATTTGAAACACCACATAAGTGCAGTCCACCAGAAGAACACCTGTCTGGTCTTGTTTATGTCTCCACCTGATTGATCTGAGACTTAACTAAAACATTCTCACATGGTCTGGAACTAACTGAATTTAACTGTCATTGTAACCCAAAGACGATCTTTGTACCTGAAAATGTTGAAAAAGCATAGTTTATTTATTTATTTATTTATTTTACACTGGTGGGTCATTTTGACCCAAGGACAATAGGAGGTTTAAGTGGAGCCAGACAGGCAAATGAAACATGCAAACATAATATGAAGTAAACAAAAATCTTCTATGTGTCAATAAATAAAATGCATTTTGAGTGTTTATTTAATTTTTTTTTACTTAAATAAGAAAATACAACAACTGCTATTTTTGATGCCATTACAGCTTTTGTTTTGTTTAATACTATTGCAAACAGGAATGTTAAGTGGGAGGCTGTCAATCATTCCCATCATACCTGTTGGTGACCCACTACATCACACATACATTTCACATAGTGTTTCTGCAAGCTGCAGACTGAATCCATGTTTTATTCTCAACATGCAATGACATTTAACATAAATGTAAATAAATAAAACATACATAATTATCAAACATCAACAACTGAAACTATTTTGAAAGAAAAAAACAATAGTTAGATACAGGATGCGATTTATCAACAAAAAAAAAGCGGGAGTGGGGAGTTAGGGTTAGGGTTGGGGTTTTTTTCCTCCTTTTTTTCTGTTTAATTTCCTTTGCAGCGGTTCTTTGACCAGCTCTGGGTCGGCCAGGAAGGGCCCCAGGGACAACGGTGGTTCGCAGCTCTGGCTTTACAATGCTCCCCACCTGGACTTCGCTGCTTCCCAGCGCGGGGAGTACATGGCATACGCTATTCACTGCCACAACACACTCAAGGGGCAGTCATGAACTTGTTAGGATTTCCCACCTGGATCCCCACTGCTTTTGGACATCAGGCCTTTTTATTGTTGAACTTGTCTCGCAGATTCTTTCACTTCCTCGCACACTCAAACAAATCCATATTCATACAAGACGTCTTCAACAATGAGCTCATGTTCACAAAACACGAAGGAAAAGTAGGGAAGCGGAAGCACATGTAGAGCAGATGTAGAATGGACCAATCAGAGGCCTTTTTTCTGGTGTTCTCCACGTCACTGTCTGCGGTGGGTCACATTTTTTGGGAGATGTACACAAGTGTGTGTGTGTGAGTGTGTGTGCGTGTGTGCGTGTGTGCGTGTGTGTGGGGGGGGCTTCTGAGCATAAATCCAGCCTTATGGTGATTGTCCAAAATGATATATTCCTCCCAGCAAATCACACCCAGGTTAGATGTATATGCACTCAACGGGGAAGGAAGAAGTGTGACTTATTTAATCCTGCTCCTTCCCCATAAAATATTAATAATATATATTTATCTCTGTCTTCCTTTTTCAGTAACTTTTTTACATTCATATAAATACACACACATACATCCTTATACAGTACACATACATATTTACACATGTTTATACATTTACAGACATCATGCAAGTATACATACAAACATAATCCTATAATCTGTAACCTTTGCATTTCTTAATTTTACTTGCAATCTCTAAATAAATAATAAGGAAGTCAAAGAAACAAATGTATACATAAACAAGAGTGAACATATGCTGACAGTTAATAATTTTCATACATATATGTTGTGAATATTTAATTTTCTAAACCGGTTTCTGAAGTGGTTTATGGTGTACTAGAACTTCTTATATTAGTCCGCACCCTAACATTCTAGCTCCCTTTGTTTTCAGTGATTAATTCTAGAATATTTGAGAATTGTTAATGCTTTTTGATTTGAATATAACTTTTGTTGACAGCGCTACTATAAGTTACAATAGAGAATGAGGAGGCCACAGCATTTGTTCTGTATCACAGGAATGTTAATTATGGTCAAATACAGCAACTTATGTCAAGAATGGAGGATTTTACAGAGAGAGTTAGGAGACGAAGAATCCAGCAGCAGGTGACACTATGATGTATGTTAATTTCATAGCATTAATCCAAAAATGTATTTATTACTTTATCTGTATTTTTTCCTACACACAGCTGACACTACACAGACAGTTTTAAAGATAGTGGTACTGAAAGGTGAGGAAATGCAGAAATAGGTGTACTCTTCGGCTCTACCAATCACCAAATATCTACGTCATATAGATCCTAGAAAACAAAAAAAGACCCTGTAGGGGCGGAAAGGTTATAGGAACTACAAAAGGTTCCTAGAGTGGGAAAGCACCTATAGAGAAAATTAATTCCACACAGTTTACACTATTATTTATTTTATTCAGAGGTTTCCCTTTTGTTTGACTTGAAATACAAGCCTTAAACTTATTTAACTGAATGGGACTACTTTTATTTATGATAAAAGATATTGAATATGTTGTCTAAATTCTTGCTAAAACTTAAACAATTAGTTACTTTTTAAAAATGTGGACTTGCAGGACTTTGCCTTGAGCAAAATGTAATAAGTGGTCCTTGAGGACTTTTAATTGAATACCTGTGGTATTGAATTAAATTATTCAGAGTATGGACTGGAGGTCCCAGGGTCAAGATGGGAGACATCCCCAGAGGTGACAGAGAACAAACAAGCCAAGATCCTGTGGGACTTCCAGATCCAGACCGACAAGATGGTGATAAACATGAGAAGACAGTGGTAGTGATGGATGTAGCAGTCCCCAGTGATGGAAAGAAAGAATGTGAGAAACCGCAGAAATACCAAGGGCTGAAAGAGGAGACAACAGTGGTACCAGTAGTGACGGGGACACTAGGGGCAGTGACCCCAAGCTGGGAACATGGCTCCAGCAGATACCAGGAATAACATCAGAGATCTCTGTACAAAAGTGTGTAATGGAACAACTAAGATTCTGCACAGAACCCTCAGGCTCCCAGGCCTGGGGGGTGGGGGCAGAGAAAGATATATATATATATATAAATCAACATATTTATTTATATTGTTGTTGTTTTTTACAAAGATGTTAAGTTTAGTTTATTTGAAAGATTTAAAACAATGTCATAAAACACATTATTTCACATGGTTTAAAAAGACAGGATTAGTCAGAAGGCTAGTTTGTAGTAGTGTGTATTCCCCTGGTTGTAATGTAAAAAAACAGAGACAGAGACAAATGGTTAAACACTTAAACAGGACAATAATGGAATAAATAACATATACATAACAAACACACTCCTTCCTCCAGTGCCGCTACTTCCACTGCTGTAAGAAGGCGTATGAATGTTTGGTGGGGGTTGGAGTGGCTGTAGGTGTGAATTGGCAACCTTTATATTACATATATATTTAATCTGTTTTTACATGTTTGTGTTTTTAGTCGTGTTTTATGTGATTTGAATGTAGCCTAAATCAAACTATGTCTTGCTGCCATTCTTGGGCAAGCTCTCCCTTGAAAAAGAGTGAATGAATAATGGATCCACTGTATTTGCTTTAAGTATGCATTCATAGAGAAGCACTACATATATGTAATCCATTATGTAAACCCTTATTGCTGCATGGTTGGAGTTTGTGTTACCACTTTACACCTGTGTTTTACAGAGGAAAGATTAAATTTGAGGATCCATCAGTAATAAATGGAGATAATAACAAAGTGTTTAAGGTTAGTTCTCAGAGACGTGTGTGTTGTTAACGTCACTGAGGACCACCCCAATGCACTAAACTAAATAAACCTGACCATCTTTAAATACTGAACTTTGAATTATGAATACAGTATTTTCTTAAACTGTGGCTGGTGCCTTTATTTTCCTCAACTGCAGACAGTACCAGACATTTATCTAAAGGAGTCTTGCTTGGAGACAGACCTTGATTTGTAAGATCCTCTGGTAGACGTAATCAATTTTTGTTAAAATCCTTGATCTTTTCTGGTTTGTAATGTTTAAAGAACTGAATGTGATTCTCTCTAAACACTGTAAAGTAAAAGTCACCCAGTGTTTTAGTGGATACAAGGTGTTTATTGACTAAAAGACCTTGTCAGTTTTTACTTAAGTTTTTGTGTGTATGTTTCAAAACAAAGGCACACACCTGCAGTGACAGACACAGTGAGGTCACAAGTATTTTGACACAGTACATGAATATTTTCCAATAGTTTCCTGATGTTTGGTTGTTTTGTGTTGAGACTGATTTCTCTAAAACTTTGTAGCACTAATAAAGTTGTAAACTTATGCTTTGTGTGAAGTGAGAAAACATCTGATAGCAATGATAGAGCCAGACCTGTTAATTTGTTGGATCAGCAACTTATAATTGAATACCAACCTTTATCTGAATAAATATGTAAGTTTTCATGGAAGTCAGAAAGTTTTGTTTCTTTATATATATGTTTGTGAAGAGACAACGTACTGATTTCTGATATCTTCTCTGTCATTTACCAAACCAAGGGAACACAACAACTCTTTCACTAGTTTATAAGTGCAGATGCATTTGTTATTGCATGAGGTCATGTGCTTTAGGGAACAGAAGTGCTCTTGTGCTATTTTGGCAAAGGAAATGCTGTTGAGGGTGAGATTATGAAGGAGACTTTGGTGGCTTTTCTGGATTGATCAGTGTAGCTGCTGGCCAAAGTGTCAGAGATCAGGTTCCTCTGCATCTTAATTACTAATTATGGTACCAAGGATCTAGGGATTGATCACTGGTAGGGAGGCATAATGGTGAAGACACAACAGAGCTATGAAGTGTTAGTGTCAGTATTTGTGATTCTGTTAGTGGCTCAGACTGGGGACAAAGCAGAGGGACTTGGTGTCCTGGTCTTTGTATGCTTCATGTCACAGCTGGAGCCTGAGATGAAGTTAAGTGTGGTTTGAGAGTCTTAGCGTTCTAGTGATGTGAATGGTGGATATATGTGTATGTGTGGTGGCTCTGTTGTACTGCCTATCAGAAGCCCAAAGATCCCCTTGTCGTCTCCTCACTGTGTCAAACTTAAAGGTGTCATTCTGCTAAAAAACACTTTTCCACGCTCCTTTTGGAATCTGATGGATCACCCCGAGTTACCAACACATGCTGCCTTTGAAAGTGGTTTGTCACCTCCACTGGCTGCATTCACAGAAACAACAAGAGGAACGACGGACCCAGAAAAAGCCGGTCCATCTGACATCAGATGGACTTTAGTGTTACCCACGTGGGGTTAAACCCGTCCCCAGCAGCAAATCGGAAATAGCAGTAGCATTAGCATCTACAAGAGAAGACACTACCACAGTAGCTGCTGATCAAACGCAATGGATCAATCTGGTTCATGTGCTCTCTGTGGAAATAAAGCCTTGTTTTTTTTCCCCTGCACATTTCTAGAACAACCAATGGTACGAAACCTAGCTGGATGATACTTGGGTAAAGGTAAACACACACACAGCAAGAGAGGAGGGGGGAGTGTTCCTTCACACATTCTGAGGCAATCAGAGATGCCTTGTCACCGGGTCATGGATATGTATGAGGAAGTACCGGTAAACTCTGTTGTTCGACCTCAAGTCATTTTTCTACCGTGAAAAAACAGCTGGAAACAAAGCAATAAATAAAACCAACACACAATGTATTCAATAACAATGGAGAACACAGTAAAATATTAATGAAATAACCATGGAATGACAGCTTTAAATTAGTTCAGTCATGTGTCAACTGTGGCAAATAAAATGCTTTGATTAGATTTTATATTTTAAATCTAGTCAAATATTTCCCGCTTCTCTTTAATCTCTCCTGACATTGGTTGGGAGAGATTATTTTGATCACTGTGTGTGTGTGTCTGCAGAGACTTATCATGCTATAAGTCAATGAATACTTGAGATATCACCATGGAATTACATGGGCATATACATATAGTTAATGTGCATCAGATGCAATGATCCATTTGAGTAAAGGTCAAAGTTTAACGTCACATTTAGCAGAAAGGTCAAAATCACATTATTGGTTCTGATTCAAGAACGGGTTGCCATAGAAACTTGAGATTAGCACAACATATAGGCGAGATCAGGTATTCTCTGAATACTTGTTCATTTCTGTTATCAACACAGTTCCTGAATGCATTCCTCTGTGTATTCCCATGTGTATCTACATACGTAACACTGCACTGAATTTTGTATGTGTGTGTGTGTGTGTGTATGTGTGCTCACACTGATGTTAACATCAGTCTTTTACCACAGCTTTACCACAGCATGCCTCTTGCTGCCAGCACTCTGTATGTGAATGTGAGTGTGTCTGGGTTTGTGTGTCTGTGTGTGTGGTCCCAAAGCCTCAGGGCTCAGGGCTCCATCTGTTGTCATGCAGGGCATCAAACTCCCCTGAGAGGGAGCGAGAGAAATGATGAGCTGAGATACAAATTTAAAGGGACAGAGGGAAAACTGCACAATGCAGCACACAGATACAGATCAGAACAATAAAGAATAATGGAGTAATTTAATTTTTGGGCCCACTGGAAGCCATCCTTACGGATGTCCATCTGTCTGTCCTGAACCTAATTCCAAATGCCTCCACATGTATCAGCACAAAGCTGTTAAATTTACTGTTAATATTTCTCACCCTTGAGGTAGACTGGTAATGGTTTTGACCTCTTATCTTCCTGCTGTTGCCATATTTATGACTTACATTCCACCTTTATACAATGAAGTCACCTTTCACTTTGTGTGAATGGATTATAATCTTTTACATCTATATATTAGAGTGTTTATCTTGGGTTTTGTGGGAGGTGTAGGCAACTGTAATCGTGGCTGAAGGTTGCATATTATATTATTGCTATAATTTGTGTAAAAAGAAAAAGAAATCATTCCATGTATTTATATCACCCTGCATCTTAGGAAGTGGAAAATGAAAGAAACACATTTGATGCAATAACAGCAAAATAATAATGTAATAAATGTGAAAGGATTGAACTATGATCATGTGATTATAAAACATGAAAGGTATCTGGCCAGTATAATTATTTTTCTTTTATTTTACTTAGGTGTGGTGAAAAAGTTGTTAATACTAATAAAGGATTACAATATTAACCTTGCTTTTTCCTTAAATATGTTAAAACAGCGTGTCTGAATTATTTCTCAAAGGTGCTCATGGATGTTTGAGGAAAAGAGTTGGTAATTACACAGAAGCCTGAGGGACAGAATTATCAGACACCGATGCCCAGGACTTCACCTGTTGAACACATACGGTACCAGGTACCAGACCAGGTCTGTGTCACAGCCGAGAACAGGAACTTTAGGAATGTGAATTCTGCACACAGGAAGTCTACACAGGTGCAGTTGTTAGCACTGGTGCCTCACAGCAAGAAGGTCCTGAGTTTGATTCAAACACCAGACCTTTCTGTGTGGAGTTTGCATGTTCGTCCTGTGTCTGTGTGGGTGTTCTCTGGGTACTCCAGCTTCCTCTTCCTTCCACCATCCAAAGACATGCACTGATAGGTAAACTGGTTAATCTGAAATTGCCCATAGGTGTGAATGTGAGAGTGATTGTCTTTATATGTTCAACCCTGTGATGAACTGGTCACTTGTCCAGGGGTGAACATTATGTAGCTGGGATAAGCTTCATGTGACCCTAGTGAGGATAAAGTGGGTTCAGAAAATGAATGGATGGACAGATGAAAGTCTACACTACATTTACAAGACTTTCTTTACCTTCTCATCAGGTGGTTAACTGGTTAACAGGTGGTTAACTGACACACCCAAAGCCTTTAAACACTTAAACCTAAAACAGCTCTATAGAACCAAGAAGCCTCAATCATTCATTTAGTTTTTGCTACTGTGTGATGTCACAAACAACCCAACAAATGGTGCAACAGTTATGTCAATATTATGTGAGGAAGTCAATTTTCTGTCAAAGGAGTGTTACTGTGTGATGATATATTTTGTTCCATATCATAAATAGTCCAACCTGGAGGTAAAACTGTCCATGCCAGGGCATAGGTGGGATACACATCTCTGATTAAAGGACATTAACATCTATGTTTAGAACTCAAACCTCAAAAGACTGAGCCGTTTTTTTTCTTTATGTTTGATACCATTACTTTTTTGATAGCCCTGCCATGTCCTTTGCTTTACAGCTCAGACAACATGTTTAGGCGTATAAGGAGCTATAGACTACCAATCAAAAGTTTGGACCCGCCTGTTATATCTTTATTTTCATGACTATTTACACATTATAGATCCTCATGGAAGGCATCAGACCTGTGAAAGAATACATATGAAATTATGTCATTAAAAAAAAGTAACTCAAAGATTGATCTTCTCGAAAAGCTTCATGCTATAGTCACCTCAAATGTTTTCCAACAGGAGTTCCCACTGATGCTGAGCACTTGTTGGTAATGTTTGGTCAATTTCATAACATTTAAATGAAAAGTTGAGTCCAAACTTCTGCCTGGTAGTGTATATTAATACACACTTGCATCTTACATGGTTGAATTAGGCTAAACATTCGTCAAATGTAATTTCTGGGCAATGGGACTGGATGATCCAGTGTTGATAAGCTTTCTCATAAACTTTGTGTAAAAAATTTATTCTTTGTTGGGACCAACAGGGAATTTTATTTCAGTCACATCTCACAACACAAGTCTAAGTGTGTAGCACAAATGACAGGATCAACAGAGCATATCAATTCTTCTTCCTCCTCCGTCACTTTCCCCTCCTTCGTTCTTTCTTGAATAAACTCCAGGAGTGCTTTCTGAGTTTCCACCAGGAACCCAGCCTGGGAGTTGTTCTTTTTCTCTCTTCCTTTTCAATCTTAAAGTTGAAACCACTAAAGACGTGATAACAGGCCTCTCCGGGCTTCTGTAGAAATTCAGATGACTGCTGCAGTGGAGCAGAAATCTTGCAGAGGCTCAGGTGATCTAAGTGTCAGGAGAATTAGACCGAATATCTGAGTGTGTCTGAACGTGTGCTTGAACATGCCAAGTGGACTAATGTGTTCTGTTGAGTTCTGGCTCCATCTGGGATCCACAGAGACGCACAGACAGCACCGCCTGAGGTCCAACACACAAAGGCATACACACACACACACACACACACACACACACACACCTATCATGCTTTTACTTGCATTTCTTTTAATCTTTTCTTTCTGTTGTTCTTTTTCCCTCTGCCTCTCTCTCTTTCACTCATGATGTTGCCTTGGGCCAACATACAACAACAGATGGACCAAACTGAAATCCACATACTTCTGCACACACACACACACACACACACACACACACACACACACACACACACACACACACACACACACAGAGCTGCAGGCCAGTCAGCTGTCCTCCTGCTGCTGCTTCAGTGAAGCCGAGTCAACGTCTCATCCACTCAGTTGATACATCGGCTTCATTTGCAACTGTTTGAATAAGTTTAACTTTAATATAGAATAAAATGAGGAAGACCGCCTCTTAGCTACTTTACAAAGTTTTTCATTGAAAAGAGGGGAAGTGAAATATTGCCTTACTTTCACCCTGCTGAACATTGCAACGTCTTTACATTACCACCAACTTTTATGTAAAACTCTGAAATAGAAGGAAAAATGTTTAAAGATGAGATTTGAGGAAATATGAGCCAGATGTACCATGCAGAAATGTTTAAGCTATGAAAAATGTTGGGGTTAATTACATCAAAAATGTTGGGGTTAATTCAATGTAACATTACAGTTACATTGAAAAAAGCTGAAATACAGATTAAATGTGTGACCTGGAAAAAGAGGCAGAGCATGTACTGATTGAACAGAAAAAGGAGATTTAGTATTGTTTAAAATGCATAAAAAAGAAAACAAAAAGAAACAATAAATCCCTTCCCCTTGACCTCATTACCCGATTGTCATTGCAAAAACACATTTTTGGTGACTGTGAATGTGACCTTTGACCTACACTTACCAAAATTTATTGGGATCTACTCTGGGCTACTTTACACCTTTCCAGAAAATTTCATGGGAATTGGTCCAGTAGTTTTTGCATAAAGTTACTGATGATCAGAGAGATAAAAAAAAACAAAAACCCTCTCCCCTTTCAGGGAGTGGGATAATGATCAGACAGACAAATTAGTCACCAAGTGACAAAGACATTCATGGAAGATTGTCAGGGCTCAAGGTTTTGAAACCTCATCAGGAAGACTGTTCGACAGTTTAGCTGCATGGAACTGGGAGCAGTGGGCTGCAATGTCAGGTGCAAATGGAGTGGTTGAGTGCCTTGCTTGAGGGGACAATAGGCAACGATTCCTCTGCCAGTCTGGGGAATTGAATCAGCAACCCTTTTGTTACCAGCTGCTCCTCCATCCTTTTAGACCAGGACTGCTTTGTAAATACTGTTGCATCAAAACAGATGGTGTTGATAGACATTTAGTGAAATTCAATTTACTCTCAGGAACAACATGTTAGTGAGCTGTTGTTTGTGAACTTCATTTATGCAGGGTTGTATCTGAATATGCACTCCAATATAAATAATAAAACAGCCAAAAGTGCATTAATACTACTTTGAAGTAGAAAACTAAATAAGGTGCTCATGAATAATATTAATTGACTAAATTGCTAGAATTTGCCAACAAGCAGTATCTCTGTTGTAAATTCCCCCATGCACAACATGAACATAGAGATGTTAACAAAAACTGCAGAAATACAGGATATAAACTGTAGTTAGACAAATATTTTAATAGTGTAGTTGTGGAAAGCACAGTCCTTTTCCAAACAAAATATAGAAACGTCAAAGTGCTAAAGTGGATTAAATAAACCACATATTTTAATTATTACTTAAAACTGTCCAATTTGACCTCTTACCAAAGTTCAGAGGTGGTTCAGGTGAATAGCATGTATACAAAACCATAGATTTTACTGACAAAGGGTAGAGTTTAGATTCTGACTCATGCAGGTGTTTAGATGTAGGTAATAAAAATAATTTAATTAGAATAATCAAAAGACATAGAGTGGTTAATTTTAAACATTACTAAATGTATTAGTAGGCATGTTTTAACAACTCTGGCATCATTACTACATCCTAATAAAGTCCTTTTTAATTTCTAAATCTAAAGTTCAGAAGAACATTAATTTGACAGTATGTGTAGTTCATGTGGGTCATGTGGGTCTAACTACTAGTGGGTTGGATCAGTCCAATTGAGGACACCTGAGCTGGATTCCACACCCCACTATATAAAGTTTTATCATTAATTCATTTGTCACTCTAGCGCTCTCTTCTTCTCCCTTGACAGACGCTGCTCCGCTGGGTGAATGTGACTGTTAATTTGCTTAGGTTTATGCACTCGCATACACAATATTTACCACGCATGAACACCTTACCCTACTGATGCCACTGATTCTCACATTTCATACTGTGATTTACATTTATTATGATTAATTTACCTACTTTATGTTAAATAAATGTACTTGTTAGTCCTTCAAACAAACACTCTCTCTTCTTTGTCATGGCCCTAGGCCAGCTGTGACATTATTATAATATATTAATATATTCAAGTGTTGGAAAGAGCAAGAATGAAAACAATATGCTGATGAGCTTTTATAAGAGCTTTACAAGTAAAAACCCTTCTCTACATGCTGATCCTGAAGAATAATCACAAATAAAATGGTTAATCCTCTGGGGTTGATGGTAAATTTAGTCTGCATTTGTTGAATATAGGGACGGGAATCAATGAGAAATTAACAATTGCAATTCCATTGTTGAGTTTGTTTATCAATCACATTCCGTATTGATTCTCTTATCAATCCTTATAGGGTTAGGGAATAAAAGAGTACAAACATGTGCTTGCATTAACTGTCTTTTAGATTTCCATGTCTGAGCAGAAAATATAATATATATATTATGCACGATTAATGATAACAGATGAAACCCAGTTTCGGGGGGGGGGCAGTGAAAGTGAAACTTAAGACACTTTACTCATTTCTCTGTCTCCCATTATTGTACACCTCATGTCTTTTTCTCTACCATTGGAAAGTTTTATTTGAGGGGACATAATGTTTATTGTCCACATCAGACCTGAGCCCAGATCACGTTCTGATGTTTGCTTTGCTGGTACTGTAGATTCACGATCATCGCTAAGTAGCATATCAGATATGTAACATTCCTGCAAATGAATCGCATGCTGTGTGGACAAATGTTTGAGCAGAGGAAGCTTTGACAGTGGAGGAAGTGACCCTGGTGTCCTCTTTTTGGAGCATTTCTGCCTCAATGCCATATGCACAACAAAGGCAGAGTCGATAAGCAGGCAGCCAAATGATTCTAAGGAATCAAGCTACTGGGAACTGGTTCTCAAAAAGAACCAGTTCTTGATTCCCTTCCTCAGTTGAAATATCTATAAATGTACACACTTGTTTGCCATTAAATTTATATATATATATATATATATATATATATATATATATATATATATATATATATATATATATATATATATATGGGGTGTGACGAGACACTCAGGTCACGAGATTTTAACTAAATTACAAGTTATATGAATGTACAACAGATTAAAAATAAAATAAAATGTTATTACACTTGAAATAAAATAAATAAAATTCAATATTATATTATTCATATATATTTTTCAAGTGCAGTCAATATGTGCAAAAAAAATACAGAAAATAGTTCAACAGAGCCTGACCAAGTATGTTACTGACATGTCACTTTTTCCTCTACAAGTTGAAACTAAATTAAAATGTTATAGAGTTTAAAATTAATAAAATTATATATTTCTCCTTTTTTCAAAATCAAATCTGGCACCTGACTGGGGAAGTTGAGGTCCGAATGTGTTGAGGTCCGAGTGAGGAAATGCACCCCCATCAGGTGCATTTCCTCCACTGTGCTGCAACCAGCTCTGGGCTTTACAGAACCCTCTGCCCGGACTTTGCCACTTCCTGGACTCGCTGCGCCTTCTCCCCCGGCATGCCAACCGTATCGCCAGGGTAGGGACCGGCCCACGTATAACAGATGCCAGTGGTCATCTGTGTTGTCAGCAACCCATGCGACCCATCTTGAAAACACAGGAGTCTAATGCACACAAGAGTCAGAGGGTCTCTCAGAAACACCACGGTGGCCGGCACGTGCCGGCTAAGGTGGGATCCTGGCCCCGCCGGGCCCAGACATTATGGTCAGTGGACCATAACAAACTTAATGTCTAAAACCAGAGACGGGGAGGGGCGTTTCCCCGCAAATCGCACCAAGGTAATACCAGTATTTTCGGCTTCCAGACTTCCGGCTACTTGCTGGATAACAAATCAGAATTTTAACACAACGAGAAATCTTGTCAAATTACATTGTCCATACATCTCACGAGATCTTGTCACACCCCTACTATATATATATATATATATATATATATATATATATATATATATATATATATATATATATATATATTCAGAAAAACACTACTGTTTGGTTTAAGTCTTTTAAATAAACAAACCCTGTGCATTTCTTGTTTGTCATGGCTACATTACAATCATTTCATACGAAGAACAAACAGTCTATTGTTTTGTCTCAGGGAAATAAAATGGGGAATGTCTTAAGATGGAGATTTATGGCTGTGTTTGCACTATATCAAATGCAATTCTACTGATATGTTATCTAACAACAACTATGAGAAGCAGCTTCATTTAGTGCTTTTCTGTTTCCTTTTAAAAATGCTCCGTGAACATCCGTACCGTTGGCTGTTTCTGGGCTGCTGGCACAAAGCAGACAGAAAATGGATGAAGATCTTATCACTATCAACTTCCAAAGTCTTTTAGCAACAATTTCTTTCCATGACCTCACCAGTGAAAGGTAATTTGGAGGTTGCTCTGTGGTTCAGAGGACAGGACAGATGAATACAGGGTCTCTTTAGGACACAGCCTCCGTTTTCAAAGCAGTTGCGGAAACAGCCAGAGGTGAGAAATTTATTTCCAGCAGTGAGGAAAGCAGAGCCAAAAACCATCCTGTGGACCTATGAGAGGGTTTAAAGGGATTATTTCCAAAGAGCTGGAGGAGGACAGTCACAGATGAGACTCAGTGTCTTGGACCCTGAGGAGATAGTGAGGTGAATTGACTTTAAAGAGCAGATCAGAGTGCCTCTTGTGAGGAGACAACATCAGTTTGTAGGTTAAGAAGCTCATGTGTAATCATCAAATACAAACAAAGAACTTCATGTAATTGTTTTTCCTTGTGCTTTTAGTGTTTTTTTTTAACTAGCTGCAGTTCACAGTGTGGTGCTGCTAGTAAACATCACACAAACTGAAGGAGATTTTGTTGTGGGTTTAGAAAATATATTAAAATATGAAAAGTCTGCACTGTTTAGTCCTTGTAGTAGAGCTAGTTTTAGTGATTTTCTGTCAAATAATATTTTGGCATAAATAGTGCAAAATTTCTCCAATAACAGAATGATGGTTAGTTTTCATGTTTGGTGTCGAGTCAGGACTATTTGTCAGCTCTAGATTGACTAGAAATGAATAATGTAATGGTGTCTTCACAGGTCTAAACTTAAAATCTGATCCAGAATGCTGCTACCACAGTTCTAACTAGTAATAAATTGGACCACATCACACCGGTCCTCAAATCACTACACTGGTATCCTGTGAGTCAAAGGATAGCGTTAAAAAATAATACTCCTGCTCTATAAAACACTGAAAGGCCTTAGACTGATATACATCCTACACTTGTTAGTTTCCTATGAAACATCCAAACACCTGAGGAAAATCACAACCAAACAAACTGAATTAGCATTTACTTCTTCTTTCATTGCCTGTGGAACAAACTTCCTGAAAACCTTGGACTTGTATATTGTGCAGGTCACAGTGCCATTCTGTTTTGTCAGACCCACCACCCTGTTTTACCTGCAGCAGCCATGTCTCCTGTCTGACTGATCTGTGCTCACACACAGAGGGAGAGGGAGGGAGAGAAAGAATAACATGCGACGTGTTGACTAGTCGATGTTTCTGTTAATGCTATAGTAGCTAATATTAATATTGGAACAAAGCACACATTAGGAACAGTGAGCAGCCTTTTTAAACGCTAACCTTCATCAATACTGTGGTCAGTGACACAAGCAGAATGAACCCATATGTACCTGTTTTTAAAGGCAGGGGGAAACAGGAAAAGGCAGAAAATATCAATCACATTAGGTATATAATCCACCAGAAAAGGTGCAAATCATTTTTCCGTCTCAAAAACATATCTAGTCAAAATTATGCCACGTTTGCTAGTTTATCCATGGTCTGCATGAACCTGTAGTTTACAAATATTCCTCAGTATTTAGCAAGGATACAGCCACAGTAAAATTATAAAAGGCAATGGGTTGAGTGAAATATTTGAGAAAATAATGACAGAAATCGACAATTCTGAATTTAACATAAAAAGCAGAAGAGGAAAACCAGGTTAGAGTCCATAGTGTGTTCCAGTATAACACATGTATGGGAGCATCACTGTTGATGGAAGCAAGTATGGCCTGCATGTAACTGTGATTATGATAGGGAAATTGAAAAAAGAAAAGAAAAGACATACAAGAGCTGCCTTGTTGTAGTTTTGTCTTTGTGTGAAGTTGAAAGAGATTGCAGGCTTGTGGAGAATACTTTTATAGTCAGGAATCTCACCTCTGCTGTGTCTCATGGGACGTTGTAAAAATAACAGCGGTTTACGATGTGAGACAATACTAAAGTTTTGATCCTGCATAAGTGATGTCACTATTTACACATGTTGGTACACTACCTGTAAAAAATGTGGACTTTCATGTAAATGTTATGAGATGTCCAATGAGTGCTCAGGATGACTGGGAACTCCTTCAAGAATGTTGGAAAACATTTCAGGTGACGACCTCATGAAGCTCATCCTGAGAATGACAAGAATGTGCAAAGCAGTAATCAAAGCAAATATGGCCATTTTGAATAATCTAAAATATAAAACATAATTTGAGTTATGTCAGGCTTTTATAAATTAACTATTTCCATTCATTCATAGTTTTGATGACTTCAGTGAGAATCTACAATGAAAATAGTCATGAAAATAAAGAAAAACCAGGTGAGTCCAAACTATTGGCAGGTAGTGGACAATCACACATGCATTTTGTTATGGAGATGAGGGGGGTGTTAAAGTACTTAGTAGGTAACACTGCTCATGATCCATAAGAGGATAGCAAAGGTAGTAACCTCCATGTGGTCACACCCAGAAGATTATATGTTTTGTTTAATTTCTCACTTGTGCTTTTCATTTCCTTTTGTGTCCTGTCTGACCTTTCCCCTTGTTTCCCCTTGTGTGTTTCCCACCTGTCTGATTGTCACCCTTGCCATGATTGTGTTCTTACTATTCCCCATTACCGCTGTATAAATAGTCTGTGTCTCCCCTTGTCCTGTGCTAGTTCATCTTGCCTGTCAGAACCAAGCCCATCACAGTCTTATTAAGTAGTTTTTGACTTTTTGTTTTGTTACTTTGTCTCCTGCCTGTTTTTTTTCCTCTTTGAGTGATTTTGAGTTGATACGTTTTAATGTTGATTAATATCCTCTATATGAGCGTGTTTTTTTTTTTTTTTTTTTTTTTATTGTTATTATACTTTGTAAATAGACTTTATCTTTTTTGACCTTCAAGTGAGTTTTGACCCTCATGCATTTGAGTTCTCAGTCTAGTTCATTTGTGACATGTGTGTGTGTGTGTGTGTGTGTGTGTGAGTATGGGGGGGGGGGTGTCACAACCATAGGGGCATGAAAATTTGCCATTGACATAACATGCTGCTTGATACTGATATAGACTAATGTCCCCCATTTGATTACCCGACAGTATCCCATTGGTCCCTAACAAATATTGTTATAATCAGCAATGATTCAATGCATCACTTACAAAACATTGGAACCGATGCTGTCATTGAAGGTTCTTGGAAAATCTGGTTTGAGTTCACAGACCAACCAGACTGGGAACATCTGATATTTTAAACCACGCCAAAGTAATACTGGTGTGTGTGTGTGTGTGTGTGTGTGTGTGTGTGTGTGTGAGAGAGAGAGTCAGTGTTCTGAGAAATTTACAAGTGTTTTCCCAGCCAATTTGGTAGCTGCAGTTGAGGAATAGTCCTATTTCCATATTAAATATCTTGACAAGATGACAAGAGCAATATTATAGGAAATATTAATGATTTTTCAAATACAACAGCCTTACTATCACATTACATTGCCCATGACAGTTGACTGAAAGTGCAGTACCATGCTGCAGAATGGGAAATGACATTTACCAACTTCAGTCCCTAGAAGTTGGTATTAACATTATCATGGCCGGTGGTTCTCCATGGGTCAACACACTAGTAATATATTATTAATAATAATAGCAGACACAAGTGTAGCAGTATTACATCTTAGGGTTGTAGCTGCCCAACACTATTTTGGGTTGAAAAAAACCAACAGATCAGTCCTTATGAAGGTTTTAGGAATATAATGATGGCCTCCAAAATCCAACAATCCTGGCAAGATTGGTGCATCTTTTTCCCTGCATGGAGGATGAGCAAAGCACTCACTAGTATTGTAATATCCCTTTAAATGCCATGCAAATCAGATTATTGGGGAGTATTAATGTTGCAAATGCTTATCATTTTTATTTTCTTTTGTACTTAAAGAGAACACATTTGTGTGTTTTGAAGAGAACACATTTCCCAGAATTTGAACACACCAGTTGACATGATTGTGTGCACATTATGCAAGTTTTTTTCCTTCCCAGTTATTACTTATGATTGTTAGAAATCCTTGTATTTATTGTTACAGAGCTATGTTTTCTACTACGTACTAAACACTGTCTTTGAGGGAAAGGGATAGATAAAAGCTAGCATTGATCTTTGTATCGATGCTGGGGAAGACACACACAGATTTCCTGTAGCTTTTTGTCAGTTTCTCTGTTTATCGAGCTCTTGGTTCCCAAAGCACACAACCTGAACAACCTCAAATATTACACATACTTTATCTGTTGTGTTTGTTGCCATTAGTGTCAGTTCAACACAAGAAGAGGCCTCATTATGCACCCTACACACGCACACACACACGCACACTTCAGTAGACACTGACTTTATCTTGAAAAGCAGCAATTAGAGACATTTAATCACATCACTGTCTGAAGGACTTACACTTGGAGTTAATGTGATTCAGCCTGAGTTTGTTAACCACACATAGCTAAGGTTTCTACCCTGAAATATCTACATTGTTAGATGTCTTCAAGAATATCAATTCCACTGATATGTGTATTTAATGTCAATTAAAAAGTTGCATAGAATTGAAAACCTATAAAATCTTTGCAATTTTGATTACTTCAGAGGAAAATGTGTACTTCAAAAATACATATATAGCTAGTTGCAGCCTGTCAAATTATGTTTTTCTTTTTCATTTCTCAGAGGAATCAAAATTGTTTTGCACATTTTTTATTTTCATACATGAGCCTGAGATATTTTAATAGTATTTTTTTGTGTCACAATATTTGGTGAACACGGCTTATTTTCTGTTTTTCAAAAACATTGAGTAATTTTAAGGGAAATAAAATGGAAAAAATTAAAGTCCCCGTACTTTGACATTTTCTTGAACAGATTCAAGATGTGATATACAAGATTTCATGGATACATGCAAAGTGAATCAACAAGGTTTTAACAATACGGTGAGTCAAGAAACAACAGAATAAGAATAATATCAAACATGTGTTGATGAACTTGCAGTACATGTACATTAAAAAAAGTATACATATTTATATATACATATTTATATATATATATATATATATATATATATATATATATATATTTTTTTTTTTTTTTTTATGTGCATGTACTGCAAGTCCATCAGAAAGCTTAAACACATGTTTGATATTATTCTTATTTAAATTCAAATAAAAAAAAATTAAATTGCCAGGTAAATAACTTCCCAAGTAATTATTCATTCATCTCCTGATTCCGCTTTATCTTCACTAAGGTCATGGGGGTCTGTGGGGGCCTAATTCAGCTACAATGGGTGAAGGCAGGGTACACCCTGTATGAGTCTCCAGTTCATCTCAGGGCTGAACATATATAGACAAACAATCACACTCACATTCACACCTATGGACAATTTAGATTAACCAATTATCCTATCAGTGCATGTGTTTGGATGGTGGGAGGAAACTGCAGTACCTGGAGAAAACCCACGCAGACACAGGGAGAACATGTAAACTCCACACAGAAAGGTCTGGTGTAGGAATCAAATCAGGGTCCTTCTGTCTGTGAGGCATGAGTGCTAACCACTGCACCACCGCTGTGTCACCCAAGTAATTCTTCTTCACCGACAGATCTCTTTGACCTGATGTGTCAGTCTGTATTTTGAACATGAACCATGAAACGAGAAAAGCACTCAGAGAGCACAGACCTTTGCCAATGCAGATTAGACGGTAAATCAACCCCCCCACCACCACTACCAACATCCACTTATAACTTACTAATAGCCAGACAGACTGACAGACAGGGGGTGTGGCTGTGGCTGCATGACTGTGTCCATCACTGGCGTCACTCCAGTCTGTCTGCCTTGTTCTCCTTCCTTTACTCTGATGTCTCACTCACAGCGCATCAAAAACCTACGCTTGATCAGGGCCCTATCGCTTCCATTTCTGACGCACAAGTACTCCCACAGTGTCTTGGTCAGCTGCAGTGGGCTTCCAAATCACTCCAATATAAACCTGCTCGTGGTAATATGAGACGTTCAGAGCAACTGATCCTCCCATCCATTCATTTCAGCATTTGGGTTAGAGGTAACCCTAACCCTATGATAACACAGTTCATCTGTAGTACTATTACTAGGTCTATAAGATGAATGTGATCCACCAAATGGTTATATCAATAACTGGAGAGGTTTAGATTTCAGAGAGGATCATCCAATAGAAAGCAGCAACTATTTTAACCCTTTGATGCATACATTATGACAACCTTAGTCAAGATTTTTTTCCTGAGTGTTTTTATTCCTCTTTAGACCTGAACAATAGCCTAGCTGCACTAGACCCACTTAACGACAACATATCTAATGTGCTACTGTTGTCATCTAGTTATGCTCAATGTAATTTTTGGCTAGATTTCCCTGAAACTGGCTGACGAATCACAGTGAAGTATAGAGTCAGAGGGTGGGAGTAACAAAGTGACACTGCAACGATTTGGAGAGAAACAAC
Source organism: Siphamia tubifer (assembly GCA_020466265.1). Lineage (NCBI taxonomy): Eukaryota > Metazoa > Chordata > Actinopteri > Kurtiformes > Apogonidae > Siphamia > Siphamia tubifer. The sequence continues at coordinate 39,469,160 of CM035794.1, read as the reverse complement.
CACAGAAGAAGAACAATAGGTGTGATGATTTCCTTTTATCAAAGATGAGTGAAGAATGTGAGAAAACATCAGTAATCTTTAAATTCTTTTTACAGAAGCGACAACAGTTGTTAAACTCCATAATCCACCATTTTGTTTAGTCATTCATAACTTTCTCAACTAACTATGTCATCCTAAAGCAGGGGTGGGGAATCCTGGTCCTCGTGGGGGGGATCCTGCATGTTTTAGATATTTCCTTCGTCCATCACACCTGCTTCAACTGATGATCAGCTCATTATCCAGCTCTGCAGAAGCCTGATAAATATTTAATGGCTTCCAGGTGTGATGGAAGAGGGAAAAATCTAAAACATGCAGGACACTAGCCCTCAAGGGTCTGGATTCCCCACCCTTGTCCTAAAGATTACGCTGATTGGTTGTAGTTCCGTCCTATTGCATGGAGAGGATTTTAAAAACAACCTCCCCTGCCTATGAAGTGTTCCTGTTATGTAATGAATAGGGTAAGCTACCTAGGCTACCTGAACAAAGAAAGTAATGTGATTGAAATCTTTTTAATGAATCTATTTATTATGGAGTTACAAAAATGTCCACTCATCTGGACAACATGTGTTTAAGCTTTGAACCAAAGAAACAGGCACTTTAAAATACAATATCAGAACATTCTGAAGTAAAACATTTTAATGCAGTTTTTGTTTAAGAAAAGACTGTTAATTACAGTCTAATAACAACAAGTAATTGATTTACACATAAACATTTGAGTGCAGATCAGGTATTAAGAACAGACCAGTTACAGTAATGATATGAACTAACTGATATGGAACTAAAACAAGAAAACTCATGAATATACAAGAGAACAACTGTCCACTGTAGTGACCAGCATGAGTCAAAGGGTTAAACATACTTCTCAAGAGCCCTTTCTTCAAACATACATATGTGAGAAGTTATTTTCAAGTATATATATGAAACCACTGAAGTTCTTTCAGATACTACACCTATTTGTTCCTTCTGTCTGTATCATGATTTCCTGAATATTTCATCCAAATCTGCCCATAACCTTTTGAATTATCTTGCTAACAGTCAGACAGTAATAATACAACAAACATAACCTCCACCTGCACTGGTGGAAAGATTTTCAGCAAGATTTGTAATTTTTTTTCTATTAGCATTGATAGAGGTTTTTTTTTTTTTTTTTTCCTTAGGCAGCAGATAAAACTGTCTTTTGTTCTGTGTGACTATGTATAAGGCATGTGGACAGGCAATGCAGTGATTAAATGTCGCTAATTGGTGCTTTTAAAGACAAAGAGAAGACAGGGTGCAATGCTGAAGCAGCTATTTTAGTGTCACTTCAAGACGAGTAGAGAGCTACTTATATAAGTCATATACACACTGCAGGGGTTCCCATACACAATAAACATGTGTGCACAGTGTAGTTATCTTACGTTGTGTGACTGTATGTGCTCACCTACTGTCAATGTCAAAAACAAGTATGTGAAAAATGTCAAACGTGAACAAATGAGCCCAAGTCAGGAGAGAGAAATTTTCCAGTAGATGTTCTGCAACCACCAAGGTCATCGGTTCACATGAGAAAACTCCAATCGATTGAAGTATCGACTAATGGTTTGAGTGTTTCCTTCTGTCTCAGCTGTAATGAGGTTTCATGGGGTTTAAAACTTTTTAAATCACTTTAGTGGATGTCTCATCAGCTGTGAAGTGGTTTGAGTTTCAACATCTTAAACACCGTGAGCTGGGAAACAACTTGTGGATTATGAAGCACATAAACAATGACAGAATGTGTGTAACATGAAATACATATTCAATGGTGACTTCTGTCTGAACCACATACCAGCATTGTTCTTAGTACAGCCTCATTCATCATTTGGAAGAAAATAAATATTGGTTTAGTGTAGAAATATTTTCTCTTTCATTTTTGTCAAACATACATGATGGCTGTGAATCAAGTAAGGCTGCACAATATTGGTGTTTCAATATGGATATACAGTATTGTGATAACCATCATTTTGAGATTTTTATAATTCATGTAAATGTAAATTTCATCTACTAACAATTCTATTCCTTAACCATGTTAAAATGAGCCAAATGTTTTATTGACTCAATTATTTATAACTTAAGACAAAATACTGTATTAGTACAATCATTTACACAATTCTGTTCGAGAACCTGGTGATTCTGCAAGTATAGACTTTCAGACACAAATGGGATAGTTTGGAATATCAACAAAACCTACATCTACCACTTAGAAACCCTTTGTTTACCATTCACTCACTTCCAATACTGGCTCAAAAATGTGGTTTTAAGAGTTTAAATATTGATATGATTTCAATTTAAATGTGTTTGATAATAACTATATACTGTATCAGTAAATCACATTTCCCAATTTCCCAATTATGGGCTCAATAAAGTACTATTCTATTCTATTCTATTCTATTCTATTCTATTCTATTCTATTCTATTCTATTATAACTCACAGCTGACAGTTCCATTGATAGATATGAGTTTTGCTTTTAGATAATAGGATAAAGTGATTTTACATATGCTCCCTTCAGATTAGAAATTTACTTAAATCTGTCTGTGTGTTAAACTTGGACTCAGAAAACTGGAGTTGCATCCATTGAAGTTGAACTGGCAGCTCAGTCACAACTCTGCAGGCCTGCAGATCAGTTACCATGACAACAAAAGTCATACCTGTAGGCAGGGGTGTGTTTGTGTATGCCTTCAGGTGTGTGCACTGGTAGGTCGATGGTTGGTGGCCAACACGCTGACTCACACTGTCACTGGCAACAGAACCAAGGTCAAGACACACACACACACACACACACACTTTCACGCTTTTATAAGAACACACAAATTATATAATGTATTTATAATATATTCAATAATCTTTATTCCAAAGTTAACCATCACACTCAATTTCTAAAACATTTTAAGATCTGAAGAGACAAAAGTTAAATGTCAAACCAAACAAAGATTAATATAGCAATTTGTTTGTACAGTTATACAAAAACATAAACACTATTTCTGTCATGTTTCTCTCTCAGCTATGCTTGGCCTCCATTATTTTGTTGAACACACCCCCTCTTTGTCTGTATATAGATCAGGCCTATACACACATACACGTACACGTACATGTACACATACACATACACACACACACACACACACACACACACACACACACACATACACATACACACACACATATACACACACACACTTACAGAGATTCCATTGTTGAGTTTTCTGGCCTCTCACCGACTCAGTGACCTAGCATCTGTTACCATGGTAATGTCTCTCCCACTCTCACTGTCTCTGTATCCATCTGCTCCCCCTCTCTCTGAAATTCAAATATACTTTATTGGCACAAAGTAAAGACAAACCTACTGTGTTTCCACAACAGCACAGTTGCACTTCAATGAACTGAACTGTGTGTATGAAATGTTAGTGTTTACAGACAAAAGGGCACAGTTTACAGAGGTATACAGAAAAAAACAACAACTTTGACCTCAACAGCAAATACCATCAATACTGGTCAATAGTTCAAGGTAAAAACGAGTAGTGCTGATGTATGTAACCTCACAGTGTTGGTGTGAAGACAGTCTCTAAACAGTTAGATGACATTATAGACCAGCTCTTCAGTAGGAGGAGGCCATGGTGGATGTGAACTGGTGGATTTCTTATGTCAAACTGATGGTAAATGGGATTTTTAACTATGAGGTTTTATTGCTAAAGTCATTTAACCTCAAATTTATGTTATGATCTTTTGTATTTGCACTGCACCAATTATGCTTTGTTTTCATGTGACCTGACAGTTACTGGTGCAATTCAGCCAAAAAGATAGAACCCATTAAAACATTTAACACTATATTGATTTATGTATTTTTTTGTGTGTTTTACTGTTTATTTTTCAGAGCATAGCTGGAAAATTTAAGTATAATTTTCCACAAAAATGATGATAAGCTTTTGTTGTTTAACCGTCTCTCTTATTTAAACCCAGACATGCTCGGTTTCCTCTCAGATGCAGTACGACAAAGAAAGGCAGAAAATTCTAGTTATTCAAAACTGGAAACATGTCTTTCTTTTTTTAAATTACAACATTAGGAATGACTCACAAGTACCTTTTTGAATAATACAGGCATTGTAATTGAGGGAAGGGAATGCAACACACATTGCAGAAGGCACATAGGATACTTTTTTGGGCTTCATTATATGCAATAATTAATAATTTCACTTCCTCAGATCTGTAAAAGTACCTTAACATGAACAATAGTATGGAACCATCGATGAAGGAATTCTTACTCTTTATTCAAATGTAACATTACCTTTAGTTTTTAAAAAATAAAGGATGTTAATGCTCAGTGTCTGGAAACCACTCCAATAACACATACTGTAAAAGCTTTTAATTCTAGAGTCCCTACATTAAAATGACAGCTAAATGAGCACTTTTCACTTTGAGGATTATAAGGTTCATCTTTTTATTCCTTTATCAGAAACACCAGGAGTCCCATTGACTGTGTGTATGTACTTTTGCTCTGAATCACAAAATGTATCTGGGTGTGTTACTGTGTGGTTGGTCATTATCTTCCTCCTCCATGGCTAAATGGACAAATTAGGACATGTGTCAATGGCCAAATTAGGACGTGTCAGAGCTGTTGTAGTTTCCACAGTGACACATGGCCTTGAAAATGTGTCCTGATTCAAGAAAGACAAGAGCAGAGAAGGGAAATTAATCAGCTCATTTAAAGTTACGATGAATGAAGCATGATTACATTGGACCATCAATGTTGGAAGAATGAATGTACAATATATATCACTTTAAAGTCCCACAGATAAATAAATAAAATAAATGCAACGTTTTTCTGGGGTCCTTGGCTCAGCATGGATCTGTCTTTACTCTCTTTCATTATTTAAATCTGCTTTTATATCTGTTAAAACAAATATATGCACATCGACATTCCCTCATGTGTATAACTGTTCCTCATGGGATGGCTTAATTTTTTTTGTCTAAAGGAAGTGAGTGCTACACACAAGTGCTCACTATATGCATAGTTTTATTTAACACAAAAATATGTCAGAAGGAACAGTGTATATTCAGGAATAATTTAATATACAAATATGCAAAAATTGCAAATATATATATATATATATATATATATATATATATATATATATATATATATATATATATATATATATATATATATATATATATATATAAACTTTAAAGTGTAAAGATAAAATAGATAAATATACATGTAAATATGCAATATTTCTAAGATTCCAATGAGTTGCAGTAACTTATGACAATAAAGTGCTGGTTAGTCCTGAGTGGAGGCCTGTGTATGTATGTGTGTAGTGATGAGAGAGGAATGTTATGTAGTTTTTAGCAATCTGATGGCATATGGGAAGAAACTGTTCCTGAGGCCAGCGGTGAGAACAGTCCATAGTGGATGTGAGGGCTCTGTGGAGATAGTTTTGGCCCTTGTCAAACAGCACGACCACTATTATGTCAAATATTTATCATGTGAGTCAGTTCAGGAGATGGAGAAGTGTTACATAAATGTGGTTCGAAACATTTACAACACATTATTGTCCTCATACTGGATTGGATGGGTAGGTAAGTGTAATGCCACTCATTTGTTTACTTATATATATATATTATATATATATTTATATTACAGATTACAAAGCCTACCATTACTCTTTCTATAGAACAGTACTTTACCCATGATACGACATTAGTGTCACAAAAACCATTCAGCAATCACAGTAAAGGTGATTATTTCTTCACTCTACTCTGTCAACCTGAGCTTTTTTTTTTTTACTCAAGGTCTGTCTCTTTTACTCATGTTTTATTCATCTATTTATTTATGTGTCTGCCAAAACCGAGGTTGTGGGTTCTGCCAGGAGAATTTGATGGTCAGCAGTGATCAGTGGGTGGTATGTTCACATGTTTTGATCTGCTATCTCAAAGGTTGTCAGGGTAAGTTAGCATATAAATTTACTATGATAAGACGTAAACAACTTTTAGATAGCACGTCCACATATCCCCTCACTTACCCTTTAATCATGATACCCTTGTCTGAGTACAGCTGCATTCCAGCTGTGTTTGTTCCAAGTCCACTTTAAAATACCACCAAACTGTCAGTAGATTATTTTTCTTGAATTTCCAGTGATTTTGTGTCCTGAAACTATGTGCATCTCTGAGATAAGTCACTGTAAACACCAAAAAAGTGAATTGTTGTCAACTGAAAAGTTAGTCTCTGATCATAAAGTGTACAAAGAAATATTGAAGAATCTATACTAATGAGATGGTCAAAGTTAAGCAAATAGGAATATCATAAAACCTAGAGAAAATGACTGATTTAGCTTTTCACATGTATTTAATGAAACAATGCTGCTGAGGGAATGTGATGAAAATAAGTCTTTCTCTGGCTTTTTTGAACTGATATGTTAAGTCAGAGGTATTCAAACCTGGTCTTCAGGACCCCCTGTCCTGCATGTTAGATGAAACCTTGCTCCAACACACCTGATTCAAATAATCGGCTCATTATCAAGCCCTGCTGAAGCTTGATAATGAGCCACTGCTTTGAATTAGGTGTGTTGGAGCAGGGTGACATGCAAAATATGCAGGACTGGGGGTCCTGAAGACCAAGGTTGAGGACCTCTGTTAAGTTACATGTGATTATACATTGGTGGGAAAAAAAACGCTTTTGTTCAGTCCGAGTCCAAGATGTTTTTCTGGCCCTTTTTTTTTTTTTTTTTTTACTATATTGCTTAAAATCCCTTTCACATCCCGATTATAACCAATTAATTAAATGGTTTGACACAAGAAAAAAAATAGTCACCTGTGGAATGGACAGGACTGAAAAAACTCCATCAAATCACTTTGAGATCCCACTCCAAATTGATTAACAGTGATATGTCAATCAAACTCAAATGTCATTTGCCCCTCCCCCTCTGCTCCTTCATGAATCCTGGGGCCGGTGGTGGTGGTATGTGGGGTACTGTATGTATAAGTATGACGGAAACTGGCTGACCCCCATACCCACACACACACGTGGGTGCGTGCATAGTTTGGGAACACTCACTTAACTTTTCCAAACCTCCTGAAGTTGTTTGGACTTAAAGGTGGGGTACTAGATCAGAGAAAAAAAAAAGTTTGAGCAAGCTTCATTTTGAAAATAAACAAATCAAAAGTCCAAACCCTTTTCTTGTTAGAATAAAAAAAAAAGAATTAAATGTCCTAAAAATTTGACGACCCCCCCCCCCAATAAAAGAAAAAAAGCTAACATTAAATTCTTGCAGATCTAAAACGCTGATTAATGAACATGTGCTTAAAGGCATTTAAAATGTAAATGAACTAAAGTGTTGGAATTCATACTAATCAGTTTTGACACTAATATTTTCACTTTTACTACAAATGAATATCAGCTACACACCAGTTATTGGCCTCCTTGACAACTATAACCTTGAAAAAAAAACGTATCAGTTGATCTCTGAAAAAAACTAGGTCTAGGTCTTTGAGGGTAAAACAAAAACCCAGATTGTTTTAAATATCAGAGGGAAACACACGAGGAAAAGAAAAGTCCCAGCCACTATGTTAGTCACAGTTTGAAGACCCCTGTAATGAATGGACCACTCATCATGTCACCAGTGAATGCTTCCTCAGGGAGAGTGGGTTTACTCTCAGGATGGACATAAACATATTTTGCTCATCCCTTTAAAAATGCAGCATGTGCAGTTCCTTCCACTTGCTTTGACAATTATTTTTGTATCTGTATCTCTAGATAAGCATCTCTCATCAGCTACTTCTCAACAAGGCAGATGATACAGCCTGTTGTCTGTATATTGGCTGCTAATGTACTGCAAATTATACAGTGGTTACTATGCTACCTAACACTGATGATAGGATCAGCTCTGTCAGCATTTCTGTGCCCATCGTTATCCAGCATCCTCTGTTGGATACATGCGATGTAGCTGGCTGCTAAACATGCTAGAACAGCACATATGAAGTGCAAAATAAACAAAATAAATCACCGTTGTGCACTAGCAGGGCCGTACTACATACAGTGCAGTGCAGTCATGATATAAATGATTTTTGTAATAAAATAAGAAACTAGAGCAGTGAAAGTCTGCCAAGGTTTGGATCTGGATGTTTGTAACTTATTATTAAACTGTTTGTAAAGTATTCCGTGTTCGCTAATGATTTATTTTATCGGTCATTAGCAATCCCTTAAAGGGTTTAAAAAAATGTAAAGAAATCCTCGGCCCCGTTTTTGATATATGGCAATTTCAATATTCAACCACGTATGACGTCACTGTGACGTTATGCGATGTTGCACAATGACCAAATTTCACATGTTAGATTTAATGTTAAATATGAAACACAAGATATTGTTGGATTTAACAAAATATTTCAATAACCCTGCTTTACAGTAAAGGTCATTGTTGCATTATTAATCATCTCTGAAACTTTCATCAACATCTGTCCATAACTTTTTGAGTTATCTTGCTGATAAACAAACAGCCAGTCAAACAAAGTCAAGCTAAAACACAACCTCCTTTGTAGAGGTAGTTAAACACAATCAGAATACTTCATTAACCCAGTGGGAAATGAATGAAAACAAACCTTATCAAAAGGCTATGTCAGTGTTTTTTTTTCTATTTGTGCTGGACTGTGTTGCTATTATGCAACAGTACTCCTAAAATAACAGCAGATGATGTTGAACTACTGTAGGGAAACGAAAAGAATGAATGACCTTAGTAGTGACCATGGAGAAAATGTGATCTTCTACCTGGAAATCAGTGTACAGGCACTTCATCCTGGATGTGAATGATGGTTTTTAACTTTGAAATGGAGTTACCCAAAATTCACAAAAGGTTGGATGACTTCTTGTGTGTCCATCCAGGTTACATGTTGTGTTATTCTTCTGGAATTAACACACATACACAAAAACAAACCAAAAACAATACCCTCGCCTCTCCTTAGGTGGGGGCAGGGTAATAATATTAATAATAGTGTGCGTGGTCTTTCCTGAGGCGTGTGTTCAGGCTATGCTGGCAGAACTCAGTTAACATTCCCTTATTCTGCTTCAAACGTGTTGGTTAATGACAGAACTGGTTCAGCCTGCAGCTACATACACACTACTGGACAGCACTTCATCTGAGCACTGACATCCTCATAATGAGCCTGATCATTAGCCTGAAGGCAAGTTAGACAAAGGAGAATGAACTATATAAGTGGATTAAATCAAACTTAATCTTGCAATTGTACAGCAATGATGACATCTTTTTTTGGTCCAACCTGGATGTTACATTCCATCCAGTAAATCTATACTATGCTTTTTTTTGTTTTTGTTTTTGTTTTTTTGGGAGGGGGGGGGGTGAATGTAGATAACTAATATATACATATGTTTAACTTTAGTGAGGTAAAAAAAAAAAAAACTACAATCTTCAGCACGAAATGTGTACATACTTACTCCACTATTTGTGAGTGCTACTGGTTGTTGTCATGGAGACAATATAATGGAAAAACTGCTCTGGGATATGCCAGCACTAATGGTAACAGTGTGATGGAGTGATCCAGCCCCAAATCATGGCCTAGTTCATTTAAACGTTCTAAAATACCTGCTGGGCAGCGGCGACACATTCATTTTAGAGGTGGAGGACCGTGGGGATTGTTGGATTGAATGACTGTCAGTCATCACTGTCATCATTTTGTCACACTGTTGCCTAATGTCATGGCATATTTTTAATCGGAATCGTCAGATCAAGTGGAAAAGTGTCAAGATTTTTTTTCCTTACGTCACTCCAAAAATGTTCACAAAAGGGTGAAAATGCATTCTCTGTCTCTTGTTTCATCATTTCAATGTCTCGTTTCTGTGACAATATCTACAGCCATGTGGGCACAATTATGCATATAAAGCATTTACACATCCCTTTGAGATGTATTAAATAAACGCAGTTTCTATCAAAATTGCTTTTGGGTTTGATAAATAATTTTGCATGTGCAAAATGCATGTGGATTTATTTTCTCCTTCCAACACACACATTATTGTGCGTAAATGCCCCATGTTGCATATTCATTACAGCAAATGTACTAACTGGGTGCAGATGCACTATTTTGCACATTTGAAAGATCCAACCCTTAGTGTGTCCTGTTGGTAAATCGGTTTGTACACATTTATTACACATGTTTTTATGCACATAAACCTTTATCAGAAAAACAGACAAACCATTAAAGCAACATAACTTTGGCGAATCTCTGATTTGTGAAGTTAATAAATAAATAAAATATATGTATATAAGAGAATGAGTATGTGATGTTTTACTGTGGTAGACATTTGCCTCAAAGACCCCAAAGCAGTAAAGACACAAATCAAATATGATAAAGGCTAATTACTACTTTTAGCTTGTGCGTTAACTAATTTGTCTGAAAGAAAAAAGTTTAGCCAAAGAGCTCCACAACCTACACAAGACAATAAACATGTACTGTGAAGTGCATCAGATAACCCAGCTTTAATATCACCAAGTCATGAATGGATGTACTGTACCTTCAGGGCAGGTGCATTATTAACCTCAGTGTGCACCAAGGTTAGTGGTGGAAATGAAGTTTAGCGATGAGAAGTTTACATGCACTCACCAGGGACATGGAAGTCATGAGATTATTGAGCTTTCAGTGATGTCTTTGAACCATGCTTTTTCTAGGGCAGAACGGTAGAACAACATGAATTTTTAATAGCAAGAATGCACAAATAAGGCACAGAAGTTAAGATTTATTTTGGGTCATTGAAATTAACACATGGTCAGAGTGATGCATACTTGAGGTGAAATTATAAATGGACCTTGGATTTGTAAATGCATCTTTACATTTGGTGATGAGTTAGTGCTTCTCAGCGTCAATATACGCAGCACTCGTTTTAACCAACGCACTTTGTAATGGGTGCAGAACAGAAGGAGCTCTGTGCAGATCTGGAAACAAGGATCGTACAGATACACAAATCAGGAAAGTCTTCAGAAGTCAACTGTTGAAACAATAGCAAGTGCAAATTACTGAGGATGGATTCCACTTTACAAGAATCCAATCACACCTACAGACACAAGAAACAGCAAAAGATGAACTAATCTTATCATGAACCAGAGGCTGTGGGAACAACTTTCCCATCATGCAGGTTTTATATCAGTATGTAACAAGAAGCTGCTGTCCAAGAAAATAAGATTTCAGGTGATGACTGGGGGTGTGTATTGGCAAAAATCTGGTGACGTGATACAAATCACAATACTATTATGACAATATGATAATGATAATGATAATGATAAAGTGATTTTTTTTTTGTTTCTTTTATTTGGTTATTTTATTTCTTGGAAGAATTGAACTACTCCAGAAATATATACAAAAACTAAGCACATTTTTATTTGATCAGAACACAATCTAATGCTATATCACATCATTTTCCTCAATTAAATCATAAATCTTAAATGATCTTTTACAGACATTACAGTTTAAGACCTCGCTCAAACGTTCATATTCTATTAACGCATATATAACATAGTAACATTATTATTGTTATTTATTTTTTCTACAATCCCAACAAATGAACTAACATCTGCCTCTCAGACACAACAATGTGCTTTTAGGATGCCTCAAATGACCATTATTTAGTAAGACAATAATAGTACATACGTAAAATATAAACAGAAAAGAAAAATGAAAATGAACTTCTGCCATATCAGCATTTGAATATGGTATGAAAGGAAATATTGCAGAACCAAACCTTTCTTACACGTATAGATAGTGATGGACATGAAGAAAGAAAAAGCCTTGTGGAAGGAAATGTTAGACTCAGATAACAGTTGCATCATACCAAAGTCCTGATTTCAGAAAAGCCCAGATTAAAGGCACTGCAAAGTGAGTTATGTTTTTTTTTTTTCTCCACTGCATACATATATGTGAAACATGGACCTTATCTTTGAAAGCTCAGTATCATGATGATGTTCTTATCAATGATGAGTCCTTGGTGGAAAACAAGTTACACATGCAATATTTCACTGCACTACATTAATTAGCCCCTCATTTTATTAACATCAAACATCTTGGACATCACCAGGGTTGATAAGAACCATCAGGCTTGTGACAGATTGGTTCAAGGAGAATGAGGCATCATTTTCACACATGGTTTAACCACCACACTGCCCAGGCTCTTCAGTTCCATCAGTAATAATAAAAAAAAATGAATGCAACTACAGATGGAAAAATGTTATGACCTTTATTGTGTCAAAGGTGGTGCAGTCAACTATTGCATGTGCCACTTTCTTCTTTGCCAGGCAGTGTATATTTAATATAATATGTATGATAACCTAAACCAAATTTTCAGTAACTGTGCAAGTGTTGATGGGATAGTGTGGCAGTACATAACACATTTAAATCAGCAGTTCCATTTTAATATCAGAAATTTCTGGCAACTCCAACATTGACTTGTTTTTTGTAGCTAAAGTGTTGTAGTGTTTTTGATCATGTAATAGTTAATTATAGTATATGTTGCAAATGAATGTTATTTTTACAGGGCATTTACCTTATATAATGTATATCATTATGTGCAGAATGCGCGCGCGCGAGAGAAATGTATTTTCCTTGGTCACAGGATATGTACAGTCAGACCAGGTTATATTGACAAGCTGACAATTACTACTGAACAAACCATAACTCAAACTATGAATTATAAAAGAGCTGCAGCATCTGAAACTGACCTCAGTGAAGATGTGACAGATAAACAGTATCACAGTGGTGTAGGTTGTCATGTCTTTTATGGGTTGTAGTTGTTTCTCTCAAATTATCATATATTTGCTTTTGTATTTATTGATTTATTGACCAGGTGACTAGTCATGAACAGACTTGGTATGAAAGATATGTTATAAAAATTACAGAAACAGGTGTGAGGGAGAGAAAGAGAAGAAAGAACTCAGTGTCTGTACTTCCCCCAGCATTCTAACTCCTAGGGCAGCCTAGACTGAACTGTGACTCATACATCATGTATACATGATATATGAGTCACATAATTTTTAACTAACCTGACCATAGGCTTTCTCAAACAGGAATGTTTTTAGCCTAATTTTAAATGTAGAGACTGTGTCGGCATCTTTAATATTAAAGGGAAGCTGATTCCATAAGACAGGGGCCTGATAACTAAAGGCTCTAGCTCCTACTGTACTTTTAGAAACCCTAGGAACTTTCAATAAACCTGCATTCTGAGAACGAAGGGTTCTATTGTGTTGGTACGGAACCAGATCATCTTTAAGATAAGAGGGGCCCATACCATTAATGGTTTTATATGTAAGGAGGAGGATTTTAAATTCAATTCTAGACTCAACTGGTAGCCAATGAAGGGTTTGGAGCACAGGAGTGATGTGTTCTCTTCTATTTGATCCTGTTAATAATCTTGCTGCTGCATTTTGAACCAGTTGCAAGCTTTTTAGGGAATATTTAGGACACGCTACAAGTAAGGAGTTACAATAATCTAATCGTGATGTAACAAATGCATGAATTAATTTTTCTGCAGTCATTTTAGACAGAATATTCCTAATTTTGGCTATGTTGCGCAGGTGAAAGAAGGCTGTTCTGCAAGTTTGGTTAATATGCATTTTGAATGAAAGATCTGGATCAAATAAAACTCCTAATTTTTTAACTGTGGCACTGGGTGTTACACTTAAGTAGTCCAGAGTAACTATCTGGTCAGGTAGGGAGTCTCTCGCATTTTTAGGACCAATTATAACGACTTCAGTTTTTTTCAAGGTTCAATAAAAGATAATTGGCACTCATCCAAATTTTTATGTCTTATACACAAGTACTTAGTTTATCTATTTGTCTGGTCTGATCAGGTTTAATCAATAAATATAGCTGTGTGTCATCCGCATAATTATGAAATGTGAGTACAGCTGAGTGGAAAGAGTTAAAGAAAAAAGAAAACCAAGTCAAATGACATTATTGAAAAGAAAAGTCTAATTACGAGATTAACTTTGTGTGTGTGTGTGTGTGTGTGTGTGTGTGTGCAATCCTATGAACTAGGCTAATTAATCTTCCGTGTTCACTCTTTCTCTGTCTCTGTAGTGTTTTTTGTTTGAAGTAGATAATTTATTACTACAGAGGATGTTTCATTAGAATAAAAGGAGCAATAAATTGTTTTATTATTCTTCGTGCTGTCTCTATCTACCTTTCTGCCTGCCTGTCTTTACAAAAATTAACCACTTAGCTTTAATGCTAAACACACGTGAGCCACAGCGTGTAGATTAGGCAGGGATTTTAATAAGTGCCCATTTGTACTAAGATAACCTCTTGAAGTATGATAGGCTTATTTTCTCAGAGATATGGTTAAGAAATTCTAATAAGCCTGGCCATGGTATAATAAGTAATGGAGGACAATGATAGTAGTTGTATTTTTATTTACTTCTAGCACTTTGAGGGTCTAGTACGGCACAGTGGTGCAGTGTTTAGCACTAGTGCTTCACAGCAAGAGGGATGCTGGTTCGAATCCCACACCAGACCATTCTGTGTGGAGTTTGCATGTTCTCTCCGTGTACATGTGGGTTTTCTCCAGGTACTCCAGTTTCCTCCCACCATCCCAACACATGCACTGATAGGTTAATTGGTTAATCTAAATTGCCCATAGGTGTGAATGTGAGAGTGATTGTTTGTCTATATATGTTCAGCCCTAAGATGAACTGGAGACTCATACAGGGTGTACCCCGCCTTCAGCCATTGTAGTAGCTGGATTAGGCCCCCAGTGACCCTAGTGAGGATAAAGCGGGTTCAGATGACGAGACGAGATGAGACTTTGAGATTCTGCTGATTGAAAATTGTGGCATAAATGCAAAGAGTCAGACATTGAGTTTATTATTATTATTATTAATAATAATATTATGAATAATGGTCATGCTAGAATGCAAGTGGGAATATACTGTAGCATGTTTGCTGCATTGCATTGTGGGTATTGGATTTTTTTTCCTATAATGTCTATTAAACAATAGCCTGGATTGTGACATGAATGAATGAATGAATGAATGAATGAATTAATTAATTAATTAATTGTGTTTTATGAGCAGGGGTAAATTAGTATTGTTGAGTTCTATGTGTTACTGTTAAAATGTTAGTTTATATGGATATGTATATAAGTGTGTTTGTTTATGTGTTTTTAACAACGGCACCATGAATATAGCCTAGATGCATTATATTCCTATTCATTACATGTATAGGTCTAGAAGTGCTTGATAGGCAGGGGAGATGGCCTAAAAGGTTGTCTTTCAAATCTTCTGTATCCAATAGGATGGAACCACAACCAGTGTAATCTTTAGGATGACGTAGTTAGACACCTTTATGAAAATTGGACAAACTGTGGCTGGACATGTTTCTATGTGAACAATGAAGAGTTTAGCTAATATGGCTACATCTTTTGTTCATTTCCATAGCTGAAGAATTGTTCTAACTTTCATATAAATAGTGATGCAACATCACACATTTGTAGTTTTTGTATTATCCTGGTTTCTATGCAAAATAAACATGCATAGAAACTACATCAATAAGGATGTATTGTGAAACTAATATAGTTAATGAATCACTCATCGTCTGTGTTATGTGATACAATATTGTGAGTAATGGTGTGGCACCTCTCACATAAAACTCTAATTTCAACACTATGTACTACAGGCTGGCTCCTGGTGATTGTTTATAGGTATAGAGTATGCTGCTGCTGAATGCAATGTGTTGATGCAATTTGGTGTTTTTATGTTCCATAAGCTGGCAGTAATTTAGTAACATGGGCTAATCACAGAAAAAAAAAACTGGTACTGATATGCTGAGGGAAAATGTAGAATAGTAAAATATGACCGACAAAGCATTTATACACAACAGTCTGATAATGAGCACTGAGTTACATCAGTGAGAATCAATATACTATAAGTCAATGAGAAATTGGAAACATGAGAACAGTAAGCTTGGAATGATCAACGCCTGATCACCCTAATGTCCATTATATTAGAGAATATTGAAAAAATGTGACCTACAGTAATTCACTTTTATATGGCATGTTCTTTTGTACATATCAGATAGAATTCCTACTACCGTCATCACCCAAAATTACATTTTTATGCCACGTTTATGGATTTTTCATCTGTGCTCTGTGGCTGCATGTTTTCATGGAATGGTGTTTCCTGTATGATGGGAACATAAGTGTCATCACGTAGCAGATGACAGTGTGTCAGAGTAAATGCTTGCAGTGTCTGCCCCTGTCACTACCAGCTCTCCAGTTTTATTACCCTTTGGCCAATTTTAGGCAGAAGGGGTTTTGCCTTAAAACAAAAGCTGCTGCTACTTTAGGCTTAATACAACCCTACATGGCCTAATGACCCCCCCCCCCCCCCCCAAAAAAAAAAAACAAAAAACAAACAAACCCAAAAACACACACACACACCAAAACTCCATGTGTGACTCTTGTCTGAGAATATTGGAATATGCTGGCTGCACTATGACTCTGGAAAAGAGAATGAAATGAAACTTTGTAAGACAGATTGGCAATATTTTTAAAATGTGTTCATAGTTATTCAGAACATCTTCATTTATTTGGGATTATAATGTGAATTGTGTGTTTCTCACATGTTAACCCACTTATAAACTGAGCACTGCTTCTGTGGTGTCCCATTACAAACTGTATGTTGCACATGACTAGTCCATTCTTCTGTATGTAATAATATGTAATACATTGATTTATTGATTGTAATTGTTTTGTCTGTCTGTCTGTCCATTCTATAATGCAATCATATTATCTGAAGAATCTACTGAGATATTGGTATCACATTTATACAGTGGATGGGATTAGATGTAAATCACTTTGACCTACTTTTCCAAAGTCAAATGCTCTTGTGTATTGTGCAGTTATGGTATCTGAGTATTGAGTAATTATCAGATAATACATTTCCATTTACAACATTTTAAACAAACAGTAGCTCACAAATGATCTCCAGCACATGCACTTCATCATGTTGCACATTTCAGAGTTTTATTTCAAGTGTGTATAAATTATTTATGTTTCAGTATTCTTTTTTTCTCACTTGGTTTTTAGGAATTGTGTTTCTTTCATCATATCATCATCATTGTCATCATCACCATTTTTATTTGCCAGACTCAATGTCCAAAAACACATAGATTGCACATGCCAAACAACAAGAACAAGCACAATACACACACACACACACACACACATATATATATATATGTATATGATTGTGTGTGTGTGTGTGTGTGTGTGTGTGTGTGTGTGTGAGTGTGTTTGTGTGTGCGTGTGTGTTGTGCAGTTTGTTATTTGATAAGATAGACAACATCCAACTGTCACTCACTGAGCCAGCTCCTATAGCTACACAGCACTTTGTGCCATAGGATTAATGACATGGCTGAGTTATATAACCCCCTGAACAGTTGATTCTGCTGTGAAGTTTCAAGTTTAGCATTTTAAAACAGAAAACTATTTGGATCCATTTGCTTTTAGAGCCAGTCTCAAGTGACTATTTTGTAAAGTGCTCTTCTGTGTTTGGTGAAATGCTTAATGTGCTGTTATTATGTTGTCTGAAATGTTTAATATCGCATTCCCAATCACACACCGTGCTCACCATGTGTCCTAAAGAGGCCCCTTCTGGAATGAACACTTCAATGACTGATGAGAAGTCCTCTCTCAAGGCAATCATGGCTTTATTCACACAAAGCCTCCATATGTCAACAAAGGCGCTGATTAGAATACATCCTCCATATGATGCTGACTATAAATACAAAGATCATATTCCTCCATATGTCTTACAGTAAGTGAACCACAGGTTTTTGTTGCTACATTTCTTGTCACTGTGTGCATGCCCTGGGTCTCAGAACCAAAGCTTGGTTACATAATTCAGTGCTCATCATAATGTTCATTTAGTTTTGGTTTTGTAGTGGCTTAGTCCTAAGTGAAGGGGACCATCTTCAGTAATGTATCACACTGTCTCCATAGTGACAATCAGTTAATGTCATGAGGACAGACATGCAGGACACTACTTTTGTAGAGCATCCTCACCTAGAGACCCTTTGTATCAGCGAATGCAGCTCTGTTAAACAATATCTAATGTGTGTGTGTGTGTGTGTGTGTGCATTACAAATCACCTCAGGCAACAACAACATTTTGACATCATCACTGATGATGTTGAATATCACTTGATTGCAGATTTTGACTTTTTTGTTGTGGTTATATTTTGCCACAACACTTTATATATTGTCACAAAATCAAAGAGCTTAGCAGAAAGGATAACAAATGAAATGAACAAAATGACAATGAACCATGATAAACCATGTGGTAGCTACAGCAGCAGCTCAACAGTCACTTTCTGATCTGTAGTGTTGTACTCTCAACTTTTAAAAGTCTCAGTTGGTATTCCTCTGTGTATCTGGAGCTCTTTTGGGTAAGTGCTTCCACTTTCTTGAATTGCTGGAGACTTTTATAGCTCATTAGTGTCTGTTAAAGTGTAAACTTCAGTGTAACCTGTTCATCATTACCATTTCTTTGAGATGACATTCTGTAACGGTGGTATCTGAAGAAAAAAGAAATACAGAGTCTGTGAGAGTCTTTTTTTTTTTTTTACTTCCACCAAAGAGGTTATGTTTTCACCAGGGTTTGTTTACATGTCTGTTCATCTGTCTATCTGTAGCAAAGTAACTAAAAGATGTCTGGAAGAATTTCAATGACATTTTCACAACATGTTGATACTGACACAGGGAACAAATGAATAAAGGTGTCATTCCGCTGAAAACCACTTTTCCACGCTCCTTTTGGAATCTGATGGATCACCCTGAGTGACCCGAATCTGACGGGTGACTCTGCCAGAGGGGAGAAAGCATGTGTGTCACCTCCGCTGGCTGTATTTACCATTCATAGAAAACAACACAGAGAAATGAGCCACTCAGAAAAGTCTGTCCACTACAAGTCACGAGTACATTGGCGTCACCCACGTGGGGTTAAGCCCGTCCCCTGCAGCAAATCTGAAGTAGAATTAGTATTAGCATCTACAAGAGAAGACGGTGCCACAGTAGCTGCTGCACAAGCTTGAAAAATGGTGAAGCAAACTGGTTCATGTGCTCTCTGTGGAAACAAAGCGTTGCTTTTTTTGCACGCTTTCAAAACAAGCGACGGCACAAAACCTACTTGAATGGTACTCTGGGATGGTAAACACACACAGAGCCAGAGGGGAGGGGGGTTGTTCCTTCACGCATTCTGAGCCAGTCTGAGGTGCCTCATTACTGCGTCATCAACATGTATGCAGAAGTACTGGGAAACTCTGTTGTTGGACCTCAAGTCATTTTTTTACCCTCCAAAAACAGCTGCAAACAAAGCAATCCAGACATTTTTTTTTAATAGAACCAACACACAACACATTCAATAACAATGGAGAACACAGCGATATTAATGCAATAACCGTGGAATGACTCCTTTAAAGTTTGGTGGTGTTTGGGGGGGGGGGGCTGATCTGCTTTTAGTATTGCCTTTAACATAATTGATCAGATAATCCAGAGTTTATACTAGGACATCATCTGATGCTAGGTCAATTGACTGCGGGATGCAAAGGCAAAAGATGTGATGCAGAAACAAAAAGGAACAGATGGTGCAGACAAAGAGTCATTTGTGTGACAAAATGTAAAGAGAAGTGAACAGACGGAGTAAAAAGAAGAAAAGAAAGTGGCAGGATGGGAAGATAAAGAAAATGATGAAGAAAGCAGATGGAGAAATAGGAGTGAAAACAGAAAGACAGGCAGGATTAAGATGTTATATAAATGCCCCATCTGCTGGTTAATGAGAATCCCTCTGTGAAAAGAGATAGACATCTTAAGACCATGTTTAACTTGGTTTCAAGGTATTTCAAACAATCCAAACAAGGCCAAGTTGACAGCTGAGGGTCATTCACACCTGTGCATCCAGGTGACTGCTTTGTTCAGATTTGGTTTAGATCTGTGTCACTTCTGCAAGAAGGTTAAAGCGCACGTTCTTACTGTCAGTCAGATTACAGGGGAAGAATTGTAGACTCATATGTGCTTGTTTACTTATGTTAACTTTAGATCAGAGGCTGTTTTGTGCTGCTAGTTGCTTTTTCATATTAGCTAGCTGTAGTTTTAAGCTAACAACTGTCTCATCCTTGATAACACCATGTACAATGATTTATATGGAGAAAACTCCACATAACAACAACAACAACAATAATAATAATAATAATAATTAAAAAAAAAAAAAATAATAATAATAATACTATGACTACTACTGCTACTACTACTACTACTACTAATAATAATAATAATAATAGAGTAATATAGCGCTTTTTTTTTACATTAGTGACCCATTAATCATTCACTCTCACATGCTCCCTCTGGTGGTGGTAAAGGGTGACAGTGGTTCAACGAATTATCCAGTGACTGATGGCTCAGCGGTTTGCGTCCCGGCTCTGGCTGTCCACATGTCGAAGTGTCCTTGGGCAAGACACTGAACCCTGACTTTGGCTCCCAGTAGAACTGACAGAACCTTGGAAACCTTCTGGTGTATGAGTGTGTGTGTGAATGCGAGGCTAACGTAAAGCGGTTTGAGCACCATGAAGGTGGAAAAGCGCTATATAAGTGCAGTCCATTATTTAAACTACATTAGTAGTCACAGTTGCCCTCGGTCAGACTGATAGAAGCAATGTTTAGTCTGCAAATTCTTCTATTCTGCCTTTTTATAGGTGTAACAGTATGTGACAAACTGACCATCAGGTTACAAATGACCGTCAGCTAACAACATTGTACAAGACAGTCACTTCCAAAATTTAACATCAGCACTCCAGCAGATGCAAATGTAACATGTAGAAATATGAGATGAAAAGAAAAGATAAAAGGTGCTGCAACTGTTCTGATTGACAAAGAACAGCAGGACAAGACTAGACTTCCATACATTTCCTAAAGGAAATGTAACCCATGTGCGTTATTCAGACAGGTGGGTTTTTACTTCTGTCCTGCTGAGGTGATGGCAACACCCGCTGTTTAAAAAGTTTTGGCTTTTCTCAGGTGGATTTCATGAGTTCTCTATTGAGCCCTCATGACAATCACATCCTGTGGAGATAACAAAAATACTTGTGTTTTAAAGTTTAAATGAAGTCTGTGCATCAAAATATGGCAAAGCAGTAATGTCAGCAAAAAAGACAATTTTTTTTTTCTTTTGGTGTGTTTGTTTGGTTTACATTTTTTGGATGCTGTACTTCCTGTGTGTTTCAGACTTGCAGGATACAGTGCCATTTCTTCTCACCTCTGCTCTGTCCTGTGCTCTGAGCTGACAGCATTAATAGCTTCACTTCACTTTTCCTAAACAACAAAAGACACATTGACACATTGTACTCAGACACTTCTCTTCCACTCCAGTGAGAATCGTATACAGTATCTGAACGGGCTACAGCAACAACTCAGTGCTACAAACAATATTGCAAACAAACCTCTCATGTGATCTGTGCTGTAAAGCTCCACAGAAGTCTGAAAGTGATTAAAAACACAGCACAGAGTTCATTCACACTGCATCGATTTACCTTTTTCAGGTAAAACAATGGAACGACAATGCCATTTCTGACTGGGCGTGACCATGGTAACCACACAGGAGGGAAATAATTGAGCAGTTAATTTAACCATGAATGTGTGAGTGCTAAATTGTGTGACAGCTGTCCACCAGTGATAATGGGTGTCAGGCAACATCAGCCTCACAGTTGAATCATCCCGTCTACTTGCACGGACGTCTTAAAGATGCTACTCAGCTGAAGGTGCCACTGTAGGTGCCCTTACTTTACTTCCTGTCTCATAACAGCAGACTGTGTAGGAAAGTGTCATTAATTGGCATTTTAAAAGAACTGTTAAAGTGCAGTTTGGTTTATTTTCTCCTTTAACAGGAATCATTAAAATTTCACTGCAGCATCAAGACTTGAACCTTTTGAAACATAACAGTTTCATCAGTTTTGGCAGCTAGACCAACCGGGCCATTTGTAATATTAAACGACGCATTTCCAGGTGTGTTATGGTACCTCAGTTTAAAGGTCAGCTCTGCTGGGCTATAAAATTTCTTTCAGTTTTTATCACTGTGGGGAAATCAAGGCCATTGATTGGCCAGACTGGCAGGAAGCCAGTCTTATGGTTACTGTCCTCCAACTCACCTCTACACACACAAACACACACTGACCTGTCTCACAATCTATATGAGACTATCGTTTTCATAACTCATTCCTTAGGTCCTCTTTGACACATTCTCAATTACTAAATGCTCATTCACACAGATCAAACATTACCAGGTCTCATGTGAATTAGAAATGATACCTCTACGTTTGTGTTGCATGAAGTGCATTTGCACAAGGGAAGCAAATTTATGTCAGTTGAATATCAAATCATATATATGACAAATGTGTCTCATTTCACTGATGATTACCAAAGCAGCATTCATCATGTTGGAAAGACAGGTGTAGAGAGCTGTCATTACAGTTATCACAGGTCCTCTGTGTTTGGTTAAATAAGGTGGATAATTAATGATGCAAATTTTCCTTTACAAATGATAGAAACAGCAGGTTCACACGGGATTAAGATTGCAAACACCCTCCTCAATTATTACAAATTACTAGAGGTCCCTAGGTGATGCTGCTCCTGTGAAAATAGGGCTTTAGTTTGCATCTGGCTTTGTGTATCTCTGTGTGTGTGTGGATAGTCTCACTTATGGGATTCTAAATATATTTCCACAGTCAGTTGTGGAGACAAAATGGAGCATGAGTCATTAAATTACAGGGCTAAGGTAGGTTTTAAGGTTAGATTTAGTTTAATTCAGTGTAGTTAGAGTAAAAATCTTCAAGAAGTAAAGGTGAAAATAGCATGAATGTTAAAAAAGAAAACCCACATAAACTTTCCTTAGCTGCTCCTCACCTGACACCAGTTCTATCCTTTTATTTTTGCTGCTCATTAAACCAGTTCTCCACTTGCATCTTTTCCATAGTATTCTGTTGTTTTTATGGTTCCTTCATTTTGCAGCATATGAATAAAACCTCTTTGTTGAAATGTTTCTCTGAGCTGAAAGATCAATTATTTCCTCAAACACGTGAGGAAAAAACATTGCTCTTTGGATGAAAAAATAGCACTACAACTACCATTGATATGTCTTAGACTTTCTTTGAATATAAATGTATAATGATGCATCTGTATGCATCCAGTGGATACGTACTACACTTATTTTAAAACGTTGGCTTCAAATGTGAGAAGAGGAGGCTTATTATTATTATTATTATTATTATTATTATTATTATTATTATTATTATTATTATTATTATTATTATTATTATTATTATTATTATTATTCACTGTTTTTTCTACTTTTCATTTTAATGCCCTCTCCCCTGGTGGCACCCTCTAGTCATAGTTTACACTTTTATTTCTTAGACTACCTACCTCATCTCTATGCTGCTTATGCCGTGCAGCATTTTCACATGATGTGGTGTAATGAACATTGGCGCCTGTAGCTGTTTGTTATTTGGGTGCTGCAGATTTCTCTGGGGCTGCAGGTTGTCTGGTGGCTGTGGCGCTGTTTTAACATTCAGGGCTTCTCCTCTGCTCACTCTCCTTGTGTCTGTTGAATATGGAGCAGCTCTTATCTGAACGAGCTGAAGATAATTGGTGGACAAGTGGAGCTCGACCACAGAGAGGCGGGGTGAGGGAGAGACAGCGAGAGAGAGAGAGAGAGAGAGAGTGGGTGTGATGCTGAAAACAAGAAAAATGTGCAAATATGATGTGTGAAATAGAGTGAAAAGAGTCAGACTATGAGACAAAACGTGACTGAAGGGAGACGGAGAAAGAAAAATATGACAATGAGCAGAAGATGGAAAAGTGTCATTTTCTCTAGAAAAGAAGCACAACCAGAATAGAATAAATCCCAATAGTCCTGAAGTCCTAAATTAAAAATTTAGAGGGACATTTCCTCCACAGTGCAGACCGTCATCACACTCAAGAGTTCTTCAACAATCTTAGTCACATTTCATGCAAATAAAGAGTGAATTTGAAATATGAAAACGCCTTGCTAAACAGAAACGGAGGTTGATGCTCGTTCCATCTAGCACTGCTGTTTGATTATTCAGAGTTGATGCACAGAGATAAACATCTTCATAAAAGAAGACGAAATCATTAAAACAGCCACAATCAAAGCTGACGTGGTAGGAAACGGCAGTATAATTTCCTGTCTGTTGTCATTTTTCATAGCTGGAAAAATTTACATTTTTCATTCAAAAGCCAATACAGCCCCCACAAACATTAGTTTTATTCAAGACAAAGGCATCAAGTCCTTACACAAAAGAGGGTGAAACCTCTGAGACTTTGTTATTTTTGACTGAAAAATCACTGTGTAAGGTGTAATGTACAGTGCTGCAATCATTACTGCGAAATAAGCCCAGACTGGATGACCCATAATACACAGAGGTCTACAATCACCCTGAATGGATTCATATCCTGCTTATTAACTGGCTACTTACTAAAGAAATCACAATATTTATTGATTTAAAATAGTGCATTTGACTCTACTGCTGGAATTGCATATACCATAATAATGTAGAGCTGTACAAAAATAGATGACTGTAGAATACTGTCCTTGGCCAAATAAATGCTTCAGTGATTTAGTCTTGCCCTTTTGATGTCTGATAAAGTTTTGTAGAACATAATAATATAAAAGAAACGGAGGCACAAGGTGATGAGATGCTGACTTTTACTCACAAGTATGAGTAAAAACCTTCAGTAAGGTTTCAAACCCTTCCTGTCTGGTAAATGTCATGGTCTTTCAAACTCTATGCCTGTTCAAAACGGAAAAGACAGGAAGGATGGATTGTAATAGCTCTCCATAAAACAGGTGCTTCCAGGCACAACACCCCCACCCTTCACACATAGTGTAGCTTATTTTGGCATTGATCCAGCTGATGTCACCATGTCTATGCTCATATTGATATCAGTATATTAATTGCCTCTATGTATGTGTCAAGTTTGAAGTAAATTGAAACAAAATTGATGTTTTTATAGACGTTGGAAATTCCACCCATTATAAGCATCTTATATAAGATATTTAACTTTGATCTATGTTTTCCAAAATATAATTACATAGGTCACTGGACATCTACCAACTCAATTTGGTATGAACTCAACAAATAGTTTTGCTGCTAGAATTTTAACAAAGAAACAAAAGAGGGGATGAGGATAATAAGCAGAATGGATTACAGATAGACACACTGCTTGGTTTGGCTCATTAATTGGCACCGGTAGGATACTTAAAAAAAACCTCTTTGCAATGACTAATAGAAGGTTTTTTAATGGAAAGTAATAGCTAGAAAAATATAATCTCTTACTTAATTATGAAGCTCAGTTTATTTTTCTGACTAATTGATGTGACTTAGATGTTTATTACAAATCTTACCCATGCTCTAATGAACTATTTACTTTTTGATTAATTACTGTTTTGGCTTTTTCTTGCTCTGAATTATCATTATTGTATCAAACTCTAAAGACCCCCCATCTGTTATAACCTGCATGAAAGCTGAAAACAGTGGAGGTGGCTTTTATTAAAAGAGGGAGAATGATAGTATTGATATATACTGCTGTATTTATGGCACTTTATATAGTATATATGGTTGCTACCATACACAAGATATGAGAATTTATATTTGTCAGTATGTATTTTACATGTAGACATGCGACATACACTGAAACTCACCCTCTGCTCCAGTTGAGCATGCACTGCAGACTAGTAGTGGGCTGACACATCAGGAGCAAACAGTGGGTTAAGGAACATCTGATGACCCGGGGAATCAAACCAGCAACACTTTAGTCACAAGCTGATTCTCAAACCTCATAGGTCATGACTGCTCCATCCTATTTACACACATATGTACTTAATTTTTAGGCAGCCCCCCGAAGGGGAGAGAGGTGTTGTGTTTGTTTGTTGGTCTGTTTGTTTGTTTGTTTGTTACTTGATCGGTAGTGTTACCTTGTTAGGTGTGTTTGTTTGTCTGTTTACACTCTAGTCACCACATTTCTGGAGCAAATTGGCTTTTTTCTCATACAGTAGTTACAGTATGTCACCTGCAGTACATGATCTATTTTCATAGATCTAGGTCAAAATCAAGGTCAATAAAAAAAATAAAAAATTGGTCAGTGTCCAGTACTTGAACAGTTTTAATGCGATTGATTTCAAAGTTCTTGGGTAAATATAGATTTGACATAGGGTTCATCACACTGAATATTAGACTTCAAGACTTGACCTTCATGGTCATCCCCAAGGGCAAAGTTGACCAAATATTGAGCATTTCTTGTTTATGTTTGCACCATATTGAGTAGTAGCTTATATTAAAGCTAAGAAAGAGTGCTTTCAGGATCCATGCTGATTTTATCAATATGTCATCATGACATTTTGATTTGGTCAAGGTTTGTGCTTTGCTGTTTGTTTGTTTGTAAGGAGGTTTACACAAAAACTACTATACCAATTCCCATGAAATTTTCAGGAAAAATCCAAGGTGGTCCAATTAAATTAGATCCCATTAAATTTGGTGAATGTAAGTCAAAGGTCAAGGTCACAGGCACCAAAAATGTGTTTTCACAATGATACGAGATAGTTTGTGTTGAATTGTTTGGTTGTTTGTCTGTCTGTATGAAAGCACCTTTACACAAAAAACTACAGGACCAATTACCATGAAATTTTCAGGAAAGGTACAAGGTGGTCCAGAATAGATCCCATCCCATTCGGTGAATGTAGGTCACAGGTCACAATCATCAAATGTATGTTTTCACAATGATAAGAGAAAATCTGTGAAAGGGGTCGGGGTTAGTTGTGCCAGGCACCATTTGTATTTTTGTTTTTTATTTTGTTTATACAATCAAAAGGGATTAGAACTGAGTGCAGGTGAAACTCAAAAAGCCATACAAGAGTGACTCACTTTTTCAGCGCGAGAGAGAGAGAGAGAGAGAGTGTCAGGACACAAAAACCTCCTGAAGGCTCATTCTGCTGTAAAGTGAAACGATTCATTTCATTTTAATTCAAGACTCTATTGGGTATAATGTCTCATTTGCATATCCCACCTTAAACCAAACAGCCTCATTTGCATTCCTCCCTTAAGTCAAACCAATTGCATTTCCATTTTCCCTCAGCTGGCCAATCAGTTCTGCTGTCTGAGCTGCACTCGTGTGAATAATGAGCTGTCAGCCAATCACATTCTGCCTGAGAGCAGACGCTGGCATGTGATTGGATGCTGGCTATGGGTGTAGTATGCACAGCTTTGGACTTGTGTTTCCATGGTAACGTATGCTTTCCATAATGTACTACCCAAGTTACAGTTTTCATCCTGTGATTAGTCAACCTTTAAATGCATATTTTTTAAAACTAGTTGTATCCAAGATGCAGAGCTGGACTGAACAGATATATTGAATGCTTTTCAATGCAGTCTGTTGTTGACCTATAGGAAGGACATGCTCCATATTTGCAGATTCGGTTGAATGTGCTTTCTACACACTGGACAGCAGCAATTACAGATGTCTGCCTTCTCCTGTGAGGTGACAGAACAGGCTCAATACGACTTTTGTTGTCATGTGTGATTACTGAATCTGTATGTTTTTAAGCAGGGAACCTTATTCAAAACACAACAAGCATGACTTTTTTTGAGTGACATGCCCACAGATTTTCCTTCAGGCTGCATAATGAGTCTTTGAATGTTCAAACATTTCACTCAGTAGGTCTCTGTCTACCTTCACTCTGCTGGTGAGATGCATGCTGGTTTAAAGAGACCACCCAATGGTCAAACAAAACACATCTTGACATTGTTTTTACCTGATTAACTTCCAACCGGAGCTGACTGACAGCAGCTGCTGAGTGACACTTTAGACACAATCATCATACATGTGCAGCGCACTTTGATGGTGGTCAGCTCTATGCTACGTTAAAAACAACACCTGACAGTAGTAATTCTCTTTAACAGACAGATATATCACATTACATTCTATCATAAAAAGACAAGGAGTTATTTTATAATAACCAAAATGTGATGTTAAAAAACTAAAACTATCACATTTTAAGTAAATGGGAATATTTAATAAATAAAGCAATACATTAATAATACTAATAATAATAATACTAATAATAATGAATAAGTGAACTTTGACCTACCTTTCCTAAAATATAACAATTGTTATGAACTGAACCAATAATTTTGCTGCTTAAGCATTAAAAAGCAAACAGCGACAATACCCCTTCCCTCCCTATGGGGGGTGGAGTTGTTTGTACATGAAATTTATGTTTCCAGTATGTTTCTGAGCAGGATCATTTGTCAAATCATGGGCCATAGATCAAATATCTAGTCAGTATGTCTTAAGTATCAAGCACTAACATTGTAATTTAAGTGAACATTAACGTGATAATGAGTCACTGCAGCATCCAGTCTGACCTCAGGGCAGCAGCAGAAGAAGATAAATTAGAGTAGGTGTGTAGATGGGATGTATAAGGCAGGGGTACTCAATCTGCTCCTCGAGAGCTACTATCCAGCATGTTTTAGATGTTTCCTTCTTCCAACACACCTGATGGTCATTATCAGTCAGGGCCGGACCTGGCCTGATTTGCACCCTGGGCGAGACTTTTTCTGAACTGAAAGCCGGATGGCTTTTTTCTCTCCATCTTGGTTCGACGGTGTCTGAGCGCTATTAATACTATCACTGGCATTCACCAATAATATTGACATGACGTAAGCAAACTAAGAGAACTGGCAGGTAAATTTTTTTCCTATAGCCAGTGTTTATTAAAATTTAAATATACATTAACAATATACATATCAAAATTGGAATATATATTTTTCTATATTTTTACGATATAGTGTGGTTGTAAAAAATTTTTTAAACAGAAATGCTATATTAGGATGATTGCCCAGGCCCCCCTCATGACTTGTCTCATTTCATTGGCTGCTGTGCCCCCCCCCACCCCACACACACACACGCACACACACACACACGTGCCTTTCTCA
This sequence comes from Siphamia tubifer, assembly GCA_020466265.1. Taxonomy (NCBI): domain Eukaryota; kingdom Metazoa; phylum Chordata; class Actinopteri; order Kurtiformes; family Apogonidae; genus Siphamia; species Siphamia tubifer. Next base: position 39,440,066 of record CM035794.1, on the reverse strand, counting down.
GGTGTGTTTGAAGAGGGATACATTTAAAACATGCAGGATAGTACCCCTCGAAAACCGGGTTTGAGCACCCCTGATATAAGGAATCTGTGGCTGATGGGAGATTAGATCTGCGACACTGCTATGATTAGAACATGTTCTAAGCAGTTGTCATACATTCACAAGCTGCTTTTACACTCAATAATGTGCAAATACTGCTAGTGCGGTAACACAGAACCTGAAATTACACCACATTGCATCTCGATGAACCAATATGAAAACACATACCATATCATTGATCTTCTTCAGTATAAAATATGTGCAATAGAACAGTAGAAATGACACGTGACAGTTTAATGAAAACCAAGTTCACCTATATTTGTTAAGAGCCTCGGCTCTTGTGTCTTGTTTTTGTCTCATTTTCTGTATGTCATTCTGTGTTTTTTGTCATTGTTGCAGCCCTGGGACTTATTTTATTATGTGGGTTCGTGTTCACACTTTCCTACTTTGCTTCCTGTCACTGACACCTGTTAGTTCCCTATAAATACCTCTCATTTCTCACAATAGGGTGCGAATTCATTATTTTTCCTCTGGTGATAACTTATGAGTGGCTTAACTTGTCATGACGTCCTGGCTTTGGAGCTCTTTCTTCACTTCGGTAACGTGGTTTTTCTTTGGACTGATTATCAAGCTAATGTGTATGATCTATTTTCACCTGACCTCTGATCTCCTTGTGCCTCAGTTAACGTCCATTATGAGAAGTCATCCATACGTTACAGACCACAGAGGAGGGAGAGAAGCATACTTTCCACACACATTATTAATAAACTCTGTTAAACTGATTTATGTCTCTGAGTTCTGCATTTGGGTCCAGTTCTTTACATATATTGTATCAATATTGCACTCTTCCAAGATCCGCTGTCTTGATTTGTTAATTTATTCATTTGTTAGTTTAATTGAATGTAGCATATCAATGTACCAAAACTGCACAAAAAACAAACTAAAAGAATAGACATAGATAGATAGATTTTTTTGCTAACACTTGGAACATGTCCCACTCCCACGACCAAACCTCTCCATTTCCACCCTCTCCAGCAAGATGCTGTCAAATAATGGCCTGTGCTGCAGTACTTTTTGATTGTTGGGCTTTTATTTTGAAAATCTGTCGTCGTTCTGTCTTCCACATTCATGAAAGGTTTGGTATGGATGTCTCATGAAACAATCATGAATGCTTTATGTGCAGTTTATGAAAGCTGCTATGAATGTGTTATGAACTCACCTGTCAAGTAAAGTGTTACAGATTTTTTTTAATGACGTGGGGCTGCAACTAATGATGATTTTAATAATTTTTTAAATGATACATTATTTTAATAGCTTATTGAATTATTTAAAAAAATAAAAGACTCAATTCTCAAATATTAATATTTAATTGAAATCAATTTAGGCTGCAAAGAAGTCACTAATGATTATATCCCTGCAATGTCTTTGAATAGACTTAGGCCACATTTTCGCAGGTACTGGCTTGGCACTACTTGACTTGACTTGACCTGGCTTACTTTTGTGCATTTCCATAACAAAAAAGGTCTTGGAATCTGCTACCCATTGCAAAATTTTGGGTATCACCAATATTAAAATGTGATATATAAATCCTGCAGACTGTGATTGGTCACCTGCCAGTTTATAACATACAGATGTGGAAGTTGACAGCATACACAGACGTACATGAATCCACATGATGTTGGCCCAAAAATACAGCATGGTTGGTCCAGGAGATTTAGTCCTTGGTGGCCGACATAAAAACAATACGATAAGACAATACAAAATAATAATTTATCAACAATTTCCTGAGCAGATAACATGGAAGTATGCACCACGCCGCTATGACGACCAGATACTGTAAAGTCAGGTGTATCCTCAGGGCTCTAGAGTGCGACCAATTTGTGAAGTCATACACAACTTAGAATTACTTTGCTAGTATTATTTTTGTAGGGGACGTTTCTCACTTGTGTTGAAGTGTTTTCATCCTTTCTGTTAAGGAGTTGCTGGTTTGTAGATATTTGTTTCCTCCCTCATGGTTAGGTTAAGTATGATTTTTGTTTCCATTCAGCATGTCTTTAGTGTTGTTTTGTTAGTTTTTGTACAGCATTGGTCCTCCCTGGAGCCATCCATTTATTTAGAGATTGATACTGGCAATAGAAAAATAGAAAAATAGAAAAATGTAAAAAAAAATCTTACAAATGCTCACACTCTCCTGGTCTTCTTTCATCTAGTGTTGTGTTGCTTCCGTACACCCTGGAGAAAGTTTATAACTAATATACAAGAAGCGGGAATCTGAGGACTTTGCCTGTTATAGCTCAAAAAAACCTAAATGGAGTTTGTTATTTTTCCCTGTCTGTCAGTGATTTATTTTTTATTCCTTCAAAAGAGAGCAAATGAGGTGTAATGTGCAGGTGAAAATGTTCATGTCAGTGTGTTTTTTTTTTCTTCTTCCATTTCATTTGATTTACATTTAGCTCATTGAGTGTGTGCAGTGTCATGAGTGACAACTCATGACACTGCACACACTCTGATGCCATTCTTTGCTCATGTGATCGACAAGTTGAGACATCTACCAAGACACTCTTTTAAAGGTGTCCTTTTACTAAAAGCCACTTTTCCACGCTCCATTTGGAATCTGATGGGTCACCCTGAGTTACCAACACATGCTGCCTTTGAAAGTGGTGTGTCACCTCCACTGGCTGTATTTCTCATTCATAGAAAACAACACAGAGAAACGAACGACTCAGAAAAAAGCCTGTCCACTACACGTCATGTGGACATTGGCATCACCCACATGGGGTTTAACCTGCCTATGAAATGCAGGTGACACTCCCCCCAGCCCGTCCCCCATTGCTGTGAATCTGAAGTAGCATTAGCATTAGCATCTACAAGAGAAGACAGCGCCACAAATGGCAGAGCAAACTGGTTCATGTGCTCTCTATGGAAAAAAATAATGTTTTTTTCCCTGCACTTTTCAAAACCTAGAAATATATGGAACGACACTTTTAAGATTCTACCTAAGGGGTTTAGCTCAGTTTAGAAAAATAATAAATATTCACCCATTTAAGTATTTGTTTACTGTATATGCTGTGAGTTTTTTGTGCTTGTGTGAAAACCGTGAGATCTGAGCAACAGAAAGACACTTTCTTAAATCCCTGCACGTACTGCCGTTCGTGATTCTACTATACTGATAAATGTGTCTGCTACCAAAACGGCCAATTTGTGATTATAAATTGTAGTCAGGACCTGATTCTTTATACTCATTACCTTCTCTTCCTCAACAAAACAATCAAAGTTTCTATAACCCTGAGAGGCCTTATTTTCACCTTTTCACCAGCTTTCTTTCTTTTCCTCCTCTTTTTTAATCAGGTTTCTTCACTCAAAGAAAACCAATTTCCCACTCACCTTATTATTTTACTCTTGGTTGAGGTGTTTGATTTAAACACCTCAACGTCTGTGGTGGTCAATAAACTGCACCGCTTCATTTATTTCTAAAATTGCATCACCTCAACACATGATCACATTATTCGTGAAAACTCATTTAGAGTGGCAGTTTAGTGGTGTATGAATGTCATTTCTGCCCGGCTGAGTTGCAAATATAAGTACACGATCAATAAACTATTTCTATTTATTTGGCTTGATGGATGGATGGATGGATGGATGGATGGATGGATGGATGGATGTTTACTTTGTAACTTTATATTTACCTATCCCTCTTCCAAAACACCTGATTCAAATGATAAACCTCTCATCAAGCTCTGGTGAAGCCTGATAATGACCATCAGGTGTGTTGAAAGAGGGAAACATCTAAATGCAGTTCTTGAGGACCAGGATTGAACACCACTGCTATAAGGCCTGCTTTGAAATTATGACAAAAATACAAGAATACATTTAAAGGAAATGTAAATACAAATGGTGATAGGTGATAAGAGAAAATGACATCTATGAATCACATATTTTACTTCTGTACCTGTCTGTGTTAACATGAAATGTGAACCACTGGTTACATTTTCTAGAAGTTGAAATCCATTAGTTCACAGAGCAAGAAGAATTGTTGATTCATGTTGCCACTTGATTTACAATAAACTAAACATAATTGACTGTTTAACTACTGATAGTAAAGAACAAAGAAACTCTGAAAGACTGCAGCATTAAAGTCTAAAGAAAAATTGGATATATGCCTTTGTCAAATCATCAATAATTAGCCCAAATTAGGACATGAAAGGTAAGGACCTTTCTATTTTCCCATTTTCTAGTTCAATATTTTTTTTAAAAGCATCCATCAGTGAATGGAAAGCCAGATAAGTGTTGTAATAAAAGTGGGTTTCAAAAATTGTCCCTGAGGTGAGGGCTGAAGGAAATCTATAATTAAAGTTCCTTTCATTTGAAAACATGTTTTATTGTAATCTTTGAGCACCACAGTGCAGAACGATCTATGTAAATGACTTGACTGCAGGTTGTATTTACATTCATCTGGTTCGTGTGTGTTCTTCTATTGTGTGAATTTATTGAAAGAAAAAGAAATATACACCACCTGTTGAAAAAGGAAAAAATAGGCACACATGCAATATTTCATTGAAGTGCCTTTTGATTGGAGGTCATTTTCACTGTGGCGTCATTTATGCCACACAGTGTTTACCACAGTGTTGCCACAATAAATATAACAATATCTTGACATTCAGAGCTGCATTAATTTTTATCCACAATCTTGTATTGATAACACTGGTCTACAACTAAAATGCTTCCAGAATAAAACAGAATTTAAGAAAAATTAAATTTTGTTAGTGATAAAGAAAACTCAAGTCTTAAACGCTGGTTGGCTGGAGTTTCCAAGATAAGTGTGGGGTTAAAATGAGAAATTCTTAGAATTAAGAGAATAGGTTTTAGTCCAAATGGTCTCAGATCTACCAGATCTACTTCAAAACACTGTCTGTACATTATGATCCATTCACTTTACAGGTTCTTTCTAGTGGAATATTTACTAATCCATTGTATACATGTACATAAACCACCATATATGTGGAATAACACACATCGCATTAAAACATGAACTAACCAACATTTTTGTCATTTATTTTCTGATTCATCTTATTAAAGTATGTAAGATGTTGCACATTTAATGTCTGAAGAATATACAGTACTTTTTAAGAAAAATTGCCGAGCAGTGTAGTGGGAGAATCCTGGCATTGTCCAATCTTTATGCTCTCTATAAAACTGATGGTTGTTTAAGAAATGAGAAGCTACTCAGTGCATTGGTCAGACTAAAAGAACCTATTGAAGCTGAAACATTTTACTCACTGCTTTCATTTTCCAATCGAAAGTTTTTTATTTCAGTGTCTAACCAATGTATAAAGTGTAATCCATGCAGCTCAACCACAGAAAGCAGACTTTTAGGAGAACAGGATACTGTGTTAACCTTTAGAAATGGGCAATAAAACATTCTAACATTCTAAAACAGTTTATCAGTGGAGGAGGAAGATGACATACCAATTTATTTATTTTTCTAATGAGGCAATTGAACTTTTTGTGCTAAAAACCGTATCAGATCCCAGTTATTATTCATAGCCAATTATTTGCATTGAATCTTAGCCCAGCAGTACATTTCCACAGCTGTATTACACTCAGATACAATGATTTAACTTCGACTGACACCTTAAATGAATTGTTTTAATTTCAACTCATGATCCACCAAGGTAACTTCACTAAACAAAACCAGACATCTGATATATTTTCCACTGGTCTAATACATCTTTAAACTGCAGATAGTCTCCTTCCTCACCTCCACTTGCTCCTCATTTCTGCTTGTCTACTTCTCTCCTACAAAATATGAAAACCTGAGAAAACGTCATATATCCATGTTGTGTGGATAAAAGGATTTGTTGGCAGGTTGTTAAAATGACTCATGAGTTTCATTTTAACCCTAAAATAGGATGTCCTCTCATGCTAGCCAGAGGGGTCCATGTCTTTTGGTTTAAGTAGTGGATTCTTAAAGGTGTCATTCCATGGTTATTTCATGAATATTACTGTGTTCTCCATTGTTATTGAATACATTGTGTGTTGGTTCTATTTATAAAAAAAACCAACATCCAGATTGCTTTGTTTCACGCTGTTTTTACACGGTAGAAAAATGACTTGATGTCGAACAACAGAGTTTATGACACAGTGATGATGCGTCTCTGATTGGCTCAGAATGTGTGAAGGAACACTCCCCCCACCCCTCTCGCTGTGTGTGTGTTTTATCTTTACCAGAGTAGCATCCAGCTAGGTTTTCGTGCCGTTGATTGTTCTGAAAATGTGCAGGGAAAAACACAAGGCTTTCTTGTTTATTGTGCACAGAGAGCACATGAACCAGTTTGATCCGCCATTTTTTTTCCAGTTTGTGCAGAAGCTACTGTGGCTCTGTCTTCTCTTGTAGATGCTAATGCTAATGCTACTTCATATTCGTGTAATGGGGGACGGGCTTAACCCCACATGAATGACGTTAAAGGCTTTTTCTGCGTCTCTCGTTCCTCTTGTTGTTTTCTATGAATGCAGCCAGTGAAGGTGACAAACCACTGTCAAAGGTAGCATGTGTTGGTAAGTCGGGGTGACCCATTAGATTCCAAAAGGAGCGTGGAAAAGTGATTTTCAGCGGAATGACACCTTTATTGGATGAGACCGCCTTTGAGTTTATATATGGTTGGACAGATTCGATGTGACTTTAAAAATATAAACGTGTTGTTGTTATTTGTCATTATCAGATTTGTTGGCAGTGCCCAAACATCCCTACGCCGCCATGGAGAACTGGGGACTGAGTGTGTTTGTGGAGCAGAAGATCCTACTGGATGCTGAGGTGTCATCATCTTCCTACCAGATGGAGCTGACGATGGTGGTCGTTCATGAGATCTGTCACCAGGTAAGAATGAACACAGTGTGTCTAGTCTTGTCATCAAACTGCAGTCATTTATAGATTTAAATTCCAAAAGTTGATCAAAATTCATAAAACAAGCAAACAGAAGAAATTTTTTTTCCAGCACAACAAAGCCTTATTTTGGGATCGATCCAGCTGATGTCACTATGTCTATGTGTGTGCTGTCGGGTTGGGACTCTTAGTTCTAAGGCTGATACAATACAGTACCTATGATTTGATATATTAAAGATACATGTGTGGCACCTTATCATGCAATGTGATTCACATCCAAATCACAATACTGACCAATTATGCACAGTCTGATTCAACACATTCAGTTATTTCTCTGTTTGTTTCTAAGGCTGTTTTCACACCTGTTAGTTGTTACAATGTTGCAGTTCTCAACTGGTTCGGTTCACATTCACACCAGTGTTTTTTGCAAACGGACCAACCACTGTGGATGTTATATCTCTCCTCACCCATGTGGAGGCACTGTTTGGAAAATACTGCGCTTTGGGTGACGTAGACGAAAGCTGATTGGTGCAGCACGTGCAGAGGGAAAATCCCGGAAGAAAACATCAGGCGTATTTATTTTTTTCTGAACAACAAACTGTGGTCTTCTGCTTGTTTTTGTTTCAATATATTTTTACCACTGTTTTGTGCAGCAAACACAATTACTGCTGTTGTTCCAGCATGAAGCTCGCATCCGGCACGACAACACTATGTGTTTGTTTTTGGCGCAGAGAAGACGCAATACACCGCGCTGCTTTCTACGGAAGCTTCTGTAGGTCAAGAAGAGCAGAAGTTTGAAACAAAGCATTCAAATGCAACTAACACACAATGTATTCAATACCACTGGAGAATACAGCAACATTAATGAAATAAATCGAGGCCGGTCAGCGTTTTCACCAGCAGCGAACCAGAGTCCGCTTGGAACCGGACCGAGACCACCTCGAAAAGGGGGTCTCGGTACGGTCCTTTAGTGCGGACCAAAATAAAATGGTCCACATTCACACCAGCCCAAATGAACCGGACCTGCAGGTGTTCCGAACTGTAGTCCGCTTGAAGCGAACCAAATGGTGTAGGTGTGAAAGCACCCTAACACTCAAATTCTTGCTCCCTCGCCAAATGTAATGTATTTGTAATGTAAAACAGAAAAAGGTTATGTCACTTCAAAAGACACCTGTGCATGATGTTCTGGGACGTGCTGTTAGATGTTAAATGTCACTGTTTCAGGAAGTATCTCCAATATGTACGGCAGTAATCGATGAAGTTGATGTAGTAAAAAGTGAACGTTCAGAAACCAGAGGAACCAGATTCAGACACAGACGTTCATCCACACAGTACTGTATTTATTTCCAGAACTGAGACTGTCCAGTACAGTGTACACAGCCACAGCTGATGTTAACATGGGTTTAGAGAAAAATAAAGAGAAACACTTTTAAATGCAACTAAAATACACTTGTAGTGTCTCTTCCAGGTGTGATGGTAGAGGGAAACATGTAAAACATACAGGATAGTGGTAGTGGTATCACTGTATTAAAAAATATTTTTAAAAAATAGTGCACAGCATCCTGGACTAAATAAAAGTTAAATTACACCATCATGTGTATTACACTTATACCAGCTTTTGTCCTGGCTGTGATGCAGCTGTAGCGTGTGGTCACAAACACTAAAACATAAGCAGTCGTTTTGTTGAGATTAGTGTATTACAGGTATGTTTTTGTACAGGTTTTTCTCATTTTATTACTAGAAAATACTAGAGACTGTACTTCAGATGATGTGTAGTTGCATCACCTCATCACATGATCACATTATTTGTGAAAGCTCATTTGGAGTGACAGTTTAGTGGTGTAGTGGCTGTATAATGAACACATCTACTGAGATGTGTTCATTGGGTTTCATATTTTAATAATGACATACTTTATTTTTTATTTTTATGTGGAATACATGTCTGGGATGTGACACTTTTACATTGTGGTTTTTGTTTAGCATTGGTTGTTTAGTAATGGTATTAAAAGATGAATTTCGTCAGGTAGAACACCACTGAAGGCCAAGGTGTGAGATATATGACCTGGTTCTGGGAAACTGATGTAAAATATGACTGATATACTGTTAATTTGCCTACCAATGCAGCCTATTTTCAGATCAGACCCATATGTCAGAAGTAAACAAAACAAAACAAACAAAGCATATTTATGAATGGCATGTTTTATAAATGGCATGGCTTTACTCCTTTTAACAGAGTTTTCCTTGTTTTACAGCTTTGATGAGCTAATGACTAACTTTCAAGACTGTTTTACAATTTCTGTCTGATTAAAAAGTATTTTTCTTGTAATTTCAGTGTTGAATATAATAAGTCATCCACTATCTACAAAGCCTTGGTTGCTTCACTTATTGGCTAATCCATGCAGGTGGCCTTTAATTAACTGCAGCAACTCTGACATTTTTTGAAACAAGTAAAACTGAGAGCTCTGCTTTTATGTCACTGTTTATCATAGCATTAAAAGGAAATCACTATTCAGCTAAAAAGTGTGTGTTATTGAATCAGTGTGTTTGAAATGTCTTGAATTTATTAAAAAATGGAGTGCACGTTAAAAAGGATGCCTTTAATAAGAAAAATAATGTGTTGAGTTGATAATCTGACATGAAATAAATAGGTGCAGTTATGTTCTGTAATCTTGTGCTTGGAAATCTTCGTAACATGCATAATATTCTGTATGTTCAGTCTTCAGTTTTAAAATGAATGTAAATTACTCATAATCCAGATTTCCTATGCTGCATAGTAACTTGAAGACGTACAAAAACACTAAAGGTTTATGTATGTGGTGATGTCAGCATATCAACTGCCTCTATTACATGTACAAAGTTTGAAGAAAATTAAAACAAAAGTTGTCACGACCTCTGCTCCTGTGACCTTTCCCCCAGTGCTCTCTATATTCACCTGGTCCTGCACCGTGCAGCTGCGAGTTGTTGCTGATCTGTAGTATTTAAGCAGTGAAGCTTCCAGTTGCCAGTGTGGGACCATTCAGTACTGTCACCTCCATAACCCAGACACTTTGCCATCGCTGCAGTCACCATAACCTGGACATTCAGCATCACCACGGACTCTGGCCGATCTATCCCCAGGTGTTTTTGTGTTTTAGTCTGTCTTGTCCTTATGTTTGGTTTTTGTTATTAAATCTGTTCTCCCTTTAGCACTCACCCCCTCTTGACAAAAGTAATGTTTTTTTTTTATTATAGACGTTTGAAATGTTGCCTATTATAAGTAAATAGAGCAGAACAAATAGTTTAAAAATGAATAAAAAAATCTAAATTTATTTGACCAATATTTCCCAAAATGCAACTACATCTATTCTGGGTCACTGGCAATCTATAAAACGAATGTGGTATGAATTCAACCAATAGTTTTCCTGTTGCAGACATTTGAAATGTCACCAATGTTAAATAACTGATGGGGAACAAATTAAAAACATCATAAATAAATTGAACTTTGACCTGCTGTCCCCAAAATGTAACCAGATCTATTTTCTATCTAATCTGGTATGACTTCAACAAATACAACTGCTGCTAGAGTATTAAAAAACAAAGACCCCAAAAACAATACCCCTTACCTCCCCTTCAGAGGGCAGGGCAATAATAGAATGATGAAGAAGCCATGCAGAAAATAATTATGCAAAGAAAAGCAGACAATGTTTTTCTTGGGATGTATCGGTGTGTGACTGTGTATAATATCAAGTGATGATGATGATGATGAACTGTATGAAAATACTGTATTTCTGCTATTATTATTATTATTATTATTAAAGCTGCAGCATGTAACTAGGCTTCAATTTAACCCTTTGATGCATGAATTATGAGAACCTTTATTGAAGACGTTTTCCCTAAGTGTTTTTATTCCTCTTTAGGCATAAAAAAATCTATGTGATTTAAAAAAATTTATGAACCTATTTATTACCTATATATAAATGTTCCTTTCTGCGCAGAATCTTAGCTGTTCCTAGCAATGCGCTCTTTTATACAGAGATCTCTGATGTTCCTAGTATCTGCTGGAGTTATTCTCCCAGCTTGGGGGTCAGTGCCCCTTAGTGCCCCAATCACTACTGGCACCACTGCTGCCTTCACACTCTTCTAACTCCTCTTTCAGCCCTTGGTATTTATTCTCGTGTTCTTTCTTTCTGACGTTGCTATCATATATATATATATATATATATATATATATATATATATATATATATATATATATATATATATCCTTAGTAAAGCCTGACAAATGACTACGGCTGCCAGAAACAGAAATTTTGTAGAACAGATGCAAATGATCCAGCTGTAAACAGACTGAATGTGATAGAAGTCAAAACAGCTTCAAGTGTAACGTTAGTGAGCAGTGTGTGTGTGTGTGTGTGTGTGTGTGTCTGTCTGTCTGTGTGTGTATTACAAATCTCCTCAGGCAACAACAACAGCAGAAGAGATGATCCTGTTTTTACAGTACGACATCCAGTACGTGACAGGCAGACAAACACACTGAAGCAGAAGTAAATTTAAAGGTTTCAGTCAGTCGGAGAAACAGAGGCCCATCGAGTTAAAGACATGCAGACAGAGAGAGAGGGAAATATGAGGCAGAGCGTGAGATGTAGAGAGGAGAAACGGTGAAGGAGGCAGAGAATGAAGACGACATTCGTTAAAGCGAAGTCACAGAAACAGCCAAATGAACAAAGACAGAAAAGAACAAAATGCCAAAAACCCTGATTCAGTCACTTTAACTTTAAGGTCTACAAACCTGACGGCTCTTTTTCCTGTTCATGTTCACACTCAGAATATGCAGACTGGTTTGTTTTTATCACAGCATTCATTGACTCACATCGATTTACCAGTTCTGCTACATGACCACACCTGTGAGTGATGGAGGGTAGCTTTAGGAGAAAGAAAAGACAGTTTTAATTATCACAGTTGTTTTTAATGAGAGTACGAATTGCAAGAATACCATAAGAAAATATTTGTGATGTAGCTGCTGCCTGCTGTGCATCTTTCAGCACCTCAGAGATGCAGTTTATTATTACACTTTAGTTTGTTGCTCTCCTTCTGTTTAATTTGAAGGCAGTTGAAGAAAGCTTTTTCCCTCTCAAACCAAAGCAATGAATTTGCGCCGACCCACTTCCACAGGTATAGAGACTCGCCGAGTAAATGTCTAAAGTGAATTAACGATGATTCACTCTGCCATGGAAAGCAGATATGTAGAGTATTGTGAATACTATAGAGGAAACAATCATCACAGATTGTTTTCAGGGAGCTCATGTCTTATTAAGTGACTCAAATTTCCCCCGGTTCCCTAATAATTCAGACTGTTTACATGCCCAAAACATGTATTAGAACGACAGCACACAGTTCAGCCACGAGCTACTATATTCCAGTTCCACAAATAACCACATATCATGACCCATTTTTTCGGCGTTTTAGTCCATTGGTACAACTAAGACAGTGTAACCAAAGTGTGCTCTGATGAATAGAATAGAACCATCTTTATTATCAAAAACACACATGTAGTTTTTTTGTCGTTTGCTCTGTAAAATATCCACTATATAAACAATATACAACTACATAGAAATAAACTAAGGGCATCTAAGGTCCAGTATGGGTAGAAATATTAAATGTTACAAGCTAAGTGCAATCTTTTACAGTGTTGGATACTTCACCATTGATAAGTGTAAAATGTAACTTCCAACTTAATTTTTTATCTTGTGTGTTTCTGTGGGCTGATCATATTTCCTACCTGATGTTTACAATGGTCTTCACCAACTCTGATGGGAAATGAATAGATTTGATTATTTTTACCTTTGGTTTTGACAATATCAGGAAGGAAAAGATGGGAAAATACAGATTTGTTTGGTCAGTGGTTCAGCTTAATGACAGCTGCTGTAAATGAGCTTCATCTGTCACAACACCTCAATCTGTCACTGTCAGCCTGAATTGATCTCCAGTGGGCCGAACCAGTAAAATGAAAACATAATAACCTATAAATAATGACAACTCCAAATTTATGGCATTGTTTTAGTGCAAAAAAACCCCATTAAATTATGAAAATACTTTTATAAATTATCCAAATGCAAATAAAGTTAAATTTCATAAGGAAAGTAAGGACAATTTTAACAATATTCTGCCTCAGTTTATCATTTTTCCATGTGTTTTATTATGGATCAGTTCTACAAAGACACTAAACTCTTAGTAACAGAAGCAGAATATGGTTCAAATTACATCTAATTTCAGGTTCTTCACATTTTATTGTTACAGGGTCATTTGTAAATGTAAATATTTCCATCATTTAATATTATTTTTTGCAGCTGAACAATGACAAAAGTAGAAGTTGTCATTTATAGGCAAAGAAAAAACTGAGAAGAAAATGTGGAGTCATTTAATAGCTTACTATGCTCTTCATCCCATGGGCAGCATTGGAACCATTATCTGGCCACATTTGGCTACATGTTTGAGACCCTTAATGTAGTGGAAATGTAGCATTTGACATGAAATTAGGGCTGCATGATTGTTTTTAACCCTTTAAGATATATACTGTGATATGAAAAACTACTCAGGAGGATATAATAGCTGTATGATTCCAAAATGGTCGTAAACAGATTAGATGTTTTTCCTCTCGATGTGGCAAAAGGTGGAAGGCACTGTCCCCACAGAGTACCTGTTTTAATATCATCCTTCTTGTAGCTGAAATAATTACAAATAACTGACATTGGGGTTTTTTTTTGTTTTTTTTGTACGGTGTTTGTTTTTGGTGATTTTCTCTTGTTCGTTGCTCATTTTTCAATGTTGTTACCAACAACTCACTCCTAATGCAGGGGCGTGATGTGTTTCAGAAATCTGATTAAGAAGGATTGTAGCTGTGGGCAGCGTGTGTCAGGTACTCAGGAGGAAATTAAATGAGAATATTTTGAGTTCATTATATTTTGAGTGATTTGACTATTGTACACATGCAATGATGATGCTCTGACCATATGTTGTGCAGCTCTACATTAAATAATGTGATTTGAGGAATGGTAATGTATTTTATGTAGAGGAGTCTCTGATAAATCACTACGTATTTTGTCAATGTATCAGCATTTTTATTGTTTGTTTTTAGCATAACAGGCTTCATGTTGATGAATTTGATGGATTTTCATAGGCAGTGTGACTGTGCTTTGGGGGCACTTTTTGTAATTCTGCAGCCCTGCTTTCTGAATTACATACAGTGTGATACAATGTAAAGAAGCATCTCAGAGGATGTAATAATGTGCTTTTTAATGTTAAAAATAGCTACAGTTATAGGTATTTAGTGTTAATTGGGTGCAATGTGGAGTTCATTTTAAACTTTAAAATATTGATATGAGCTGACTGTTAATCTGAACAACCCATTCCAACCCAGAAAATCACACAATGGGCTCTACTTTTGCAGACGTGGTGCAGGTCTGTGGTGGGCCAACAGGATGTGTCCAGATGAGTTTTGCAAGTTTCGCCCACCACGCACACTGACACAAGTCCTCCCCCTTTCCATCTCTGTTCCTCCCACTGGTGTAAGTGGAATGAGGGAGGAGAAAGGGTGTGTGATGGATTTAACATAACCAAATCAGATCTCCACCAGTGTACTAAATACTTATCAAAGTAAAATGTATATTAAAAAATAAAGCTTTTAGAACGCAAAACAATAAAGTCTGGGTAAAAATATGATGTTAGCTCTGCAGGCAACCACGCAGAAGCAGCAGGAAGAGGAGGAGGGTGAGCTGCAGAAGTGGACACGGGAAAGGGTAGCTGAGGTAGTATGGTAAACAATAAGAACATTTATTTAGTAATTAAACCATAACTGTCTGTGTTATAGTCAAGTCTATAACTTTGACTTCACAGATCGATTGAGGGAGTTTAATAACTGTATGACTAAATGGAATGGGGGGAAAAGTGTTTTATTGTGTGTATCATAGTGCCTTGGGCTGAAGGAAATATATGTCGTCTTCATTTAATTCCCTCCAGGATGAGATCTGACACACATTTCTCTGCTGAGTCTAGATATAAAATACTTTCAAGTTATTGTAGACATGGGGGAAAAAAACAACACAGAATAATAATCTTTAGTGTGATAGTTCAGCTATATCAAATCATAAACATGATATAAAATGTAATAAAAACTGCATTTTTTTCTTTGTTTTGTAGCTGTCTTTTGGTTTTACTTTTTTTCTTACATCTTTATCTGGTTTGTTTAGTTTAGATGAGAGTGAGAAGAAAGGGAAGTGAAAAAGGAAGGTTTTGTCTATAGCTTTGCACTCCATTTAATCCTGAAGCCATTTATCTCTCTCGCACACAAGAAGAAGTTGTTTGACACTTTCAGTAATCAGCAAGTTCACTTGTAAAGTCTTTAACTGTAGAAAACAAATGCTTTGAGAAATTGAATAGCTTTACATCAAAAATGGCAAAAACAAAATAAGGCTACATGTTTCAATAGGACTGATTTCAGTATTGTTTTTTTTTTACATTGACGGTTTTATGAGTTACATTGTAATGTGTCTATAATATGAAATTAGTAACAGTAGGTTATATCAATATACTGTATATTTGAATCCCATGGACACATGTTAATCCACAGGAAGTGTGTTCCTTTATTGCTTTGTTCCCTCATCCCTTCTGTAATTTTTACATGTGTAATGTAGTAAAATTAACATTATTTTTTTTACCTTCTATGACAGACATGTCCAAATCACTCCACAAAGGGCTGGTGTGGCTGCAGGTTTTTCTTCCAACCAAGAGTTCACAGTTTAACCAATCGACTCTGAAGACTGAGATCAGTTGATTAATTGAGTCAAGCCTGGTGTGCTGCTGCTTGGTTGGAACAAAAATCTGCAGCTACACCGGCCTTTTGTGGAATAGTTTGGACATTCCTGGTACATGATGTGGGACCTATGACCAGTATACAGCAGAAACAGCGAAGTTACTTAAACCATATACACCCAAACAGTCACCGAGCAAAAGCATCTACTGATCTAAAATGCTTAACTTCTTCTAAACCACTACACCTATAAACATAGTGAAATAATTGACATAAAATACAGTTTGTCATCTTTCATGGTCATCAGATAATACCCATTTTGATGTTCTGAGGATCTGTATTTACCATGGAAACAACATCATATTCTACAACATTGATTCACCAGTAAAATCAGTGGAGATTGATCTATGACAGTGGATGGAGACACTTGTTTATATGTTCTCATATTGATATTTTGGATGAAAAATTTTGTTTTTGTACAGTTTTCTCTGTTTTTGATAGAGAAAACTTAAACTGAGATTTATTGAACACCTATAATCAGGGAATTAAATATACTAAAATACCAGATTTTCACTGAAAAAAGCAAACAAAAAATACAGAAAACAAGTGGTTCCAGGCACAACAACCCTTGCCCCTCACACGTCTTGCAGCTTATTTTGGCATCGATCCAGCTGATGCTATCATACCTATACATGTGCTGATGTCGGCAAATTAATGGTCTCTATATACAGTATGTGCCAAGTTTGAAATAAATTAATAAAAGGCTCAGTTAGAGCAGGTTGTCAGCGGTTCATGCTCTGGCTGTCCACATGTCAAAGTGTCACACTAAACCCTCTGTTAGGCTCCCAGTAGGACAGACAGAACCTTAGAAACCTACTGGTGAGTGTGTGTGTGTGTGTGTGTGTGTGTGTGTGTGTGTGTGTGTGTGTGTGTGTGTGTGTGTGTGAATGGGTGAATGTGAGACTAATGTAAAGTGCTTTGAGCACCATGAAGGTGGAAAAGTGGCATATATGTGCATAACAATTACCATTGAAATTGAAAAAAAAATAATAATAAAAAAAATATAAAAATACCCACCTTCACCCATAGGTAGCTAAGGCTTCACCACCCCCAAACCTGCCACCCTAGTGAGGATAAAGCATTTTCAGAAGGTGAATGAATGTAATTGTATGAGGTCCATTGGGTGGTGTCTGTAATGTTCAGCAAATATAGTCTTCAACGCAACATAATGTGTGTTTCAATGTTCACACCACATAATATTTGCCAGATTACTTACCTTGAATATCATATTTGAGCTGTTTGCTTTTTGCTAAATGTTATAGCCAATTTCATGGTCATAACTTTCCAAAGCTGTAAAACACTTTCTAATAACCTGGAAACTTTTCAGATTTATTACCTATATAATTACTTTTCATGTCCATCATAGAGCCTCCCTTTGCAGCGTGTTCCATTATTTTTATGCAGGTCTAAACAATCACTTGTCAGCATCTGCTGTTTGCATTCACTTTCTGAGGTAAGAACACAACAAAAACACAGCTGAGGTTACTGAAGTAAACCTTATTCAAGCCCATCAACAAAATTTGGCTAGTATTCAGCATTTGTGTTATATCCTCCTGATACCCAGTAATGCATTTTTGTCCTCTGTAGGGGACAAAACATTTATAGTTTTACTTAAAAATTGTCTCCATTATAAATTGCATTCCTTTAAAAAAAATTTTTAGGAATAAATAAAACAATTTTTTAATGTAAATAAAGAAGCTGTTGCACTGTGTAGTTTACATGTACAATCAAGATACATGTTAATGCAAAAAAGCTAAACTCTTCACTGTCTTGGGTGTCAGTAAGTGTTAGTCACACTAGATTCCATATCAGTCCACTGTGATCACCTTAAATAAATATATTCACCAATAATTTCTGTCCTAAAGCCTTGCAGATACATTGCAGGTCCTTATTTGTTATACAAAAAAGGAAAGAAATCAGAATTGATTTTGACTTTCATGATAGAATTTAAAGTTCAATGAGCTTAACAGCTTTTATCATAAAACATCACACTGCGAAGATTCTAAGCCTTAAATGATTGTAAGTCAATGCCTCCACATGCACAGAAATACACAACTGTGTGTATGAGAGAATATATTGTGTCCATCTGTCAGATTAGCCTCCACCGCTGCTGTCATGATCTTGATGTCGACATTTATCAGATACAACAGGATCAACCCAATAATGTAAACAGCAAATCATTACAGAATTATATGTAAATCCTATTATTATTCCACAGTAAATGTATTTTTTTTTCATAAGTCGTGTCTTTTCTCTACCTTCACCCTTTCTCTAATCAGCCTGTTGTACAGAGATGGAAGTGTTTGTGTTCATTGTAATGATTTTTACATCAAGCCAGTCAAAAGTTAACACTGATGTCAATATCCTGTTGGGAAAAATACTGCTTTGGGTGACAGGTATAAGCTCAGTTGTGGTTGCTGTTGTCAGGTGAACAGATGGTGAGCATGTGGACTGAAATGTAAGCAGACAGATCTTTTTTTTTTTCAGCTAAGGAAAACACAGATGGATTCATGCAGTAGATCAGTTCAGATAATAAAATACAATGAGCCCAGCTGTTTTAACAAAATGAAGAATTCTCCAAAGTGTTTAATAAGTACTTGGTATGGTGCAGTACTACTGATAGCCCTTTTATTTGCACAATCTTGTTCATTTTTCCAGGTAACAAACTGGTATCAATGCAATATATCCATCTGAGTTCTGGTGATGTTTAATCCTGCTGTTTTTGTGAACGGTACATGTTACATACATGTGACTAATCTACGTCATTATATACAGATCATGAAAACAAATTGTCCAGGTGATTTATAAAGAAGACACAAAGCATAGGACCTCTCAGTAATGACCAGCTGATGTGTCCAGTCATGTTTTGTCCACACATTCAACTGTTTATGTGATGTTTGCAATTGAAATAGAGGTTCATATGATTTATGCAGGTTACATATAATATATATTTTTCTACCCAAGTAGCTTCCTTAAGTAATGTCACGCAAATGTCTATATATACTCATGTCATATATTAGTTTAGGAAAGGTTTTATGGTTTTTGCAGGTAATATTTGTTATTACTCTGCCAAGGAACAGCAGAGTTGTGTTTTTGTCTGTGTTTATCGTATGTGTCTGACTGTTAGAAAGATAACTCAAAAAGTTATGAATGGCTTTGGCTGACATTTTCAGGAACTGTTGATACCAGTACAAGAAACATAGGTGTGTGTGTGTGTGTGTGTGTGTGTGTGTGTGGCGGGGGGGTTGCCTTGGCAGTACTAGTATTGCAGTTGAAATTTAAGGTAGTATACAGAGGTGAGAAGTAACTAAGTATAAATACTTTGTTACTGTAGATTTTTTTAGGTATCTGTACTTTACTTGACTATTTATTTTTCTGGAAAGCTTTTGCTGAGATTTTTTCTTTAATATTTGTACTTTATACTCCTTACATTCTCATAATAGTTTCATCACTTTTTTGAACTATTGGGTGAGACAGTACATAAAATATGTTGCTTCAGAGGGTAAATTAGTGAAAGAGAGAAGGAGCACAGGTTGTTACCAGACCGACATGGGTCCATTTCTTCCAAAATGTTGTGCCTGTACCCAAAAAGCTGATTACCATGATCCGGTCAAACGTAATATCTTCACAATGGGTACCTTTTATGGACTTTTGTTTTTGGTTAAATTTGGAACTTTGATGATTTTGTTTAGTTCAGTAAGTGTTGTTTGATTCATGGCAAAAAACTGCAGTTTTACTTTCTACTTTTGTAATATATCACCTTTCAGAAGTTGTACTTTTTACTTTTACTTAAGTAAAGTTGTTGAATCAGTAGCCTACTTTAGTTTTTCACACAAGCATTTGTTCTTCTACGTAACTCATGAAGACCCAAAAAGCCTCTGGTGACACAAACCATCTACTGATCTAAATTGTTTAATACCTGTTGATCCATTAATCCTATCAGTACATATAAATAATTAGGGTAAAATGCACTTTGTCATATTTTCATGGTTATCAGATATGACCCATTTGGGCATTCAGAGGTTCTGTAGTTACCATGGAAACATTGTCATCTTCTACAACATTGATTCACCAGTAAAACTGGGAAAAACCAGGAAAAAGTCATTTTTCTTCAGTTTTCTGTGCTTTTCAGATAATAACCCTTATTTTTAATTGTAGCTGTAATGGACATCTACATAATCAGTCAATTAAATATTTTTTAAAAAGCCAGATTTTTTTATTTAAAAAAAAAGTTAAATAAAGAAGATGATATTGTAATAAATTGTGTTAAAAGCTACAAGAAGGGCTAAATATTGAGGAAAAACTAATTTGGGAACAGACACAAAAGTCCCATTGGGTCCTTATGAGTTAAGTACAGAATGTGACCGCTTTTGCCACCTCTGGTGTTATAGTCTATGCTGCTCTAATTGGGCTATTCATGTATGACACTCTGTGGTCCATTACAGCTGCTACGTCTACATCCTCTCATTAGTCAGTGTCAAAGTGTCATGACCTCCGCTCCAGTGACCTTTCCCCCAATCTCCACACTCACCTGGTCCTGCACTGCGCAGCTGCAAGCCGTTCCTAATCGGTGGCTATATAAGCAGTAAGGCTTGTAGCTGCCAGTGCAGGACCATTCAGATATGTCACCTCCATAACCCGGACTATCGCTTCCATCCCCCCAATCACCATAACCCGGACACTCATCATCACCACGGACTCTGGCCGTCCACTCCCAGGTTGTGTTTGTCTTGTCTTTATGTTGTAGTTTTGTTATTAAATTATTTTGCCCTTCAGTACTGTGCATTGGAGTCCTCCTGTTCCACCTCACCCCGATCCGTGACAGAATGGTCCTGCCACCATCTGGACTCCGCCAGTGCTGAAGGGACCCTTTTTGTTTTTTCCCCATTTTGTTCTGTCTAAAGTCTGTCCAGTCTTGCGTTCTGTCCCTGTCTGTGTATTTCGCAGTTAGTTATGTTTCCCTGCCCCAACATTCAGTTTATCTGCCCAGCGTCCTGTATATCCTTCCTAGCGTCCTGTATATCCTTCCTGGCGTCCTGTATATCCTTCCTAGCGTCCTGTATATCCTTCCTGGCGTCCTGTATATCCTTCCTGGCGTTCTGTGTTCCTTCCTAGCGTTCTGTGTTCCTTCCTAGCGTTCTGTGTTCCTTCCTAGCGTTCTGTGTTCCTTCCTAGCGTTCTGTGTTCCTTCCTAGCGTTCTGTGTCGCTTTCTAGCGTTCTGTGTCGCTTTCTAGCGTTCTGTGTCGCTTTCTAGCGTTCTGTGTCGCTTTCTAGCGTTCTGTGTCGCTTTCTAGCGTTCTGTGTCGCTTTCTAGCGTTCTGTGTCGCTTTCTAGCGTTCTGTGTCTCTGGCTAAGCCCTCTGTGTCTCTGGCTAAGCCCTCTGTGTCTCTGGCTAAGCGGTCTGTGTTTCTGGCTTAAGCGGTCTGTGTCTCTGTCCCGTTCTGTGTTTTCTTGCCCAGTGTTCTGTGTATCTGGCTTAAGCATTCTGTGTATCTGGTTTAAGCGTTCTGTGTATCTGGCTTAAGCGTTCTGTGTATCTGGTTTAAGCGTTCTGTGTATCTGGTTTAAGCGTTCTGTGTATCTGGTTTAAGCGTTCTGTGTTTCTGGCTTAAGCGTTCTGTGTATCTGGTTTAAGCGTTCTGTGTATCTGGTTTAAGCGTTCTGTGTATCTGGTTTAAGCGTTCTGTGTATCTGGTTTAAGCGTTCTGTGTATCTGGCTTAAGCGTTCTGTGTATCTGGCTTAAGCGTTCTGTGTTTCTGGCTTAAGCGTTCTGTGTTTCTGGCTTAAGCGTTCTGTGTATTTCCCAGCTAGTTGTGTCCCTGCCCGTGCGTTCTGTGTTTTTGGCTAGCGTTCTGTGTTTTTGGCTAGCGTTCTGTGTTTTTGGCTAGCGTTCTGTGTTTTTGGCTAGCGTTCTGTGTTTTCTGGCTAGCGTACCGAGTTTCTGGCTAGCGTTCCGAGTTTCTGGCTAGCGTACCGAGTTTCTGGCTAGCGTTCCGAGTTTCTGGCTAGCGTTCCGAGTTTCTGGCTAGCGTTCCGAGTTTCTGGCTAGCGTTCCGAGTTTCTGGCTAGCGTTCCGAGTTTCTGGCTAGCGTTCCGAGTTTCTGGCTAGCGTTCCGAGTTTCTGGCTAGCGTTCCGAGTTTCTGGCTAGCGTTCCGAGTTTCTGGCTAGCGTTCCGAGTTTCTGGCTAGCGTTCCGAGTTTCTGGCTAGCGTTCCGTGTTTCTGGCTAGCGTTCCGTGTTTCTGGCTAGCGTTCTGTGTTTTTGGCTAGCGTTCTGTGTTTTTGGCTAGCGTTCTGTGTTTTCTGGCTAGCGTACCGAGTTTCTGGCTAGCGTTCCGAGTTTCTGGCTAGCGTACCGTGTTTCTGGCTAGCGTTCCGTGTTTCTGGCTAGCGTTCCGTGTTTCTGGCTAGCGTTCCGTGTTTCTGGCTTTTTGTCTTGTCTTCTGGCTTTTTGTCTTGTCTTCTGGCTTTTTGTCTTGTCTTCTGGCTTTTTGTCTTGTCTTCTGGCTTTTTGTCTTGTCTTCTGGCTTTTTGTCTTGTCTTCTGGCTTTTTGTCTTCTGGCTTTTTGTCTTCTGGCTTTTTGTCTTCTGGCTTTTTGTCTTCTGGCTTTTTGTCTTCTGGCTTTTTGTCTTCTGGCTTTTTGTCTTCTGGCTTTTTGTCTTCTGGCTTTTTGTCTTCTGGCTTTATGTCTTCTGGCTAGTTGTCTTCTGGCTAGTTGTCTTCTGGCTAGTTGTCTTGTCTTCTGGCTAGTTGTCCTGTCGCCTGGCGTTGTGTCTTTTCGTCGGTCTTGGTCTGTCGTTGGTCTTTTCTGTCTGTTCCTGTCCCTGACTCTTGCCCGTTGCTCGCTTCTGTCCCCTGTCCCTGACTCTTGCCCGTTGCTCGCTTCTGTCCTCTGTCCCTGCCTGTTGCCCGTGGTTGGCTTCTGTTCCCTGTCCCTGCCTGTTGCCCGTGGTTGGCTTCTGTTCCCTGTCCCTGCCTGTTGCCCGTGGTTGGCTTCTGTTCCCTGTCCCTGCCTGTTGGCTTCTGTCCCCTGTCCCTGCCTGTTGCCCGTTGCTGGCTTCTGTCCCCGGTCCCTGCCTGTTGCCCGTGGTTGGCTTCTGTCCCCTGTCCCTGCCTGTTGCCCGTGGTTGGCTTCTGTCCCCTGTCCCTGCCTGTTGCCCGTTGCTGGCTTCTGTCCCCGGTCCCTGCCTGTTGCCCGTTGCTGGTTTCTGTCCCCTGTCCTTGCTTGTTGTTCGTTTCTGCCTGCCTGTTTCCTGTCCCTGCCTGTTGCCCGTTTCTTCGTTTTGTCTTGTTCCTGTCTCAGCCAGAGTCCGTGGTGACCCCACCCAATCAGTCTCCTTGGTCCTCAGTCAGACCAGTCCAGTTGCTCCTGCTACCAACCCAGACCTCTCAGGCCACTCAGTCCTGAGGGTCTTCCGCCCGGAAGGGTTCAACGCCGCCCTACTCAGGGGGTTTCCACACCGCCCTGCCCAGAGGGATGCCACACCGCTCTGCCCAGAGGGTACTCCGCCCAGGGGGTTTCCACACCGCCCTGCCCAGAAGGATGCCACACCGCTCTGCCCAGAGGGTACTCCGCCAGGGGGTTTCCACACCGCCCTGCCCAGAAGGGATCCCACACCGCTCTGCCCAGAGGGTACTCCGCCCAGGGGGTTTCCACACCGCCCTGCCCAGAAGGATGCCACACCGCTCTGCCCAGAGGGTGCTCCGCCAGGGGGTTTCCGCACCGCCCTGCCCAGAAGGGATTCCACACCGCTCTGCCCAGAGGGTACTCCGCCCAGGGGGTTTCCACACCGCCCTGCCCAGAAGGATGTCACACCGCTCTGCCCAGAGGGTACTCCGCCAGGGGGTTTCCACACCGCCCTGCCCAGAAGGGATTCCACACCGCTCTGCCCAGAGGGTACTCCGCCCAGGGGGTTTCCACACCGCCCTGCCCAGAAGGATGCCACACCGCTCTGCCCAGAGGGTACTCCGCCAGGGCGTTTCCACACCGCCCTGCTCAGAAGGGATTCCACACCGCTCCGCCCAGAGGGTACTCCGCCCAGGGGGTTTCCACACCGCCCTGCCCAGAAGGATGCCACACCGCTCTGCCCAGAGGGTACTCCGACCAGGAGGTTACCATGCCGCCCTGCTCGGGGAAATACTACTTAAAAATGTTTTTATTTTTAAGCTCTGGACAACGGGGGGGGGGGGGGGGGGGGGTGTTTGTGTTTTTTTTGTTTTGTTTATTTTTTAGGGGCTTCAGGAGCCGCCCCTTAGGGGGGGGGTACTGTCATGACCTCCGCTCCAGTGACCTTTCCCCCAATCTCCACACTCACCTGGTCCTGCACTGCGCAGCTGCAAGCCGTTCCTAATCGGTGGCTATATAAGCAGTAAGGCTTGTAGCTGCCAGTGCAGGACCATTCAGATATGTCACCTCCATAACCCGGACTATCGCTTCCATCCCCCCAATCACCATAACCCGGACACTCATCATCACCACGGACTCTGGCCGTCCACTCCCAGGTTGTGTTTGTCTTGTCTTTATGTTGTAGTTTTGTTATTAAATTATTTTGCCCTTCAGTACTGTGCATTGGAGTCCTCCTGTTCCACCTCACCCCGATCCGTGACACAAAGTCCACAGTGATATGGTGAAATTAGCTACATCTAAGCTTTGCCAATGTTTGGATGTGAGTATATTGCTGTTGTAAAGTTCAAACTAACTCTATGCAAAGACAATTTAGGTTTGAGATTGTAAATTATAACTTAATTAAGCTTGAGCAACCCTAAAGTGTAAATATGTATGTAAAAGTAAAAGTCACACAAAGATATTTTTGTAACTCAACACTGTGAAGGTACTCAGGTGATATGTGCAATATGTGGTTCTGTATGCAGAGCATGTAGAGGATATTGTGCTGAAATACTGTATGATGGGTACACAGACATATAGGTATGTGTGCAGCAAGTGAAATGGACATAGCATATCACAACTATCCATCACATGACTCTGTGGAACAATTTGTTTCCCTGAAACTCCTAAAATTAGCTGTACAGACTCTGACACACTCACACAGAACTATATTTGCCAAGAGATGCTCCCAATTTATTCCAATGGGCTGTCTGTTAATTAAAATGGACAAAGAAATACACTGGGATGAGATTCAGGAAAATAAATTTACTCTTCTTATCTGTTGATTTCTTCCCCGAAAACATTAATTCAACCTTATGTAGGACGTCACACATTGTGACTGGTACAGTAACAGGCTTCTAATTAGCTTAATCATCTTAAAACAGTTAAATCAAGGCTCACTCACTTTAACATCATGCGATCTTTACCTGGCAAAGGTTGTATTAGATTTATATCAGCTATGACTGCAGATTGAATTTAGATTGACTGAGTGAAGGAGGTCATACTTTTGTTGGGGTTTGTTTGTATGTCAGAGTATTATACAACTGCACCAGAAGTAAATGTGAAGCTTTATGGATGGAACGGCCTATGTTAGTGAAATAAATGGTTCTAGGCATAACAAAACCCCATCCCTCCTACAGTATATATTATATCTTATTTTGGCATCAGTTCTGCTGATATCATCATGTCTATGTGTGTGCTGATGTCAGCATGTCACTAACTTTTATATATATATATGTTTCAAGTTTGAAGTAAATTGAAACAAAATAATTTGTTTATAGACACATGAACTCTCACCCATTACAAGTAAATAAAAGAAGAACAAAAAAATCAAATATTTCCTAAAAAATATTAACATAAATCTATTTTTCCTATAATGTAATCACATCTATCCTGGGTCAATAGCAATCTATAAACCCAGTTTGATACGAATTCAACCAATATTTTGCTGCTAGAGGTATTTTAAATCCTGCTAATGTAAGTAAATGGGGGGGTGAACTTTAACCTATTTTTCCGAAAAAATTTAATGAGGACTATTCTGCTAATCAACCAATAGTTTTCCTTGTAGAGTATTAAAGGGATTATCTGGAATAAAATTAATTTTAACTAAATTATTTGATGATTGGGGATCCATAAATATAGTCGATATCAAAATCATACCATTTGGATCTACGTTGAGAAATTGTGGGAGCAAAAAAACAACCTGTTAGTAGGCTAAGATTTGGTTTCGCATACAGCTTCATTTCTAATGAAATACTGGATTATGTTTTTAAAAAAGAATGCAATGAAATTGTGAATTTCCAGAGCGTGTAACCCTGCACTCAGCAATTGACTATTACGAACTTCCTCCGAAAGACTGTTCCTGTATCCAGAAAGGTAAAGTATATGGTAACTCTGGACACAATATACAACAACATGAAGACCTCGGGGCACTTCAGTTTGCTTTTAGAGATCCTCTACTTACTACCATGTAAGTGTGATGTTGTTTAGAACTTTGGAAGACGTCTAATAATAATAGTGGTTCATTTTGGTGAAAAGACATGCTCTAATAACTTCAATGTTAACACAGTTTGGCTCAATACGGCAAAATTGAAATTTCTCGATGTACATCTGAATGGTGTGATTTTGATGTGAACTATATGTATGTACTCCCAATCATCTAAAATTTGAGCTAAAATAATTGTTTTACTTCAGATAATCCCTTTAACAAACCAAACCAAAAACTATACCCATTGCCTCCCCTTCAGGGGGCAGGGTAAAAATACCAAATGTCCTTGGACTTTAGAATCATTGAAGTACTGTGAGTGTAGAGTGTGACCTTTGAATCTATAGATCAAACAATAAAAATACACATCATAACATAGTGAATGTCTTTCACCAGGTTTTGGATATGATTGTCATATGTCATGTCAGACACCGATGAATTTAATATGAATGTGTGAGATGATGAGGAGCCTGCTGTGTTATAACTGCAAATGCACACCAACCCTGAATACCCAGTGAAGCCTGGGGCCACTCAGCGGTACACACAGGCTAAATCAGTCCTGGAGTGGGGTGCTTTCTGGCTCCTGACCTTTCTCTAATTCATAATTAGAATAAGTGAATGCAGCATGATTTCCAACCCTTTACAAAAGTAATCAAATCACTTGGAAATATGAAGCTTCATGTGAAAAAAATGTTAGAAAGTGATTGAAAGCAAAGCCTTGTACCACATTGATTTAGCTAGTTACAGTTTCTGTATTTAATGTGAAGATATTTTTCCATAAGTTATGTGTGTATTCTCTGTTATCTATGTGTAAAATTGCAGATTAACTAAATATCTACATAATGACTAAATAAGGGGTCCACAATCAAACATACAGTGAGAATGTAATGGTAACAGTTTGGATTCTTGATACTATGATGAAACAGTATCTTTACATGAACGTACACTGCCTTTGTTCAGCTATTATTAAGTTTTAAAAGCCATGTATACACCTTAGTCAGACTGTAGTTGAACCAAACTGGAGTTTTTGTAATCAGACTATTGGTGACCACATACTGGCTACAGACACCTCTGCTTGGACTTGCAGATCCACCATTATTCTCTATCAGTAGTCCTGGTGTGCATCTGGTGCTTTGGGGTCTGAGCCCTGGTCGTTGTACATGCGTCCAGGTCTGCGGTTGGTCTGACATGGGTTGATGAGAAGGGCTGATCCGTGGGTGGCACCGTGAGTGTGGTGACATGGTTCATCTGGCCAGCCCAGGTCCAGACAAACCGGACCTGAACACGCGCCACGGCTGTTAACGGAGCAGAACCTGAAGGCCTGGGGCTGTAAAACTAAGTACTCTGATTTTATTTAATCACTGTCTTTGTCTCTTTTTCTCTGCCTCGACTTTTTCAGATTCCATTTCTTTCTCTTCTTCCTCTCGGTAGCATGTGGACGAGCGTCAGTCATGAAAGCTTGTGGTACTAACACAGTGTTTTGAAAAGGGCGATTTGTCCAGGTTGAAGAGGCTGCTGTATCTTTTCATCAATGTGATATTTTGACCAAAGTATCTCACTGACAGGTCACTGAGACACCAAGGAACTGTGTTGACTTGTGGAAAATGGGCAAGATATGTCCCCTTTAAATGAGCAAATTCTTGTTTGGATTTGAATGTTAGTTTTCTTAAGTTTAGATTTAAATATGTTGCTGATTTACTGATACACCTGATGTATAAACAACTAGAAAAGCACTCTGAGAGCGCAGACCTCTGCCAAGGTAGACCCCTCCCCACCCCGATCACCCCCAAAATGAAATCAGTTCTCCCTGTTCACATTTCCAACATATCCTGAAAATGTCATCAAAATCCGTCCATAAGTTTTCGAGTTATCTCGAACACAGACAAACAGATAAACGGCGGCAAAAACATAACCTCCTTGGCGGAGGTAACAAAGTGTATCAACAGTTTGCTCAGAGCTGCAGTATAAGAAGCACATATTCTAATAAAACAACTGTACAGTTTGTTTAAACTGAAAATAAAAGCACAGAACAAATGGACGAGGCTCACACAAACTGTGTGAAGTGTTAATGGGGTTAATGATTCACCTGGAACTGTGAAAATGACTGCTCTGCTCAGTGTGGAGCCATGCTGTGACTGATCTACCAAATAATGCACCCTACATCCTCAGAACAGATGAAAAGTTCAATTTACTAATGGTTCTCTGAAGTCACTAAAGCATCCACACAATGTTAAAAAGACATGCACGCACATAAATTGTGTTCAGGGAATGTTTCATAGATTTACATTAATATTCTTAATCTTAACCTGAAAACAACTGATTATCCCTCACATTTGATGATTTATGTTTAGGAAACATAAATCATGTTTAGGAAACGTGTGACTTAAGTAATGCATAGCACCGCACACATACTGCTGTATGAGTGTGTGTTGACGCTGTCAGCCTGTGTTTTTCTCCTGCAGTGTTTTGGTTCAAAGTGGATAATTTATTACTGCAGACCATGTTTGCATAGAGTTCATTAGAATACAAGGGGCTATAAATCATCTCATTGTTCCTCTCTCTCTACCTGTCTCACTCACTTTTTTCTTTCTATAGTCCACCCCTCCTATCTGCATCTTTCACTTTCTGTTTTTTTTTTTTATTTTATTTTATTTTTGATTCATGGTGACTCTCAGTGTTGTCTCTCCTCCTCCATCAGTTTAGTCAAGTCTCAATTGTTTCTTCCATATTAAGGCATTTCCAGTCTGCTCTGACAATCAGGTTTTGGATCTCTGACTTGCATCTTTAGAATATTTCATGCTCTAAAATACAAGTCATATTTTTCCTCTGATATTTTTTTTTTTAGGCTTGGACGTCTACCTATAGCTTCCTTTGTTGTTTTAGAAGGACAGGAGGACTTAATCCATAATAATATGTGAGAGGAGTACAGTTATAATTAGCTCTCTCTATGTGTGTGAGCATCTGTGTGTGTGTGTGTGTGTGTGTGTGTGTGTGTGTGTGTGTGTGTGTGTGTGTGTGTGTGTTGCTGCATCCTAGTTACAAAACGTCTGAGGCTAATTACCAGGCCATAAACAAACATCTAACATCCTGAGTGTGTTCCTTTGCTGTGTGACTTTCCGTTTGTGTGTGTGTGGGGCTCATTAGTGAGGCTGGACACACTTCATGCATCTACTACACAATATTTGTGCATACACAAACACACAATATTCAACAAAGACTTAATGAAACTGCGGTTATCTCACATCTAAATGTCTGTGTATGTATATGAGAATGTAGTGATTAGAATTTTGAAGGCAAAAAAATAAATAAATAAATAAAAATCTGATTATAGACTAACATAAAATTGACCTTCATGTATGCAAAAGGGACTGGTTAATGAATATTAAAACCATGACACTGTTACATTTCTATGCATCAACATCAGCAGTCTGTTGTTTCAGGCAAAAAAAGACACAAACATCCCATATACTGACAGGTGATAAGTGAAAGAATGAAGCATGAACAAAGTGCATTTGTAAGGCATCGTTCTACTGCATGCCTCCACTTTACCATTTGTGAACTCAACTACATCATCCTTCCAATTCTTCTAAAAGAAATTATTTAATTTGTATCGTATTCTGGTGGTGGTTAGACTGTGCACTCACATATTAATGCACAATCTCCCCCTGGTGTTCATTTGGGTCGAGACTATGAAGGTCGTCCAGTGTTACGGCACATTGTTGCCACCCACCCTGTTTGAGTGTGACTCAGAGTTAATATGCTTTTAACAAAAAGGCCACACAAAAAAAAAAACAAAAAACCACTGGCTCCAACTACACTAAACACTAAGGACGAGCTGTCCCATACCAACTGCCTGTTTAGAATATCTAACTCAATTTCTATTTATATGAAATGTTTTATTAGACAGATGTTTATTTCATAAAATATAATACAATGTATTTTATCTACAAATAAAAGAAAACAATAAAATATATAATATATTGTTTTTCCTCATGTACTTTATTTTTACTTCATCTGTAGATGTCTGTCGACCTTAATTTATGGGAAGTTTGGCAGAGAGGAAAGCTTTTATTTCTGTTTCCCTCTGTTTAATAAATAAAAATGTGTCTGTTTGTCTTTTGGCAAGATAACTCAAAACATTATGGACAGTTATGCCTGAAATCATCAAGAAATGTCAATAGTAGCAGAAGGAACCCCTGATTGTGTATGTGTGTGTGTAGGCCTGTTCTATATACAGACCTCTGCATAAAATATTTATAATGCATTTCCCGTGTATGTGTGGTGGTGGTGGAGGGGTGGGATCTATCTATCTATCTATCTATCTATCTATCTATCTATCTATCTATCTATCTATCTATCTATCTATCTATCTATCTATCTGTCTATCTGTCTATCTGTCTGTCTGTCTGTCTGTCTGTCTGTCTGTCTGTCTGTCTGTCTGTCTGTCTGTAAATGGATCTCTTCTCTACCTGCAGACTGTAGTGGGATTAATTTATCAATGCTTTGACAGACTGCCCTTCCCATGATACAACACTGTTGCTATGAGTAATGAGGGTGTTTTGCATTTTCGCGGCCACCATAGGGGGAGGTGTGGTGAAGGGCTTTTCAGTTGCTTATATATTTTTCTTCATTTAATTGTATTTTTTACCTATATTCTTGTACAGCACTTTGGCCATTTTGACGTGTTGTAAATGTGCAATAAAAATAAGCCTGACCTTAACTTTGAACTTGGTTCCAATCTGTAAAATTCCCACCAGATATCCCGACATATTTTGCAATGAATGTTTAAGTTTGGTGAAAATAACAACAATAAAAGCATTTTAAATTTGCATTTGGTCACTGATATTTGTTCAGTTTACTTAGGAGTTTTGAGGGGTGAAAAAAATCACCTTTTGCTGGACTTTCTTCACGAGGATTTATGGTTAATTGTCTCTGAGCCATGGAGTATTTTTGTATGTTTTGGCCTCAGATTTGTGGATCTATTACTAATTTATTTTTAGCTTGAAGGCAAAAATAGTTGACTAACACATATGCCATTCCATCTATTGCACTTTTGTGATATATTATTTAATATTATTCATAACTCATTTATAGTGTGTATAAAGTAAAGTTGTTGTTTGAGTGGTGTCATATAAAGTTCAGTACAATACAGTGAAAATGATGTTCTAGGATCACATTTCATGGCAATAGGTTCCTCCAGTCTTTGTGTTCTTGCTCCATCTGTCTGACCCTTCAAGTTGAACCATTTTGGTCTGATTTGCTTTGCTTCTGTTTCTATTTAATTGGTAGGATATATCTATCAAAACAATCACATGTGCTAAGCCATGTAGTTTGTTGTAAATCAAAGGCTTCATGGTTGTAACAGATCGATTTTAACAGCTGGCTTTAAATAGTAAATAGCAATTTAAAACATCACCCACACACCCACACACGTGTAAACAGTGAAATATGGTGTGTGTGGTAAGACACTCAGGAAAATAAGAGTGTGCAACACAAAAGATAAGAGACTTCAGAACACTGACTGTCTTTCCCTGCCGTCTATGTACATCATTTTGAAGAAAATTGGTCATATGTTGTTGTCTGTCACATAAATTGTGGCATGTAAATAATTACTTATAGCATTTTCTTCCCTTAACCAGTCACTTCTCTACATTTAACATTTTACCAAGCATTTATTGCCATTTATTATCATATTATCCTCTGCATTTTTCATCAAAAATCTGGTATTTTCTTATATTTAACTGATCATGTAAATGTCCATAAAAGCTCAGAGTAAATTGACTATTATATCGAAACAGAAAAAGTTATTTTCTGCAAAACATGTCATTAAAAGGGTTTCCATCCATTGTCATTTATCAAAACTATTATGGGTTTAACTGTTTAGGTAATATGACAGAAGATTGTTTCTATATTCACTAGGGAGCCTCGGAAAGTCCATTAAATCATTATCAGGCTTTTGTAGAATTGGATGATGAGCTGATCATTAATTTAAGCAGGTGCTGGAAGAAGGAATATCTAAAACATGCAGGACATCGGCCTTAAGGACCAGAGTTCTTCCATTCAATTAATGATCAGCTCATCATGATCATTAATTATCATGTTATGGGGGGCAGCCATGGCTCAGCTGGTAGAGTGGGTCATCCAGTAACTGAAGGTTTGGGAAGGCAGGTTTGAATCCCGCTCTGTCCAAGTCAATCCGTGGTGTCCTTGTATAAGACACTTCACCCTCCTTGCCTCCAGTGCCACTCACAATGCAAAATGGCAGCCACGTTTCTGTCAGTCTGTGTATCAGAAACAAACTAATCCACATCCAGAAATAGCTCCAAAAATGAAACAGGAAGCAAAAGAACCGAACACTAACTGTGGGGAGGGAGAAGACTTGAATGTTAGTGAGTACAGTGGTGACATATATGAATATATATATATATATATATAGAGAGAGAGAGAGAGAGAGAGAGAGAGAGAGAGAGAGAGAGAGAGAGAGAGAGAGAGAGGAGAGAGAGAGGAGGAGAGAGAGAGAGAGAGAGAGAGTGAGAGAGAGAGAGAGAGAGAGAGAGAGAGAGAGAGAGAGAGAGAGAGAGAGAGAGAGAGAGAGAGGAGAGAGTGAGAGAGAGAGAGAGAGAGAGAAAGGAAAAGGTAGGAGGAGGAGAGATACTCTGTGTTCAGGTCCCATAGCAGCCGAAGTCTAGAGCAGCAGAACTAAGAGATGGTAAAGGGTCCCCTGAGTCAGCCTTAACTATTGGACTTTATCGAAAAGAACAGTGTAATCTCAGATGCAAAGTTGGAGCTGGTTCCAGGATACCAGCTTCACAAAGAAAGGTTCTGCCTCCCCATGTAGGTCAGGAACCTCCAGGAATTCCCAGGAAATGTTACTCTGTTGGTACAATATGTTAAGTCTTTAAGGCATGATGAAACCACTAAGTTACTGAAAGCTTTGTGTGTGAGAAGAAGGATTCTAAATATCACTTTAGATTTCACAAGAAGCCAGATCAGTAGTGGGTTAAATAGGATCACTCTTCTACATTTCTATCATTCCTCCTGCAGCAGAACACTGGATAAAATGGACACTTGACAGGGAGTTATTGGCACATCCTGATAAGGATTTACACTTGTTCAGTCTTGGTGTAACAAATGCATGGATTAGTTTTTTTGGCACTGGAATGTCCCTAATTGGGTTGATTTTGCATTATGCAACTGGAGACTTGTTTTATGTATTAGTCAGAGGAGAGAAAAACCTGGTCAAAAATAAATGAAATTGTTGGAGGCCAAGAAAATACCATCCAGAGGAGCTGAGTGGGTAGATGTCAAGTTCCTGCAAGGATTAGGGTGGAGGAAAATATATATTCCCAAAAAAATGAAAAAAAAAAAATCCTTCTTAGACCCAGGAAAGTTAAAGTTGTAATATTTTTTTTACTGCATTACTTGCATAATGCAGCAGTTTTTCCAGATATATTTTTATTTTATTTATTTCTTTTTTTATAATGGAAATGTCCTTTGCAATAGACAACATTTTTAAAGTAAAACAGACAGTATGTTTACATGCACTTAGAAATTTGAATTATTGCCTTACTCTGATTAAGGACTCAATTGGAGTGTCCCAGAAGTGTACATTTACAATACATGCAAGCCAGAGAAATTGTAATTACTCTTCCACTCCCAGACAGTCACATTAGTATGCTTCTTGTTGGCACCATAGAAGAAGTAACAATAATGAATGAAACAAAAGCATCAGATTTGAAACAGACATAGTAGGAGGGACAACAACACCCAGAGACGATACAGACAACAACAATGCAGCAGCTCACTATATTGTATATACTGTTCACTCTGATTTATTACAGTAACATGCATATTGTCCTGCTGTGTCTCTGGACACTGTCAGAAAGGGAGGTGTCCAGGCCAGCCTTATCAGTCTTAATCGAGCTAAGGTTGGGTTTACATGCACGGAGAAATTCAACTACAATCGCATTGTCTTACTTGGCTAATTCTAAAACTCCAGTTTAATTTGATTATACTCCATTTAAGGTGTTTACATGAAAACAGCCAATCATTCCAATTTCTCTAAGTGCATGAAAATGTACCCCATGGAATCTTGTGTCCCCTACAGAGGAAAAAAAAAATGCATTGCTGGGACACAGGAGGTTATGCGCTTATTGGAATGACAGTGATCCAGAAAAAAAGGGGAAGCTCCATCATTGATGTTACCCCCTCACACACACACACACACACACACACACACACACACACACACTGACAATGATAAACAAATCAATGGACACTTTCACACCAGTTGTGAAGCTACTTCTGTTACAATCCATATTTACCGGCCATGTCCAGCTCCTGGAAACTGCCCGATTCAATGTCTTTCATGCAGTATGAAGTTTGACAAATGTATTTGGTTTCATGTAACTTGACAGATAAAAAAAATAACTAAGTGTCATCTGCTTAAGAATAGATACATGTGCAATGTTTCCTAATAATATGACAATGAACACAATATAACTGAGTGGCACAACAGGGAAATCCAAATGATGTACCATATTAAGGAGAGTCTTCAGGGAATCCCTTATTAAATGCTGTACTTGTTGTAGTTTTTTTCTGCAGTCCTCTGGTTCCAATTGGCCTAT
Source organism: Siphamia tubifer (assembly GCA_020466265.1). Classification (NCBI taxonomy): domain Eukaryota; kingdom Metazoa; phylum Chordata; class Actinopteri; order Kurtiformes; family Apogonidae; genus Siphamia; species Siphamia tubifer. The sequence goes on along the minus strand of CM035794.1, from coordinate 39,405,306 downwards.
GGACATGTAATATGTACCAGACACAGTATGGGTCTTGTCCCAAGTCTGCATCTTTCTTTTCCCCCTCTTGATGCTGTCTGTGTAAAGCTGTGCAGTACAAACTATTATCCAAAATGAGTTGCAGAACGTCAGAGCACTTGGCTGGTGGCCATACTTGAATTCCCTTTTCTACTGTAGACACACAAAAATTAATTAAGCAGGAGGTTTGAGAGTTTGTGTCAACTATTGTTAATGTATTTAATTTTAGATTCAGCCAGTCAGGGTGGAAAACTCAGTGAAAGTCCTTATAGATTCACAGATGTACAGATGTAAACAATATTTGTGCCAAATGACAACTGAGACTCATTTCATGTTGGCCATCATAGAGCTGTGAGGAGCTCCTTCCAAACAGAAAGGGAAAATCAGATTCAGTTCCCGTGCTGAAGAGAGGGATGAATATTTATCAGCGAGGGTCAGACAGAGGGAGGGGAGAAAGAGAGGGATGATCAAAGGGAAAGATGTGCTTTGTTGTGAGAACGACAAAAAGACAGGAAGACAGAAACATAAAGAGGTGGAAAAAATGAAAGGATGAAGGTGGTTATTCTGAAACCACCAGGGGAAGTATCACACTTTGTTTTCTATTTCTCAGTGTAATATGCATTGTAATTTATTTAATGTATGTCACAGGAAATAGTATGTATATTGTACATCTGGACAGCAGTTTCTAAAAAATAAAAAAGTGCAGTTTTACCCTGTGGTGTCATTGTACCATGGTTCGCCAACATTGGTTTCACTAGGAATATTCTTCCTGGAGGAACACTGGCATAAATCACCAACAATAAAGCTGCTACAAATACTGTTACCTCCAGGAGGAACACAACTTTATTTTACATTAAAAGGTTTTCAACCACAGTCTAGTGTGCTATTCACACTCTTAATAGTTTGAGATAGATTTACTCGTGGTGTCCAGTTATAATAATGGAAGGTGTATAAAAATACTCTGCAAAGGTTTTTATTTTCATATGTTGTCAACAATAATGTTGACAATAATGTAGTGACTCAACACCTGTCTGGTCCTTCAACTGCATGAACTAAACTGTACAGTATGGAGCTGAAGAGAAGGGAGGAGGGAAATACTGCTGTTGCTGAAACAAATACTGTAATATCATGTACATGTAATGATTTGTAAGTTTTAAAGCTATAATGCAAACATTCTTAGGATAAAACAACAATGGAAAAACAGGGTTGATATAAAACCACTTTTAAAGTCAGGAATTGGACCTGCTGATAAAACACTGTAGTGTCCTGGCAGGTCTACATCCAATATGGAACTATCAGAATTAGTCCTTCATTTCATTTCTTTATTGGCAATGTTTTATGAAGATCTACATTATTATATATCCCACATGAGCATCTTTTCTAGCTCTAGCTTGGTCTTATACCAGCTCCTGAGTAAAGTAGCTGCTTATTGACTGGAGGTAGTGGAGCATCCGTCTATCTTTGGTGTTAGTTGTCATGTTGAATTGATATGTGTGTTAGACATTGTCAAAGTAAACTGTTGTTTTTCTGCTCAACGTTCTGCATCTATCTGTGGTATTTTCTTGGCTTTTACTAAAGCTTTCCCAGAGAGCTCCATCCATCTGTCTTCCTCTCTGTGTTCTGAGTCATCACTCTTTGTGACATCTAACTTTTCTGGTCTGAATTCTACATTTCAGCAGTCTTCCCATACATCACTGTTTAGCTTCTTCTTGGCTTCTGTTCTGCAAATCTCGTACTTGATACACATGTGTAACCATGTTGCCAACATAACCATAGTAACCAGCATCAGTTTCCTTGTGGAAATTATAAACCCAGTAAAGTCTTTTTATGTTTTACTGAGACTCCTACAGGATGAGATCAGAGACAAAAGCTACTGAATGACAAATGAGGATGAAGGGTATGTGATGGAAACACTACAGAAGATGTCATTTTACTAACAGCAGCAACTAACACTAAAACTGTCATGAGTGTAAAATTTACATTTTGTTTTTGTAGAAAGTCTGAATAAACAGTATCAACATACAGCTGATGTCATTTGTCTGATGTTGGATCACATGAACACTTTCTGACCCATTTGTAAGATTAGTAGGAAAATGAGAAAAGCGTAAAATAGTTTCAAAGAATAGGAGCAAATATCAAATGTAAACTGCCATGTTCAATGGAAGAGTAGCTGAGCAACAGTTTGAAAAAATCTGAGATAAAGAGTGATACATCATCAGCAGTCATCAATATCTAATCCCTCATTTATCAACAAATACAACTTTTTTTCGGAAATAATTCCCCTGCCAGCAGTAGCTCTAACCATCTCTGTTCCATGGGCTTTGGTCATCTGTTTATGGCTGCAAACACAAAAATGTGATCAATAACACACTGAAATGGTATTAAATGAATGATCAAATTATTAAATTGTTTACAAAGAAATTCCATTTAGATGTTTCTTTCATCATGCTGCTGCATATTTTTTCACATGTTTTTTTCTCCATCTTGCAGATACTTTGAACAGAATTATGAGAGACGTATCATACCCCTCCATTTGTAGTTTGGTCCTGGTAAAATGTCTGTTTTCCCTTTCACATGAACGTGAAAAATAGAGGGGGAGGATTGAACTCAAATGAATTAGGACAAATGCTTTATAGTTCCATGGACTAATTTCAGAATAAAAAACATTAAAGTGCATTGCAGTTTAAATTATGTGAAGATAGGTGTGTTTTGATGAAATATTAGTAAGTTGTAAGATGAATTCTGCCTTGTCTATGGATAGTCACAGATGTTAACTATATTGCAGGTTTGCAGGTTGCCGATTTAGCAGAATTACTTTTATGCATTAATTTTTACCTCTGGGGGTGTGTGTTGTAAGTTTGTAGATGCGTGCAATTTACAACCTCACGCACTTCATCATTTGAAAACAACTTTGTCTGGCAGGTTTTGTTTTCCATAAATTGCTGTACTCTCCAGTGTGACTACAATGCCGCCTTGGGGAGTTGAACCGGTGCCTGTTGAGCCAGGCAGCGGCAGCAGCCGCTGAAAAGCCTGCCAATTCCCAAAGGGTGGTCGGTTTGAAACCCTGCCCAGACTCAAACTGAATCTGCCAGAAATGGAGGGATGTTAGTTTGCGTGTCAGTACACATTCTTCTGCCTCAGTGCGCCTGTTCTGTGTTTATACAGAATAAGTGAATTTGAGTTTCTATTCACTTTGACTCTGTGGAAACATAGTCTGAAGAGTAAAAAAACATTTACACTCAAATATGTTGGTTAGACATTTACTCATGGTGAAGTGTTATGATACCAAAGTTCAAAATATACAACAACAAAAAATCATGAATTGACCATTTAATATATTGTATCTTGTTCTTAATTGTATTTCTCTTTGCTTATTGGTTTTATTTAAAAATGTAATTAAAAAGTTGTATTCCATTTAATTGTCAATTTCTATATAAAGTTTTGATAAAATACACAGTGCATTTGAAGAAGAGGGAAGGTGATATAGTCTATGTAATACATGTTAAAAATGGCTGTGATATTATTAATATTTTTTATAAATCTATACAATTAAAATTTATGTAAATGAGTCTGTGCTACCAGTTAACCTTTTTGTGGAGATTCCCAAATTGATTTATCTCTACATCTTCATTATTTATGAGTTATGAGTAAATGCAAAGGTTATTCTATCAAAACAGAGAAAGGTGGAGCTAAATATACCAGTAACTGAGGGGAAAAAATAAGTGTCTACAATCACTGTGAATTGTCAAACTACATTGAGTTTAATTGTGAATAATTATTGCAGAAAATTATGGTGTGTTAATGATTACTACAAAGCTTATGAATATTCAAATGGGTAAAATCTGATGACATTGACTCACACTCTTATACAAACTCACAAAACAGAGCAAACCAATTGTTTAATGTAAGTATTATGTCCATATTTACTTCAGAAAACGTTTGACTAACACAGCTGTCAAAAAAATCACATTCTCTATTGTTCTCATTGTTGAAAAGACTTGTGACTTGTGCTATGGGAGTCGACGTGTCGACTGGTCAATGTTTCTTTTCATGCCCTAGTGTCAACCATTGACACTGGGGTTGAAATTTAAAGGGAAACATTCAGACAGAAACAAAGCTGGTGAAGACAAACATTTATTCCCAAATTTTATAATATTTAATTCCAACTGTGTTAATAATACGGGCTCAAGTCCAAACTGTGGCCACTATCAGCACAAGCAGATCTTTTGTAAATCCTCCATCTTTAACAACCTTCAGTACTGACTTGTTCCATGTAAACTCAATCTGGGCACAGCAAGAGACTTCCTTACATTCAATAAGAACAAGTGCCAAAGCCAGCAGTCCCTCAGTCACACATAACTGGGCTCATACCAACTGAAGCATTATAATAAAGGACTGTTTCCACTGACTGGAGCTGATTTAAGTGTCAGAAGAGAGTAGAAACCTCAGGACTGACTCAGTCCACTGCACATCACATGCAACAACTGGTGGGAACAACTGGACTATCTGAAGCCAGATAGCAGACAGCCAAGAGTCTACATTTTGATTCACAAAACAGAATAAGAAAACACTTAGAAATAGACAAATATTCCTTTACTACATTCCAGTAACTGAAGGGTTGGTGGTTCGAATCCCGCTCTGTCCTAGTCAATCCATTGTGTTCTTGTGTATACCCTCCTTGCCTCCAGTGCCACTCATACTGATTATTTGGTGATCAGAGGGGCCGTAGGCGCAAAATGGCTGCCACGTTTCTGACAGCCTGCCCCAGGGCAGCTGTGGCAACATATGTAGTTTACCACCACCAGAACGTGCATGTGAGAGTGAATGAATAATGGGTCACTAATGTGAAGCGCTGTGAGTGGCCAAGAGACCACTATATAAATCCAATCCATTATTACTGTGTTTATGTTAGGTTACATTTGTAACATTTCGCCAACTGTTGGATAGAAAAGCACAGGTGAACATGTAAAATGTATTCATTACTTCCTTTGTTTGTTTGTTTGTTGTTTCATTCAGTATCTTTTACAGTTATCTGTTTATTTTCATTTAAGAAATATTTCAGTCTGATATGAAATACTTAATATTAATGAGCATTTATTGTTTATTTATTGTAAAGAGCATTTATTGTTGCCAATTCCAATGATATTATATGGTATAAAATAATGTTTTATTTCTCTTTTCTACTTGCAGTGGTTTGGGGATCTAGTGACTCCAGTCTGGTGGGAGGATGTGTGGTTGAAAGAAGGATTCGCTCATTTCTTTGAGTATGTTGGGACAGATTTCCTCTTCCCCAAATGGAACATGGTGAGTGACAATCACAAAGTTTGGGATTTGTTCATCTAATTTATTATTGATGATCGACAAATCTAGTATCATAAAAGTGAGTCCACCCCTTATATTCCTGCAAATATTTAATTGTATCATTTCATTTGATCTAATGTGCAGTAGTCAGCGTACTGTCCCCCAGACATGCAAGTCTAATCTGCTGGCAACAAAAGTGAATCCACCTCTAAGTGAAAATGTCCAAAGTGTGTCTATTTTCGTGCCCACCAGTATTTCCTAGTTATGCTTTAATCCTCTTCACCAGAGCTTCCACTGGAATCCTCCTCCACTCTTTCATGACCACATCATGGAGCTGTTGGTTGTTGAAGGCCGTACGCACCTCAACCTTCTGTTTGAGAATGAATGCCTTACAGATGCGGGTATGGTTTAGGTCTGGAGATATGCTTAGCCACCTACCCTCAGCTTCTTTACCAGGGCATCAGTCAACTTAGGGGTGTATTTGAGGCCCTTGTTGTTTAGGAATACTGCTCTGTGGTCCACTTTCTGAAGGGAGGGGCTCATGTTCTGCTTCAGTCTGTCACAGCAGATGATGGTGTTCATGGTTCCCTCAGTGAACGGTACCTCTCTACAGCCGGCAGCACTCATGCAGTCCCAGACAATCATACCCCCACCACCAGGCTGGACTGTAGGACAAACACACTTGTTTTTCTTCTCCTACCTGCTGGACACCATCTGAACCAAATAGATAACATAAGATAGTACGTTATCATCATACAATTATACAATGAAAAGTGTCCTTTGCATTTAACCCATCCTTAGTAAGAAGCAGTGGGTGACCATGGGCAGCGCCTGGGGACCCACCTTCAGATGCGGAGTCAGACTCATGGTCAGTTAACTGGCTGGAGGATTTTTACCCTAACAAACATGTTTTTGGGTGATGGGGGAAACCAGAGTACCCAGAGGAAACCCATCCAGACACCGGGAGAGAAACATGCAAACTCCACACAGAAAGGCCCACACAGTCCGGGAATCAAACCCAGGTCTTCTTGCTGTGAGGCAAGAGCACTAACTGCTTCGCCACCATGCTGCATTAGGCTGCATTTATTTATTATGCATTTATAGGCTGCATTTATTTTGGTCTCACCAGAGCACAGGACATGGTTCCAGTGATTCATGTCCTTATTCTGTTTGTCTTTAAGAAACTGTTTGGCTTTTCTGTGCATCATCTTTGTGCATCATTTGAAATGTGAGGGTGTACTCACTTTTTCAGTTTCTTCTCAAGAGGATTTTCACACAAATATGGAATAATACACATCCAGTTTTTATATTATATACTGTACACTTTAAATAAGTTATCATAGTTGGGTTCTGAGTCAAAACTTTATTCCAAAAAAAATAAATACGTAAAATAATACAAATCACAAACTGAATACTCTTTTGAAAATAAAAGCAATGCAATTAAATCAAGAACCATCTGTGCTCTGAGGTAACTAAAACCTTCGTCTTAGAGTATAACATTCTCATCTTTCCAGACACACAGGAAATAAAGCTTTCATTTCGACATGTTGAACCACAGTCTGTTGACTCATACATTAATTTTCTTTCTGATGTTTCAAGAAAATAAAAAGAACACCGCAGGGCTTCAGTCTCTATAACACAGATTCGATTTTATCCAGCGTAACAAGTTAAAACCCTCGAGATGTAATTTAAAATGGGTAGAAATAGAATACATGATTAAAAATCCACAAAATCATTGTCAACATTTAAAACAAAACAAACTCTGAATGTTAGCCTTCAAACCTTTGTATGAAGTACAAAACCTCCCTGTCAACAGTTTATTTGTCAGTGATTGTACTGAGCCAGACAATCATCTACACTGTTGACAGAGAGGTCTGTGGACTAGCCAGAGAAACTGGGACATTTACAGTGGACGTTTTGTGTAGCACGAACAAAACAACATTGATCACAGTGTTGACTCACCATTGTACTGATGTGGTGGCTGTAGGGACAAAAATGCTTCCTCTAGTAATATAGCTCATCTGACTCAATTATACAATAGATAAGTGAAATAAATCCACTATTTATGACATGATACATATGATACATGATGAATATCACCACAAGAAGGAACAAATATTAATGAAAATTGGTTATATATATATATATATATATATATATATATATATATATATATATATATATATATATATATATATATATATATATTGTGACGGGATTCTTCTTTGTAAAAATAACTAAATAACTGATGGCGTAGTCGAAAAATTAGTTTTCAGGTGCTTTATTGTGCTCATCTTTTAAGTGCAAAAAAATGTGGTTTTAGTCTACAAAAAGAAGTATTTACAGCGTTCCAAAATAAAGTCCATTATTAATAAACAAAAAAAAAAAACACAATTAAAGAAACAAGTCCTTTTAGTTAAATCTTTCACTTCTCTTTCACTTCTCTTTCACTTCTCTTTCACTTCTCTTTCACTTCTCTTTCACTTCACTGTACCTTCCTTGTACCTTCTTCCTCTGGTGTTTTCCCTCTACTGGCTTTGTACCTTTGATGATGGAGAGAGGCCCTCTTTTAAAACTCTGAAGCTCCTCCCCCCAGGTAATTAAGAGGCAAAATTGCTCACTACTGACCAAGCATTTAAAGTTTTAGGTAAACAACATTACTATAAATTGCCAAAAATTAAAACACACACAGCACAATCACTGATGGATCTCTACAACAGTCCAGAAAAATGATAAAATCGTTTAGCAAAAAAAAAAATCTGTTCCTTTTGGTGACGTCACCAGGACGTCAGACGGTTTCCCGCGCCTACCGGCGTATAACTCGGAAGTTGCGACAGCTCTCAGTTTGACAGGTGGGAATTGTGAATGTGAGGTGGATACTGAAGGGATGTTTGATGAATGACAAAACTATGGATGAAAAAATGTTTAAACAGTGGTGAAGTGTGCACCCGAGACTACTGTGATGACTGTCTGAGAAACAATGACGGGAACGGAGCGGACAGACGGCAGACAGTGAATGGAGCAGGTAAGTTGAATGAATGCTGCGCTATGCGTGTGTGTGTGCGTGTGTGTGTGCGAGTGCGTGTGCGTGCGTGTGTGTGTTCGCGCATTGCTCGGGACCAGTTCAATACAGGACGTGACGGAGCTCTTCCGTCACATCTATATATATATATATATATATATATATATATATATATATTTCACGCTTCACCATCTGGAAGTCCCACATGATCTTGGCCTGTTTGTTCTCTCTCACCTTTGGGGGGGGGGGGGTCTCCCATCTTGACCCTGGGACCTCCAGTCCATACTCTTTACAGATGTTCCTGTACAGTATGCCCGCTACCTGGTTATGCCTCTCCATGTATGCCTTGCCTGCCAGCATCTTACACCTTGCTGTGATGTGCTGGACTGTCTCAGGGGCTTCTCTACACAGCCTACACCTGGGGTCCTGTCTGATGTGGTAGACCCCAGCCTCTGTTGCTCTGGTGTTCAGGGCTTATTCTTGCGCAGCAATGAGTAGTGCTTCTGTGCTGTCCTTCAGTCCAGCCTTGGTCGACTGGTATGTCTTTTTGATATCAGCCACTTCCTCGATTTTCAGATGGTATACACCGTGCAATGGTTTGTCCCTCCATGATAGCTCCTCTGGTTCCTCCTGTTTACTGGGCTTTTGTTGCCTGATGCATTCACTTACAGTAACAGTAACTACAGTAACTTCCTCAAATTTAATCAAAAACTCTTGGAATGACTTTGAATATGTTATTAATATTAATATTATGTGAATATGTGTCTGAAAAACTGCTGCATAAACTTAAAGTTGGGAGAACATAAACTTTGCTTTTTGGTTTCTATATAAATACGTGATGATTTACTTCCAATAGAGTGTGTTACAGTGAAACACTTATCTTCAGCGCACACACACAGTCTGTGTCTGAGCGACATGGCATTTTTAAATCCCTGTTACTGAGGTTTTGCATGGCTGGACACTTTAATAGTAACAAAGTGTTTCTCCAATAACAGCCACAACAATGATAAAGCAATCCAGTCCTGATAATGATATGTATAATACAGGTTTTTTATTTAAAAAGCTGTTTCCATCAGCAGTTACAATGCTGCAGGGAGCAAAACACAGCTGAGAAAAAAGAAAAACATCAATATGAGTACAGAAATACACATGTGCTGTATTACACTTAACTAATCAGGTTACTGTTTGCCCTGAACATAGAACTGGGTGCTGAAGTCATAAATACGTGGCTTCAAGAAAAAAACGCATGTTCATGAATGTAAATCACATCAGTTCACACATCAACTGACAACTGCTTTATTATTATTATTATTATGTTATGTTATGTTATGTTATGTTATGTTATGTTATGTTATGTTATGTTATGTTATCTGTGAGGACAAAGTGCTAACCCGAGTCCATCTATATGTCCCCAACTGGCACCTATTTTACAAGAGGTTTTCATTTTAATACTCTTCAAATTTGCTAAATACTTTTGGTTTTTCTGGTCAAAACAAATAGTTTTGTTTTTCAGGTATTGACATCATTTACTCGGGAATTTTCTGACTTGGAGCAAAACAAAAAACCTTAGAATCTGGAGCAGAATGTCATAAATTCATCTTTCTCAAACAGATTCCATGATTTTACTATTCTGCCCTACAAAGTAAAAATGTAGTAACTGCACAGACACCAAACTAAGAAAAATGACCTTAAACTTCTGTTGTTGTTCATCCCCAGTATAGTTGTAGGTAGATTATTGGACATGAGGCAGTATTGATACCTAGTTCTACAAAAAACGCCTTGTATATGGATTGATTCTGGTAGTGCTTAGTGACTGGGAATTTATACTTCTTATCTCATAATTCTGACTTTTTATCTCATGAGTTTGACCTCACTTAATGTGCCTTATATATGAAAACCTTTATTTAAAAAATGAATTGACAGTGCACCTTATAGTGTGGAAAATATGGTAATTACATAATCTGTTTCAGTCTAATACAGGGATCCATAAACTATTGGGTTAGGGTCCTAAATGGACATTGGTAAGAACACAGTTATGGTCTTCACTGCCTTTTTTCTTTGTTTCACTAGTACTTTTTGCAGTTATTGTACAAACACTCACCAATTTTCTCCAAAATGACAGACATTTGAGATGAGATATGACAAAGAATGATTTGAATGTTGCAAAAAACCACTCATTTTTGCCAAAAAATGCAGTTACTGTCTTTTTGCTTTGTAGGGCAGTATTCCTTTGTTTTACCTGCTAGCTTTATACACAACGTCCTCCCAAGAAAGAAACAACTATTTAATTTAGCAAAACAGAGGGGAGGCTGGGTAGAAAAGGCTCATAGATACCAACCAGGAATACCTTTACCCTTCATGGTTAATTCCTGTGAGTCATTCTGCACAAATTGTCTTATTTCCATACATCTTCTAAAACCTATGTGAGATCATGAATGAAAGCATTTCACTTCTATTCTAAACTCAGGAACCATCCTGTGTTCATGGCCGTACGCCTGAAAATTAAAGACCTATTCAATAAATCCTTATTAAAATAAATGAATCGTCTTATGTCCAAACTAATCAAATTTTAAGTCCATTTGAAATAAATTGGTGCATGGAGATCAGATACATGTAAAGTCAAGCAGCTGCTCTTGAAGACAGGCCTGTCCATCCAACTGCGGGTGTTTGTATTTACACTGAATATTGGCCTGTTAGTGTCCCATCCACATGTGGGTCCATCTGGTTCATAATGACCATATGGACCAGACGGACCCCACTATGCCTCTTTCTCCAGGTGATTTAAAGACTCTGTTAATTACAGCTGATGCTCATTCAGTCTCTTTTTTTGTTTGCCACAGTAATTTTCATTCCGTCTAAATATGCCATTTAACTAATTAACTAATTGTGTCATTTATTTAGATTGGGCCTGTTTCCTCACTGTTGTCTCTGTCAGTTGGCTGTAAAAATGAAAGCATTAGTTTGTGTTTACCCATGAGTTAGTCTGATCCTCTTTGGAGCGATTGTGTAAACACAGAAAGCATCCAAAAAATAGACAGATTCTCCTCTCCCATAACTGAAGAGGTTTCTTTTCAAAGCTAACATGTTTTCATAAACAGTAGCAGGAAGTAATATTTGAAATAATTTTTACAAACTTTAAAATTTACGCTTGCAACTGGGGCTGCCAAAATTAATGCATTAATACAGATTAATCCCACATTTTGATTAACTCTGATTAAAAATGTTGATGCAATTTACCCATTTGCAGCACAATGTCTCTAGCAACGTATTTCTGGGACTTTGTCGAAGCAGAGTTAGCGTGGCACACATGCAAGTGGGTAGTTGATCCAGTACTGACAGGGAGCAGAACCAACCCATATAAGTGGATGACGCTAAATAGCACGGTGGCCTCTGAGTATAAAGAGGACAAAAAAATCCAAGACTGAACATTTAGTCTCAGTTGTTTAAGTGAAACCCTTGTGTAGGTGTTTAATAAACATGTTAATTGTATATATATTCCCTTCTTTCACTCATACAGGGTGTACCCCACCTTCACCCATTGTAGTTGGATTAGCCCCCCCACAGATCCCTGTGACCCTAGTGAGGATAAAGTGGGTTCAGATGACGAGACAAGATATTCCCTTCTTTCTTGAAGCTCATGCAAAATGAAATGGAGCTAAGATGAAATGGATGAAATCTAATTGTGATTAATTGAAATTGAGCCACAGGAAACCAATGATTAATCTGATTAAAAATATGATTCATTTGATGAACTATTTAAAACAAATATCTATATTTTGTGACAGCATTTCTTTGGATTGCAAGTCTTCTGAAAATAAACACTCATGTGACCCTTAATGAGTGACGATATAAAAATAGGACCTTCCCCAAGTGTATCTATAAGTTTATATCACACCTTACAATCACAGTACAGTCAACAGAAGGGATGGGACACATTGAAAAGAAAGGGAGAGATGTTGAAACATTAAATCTGCTTCTATTGAGGGGGAACTTTTGCAACATTAAGCTCAAATAAGCCAAATAAATGTTGCGTTTTTATTCAACAAGACAAAAATTATATTAAGGGATAACACAAGAAAACAGACAGGAAAAGTAGACTAGAGAATGGTCCTTTTCATTACTTTAGGCTATTGTTTGAGTTAAAATGGTATAAGATGTGAGGGTTGATTCGCTTTGCACTTGAGGAGGCTGTGGAAGCGTCCTTCAAACACCAGCTTTTCTCCTTTTCATTTGAAGTACTTCTCACAGTCTGGATTTTTCTCTTTGATTATGTAGAACAGGGATTAGTGTTAGGGTTAGCAAAATAACCTATAAATAACAATGAATACTCCAATTTGTGTCTGTTTCAGTGCAGAAAACCTCCATTAAATTGTGAAAATACTTAATTTTATAAACTATCCAAACAAAAAAGATGTGCATAACCTGAAAAAAAAAGAATTATAGATCCATTGCATTAAAGTTCAAGTACAAATGGAAGTATTTGAATCACATAATTAGACTGGACCAAGCTTCATGATGTTAAAGAAAACACAATGTACAGAAATTAGAAGATACCCAGGAAACACTGTAAAGTTTTAATAGAAACTCTAATGTTGATTGAAAATATAAAAACAAGATGTAGATTTGTTCAATCTAAATCTACCTACTAAAACAAGTTTAATCCATGAATTACACCGAGCCACAATGGACCAATAATTAACCAGAGCCCAGCAGATACTGTTAATTTAAAAGAAAGTTCCTATTAATTCACTTCATTAATGACTGAAACTTAATAAGCCAACAAGTATATTGCTTAACAAGATGGAGGTTCATTAAAATCAAATCTCCATAGTAAACACTATAATCCATGAATTAGACGGAGCCGCACTTCTCCGGATTTGGCGTGATCCCCAGGGTAATTTAGACAGAGCTTGTTAAAGCTCAACATGTTTGCAGATGTCTATTAAAACCCTGAAATGAGGAGTAGAGACAGAAAAAAGACTAAAGAAATTGGATAAGATGATGAGATGAGAAAGGAAAGTTTAAAAAAAGAGACAGAAAAAAGGAAAACAATGGTGAAACAGAACATGAAGGACGGGGACAAGAAAGGACAGGACAAGAACTGCAAGGAACTATTAAACAAAGAAAAAACAAAATAATTACACAACAAAGTTACCAAAGCTGCCTTTTAGCTAAATGATCTGGTAACATACTGTAGTGTCAAATCTGAACTATTGAGAAAGCCAACATTAATAGACAATATTTAATCAACTTTTCCACAATAAAAATAAACTTATTGATTCTAAATAATTTTACTGATGATAAAGGTGATTTCAGTGCTATAAAGAGAAAACTGACAGTGGCTGCATCCATACCAGTTGATACAAATCAATAATATTTTTATACTTTATTTTTCACCATTTTCGCCCCAAACATACAAAAAAATGTTTCACAAGTAAATACACTAAATTAAACAGTCTACAGATTAATTTAAAAAAGGAATATATATATATATATATATTATGTGCATGAGTACGTATGTATGTGTATACATACGTACTCATGCACATAACTGACGTCCAATAACTGAAGGTCTCGGTCTTCGTCATATGCTGCCATACCCTTGGGCAAGACAGTTGACCACCCTTACCTCCAGTGCTGTTACCTGCACTGGTGTTTCAATGCGTATGAAAGTTTGGTGGTGGAGGGGCCATAAGGGCAAAATGACAGCCACATCTCCCTCAGTCTGGTCCAGACTTCGTTTAGACTCATCCTTCCTGAGTTTGGTCTTGATACACTGCAATCTTGGTCATAACCTGGATATAACACTAGTATAACATGGGCGATTGCCTGAATTCTTTCATGGTATAAGTAAATATCCAAGAGAAAATGGTTGATTTTACATGCTACAGTAGCACGAAATGTCTGACCGCCCCCCACCATGAGAAAGTAAATTTAATTTGTAATAAGTAACTCATACATTTCCTTCCAGGAGAAGCAACGATTTCTGACGGACGTCCTCCATGAGGTGATGCTTCTGGATGGCCTAAGCTCCTCCCACCCCATCTCACAGGAGGTTCAGCAGGCGACTGACATTGACCGTGTCTTTGATTGGATCGCCTATAAAAAGGTAAGTGCTGACACAACCCGGACGTGATCACTTATTATTATTATTATTATTATTATTATTATTATTATTATTATTATTATTATTATTATTATTATTATTATTATTATTATTATTATTATTATTATTATTATTATTGTTGTTCTTATTATTATTTTCTCCTCCTCTCCTTTTGCACTTAATCAACACATATTATTTAGTTGCTCTTTACATTTAGTATCTTTTCATTGTTTGTCAGTATTGTTGTTTGTCAGTGTTTGTTTTTTGTTTTGTCTGATTTATGTCTTGTTGTTTCTCTTAAAATAAATAAATGTTAAGTTGTTGGTTGAATGGGACAGAGCAGGAGTCAACAACCTGGAGGGGGCGGGGCTATAAGTGGCTCGTGTACATTTAAAGTGCCAAAGCTCACAATCACCATTCTAGTGTTATTACTACATTTGACTGGACCATCAGTTAGCCCTGTCCTCTCAGGCGTGTCTCCATCTCCATACAGAAAGGACCCCATAGGAACCTTTCAAGGACGTTTTCATATTGTATCAGTTGCTATGGTAACGTCACTAACAAAAGCGGCAAAAAAAAGCGGCAGGAGAGGAGGAAATCAGAACACTAGACGTGGACTAGGGATGACGAATGCATGAAAAAAATCTTGACCGATCACTGAGCCTCATTAACCGGTTGAAGTCGGTCACTGAGAAAAAAAAAAACAGTTGCTTTGTCAGCTCACACACACGCAGCCGTACACACACCATGACCCTTTTTAAACTCCAGTCACACTGCAAGGTCGAGCCGATGCTATATAACAGTAACAACGTATGTTAGAAGCTCATTTTAAACCGTCACACATAGAGGAAATATTCAATATTCCAGCAAATTCTGCTGCTAAATATGGTGTAAAAAACCCTTTAATGGTTACCACCTGTCTGCAGTTCTGCATAAACTCCTTTTACCGTAGTCCACCCCTCATGTCATTCTCAGTAGGTCTGTCAGATGGATAACACAACTCACCCACCACACTTTTGGGTTTCATGGTGGAAACTTACTGCCCCAGTCTGTAGCTGCTATAGAAGTTCTAGCTTTGTTTTGTTTATGTTTTGAGCAAACGTTCTAACCTGGCGTGAGGTGTACCGCATAGATTAATTAAGGAAGCATCTTAAATCACATGCAAAGTAACATCACAGAACAAGGATGGAAACCCTGTTTCACTGTTCTGTTAAACTGTTTCATTACTTTGACATTTTTAAGCAAAAAAAAAGGAATGCAAAACTACTTTTCCTGGTAACTAATTACTTTGCTAGTGGAGTAAAGGCAGTTAGTAACGTAATTAGTACGAGTACTTGTAATGAAATACTTTTTCAAAGTAGCTTACCCAGTTATGAACTGTTTTAGGGCCTGTTAACACAAACACAGGTATTTTTGAAGACAAAAACATTTGCATTCGTTTTTTTTCTTCTGAAAACTCATCTTTATAAAAACTCTGGCAAACATGAAGCTTTTTAAAAACTCAGTTTTTACATTTGTGTATAGAGAGACCAAAACAGAGTTTTAGGCTAATTTGGTGCCACATAGAGCAGCATTTTACATCTGCCAAGCACAATTAAGACCATGTGTAATATAAATTTTTATTAATTTATTTTTAATGTAGGAATTGCATGTCAGAGTTGAATGATTTCAGACTTACTTCATCCTTGTCCACTGATCCCATGCTTTTAAAAGTGACTGCTCGCATCACATAATAATGTTTTACCCTTTTCCTGGTTAAAAGTGTGTTTGTGTGTTGGTAGGGGGCAGCGCTGATCCGGATGCTGGCCAATGTGATGGGACAGCCACTGTTCCAGAAAGGGCTCAATGTAAGTTAATGTTGTCCTGCAGCGCCAGACCTGTAGAGGCTGATTTATCTGAAAACCACTGGGACAGCTAGGTCTTTAGCTTGAAAGCAATTCGTCACCAGCATGACTTGGCTCACAGAGTTGTGTCATGTTTTGCTTAAAGTTATGACTGATTTTACAGGAGAGCTTTTGGCTGCTGGAAGAGAGTTTGTATGGAAGTTGCAATACATTTCACACTGCAAAAGCTGGTCAATATTATGGTTGCTTTACCTGAACTCAAGCTGAGCACAGCAGATGTTCTCTGTAAAGATGAACTGTAAGGCTGAGGTGATATGTAAGAGACTGAAAGGGTTTTAAGTAGAAGTGAGTGCAGGATTTTAGAAATAAAAATGCTATTGATTATATTATGACCCACTTCAAACTGTTGTAAAATCATATAGAAATTACAACAAAGGCCTATGTGATAGCAATATGAAAAAAATCAACAGCTGCTTTAAAGGAGTCATTCCATGGTTTTTATTATTGCTGTGTTCTCCAGTGTTATTGAATACATTGTGTGTTTATTTAGAAAAACATCTGGATTGCTTTGTTACCTCTGCCAAGGAGGTTATGTTTTTGACGGCGTTTATCCGTTTGTCTGTCTGTTTGTCTGTCTGCGTTCACGATAACTCGAAAACTTATGGATGGATTTGAATTAAAATTTCAGGATATGTTGGAAATGTGAACAGGAAGAACTGATTTCATTTTGGTGGTGATCCGGGTGGGCGGGGGGGGGGTCTACCTTGGTGGAGGTCTGCGCTCTCAGAATGCTTTTCTAGTTTCCAGCAGTTTTTGGAGGGTAGTAAAATGACTTGAGGTTGAACAACAGAGTTTACCAGTACTTACTGATTGGGTCAGAATACGTGAAGGACCACTCCACCTTCCCTCTGGCTCTGTGTGTGTTCACCATAGAGAGTGTCATCCAGCTAGGTTTTGTGCTGTCGCTTGTTTTGAAAACATGCAGAGGAAAAAAACAATGCTTTATTTCCACAGAGAGCACATGAACCAATTTGTTCTGCCATTTTTTTCAAGTTTGTGCAGCTACTGTGGCGCCGTCTTCTCTTGTAGATGCTAATGTTAATGCTACTTCAGATTCACTGCAGTCGGGTAGGGCTTAACCCACGTGTTTGACGGCAATGTCCTTGTGACGTGTAGTGGACAGGTTTTTCTGAGTCTCTTGTTTCTCTGTGTTGTTTTCTATAAATGGTAAATACAGCCAGTGGAGGTGACACACCACACAGCAAACGTAGCATGTGTTGGTAACTTGGGATGACCCATCAGATTCCAAAAATAGCGTGGAAAAGTGGTGTTCAGCGGAATTATACCTTAAAATATTTATTACATGATTACAACTTTGTTTCATTATTTAGAAAATACATTATCAAACACTATTAGACACCATTATAGAGAATACTGCTTTTGAACTCTCACTCACTCACCCATCATCTGAACCCACTTTATCCTCACTAGGGTCACTGGGAGCTTAATCCAGCTACAATGGGTGAAGGCGGGGTACACCCTGTATGAGTCTCCAGTTCATCTCAGGGCTGAACATATATAGACAAACAATCACTCTCACATTCACACCTATGGACAATTTAGATTAACTAATTAACCTATCAGTGGAGAAAACCCACCTACGCAGACACGAGGAGAACATGCAAACTCCACACAGAAAGGTCTGGTGTGGGATTTGAACCAGGGTCCTTCTTGCTGTGGGGCACAAGTGCTAACCACTGCACCACTGTGCCGCCCCTGTCGAACTCTAGTATTATGAAAAATGATGTCACAGTGTGTTGAGTAGCAGAGGATGAAATGCAGATAATTTCAGTACAGTCATCAAATTTATGTGAATTTCACACATAGACACACACACACACACACACACACACACACATAGACATTCAGACACACTGTATTCTTGGTATGTTCTTCTGCTTGATCAGCAGTGTTTTATATAGAATCTGGTTCTCAGTGTGTTCCAGGTCAGAGACAGTTTCTGCAGAAAAATCAGGACATGGCGCGTGCGCGTGCATGCACGCGCGTGTGTGTGTGTGTGTGTGTGTGGTAGAAGTGATAAATTGTACTATTTACCTATATTTTGGGAGATTTTGAGAGGTACTCAACTTGAAGATGCACACTTGGCTTGAGGGATAGATAGAGATATACAGGATATTGGGCCATACTCATTAAAACTTGAATACAGAGCATGTGAAGCTGAGTATTGGATCTTAATGTGTAGCATTATTAGTTTAATTGTATCAAATAAAGCACAACTGCCCTGGAAGGGTGTTAAACTCCTAAGTCATAGGAAAATGCTCATAACAATAATAATAATAATAATAATAATATTAGATTAGATTAGATTTTCAAATCACCCATTATTGGCCCATTATTTATTTGCTCTCACATTCTTCCTCTGGTGGCAGTAAATTGTATCTGCATCCACAGCTCCCCTGGGGTAGACTGCCAATTTGCACCAAATGTCCAACTGACAACCACCAAACATTTATACACCACTGTGAGTGACGCTGTCGGTAAAGAAGGTGAAATGTCTTGCCCAACGACATAATGGACTGACTCGGACAGAGCAGGATTTGAACTACCAAACATAGTTTGCAGGTGATTTGCTAAAATTGCCTGTGAAAATGACTGCCTAATTAAATAAGGATTCTTTGTGTACTACTATACATCAATGAGCATGTTACAAAACACAATGCAGACATTGTTAGGGAAGCACAATTGGTTAAGAAAAAGATGAAAGTACATGGACAAACAACTGTAAAGTATTCATTAAGTTGAATGGTTCACCTGAGGAGGCCAAAGTGCTGGTCATCAGAAACATGGAGGAGCTGGAGAAATTCCAGTAATGATCTGAGCATGAAGGTACCATTCACACACAACCATGACATACACAGACACAATTCACTCATCTTCATCTGGACCCAATATGAACCATTTAACTGAGAAGATAAATGATCATGATCAACTGGAACTAAGAACTTTTGACTTCACCAAACATATACATGGTCAACAACTGCCTTTACTACAGTGAAGAACAATTCAGCCTGAACATTAACAAAAAAAATTGAGATTATTCATCTCAACAGCGGAAGCCCCTATGCCAACTTTAATAACATCAAGGAATATCTCCAGACATGTTCACAGACATTCAGCATTATTGCAATATCAGAAACTTGGATCAATACTGACAGAGGGATGGACTTTGAACTAGAGGGTTATGAATTGAGGACTGTAAATAGAAAAAAACAAAGATGGGGGAGGAGTTGCAATATACGTGGATAAAAACTTAAACTTCAGTCATAATAGATGAGTAAATCAGTTGGAAAACACACATCAGTTATATCCACACCAAACTATCCAGATGCATCTCAGTATTAAAAAAAGCAAAACAGATTCTAAATCATAAATCACTTCTTCTATTGTTTCATTATTTTACCATATTTCAGTTACTGTGTCGAGATCTGGGGCAATAAATACCCCAGTTCAATCACTTCACTAACTATTCTGCAAAAAAGGGCAATAAGGGTCATCAACAATGTCAGTTATCTAGATCACACTCACACACTCAACTTACACTCAAAATTACACAAATTTACAGATATTGTAAAGTTCCAAACTGTACTAATTATGTACAAATTTAAAAATAACTGTCTACCACAAAATATACAAAACCTGTTTAGTAAACAGTAAACACCAGGAGGGTTATCAGTTAAGAAGGAAACAACTTCAAACTAAATAAAATCCACACAAACAGGAAAAGATTTTGCATTTCATTCTGTGGTGTGAGACTGTGGAACAGTATGGGCGAAGAACTAAAACAATGTTCAAACATAAAGACATTTAAAACTAAATATAAAGAATATGTTTTCACAAGATACAGGAATGAAATGGAGAAGAACAGACAGGAGGTGTAAGGATGTGTTTATTTCATATTCACTTTTCTTTTTTACTTATGTGCATCAACTGGTCCTTTTCTGACCAGTATGTTTATTTTTATTATTCAAATGTACATATGTATTATTATTAATATTATTCAAGTGTTTTGTAGTAGTAGTACTAGTAACAACTTGGGGAAGTGAATGTTTAAAAACTAGTACAGGAGAAGGGGTGGGATTAGATAAGTTGTGACTTCTTCTCACTCCTTTCTGAACATGTTATTGTATTTATTGCTGTTTTTATTTTGTCTCTTTTTTTGTATTTGTTTTTGTTCAAAATAACCTGTCATGCTCATTATCAAACCTCTATTGTTTTCAGATTCAAAGAATGTTTCAAACTCAGAGGATCTGTACTGATTGTAAAAATAAACAGCCACAGCATCCCGTAGAGAAGCCTTGTTGTGCTGATGAGTAATCGAGGTAGAGGTTCAACCTCAAATATGGATGATGCACATCCCTGTGCATCAAAAACATATCTGTTATGCACTCTAGAATCCACCTTTACTCTAACAGCTTTTTATATCATATTTCTATTAATTTAATTATAGTGTCTTGGTGTTAGACTCAACAAAAATGTTTTCAATATGAGAGGAAACAAAGTGATAAACATTATGTTTGTGCTGAGACTGTGAGTGGGTGATGTACACTGTCTCTGTTTATATCAGCATCACTGAAGGTGACCTCGTACCATCACCATCTTGTTTTTTTTAGAAGTAGAAGTGATCGTCTTTAAACTGAAAGGAACTGGAGAAAAGCATGTGGAAACTTAACATTATGCAACTGCCAACTGATGAAAGAAAAGTCACTAGGTGTCAATGACACCTAGTGACTTCAGCAGCTTGCGAAATGTTAACACATACGTGAACTTTGTAAAATAAATGGGTGTTAATTGATGATGGACCACATTGGGCAAGACTGGAGTAGCTCATGAAGTTGTGTTACAAATCAGATTAGGAAGTAAACGTAATATGTAGAACTGCTGTTGGGTTGATTTTTTGAGTATTATTTGGGCTGTTATTGTTTGTGATGTTGTTGTTTATGTTTTTTTATGTTCCTCATTTAATATATCTTAGTTATTTTCTTTCATATTTGTTTGTTTGTTTTTCTGACTTTTTGCCCAGTTTGCTCAGTTCTCATTATGGTTGTTGTTGTTGTTGCTATTGTTGTTGCTACCATGGTTGTTATTGTTTGTAATGCTGATACTGTCTTGTGAGGGTTTTTAACACCTTCATGTGGTTCAACAAAACTCATAATAAAGAAAGTAGAATATCAAAGGAAGTCTCATATACGTTATCACTTTTCAAATTTGCTCAACACCAAAAGCCAGCATTTAAACACCCTTCTGCTGTTAGGATGCTAGGCAAGGTGGACTGAAAAAAACGTCATTAAACATGTATGTACTTTGTATATTGTCAATAGCAACTGTAGTATACCTGCCTTATATCTCTCTTTCTGAAATATTGGCACTACAATTTTATGATGTGAATTGCAATTCTGCTATAGGCATCCCTGCAAATGTATGCCCTTGTAACTTAATAAAATAACCCAACATATGTGGCTACACACACACACACACACACCGTTATCACATGTGTCATCTTGCTCCAATAAAAATCTTCTTCTTGCCTTATCACCCTGCATACACTCTATGACAACTGCCTGTGCTCTACACACACTCTCCTGTCATACACAAACAGATTACAGCTCTTTCTCTGCAGGTGTTCTCTCTTATCTTGTACTATTTTCCTTCTGTCCTGTTGTTTTATTGTAAAAACCAGCCATTCACAAACCTCTCAAAGTTCCTGTAACCCACAATCCTCTGCACAGGGAATGAGTTGGTGTTCCCTCAAAATAGACAGGGCTCAAACCAGAAAAAGCATCACACAAATAAGTGGTTTCCACCACTGGGGTATGAGAATCCCTGTGGGTGAGTGTTAGTGTCGGCTTGAGCTTAGAAAACCGTATCATTTTGGTTCACTCAACAAGTCAATACAAAATGATTCATTTGGGGCTTTTAACACTCACTTAAATGAATTGATATGTTATGGTATCACCCAGTGTTTTTCAACCTTAAGGTCAGGACCCCTCATAGTCACCTGGAATTCAAATGGTGCCTCCAGAAATGTCTAGTAATTGATAAAAATAAGAAAAAAACAAAACTTACTAATAAAAATATATGGTGAGTTGACAGAGACAATACCAATCCATAAGAATAGAATAGAACAGAACAGAACAGAATAGATACTTTATTGATCCTTGCAGGAATTTTTTATTTTTTTTTTATTGAACCAGGAGAAAATATCCCATTGAGATTAAGAACCTATTTTCTAAGGGAGTTCTGGCCAATAGGCAGCATAAAATCCAACACATGGTTATAACATACAGTTAAGACAACAATTTAGACAATTGGACAATTCAAAGTATGAACAACAAGTGCAAGTCATTGAGATCATCTCTAGTACTTTAAATTTGGATTTAAAAGTATTCAAGGAGATCAGTTCACTTAATAGAATAGAATAGAATAGAATAGAATAGAATAGAATAGAATAGAATAGAGCATGGTGGTGCAGTGGTTAGAACTTGTGGCTCACAGCAAAGACTCTGGTTCAATTCCCACACCAGACATTTCTGTGTGGAGTTTGCATGTTCTCCTCATGTCTGTTTCCTCCCATCATCCAAATACATGCACTAATAGGTTAATTTTAACAAAAAAAGTGTTGCCAATAGAGATTTGTGGACCTGAACTCCACTGAAAACGTCTGTATTTCACCTGCAGGAGTTAGCAGAAAACAGCCAACAACACAGTTTAACAGGTGGAGAGCAGGCAAAGATTGTGATTGGAGATCAGGTTTATTCCACTGAATACTGTATTCTGAACATATTATGCGTTGTCTAAAAGAACTTGCTTTCTTTGCACATTTTTAGTACTGAACATAATGCCCTTTTTTGTTATTTTACAGATACAGATCAAAACCTTTTCATTTTTAAGATGTTTATAATATAGTTCATTGTAATCCTGTGATCTTCCATGGTCTTGATGTTTTAGCAACATTGAAAAGTCAGTGATATCCTCTATATAACCTCATTTGACTGGCTATTGTTGTTGTTGTTGTTTATTTTAGGATTATTTGCTGAGTCACATGTACAGCAATGCAGCCAGAGATGACCTGTGGAGCAAACTGTCTCAGGTAACATGCCCACCTCAGAACTGAACCAAACCAAGAGGAGTCATCTTAATGTTTATCTCTCAGATACTGCAGTATTAGTCAAACTCAACTAGCCCCACAGGGATCAAGCATCCTGACTTCAGATGTTAAAGGAGACCTATTATACTCAGTTTTAGCTATCATTATGTGACTTTTGAGCCCCTTCAGAGTAACTTTATATGATTTTCAGCTCAAAAAACTTCATGTTCGTGTTCACAAAAGGCCTGATCTAAGCTGATTTCTGCCTATGACTGAAATGCTCAGGGGGGGGGGGGGCAGGCAGAAGCAGACTGAGGTTTCCAGGTCTCTTCTTCTTCAGGCTGGAAACCTAACACCCAGGAAAGTTTGAATTATTTGCCGAGTGGGCATGTTCTGTGGTCGGTTCCACACTGTTGGAGCATTTGTCCCAATTGGCCGCTTGAACTTGACGTCAGGTTTTGTACACACCTCACAAACACCTGGCACCAAGCTGTTTCGTGGCAGGAAACCATGCTGCAGGATTATGGCATAAACACTATAGCTCATGTTTTGTAACTTTGCTGAGGTTTGCAGTTGACATCTGACATTATAACATTTTATATATGTAGAAAAACACAGATTGGCATAATAGGTCTCCTTTAATTATTTAATAAACAATCTCTGATGGAAGCCACAAAGAGAGAGAGAGACTAGCTCATTAAAGCCAACTCAATGAAACTGAGACAGTAAAGGCCTTGTTACCAAGGCAACATGACAGACAGGTGGAGACAAGGCTTGTTCACTTTGTTATACATATAGAAAACCTCTGGAAAACGGTCCATTAATGGGTTCTATACACAGCTCCAGTACTTACTGAACTTCAGGAGGCTCCTTTGTTTCCTGTCTTTCATTATGGACACACTGATTAATCCAGGTGTGTCTGTACTTCATGTTGTAACTAATTGTTAAAAATGATTAATTAGATATAGCCTACCTGAATTAATCAGATTGTCCAATTACAATGGGGAACAATTTGAAAAAAAAGTCTAGTGAGTTAGATTTGTATGTTATATATGCTGTTTCCAAAATTGCAGTTAGTTTTTTTTTTTTTAGCACAGCAAATTTTTTCTCCACAGCTTAGCCTCCAGATAATCAAAATTCCACTAATTAGCTGTAGTCACACTTATCAGCTGATTACGATTGGACTCAACTACAGCAATGTGGAAATGTGTTTGTGCAGTCACCATGGAAACTGTGGTAAGTGGTGCGTGCAGCTCCCAATAGGTCAGTACAAAAACAACATATCATTTGCAAAAACTGTTAAATAAACAGTGCAGTCGTGCCTGTTTCTTTCATATTTCATTGTATGTCATAATTTAATAATTTTAAATAAAAGCAGCACATACCTGTTAAGTACAGTATTTTGTATATGTTTTAAGAAAATAGGGATCCTATGGTTCAAAAACTTGATGTGATAGAAAAACTGAGATCAGTTTTGGATTCTGCACCCAAAGATTCTTTAACAACAGCTGATAGACCTAACTCAACAAAAATTGTGTTCCCCAGTGTAATGAAAAACAGGAAATAAAGGAACTGCCTGAACTTCAGAAAGTAGTGATGGTGTGCACTCAGGTTCAGTAGCCCTGCTTTGTTAACACTGAGGCTGAACTGGGGTCTCTCATCACTAATTAGCCCCTCAGCCAATCAGATTGTAAGTTATTCAACACTAATGAGTGATTTAAATAATTATTGGCTCATCTGTTCATACCATGTTAATCAGTGTTTTCCTTTAATCATCTACGTACATACTAATAATTTGCCTTTTTCTTGATCAGGCTATGCATTCAGAGGGGCGGGACATCAACATTGGTGAGATGATGGACAGGTGGACTCTACAAATGGGCTACCCCATTATCACCATCAGCAAGAACCAATCTGAGCAGCTCCCCACCCATTACATTACTGTGACCCAAGAACACTTCCTGTATGGGCAGGAAGTCAGAAACAACAACAGGTTAGACACTTTTTAAAGCTCCTTTAATTGATTTTCTGCAACAGGACAATTTAAGATACAAATATATGTGGTTCTGTGCTGTAGTTGGAAAAACAAACTAACTGGGTAGCTCCAAGAATGGAAACGAGGTCAGTCCCTTTAGCTTGAGACAAAGTCAGCCTGGTTGTTTTTATTTTTATATGTAGGCTCAGTTGATTGATTGATTGTTTGATTGATTGATTGATTGATTGAAACCAATACAACAAGAAAAATCTAATTCAAAAAGAAAAATTTCAAAAAGATACGTATGCAGAATTATGGTATTACAGTACTGTGGATGAAATTAACTGACATTTAGGTTCTGGCTTAAAACATCAGCAAATCAATGTAATAATTCTCATATTGTCTAAAGAAAATTATTATAGACAGTGTAAAAATGGGAAGTTCCATTAAATACTACCGTTGTGGTTGTATATTCAGTATAGGACAGTCTTTGTATGCACATTACTATCTGCATGTGGTATGTCATGATGTAATACTGGTACCATTGACTCAACTACTTCAATGACCAAATATGTCATTGCAGTGAATTGACTTTCCATCATAACCGAAATAAGTACTTTGTATGACAAGTGGTCACTTTGGTCTATTAAAATATGATCTCTCCCTACTTAGTTTTCATGAGTTGAGATATTCCCAATCAATAAAGCTAATCTATGCAATGAATTAGTTGCATCTAATCACTATTCCCTGACTACTTAGACATTTTGCAGCGTGCGTTCCCATATACGAAAACGTGTGACAGAGCATTGATGTATCTTCATCAATAACCATTTTCTGGCAAGTACAGATTTTCAAATTAGAACATATATTTATTGCTACTAAAACCATCTTCTCTTCTGTTTTTTTTTTTACTTTTATTATGTTTAGGTATAACCACGTATGGTTTATTTAATTATACTGACAGCTCAACTCAGTCTCCTTCTGAATTTTAAGATATTTTAGAATTTTAAGATATGTTTTATTATGGATTATAGAATGCAACAAAAATCCATCAACTCTGTTCAATTCAATAAAGTTTTATTTATCAATAAAAATTACAGTAATGACGCTTCACAGGGCTTTAAAAAAAAAAAAAACAATCAACCACAGAAATAGATAAAGTCCCAAGCATCCACTGTCCCTAGACCCTCCTTCTTGGCAAGAAAAATCTCTTAAACCCAGTGGGAACAAAGAAGAAATCTTGGGGTGAACCACAGTGAAGGAGAGATCCACTCCCATGGACTGACAGGTTATAGATGAACGTCCATTTGTAGATTAAAGGGGGAGGGTGACTGACTCTACAAGACTGGATGATGACAATGGATGTGCCATGGACTATTATTACAGTTGAATGTTACCATTAAATACATTCTTATGTACAGTTAACCTCTAAAGAACCAGAGCTGCATTTGTGTAAACTCCTGATAGAATATTTTTCTCAATTTAACATTTCCTAGCGGATTCATCATCGTCTAGGGGAGGCAAAGGGTTTTGTTCTTATTTGTTTTTGTTTAATTTATTTGTTTGTTTGTTAACACTCTAGCAGCAAAATTATTGGTTGAATTAATATTTATAGATTGCCAATGACCCAGAATAGATCTCATTCCATTTTTGGAAACATAAGTCAAAATTTCAATGTTTTATTTCCATATATTTATGGTAGATACATTTCTATAAACACATACATTTTGTTTCAATTCACTTAAAATGTGGAACATAGTGTATATAAAGGCAATTGATATGTTGAAAAGCTCTATTGAGTACATTGTTTCCCATAAAATTAGAGCAATTTTGTTTGCAGTCACATTCCTTTTTTTTCTTTTTTTATTTCTATCGATATGCATCAGTATCATCTTTGGGCCTGTGATTATACACTGAGTCCCAATTACAATGCATTTATCATGAATAAATAACATCAATAACAATCATTACATGAGAGGAGCTCAACAGTATTTCACTACTCCCTGTGAACATGTAAATGGAGCTTATGTTGCTAATGAAAAGCTGAAAAAGTGGATTTTACCTGAATTATTTCAATGTATTGATAGAATTAGTAATTGAGAATATAGGTCAGTAGATACTTTTGGTTATTTTGAGTCTTTAAATGTTAATTATTCTAGGGCTGGCCTGTGAGATTATGTTCATTAGCCTCTGTCCTAATCCTCACATTAACTAACCCTGAAGGATTAGTTAATGTGTTCCAAATCTGCCATGCTCCTGTGTTGTCCCTTTTCCCTAAATTATGGTTGACATGAACATACTTTTACTGGTTCTGTTTTTTCCTCTTGTGGTTCATCAGCAGCTGCAACAGATGCAGATGGTGTTGTGTTTGTCTTTATAATCATTCCCTTTTCTGTCTTTTTTCATTCTTTGAGCTTTTATTTGCATATATTTGGTCCTGTTTTAGTTTCCAGTGTTGGAGGTTTTAGGTCTCCTTACTTCCTTGTCACCATTGACCTGTTGGGTTTAAACTGTGGACAGTAATACTGCAAAGCATGAATTAATTTACAAATAAAACATAATTGCTGCTATAATTAAGTTTTATATGAATGTAATTTCTGGCTGACATGTTTTTTTTTAATACATTCAGTACTGTTCATGCTCCCAGATAATTAATCTGTTGTGTTGATACTGTAGAAAACATCATCCAGACAGTATTACTTGGTCTCCAAAACACTTCTGTTCATGGTCATGATCTTGTCTTTTATGTCACCATCAACATGGGTTCACACGTTTAACCCCTGGTCTGATAATACAGTGGCCTTACCTGTGAAGACTGTAGCCTCTAGGGCACCCTAACCAGGCTTTGGTCTTCCTTTATTGCTCCTGTATCTGCACTGCACATTATTCACTCCTTCACTAAAATGAGATTCCTGATAGCGCTCTTCTTCTCACACCTCAGTAAGCACTTAGTTTGTCCTCTCACTGATCATGTGGCAGTTTCTCCTGAAAGAGCACTTTTCTGCTATTTCTTCACATTCTTTACCACCTTTACATCATTTATATTTCATTTATATTTGATTCACATGATGTTTTATTCACATGCTTCACAACCTCTGGAGTTTATTCTCTTTTCTGTTTTATCGACCCACTTTCTCCTCCATCAATACTTCATCAGTTACTTTTCTCTTTCTCTTTTTACCTGTCATCTGCTCCTTGTCTTTTCCTCTTTTTCACACTTTCAGCCTCTTCTTTCTGTCCTGTTTTGACTGTGGCTTTTAAAACCGCTGACCTCCTGAGTTACTTTTTCATTTTCTCCACTTGCTCTGTTCTTTTTCCGTCTTTCATCTTTTGTGTTTCAGCGGAGCTCCTGTGCTCAGAGGTTTCGTCAGCTGATCAACAGAAGCCGTTTGTTGTGGATGGAGCTCAACTCTTTGAGTTGCTCCTGTTAAGTCCCACGGGGCTGTGTTCTGTTGCAGTCTGCAGTCCTGGGGCATTTGCCAACACTCATACAAGAAACACTGTTCTGTAGTTTCACCTGAGCTGTTGTCCCAGTTGAGCACATCTGTAGTGGATAAAATCATAGCCTGTTTTTTTTTTTCATTCTGAAGCATGGCAGTGTCCCTCTGTATTGCACGCTGTTTATTTAAAGTCCTGGATTAGATTTTTGTCTTATTTTTTGATCATCTCTATGGTGAAATGATTCCTCGGGTAATTTCAGTATCTTGATTAAAAAAAAGTGACGGAGGAAGTAATCACTTATTTAGTTGGAAAGCTTGAGGCATAGCACTTTGAACAGACTATTTAATGTAACATAATGCATTTATATCACCCAAGCAAAGGGAGATGACAGTTTGGTTGAAGCAACGGGAGGATGGAAGAGACAAGTGAAAACAACAATGACAAAAGACAGAAAACAATAGGAAAAGACAGGAAATGTTAAAACTGTAGAAGCACTATAGACTGAACATTAAGGTGAAGTCTGGGACATGTATGTGCTCTAACACAGCCTTCCCAAACCACAGCAACACATCTGTGATGTCGGAACTTTTCTAAAGAGCAGAGGACCTGAGATAAATCACAATAACATAGTGCAAATCAGTGAGATTAATGCAAAGGGCAAGACTTCTCTTAATTATGATGAATGTGTGGCAATTTATTACATTTGTGACAAACATAGATTTAGGCAGCAAACCATGTACCTGTGATTTACATTGTTCATTTACCAAAACACTGACAAAATGGGACAGGGCTTGATGAGAATATGTTCTTACCTTGTCACAGCCCAATTTTGATAAAATCTACTTTTATCTGATTAATCAAAGGAAAATTCACTTGAGTACTCCAATATTAAAATTGCAGTCCTACTCATCTCAAAGAACTCCATTTCATTGGAACTGTACTTTATATGCCTCCACTTACATCAGCCATCAAAGTTCAGACATGTGAATATTAACCCAAACACACACAGACATCAGGCTCCCACTAAGGACCTTCCTGCTACTGGGCTATTGCCCCTCAAAGGACATAATGCCACATGCACAGAGGTCTACAGTGGGTCACGACTAGATGGTCTAATTACGAGCTCTATTGCATGTCCACACCCCTCTGAGATGCTAATAAATAGAAGCTGATAAATATTGAACTCCTGTTTCAACAGGGGGTACTCAGACATTCACATATTGAACCTTTAATAGATGTTAACCCATGCAGATCTAAAGCTAGTTTTGTGTCAATTCTTCCTCTCCATTCAATCTGTGATTTACTAACATTTTTCAAAGAACATCTCATGCATTTTTCAGTGAAAAACAGTGATTGTTTTGTGTCTGTTAATTTCATCATGTACAAGAAGCTCAGAATAAACTGTTATTATATCAAAGAAAGAGAAAGCAGAAGCAAAAGTGACTATTCTGAAAAAAAAAGTAGCAGTAACTGAAGGAAAAAAATAAGGATCTACAAACTCTGCACTGGTTAAACCACTGGCTTTGTACCAAGAATTTTTAATGTATTAATACAGTTAGTGGTCACCTAACAGTTTTGACTCGTTGATGCTTTTGGTTGCCACTGTCTAGGTGTATGAGCATTGAAGTTGAGTTGATTTTTTCCTGACTTACAGATATACATTTAAAACCACTGTGACAATGCATTTTGGCTGCAAAGTAGCTTTGCTGGTGATGCATTTTTTTAACATTTAATGGCTTTTGTGAGTGTTGAGGCTAAATTCATTCTGTCACCGAAGCCAACACAACATAGCACCACCATTACAGGACATCAAAAACAGTTTGTCACTATAGTCCCTGAAAACATTGTGGTGTTCTTAGAAGGTACATAGAGTTAACCATGAAAAAGAATTGTATCTGATACCTCAGTTAATTTATTTTTTTTTTAATTTCTATTACCTCGATCCTTAAAAGGTATTAAAAACAGGAAACTCAACTAATCCTCAAAAATAACAAAGTGTCTATAGGGACGAAAAACATATTTTACAGAAGCTCTGACAGAGCCAGGATCTGGTTAAGTAGCTGCCAATTTGTGATAATGGCTAAGATTATTTGTATAAATGTAGAAGAAACTATGAAACTATGGAAACATGTATTCAAAAATAGCAGGTGTTATCATGAAATATAATTTAAAAAATGTGCATGAGTGTAAAACATATCCCAGTTCACCCCTTGAAATAGAGTTGCAAGGAAATAAGGGTTGAAAAATTCCCCTATGAAATGGGACAGCCCTTAAAGACCTGTTACTGTACATCATTAGCAGTCATCAATGCTTCTATAAACAGATGTGACAACTTTGCTTCTGAAAGAATTCTCCATGCCGTTGTCACTAGCAGTAACTATCTCTGTTGCACAGGCTTTTGGCATCGCTTTGCGGCTATCAACTGCAAACCACAGAGATGCCTTCTATAACTCACTGAAATGGTATTAAACAGTTGTTCAAATGATTGAGTTGTTTACAAAGAAAATCTGTACATTTGTGTTTCTTTCATTACGACTGCACTTTTATGATGTGTTTACCTTCATCTTCCCAGTGATTTGAACAGAATGATGGGAGATTTGTCACATCCTTCTGTTTGTAGTGTGAGCCTGAGAAACCTTAATGGCCAACACCCCCCCCCTAACTGATTCAGAATCAAGACACTCCTAGTCTTTCATATGAGTGTACAAAATAAAGGGGTGAGGAGTAAATTGGGATTGGGCCTTAATTCATAAATTATGACTGTAAATAAAAAACATCTTTGCACACTGAAATGCATTTTATTCTCTCATCATCTGGACCCACTTTATCCTCACTAGGGTCACTGGGGGCCTAATCCAGCTACAATTGGTGAAGGCGGGGTACACCCTGTATGAGTCTCCAGTTCATCTCAGGGCTGAACATATATAGACAATCACTCTCACATTCACACCTATGGAATGCATGTCTTTGGAAAGATGTGTTTGGATGGTGGGAGGAAACTGGAGAAAACCCACACAGACACAGGGAGAACATGCAAACTCCACACAGAAAGGTCTGGTGTGGGAATCGAACCAGGGTCCTTCTTGCTGTGAGTCATGAGTGATAACCACTACACTACCATGCAGCCTTGAAATGTATTTCATGAAATTGTAAATTAGCTTTTAAATCAAAGCCAAGAGAAAGAAGAGTACAGATGGCATTGTGATAAAAATCCACCAAAAACTTTCAATACATGTTTTCAATTGTTAAAGAGTTAAGGTGACAACTTAAACATCACAGTTTTCCTTCTTGTCATCCACCTCCTTTTGCACCCCCCCCCTCCCAGTAAAAAATAAAATAAAATAAAAATAAATAAATAAATAAATCAGGCTGTTTGATGAGACATTTCAGATTTGTTTCTTTTATTTTTCTCTCCATCAAACAGCCAATATACAAAAGGAAAAAAAATGCTTTTAGACAGCAGAACTGACAAGGACAAATGCTAAGGTTGAGTTAATGATACTGAAAATATATCAAACAGGATTTAAATCACAGACCATTTCTTTGATTGAAGCAAAATAGAGGAGATATTTGACAACTAATAGATAAAAACACATTCAGACCTGGAGAACAAGCTTATTTAATGTGTTCACTCAATGAATATGAAGAATTAATGACTTCTCTAAAGCATATTAATATAGTGTTATA
This sequence comes from Siphamia tubifer, assembly GCA_020466265.1. Taxonomy (NCBI): domain Eukaryota; kingdom Metazoa; phylum Chordata; class Actinopteri; order Kurtiformes; family Apogonidae; genus Siphamia; species Siphamia tubifer. The sequence continues at coordinate 39,372,747 of CM035794.1, read as the reverse complement.
CGTGTAACAATAACTTAAATGTATGGCTGTAAATGTAAAAGGCGAGGGGGGGGTTGTCATGTGTTCATTGAGTTTTTCTAATCCTTTATATTGTTGTTGACAGCTGAAGGTTATCCCAAACAACAAAGGGCAAAACAAAAAAACAAAAGCAAGTGGTAAAACTGATTACCATAAAACAAATGGACTCTAAACCTGTCTTAACAAACCATACAAATATATTCAGTTTTAAATGATTGAAATACTGAAATTAAATATTGCTTGTTCACATGAACGACAATGTTCAACCTTATGCCTCAAGGCGGTCTCTCCCTTTGTCGTTTTCAGTCGGCACTTAAATTAAAAATGCATATTTAATGATAGGTTTTTTTTGTCACAGTGAGGCTGCTACATGAACTTTTACATGCACATTAATCATATCCACTGGATGAATCCTGTGGTACTCTGAAATGCTATTACAGCACTGTTATTAATTATTGTGTTGTGCTCATATAACCAATTGTCTGTTTAAATGGGCCACCGACTGTTGTGTGCAATAAAAGGGTTAATGCCATGGTAACAGCTGAAAAAGATTTTTACTCCGTTATATAAAGACACATTTGACACACTTGAGTTCAGCTCAGTAACAAATAAACAAACTACATTATAAGTGAAATCTGAGGAGTATATTCCTTAAGAGTAATATTGAAAGGTGAAATCTGAAGTGCATTAAAGTAGACATATTTCAAATGTTTCGGGATCAGGTTTATTTCATTTTATATAGGTTTGACACATATGAAATGACTAGTGTTAATGATGCTAAAGTATTTATAAAAATGAGGAGGTGGACCAGCTCGTACCATAGAAGTGAGAGTTGGTCTTATTGAATGACTTAAACTGGTTAAAACATGTCTTTTCTCTGTGTTTTTACAGACACCCACAGAGTTTATGAGTGTTCATCTGCTCAGTGTCTGTGTTTGATGAATAAACCATTAACTGTGATTTTTTTTTTTTTTTGCCTCTCACACATATACTCTCACATAGTTGTTCAAAATAAACAAGATTTATTTAAATCAAATCTTAATAAACACTTTCTGCTGTCCATACTTCAGACTGCTGACAGTGTGTATTAATGTGTTTGTGTTCTTTAGTTCCTTTCCCATCAATCATATAGATATAAATATCAGCTTTCACATTTGATTGCTAGACAGTGGTATTGATCTGCAGTTGCCCATGACAACAGATGACTGGTGGAGTATAAGCAGATGTGACTTTCTTTGAGTGGTTGTTTTATAATAACCCACTCACCAGGGCTGGAAACTAATGAAATACATTTACTCACATTACTGTATTTGAGTACTTTTCATAAGTAACTTGTAATTTTCAGAGTAGTTTTTGAAATGTATAATTCATACTTTTACTTTTTACATTTTGATGCAAGTAGGTTACTTCGCTACATTTGAAACCCCTCATGTTACTGAGTACAATATTGATAGTGAAAAAAATGACATTGGTGGAAAACCACTGTGTACCTGGAACTGAACGTCCATTGCGTGACCTTGTCTTGCGTGTGGCCTTTCTGAATCTATGTGATGGCAGATGGCTGTTGCAGCTAAAGATGTAAATATGATGGAGGAAGAGTCTGGAGAAGACCCAAATTCTGGAGAGGAAATAAAAAAAAAAACAACCTTTGCCCAACTTAGAGGAGCTATTTACATTCAAACACACACGGGTACAATGTAATAATGAGGTGTAAAATGAGCCTGAGCTTTTGAGCCGACACAAATTCTATGTCAAATTAGTGAAAGCATGTGGTGGTAAGTTAGTGGTGGTAAGTGTTTTGTCCCTTACATTCCAAACGGTTAATTTATTGTTTGTTTTAAACATCCCATATAACAACCTTCCCATGTAAGGACAACGTGCCGTGCTGTCATGATATTATTTTAACCCTGATCAAGCGAAGTAGACGAGGGAATGGGATGATAGTGGTAGTTCAAATGGATTTATTTTGAATAGTTGGAACATGTGGAGATTTTTGGATCCTGTGGGCACTTTATGTTGTGTGTATTTTGTGTTCTTCAATACTTGTTTAAATGTCTTTATTCTTATAATGTTGTTGGCTGGACAATGGGAATGACAAAAAATGTTCACTATACGGTTGAGGTGGCAACTGTCCTGGTTTTCCTTGTGTTGATGGAGCTGAACTTATTTTTAAGTGTGGATGTGCACTTTAATACACCTCAAAGTTGATTAAAACAACTTGTACTGAACTTTATTCATGACTCATCCTTTTTTTGCATTAAATAAATGAAAGTAACTTGTGCTCAAGTTAAATTTTAAATGAAGTCCTTTTATATTTTTACTTAAGTTAATTTTTTTAGATGTGTACTTTTACTTTTACTCAGAGTAGAATTTAAACAAAGTAGAGATACTTTTACTGAATTAGATTTTTTTTCAGTACGTTTTCCACCTCTGCCACTCGCTCACTGTTTTTCCTAAATGCGTGATTTCATTTCAGTGTGTAAAGCCCATTGATTATTGTATGGAAATTAAAACATTTTTAATTGAAAATGTAATCATGCAAATAAAAATGGATTAAATCAAAAAACAAACAGTGCCTTTAAAAAAAAAATCAGTCTTAATAAATAAACATTGAAATAAATTATGTGACTTAATTTTTAATCCATTAGTGTGTCATTGTAGGTCATTACTAATCACATGTAACTAGTTGGATTAGAAATGTGGCTGCTGTAGTGTGTTTTATTGGTCACAAAACAACAGGAAGTCATTTTCTTCTAATGAGCCATTCGATTTAACAAACCCCCAGCTCTCTACTGTATTGTATTTATAATTAAACACTTTGTGCACTTATATGCATATTAATATTTATTTAGCAGCAGGGCCTCCCATTCATCTTTAGGTCAAGACCAATTAGAAGAATCCTGTTTCCCCACATCCAAAAACAAGAAAATACTCAACTACTACTTGAACTACCATAAAAATCCATATTTATAAATTAACAATGCCTTTTTCTCCTACATTCTACATGCTTTTTCTCCTGCATTCATACACCACAACACATTACACTACATTTCTTCCTTCAGCCTTACTGTAATCCCACAGGATTTCTATAAAATCTAAATATCTAAAAACCACTGCATGTGCCTATTGGGTTTTTGTTTACCTCTGCATTTACATTATAGTGAATGACAGCACATTGTTATAAAGTGGCCGCCTCCATGATTAATTTAATATTCCAGATTTAAAACAGCTGAAACAGGAGCATAAGGGTGTGTGTGTGTGTGTTTTTTTTTTTTTTTCACACAACAGATGCACAATGCATTCAGTTATCGTGCCAATCACAATAAAAAAATTCAATATCGATGGAAGGTCCCTTTTAAATGTATGTTTCGTCAGGTGTAGCTCAGTGTAGTGCAGGGCTTCTTCATCCTGCCAACAGGACACCTTTAGAGCTGTTCTGAAAATGTCTTCAAGATGACTCAAAACATTAACAAGTATTCAGAGAATGCCTAATCTCAACCCTATCTTGTGCCAATCTCAAGTTTCTATGTCAACCTGTTCTTAATTAGAGACAATAATGTGATTTTGACCTTTCTGCTAAATGCGACCTTGACCTTTTACCTTTTGCAAAATTGATGATTTCGTTATATGTATATATGCATCAGTGCATGTAATATTATGATAATATATCCAGTATTGATTAAGTTATAGCCTTATACGTCTATGCTTAACACACACAAACAGTGTTACAGAAGTAATTTTGCGACATGTCACCTTTGACCTCCAGAGATCTCAAAAAACTATTGGTTATAGGCGATAACACCAAGTATGAGAATTGTAGAAATCTTCATTCCACATCATTTGGTACCAATTTGAAAGTTCTGTGACCCTCCATTCTTGAGTTATAACTAATAATGTGATGTGAATCCTGTTTAAATATCTGTCTTTGCACAGGAGAATTTATTTTGACTTGCACTGGTACAAAGAATGCTTTGCTTGGAAATGTCAGTCCATCTTATTAATTTTTAATCTTTCAGAATGCATCCCACAATATTAAAGAATGAGGCATTTTCTCTGCATTTGAAAAGGCTCTGCTGCTGTCAGGAGTCAAACACTCTTCTTTGTATTTTGTTTCAACATCATCCACATAACTGAAACTGAAGGAAGTACAAGGAAAGAAGACACAGTTGATGCATAATACAGTAGTTACCTCAACCAGAGAGGAAAATCATATTACCCTGTTAGAAAGAAAAAGAGGGATCCTCACCCCCAACCACAGTGACTCTGGCAAATGATCACAGCCTTTTTTTTTCTTCTTTCTACAAGGACAGTTAATCAGCTGGTCAGGTATAGCTTCAGTGATGCTACGTGTTCATAAAATGAGAAATGAGGTCATTTGACTACCTGAATGTACTGGATGACCATATTTTTTTCTTCCCTGTACAATAGAAACATTAGCAGATGACAATTTGAACGAAATGTGAACCTGATAAATCCTCATATTAAGTCAGGGGTCTCCAAACTATTCCACAAAGAGCCGGTGTGGCTGCAGGCTTTTGTTCCAACCAAGCAGCATCACACCAGACTTGAATCAATTAATCAACTGATCTCCGTCTTCAGAGAGTTGATTGGTTAAACTGTGAACCGTTGGTTGGTTGGAACAAAAACCTGCAGCCATAGCGGCCCTTTGTGGAATAGTTTGGAGACCCCTGTATTAAGTGGTTCAGGGAAGATCATATCACACATAGATTTATCATCATGGAGATCAGACCTCAACCCCAATGACAATCTTTGGAATGTGCTGGAGAAGATGTTGCACGGTTGTCTACCGTATCATTAATATTAGATTTGGGCAAAATTTAATGCAACTATTGATGGAAATATGATCAAATTTTTACAGTATAAAAGCATTTAGTGGCATCAATAATGCCACAATGAATGTGTTCCATTATCAAAACCAAAGGTCCAACAAAATCTTATGAATGTAATACTTTTTTTAGCCAGTCAATAGAGTACAACATGGGACTTTTCTTAGGGCTCATTTATGCTCCCTTTACATATGTAAATAGGTATGTCTAATGTGGTCATCCATCACTGCTTTCATACGTCAGTGCATCCAGGGTGTTGGAATGAGCAATCAAACAATCAATCAATCCAGTAGAGGTTGCCACTCTAAATGACCACTATTATTGAGGAGATTTAAAAAAAAGCCCTATAACAACAAGGTTGCCTTTAGTTGGATATGAAAACTATCAACAGTCAAACAGATAGATTAATGTCCTGGGCATCCCCCCTCCTTAGACCCAACTTCTTGGCAAAGAAAACACTTCAAAAACCCAGTGGGAAAACAGAAACCTCAGGGAGAACCACAGTGAAGCAGAGAGGTCCACTTCCATGGACGGACATGCTGTAGATGCACCAGCACTGATGGACGTCCATTTATAGATTTAGTCCTGTTGTAGAGCTAGGGTCTACAGAAGAAAAAGAAGAAAGTCACAAACATGGCAATGACAGAGGAGGTTTTACTAATGTGGATACTAATTTTGGTATTGAGAACAGTAGTTGTCACTAATGTATCAGTAGTTTTTCATTCATTTGCACACTTGCGTTTTGAAAAGTTCCACTACTTATGGAAATGGTTCTCTTCAAATCTCAACACTGCCTCCACTGTTCCCAGTGGTACTGCTCCATATTCTGTCTGACTATGCATCTGCAAGAGCCTGGAAAACAGACAGAACTACATACAGTATGGAACAGACTCAGAGGATGGACAGAATCCTCCGTCCACATCCGTCTTTAATGTAGAGCATAAGTGAGTTTTTAGTGTGTCTCCAGAAGACATAAAACATCTTCATTATGACATTTTATGACCTCATAGAAGTGTTACTGCTTTTATTTGTTAAAATATTTGGGTTTTTTCTTTTATCTATTGGCATCCCCATTGTCTTGCTATAGTTCTTATTATTTTGTAAATAAAACTAAATCAATGTTAGTTTGGTGAAAATGTGAACCATTTAATAATGTTTGTGAGAAAGTCTGGAGCTGCAAAATAGATCATTTGGGACCCACTGAGCTGCAAAGAGGGAAAAAAACATGCTTATGTTTCTTTGTACCTTTGTAAACGCTGTTTTTATGAAAGGCTAGATGTTATAGAACAGCAGTTTTTGGTCCCTTAATGTCTGTTGGCAGTCTCCATATTTCAATTAATAAAAGAATGTATCATATTCTATATTCTCACCTTTTGTGATACCTTTTTTATGTTTTTTTGTAAATTCTTTGGACTCATAATGTATTTTACTCACATTATACACAGCAAATATGTCAGTGTTCATTTCACAACCATGGTGTTAAATTTAACACCCATAAAGTGTCTATATGTGTCCACACTATGCAGTGTAAATTTAACATTTGAAAGTGTTAATTGATGTTAAATATAAACCCCTTCCTAGGTTATGTAAAATATAATAATTACTCTTTCCCCATCCTTATGCAACCAGAAATGAGAATCAATCTACTTTAATCAAAACTCTTTGGTAAATATTTTGTCCATTGTAATGGACATTGGGTCCCAACAGTTGTTAAAATACCAACACTATCACATTGACATGAACTTCAACAGTCAATATATTTTTTGTTTTCCTGAAGAGCCTGGCAATGTGCACCTTGTTGCTTCTTATTTTTGCATCATAATCTAGTACCCCCATTGTCATATGTACACCAACAAGGGCTTCTATCTCAAAAATTGATGCATGTTTATACCCCCTGACTGTATTTTGTTCTGCATAGATGTTCATCATTGTTGTCAGCTGGAATATGTCACTAGGAACATATTGCTTGAAGTTTCCATAAGATGTTAGTGACTCAGTTTTCAGGAGTGCAACGCCACTCAACATCACACTTCTTTGTGATGTTGAGGGCAAATATTAACAACACCCTGATTTAATAACATTAATTTAACAAAATCACAACATGCAATGTGGTGTTAATACAACACCAACACTCTCTATTTAACACTGACACTGAATATTTAATGCTCCCATATTTGCTGTGTTATAAGCCATTAATATGTTATGAGTCTTTGAGCTGACTCATAACTCCCACATCATTCTGTCTGTCCTGGTGTAAAATTCAAAGTCTGCTTCTTTAAAATGTTAGGAAAGAAAAATCGGTTTGCTTTAACTCAGTAAAGATGCTGTTTTGAGATCATCTAAATGAATTTATGAGGATTATGGATTTACACCCCAGGCACAACAATGTTCTTGAGGGTCTGAAAATGTAGAAATGAACAGTGTAACCACACACTGCTTTCACTAGACAGGATATTTAACCTTTCCCAGTCTCACAGAAAGACAACAGTCCTCATTCACTTCCACTTGACTCATGTCCAGTGACTGCTGGTGCAATTACACTCTCACTTTTTGTCTTTTTCTCTCGGTGTAACAGTCAGCACTCCATTTTACAGCTGACTGATGTTGAATGATGGTAGTTGGCCATCACTCTCTGCCTCTCTCTAGTGTGTCTCCTTCTGATAACAGAGGCAATAAAACCCAGTCCACTTCTACTGACAATTACTGACATCGTTCTCCTTCTCCATAGTTTACAGTGGCAGGTGCCATTGACGGTCGCTCTGGGAAACGCATCTACAGTTTGTTCCGAGACTCTCATCTGGATCAACAACAAAACAGGTACAATACTGCTGCATCATTACAGGACCATAAGAATGATCTTTAATATTAAAACCAAATAAATGAAACCTGACACTTCTCGTTTGTACTCCTTTGCATGTTTTCTTTTCATTGAGTCTTAGTAGTAGAACGAAAGCTTTATTTTTGTTGGCTCACTTTTATCAAATTAATCTTTAAATCTAACTCATTTTGTGTATAGTAGACTTCCTCCTTTTTAACAAACCTTTTTTACCCAAACTTTTCTGCTTCTGTTTAAAGAGTTTAGTAGAATGAAACACTCTTGTTGTGGGTAAAGCTCTCTCAAGTTATACTCCATGGGGAATAAAAACAAGTATTTACTTCTAGTGTTCATCAACAACTTTGGGCAGTTTAATTTCAGATCTAAAGTGGGACTTCACCCTACTTACAGGGTCCAGAAAAGCAAGGCTATGAGATCAAGACTTCAAGACAGTATAACTAGAACCAGAGGGAAGATGTTTGGGAAGTAGGCCAGACTTGGGTCAACAGCTATTTCGCTGTTTTCCTCACCTGGTTGTTGCACAAAGTCTGAGCATTGTTCAAACTGTTCTACTAAAGCTCACAACCTAATTTTACAGCAGAGTAAAGTGTTTTCCTCTGAGAGGCAGATTGGAACATTTATTTTTTATTTACCTTTGATATTCTGTGGTCAGTTTTGGTGACTGGGTTCAGCCCGTTACATCTAACAGGCACATGCACAGATAGACCCCTATAACCCCTTTCCGGTTGTTTGTCTCTGAATCATAGCATTGTCACTTTGTTACGCTCATCCTCTGACTCTATACTTCACTGTGATACATTGGCCAGTTTCAGGAAAATCTAGCCAAAAATTACATTGAGTTTAACTAGACTACTACGGTAACACATTATACTGTATTTGATGCTGCTAGGAGGGTCTAGCGTGGCTATACTAGATCATTATGCCTTTTTTATGCCAAAATGTCTGTCATCTAATCAGCGACTTTAACATTTCCTCTGTCATTATTTTAATGACAGAGACGTTTTAATGATGTTGTACAGGTCTTGAACTGCTCTTTAATATATGGTTTTCACATAATTTGAGATGATGATTCAGAGAGACTAATGCATGTGTTCTGACTAGTAACAAGGTAAGATCTTACATGAAATGAATGTGCTACTATGTAACTACTGAAGTGATCATGAATTTCTGAAATACTGCACCTTTTTGCTTGTAATATTAATCAATACTTCAAAAGACAGCCTGGGACAGATTCAGCAGTCTATTTTATAGTGTTTATTAATAAATTAAAAAAGTATTGGAGTAATTTAATTAGACCTTTAATATGTGGCTGAACAGCATGATGTCATCTGCATATGTGATGAACATACAAAGCCAGTTCATGTTCTTACAGCTTTTCTCTCTTTTTTTAAAGCAGCATATAACTTTCATCACTAACTTTTCTACAGATTTGCCCCCAGTGATAGCCTAAATATTACTAATCCATTAAATCATGTCCCTTACATTGAATAACTTCAAAAATCACAGTCAGTCTGTTTACATAGCTAACCAATACATCACTCAGGCATTTTTGGAAATTTTCTTGTGAAGTGCATTGTGGAAATGGAAATTCATGGAGACAACAAGCAATGAAACCATGTCCACTACCAGGTCAGAAGAAATGGAAGGTATCAAATGGAAGGTCAAAGGTGTCAAACTGCAGTTGTCGAAGGCCGGTGTCCTGTATGTTTTAGATATTTCCCTTTTCCATTACACCATGTTCAATTAATGATCAGTTCATCATCATGCAAAGATTAATGAATTAGTGATAACGCGATAACTGGTGTTTTACTAATGTTAAGAAAAATGTATGATGTGATACACTGCTTTAAGGTCAGCATTGCTTATAATTTGATACATTATTTATTTGTTGTCTCAGAAACCCATAGGATTGGTGAGATGGATGATAACACCTGGTTGCTAGGCAACATCAACCAGACGGGCTACTTTCGCGTGAACTATGACCTCCAGAACTGGAAACTGCTTATTCAACAGCTCCACAACAATCCTCAGGTACTAAGATGTGTTTTCTGTCTTTCTGGCATAAATCCTCTTTCTCACTTACCTAGTATTACCTGTTGATCTGTATTGATTTGTAATAAAGTCTTGGGTCATGTGTGTTTTTGAATCCCATGTAAGTCTGCCATGGTTATAAAGTAAAAAAGTAAAAATTCCAGTATAAACAAATTATATCACACTAAACACCAAAATTTTATAATATACTCAGCATATCTGTTCTGACTGTCTGTCTGTGATTTGAAGGGATTTGTTATTGCCTCCACCAGTGGAGGTTATGTAATCATTGGGGTTTGTTTGTTTGTCTGTCCATCTGTCTGTAGCAACGTAACTCAGTGTCCAGAATGACAAAAAGCAACAAGTAATTAGATTTTGGGGGTGATCTGGCTCACTGTCTGGATCCAGGATTTTTTTCAAGGCTTCTTTACTATTGAGAGATAGGGCTGGTTTTGACAGAAATGATTCTTACTCAATATATAATACTGGTGGAGGTCTGTACTGTCTGAGTGCTTTTCTAGTTATATTTGTTGTCCTCTTCCAGACAAACCAATGTAATGTCATGGAAAAGCCTGTCAGTTAAACAAAATGTTAGCTATCGACAAAATTCCTATTTTGAAAGGAGTCATATCAATTTCATCTGTGATGTCTTCAGAATAAATTACACTTTCACTGGTTTCTCTTTATTCCCAGATAGCTATTTCTTATAGGGAACTGAAACATTCATATCACTTTCCTAAAAGCCACAACGCTCCTTTGATGAAAACCAGAATCTTAGTGGAACAGGGGAGTTGTGTGCGTCACTGCTTTGAATGGTGACATTGTTAGTTTTATTCAGCGGCTTCGGAGTCTTAACATCTTACTTCAGACCCTTTTAAACACTACAATTCAGACAATAACATGAGCAGAGGCTATTCCTCCTGTCTTCATTTTTTCCTCTTCACTTTCTTGTAGATCATCTCCGTTGGAAACAGGGCAGGCCTTATTGATGACGCCTTCAACCTGGCCAGGTGTGTAGCTTCTTAACTAAAGGAAAAACAAAGGTCTACTTGTTTATGGGATGCTCTCTTACAAAGTGCCCATTACTGTAGCATCTGGTGAATATGTAAATATTATCTCCTTTTACTCATTTTGTCCTTATCTGTCATCCAGTATCTAAGAACACAATCGGTTTGACTTACTAAAGGTTTGTGCATGTAAAAACATGACTGTGCACACAAAGACATGTTGTGGTTTATCTACTAATAGGGTGTACTGAGGGTTGCACCTGTCACATGGGTGGAATAGCTTGTGCAACCCATTTGGCATGTTTGCCTTGATGAATATGCAATTATGGGTGTTTGTCTCAGAACGCACAAAATTACAGGGAGGAGTAGATGCAAATCTTTATGTAATATGCATAGTGTGATTTACCAAACCTGAAAGTGATTGCAATGGCTGATTTTGGGGATATATTTAGCGCATCTGAAAGGCAGATGTTAAATGGCACAGCTCCACACAAAACTGGCTGTGTTGTTGTGGTGAGGAGGCGACATAGGCAAAAACTAAAAGAAATGCAAAGTATGAATCTGTTCTGCTCGCGGCAATATTTTTGGAATGACAGACGACAAAAATTTTACATAAAAATAAGACATATGGCCTCATATATGGCTGTTCTTCTCTCTCTTGCGTGCAAGTGAAACTGAATTGAACAGGTTCTAGCTACACACATACATGAAGAGCGCAGGTGGTGTGACTGGGCTCCTGAAGCTTCTGGTTTAGATGCTTTTCTCTCATGCCCACAGGCTTAAAAGATGTCATTCAACAAAAAGGGCCACATACAGACAAAAACCATTTATTTCACTCTTAAGACACTTCACCACTGACCCGCGAGTAACCTGATAAACTGTGCATTGCTAACGTACAGCACGGAAGGCACCCCATTATAACACCTGGATGGACTTTAGCCTGAGGGGTAGAAGTGGCTCGTCAAAGGTTCTAATTTGTCTCACAGTATGAATTTTGCAAATAGAAAGATTATACAGAACTATGGTGTTATACTTGTTTTATTTCAGGTTTTACATTCAACCCAAATGATAGTATAATAACATATAAATAATACCTCCAAATTTGAATTTAAATGTATTTGTAAAAAGTCTGTATCTGAAAGGTATTAGCAAAACTAATCCTAAGAAAAACTGGATCAGACCTGAAACATAAAAATCCAGATTGGTACATCACTAGTTCTATTAAAATGTTAATATTGAAACATTCGGGATGTACTAGTCTGCCTGTTTCAACCACATGGAGCAGAAGAAATGATGACTAGTAGAATGTCAGTATTATAATGGAGCAAAAAGTCAAGTATGATGGATCAGTAGGGTATTAGAATGATATATCTTTATACTGCTCATCTAACTACAAGCAAATTCACTCTATCCAAATGGAGCAATTTATCTGAATAGTTGTTTTCTTTGTTTTGTTTTTTTATTATTATTATTTTTATTTTTATTTGAATGATATCAAGCTGGTATGAAAACAAGCCAAAAATGAAATAGGAGGAATGAGGCTCTTTTAAAAATGTAAGGAGTAGAAAATAAAAAGTCAGCTGAAAAATAATTACTCCAGTAAAGTATAGATAACCAAAATTTCTACTTAAGGTAATGAAATATTTTTGCTCTGTTACTTGACAGCTCTAGTTGACTGTCAATGATAATAATTCAGGGCTACGTTTGGATAAGTGGTGTTTTTTTTTTAGAAATTGCTGTTTATGTTGATAAAATATGTTTGTTGTTTTAATGTAAAATGGCATGAGGATGCACACTGTCCTCCTGCTGTCAACATGCACATGAACCACATCTAAGTACATCACAACAGACTAAAAATACAAAGTTGACATTTTGTATTTTGGTTTTTGCATTTTGTTCCACCAGTCTAAATCTCTCACCATGGCTGCAGATTAGTCCAAAGCAGTGGATATATTTTTCAGTAATCATGTTGCTACGCTCAGAGGAAAATACCTGCTCACAGACCGCGTGTAAAGGAAGAAAAACAACCTGAGCCAGACTACAACTGTGATAAATGAGCGATCAGTAAGGCTACAGCCACAGAGAGTGAAAGAGCTACAGCAGTGAGTCGTTCCTCATCGTGATGTTTTCAGCCTGAAGCTTTTTGAGCACTGTAACCAAAATTTACCCTGACACCAACTCTATAACTCAATCTAGCCCATCTCTCTATCTCTGTTCTGTCTCTCTCCCTGAGCCATCTGTCCTCTGTCATGTTGAATGAAGAACAGCTAGAGACAACCACGCTGTCATCCAGTGTGTGTGTGTGTGTGTGTGTGTGTGTGTGTGTTAGGAGCTCGGCAGGAGTCTTCCATCTGCATACACACACAAAAACAAAGCAGGAATCCAGATCCATTATTATTCATACTGACAGCAAAATATGCTTTGATTTAAATTCACATCTGTCACCACGGCGACATATAACATCATTTCATCCCGAATCACAGAATGGAATATGAGCTGCAGTTTAGGGTCTGATACTCCAAAGAGAGGTGACACCATTTCATTAGTTTGTCTGAATAAAGCTGGAACTTTTTTAAATTACTGTACCAATTATTATTGTTTATAACAATATTGTAAAAAAGTGATATCATCAAGCAATTTCTGTTTTTTTATTGGAAAAAATTGCTAAATATTTTCAACATTGCCAGTCATACATATATCCTTTTAATTGTTCTTATTTTATATGTGTCAAAAAAAGAAAAAAAAAAACTAAAATAGGTGCTTACAGTTTTGATATTTCTTATCTAAAAAGAACAAAACGATCAGTTTACAATACCACTAGGTTCTTTAAACATGTTTATGCAAAGAAAAAAAATCATGAAGCAAAGAATAAAAACACGGAGATTATAGAAAAAAGAAGACATGTTTAGAAGAGTGATATACATTCTGGGCAGCTAGAGGATTAAATCCATTTGTCCCAAATATGATAAAATGTATCTCTCGGGATTGTGATAGAATAGGTTAGTTTTTCCATTTTGAAAAGTTGTAAAAATGGTATCATACCAATCTCCTATTGTTGGTGTCGTTGGCTTTAACACCTTCTTGAAATAGATGTCTTGCTGGCTGCTAAAAGTCTTTAAAATTACATTTAAAGACTTTAAAAGGACATTTAAAGTCTTTAAAATGATATTTAAAGACTTTAAAATGACATTTAAAGACTTGAAAATGACAAAACCGGCAGGTCTCCATAACACTCTCGTGCCTCCCTGATCAGCTGAGTAACGACTCCAGTACAGTATGCTCTAGACAACCAGCCACTCCAGGAATGCTGCCCTTTTGTATTGCTGTGTCCATATACTTGTTTTTGAGGAGATAGTTGTTCATTCTTCTAAAGAAGATCTTTCCCTCCGCACTAAGAAATGAGATAGAGTGGAACTGCTCCAGCTTGGTGGAATTTTCCTCCTTGGGAATCCACATACGCTCACCCTGCCTCCACTGATCTGAAATGGTCCCTCTATGCCATAGTTTCCATAAGATTCAGAGGAGGTTGATGCAGCGTTTGTACACCTTGTATAGTACTTGGCCAGGACCTGGAGTAGAGCTTGCTCTGGTGAATGTTACCACCTCCTGAACTTTTTCCACTATTCAAAAGTTGCTTTTCTTTATATTTTCTTTTCTTTAAAATGTAATTTACCAAAGCTGAATTTGGTTGTGTTGGCTGATTTTGCATCTAGATATAGCCCATCTGAAAGGCAACTTTTGACTGGCACAGCTTTGTCTGAATTTGCCTGTAGTTGTTGCAGTGAGGAGTCACAACTAAAGGCAGCACAGAACCAATCTGTTATATTTGCATCAGCATTTTTGGAATAATGGAAGACAAAATAAAATACCACAGCAATGCAGTCACAATGAGAAGTCCTGCAATACCTTCTATGACTAAACTCATAATGTTACTGTCAGGGGGGGTGTAGTGTAGGACCCAAATGCAGACTCCAAAGCTTCACAAAAAGGCTCTTTATTGGGAGGTCGGCGGGAATAAGGACGGAACACAATAGTAACAGAAAACTGTTTCAAAAAACACACATCAAAGTCCAGAAGTCACAAACGGAGCAACGATCCCATTGGTTCTGGAGACACAGAGCGGGAGTCGACTCTTGTGGTAAGGAATGGGGGCGAACAGACAGAGAAGACAGGAAAGTATAGAAGGGTGAAGTGATGAGGACAGGTGTGCAAGGAAACATGAGGGGGAAGGTGACAGAGTGAGGATATGACAGTTACATTTCCTTGAGTCTGGATCATGTTGCCATTAGTACTGGTGTATCCCACAGCAGTTTTTTCAGTGTACTGTTTCCATGCCAACAACCATTAGCATATGCAAAATCCTCATTTGAATAGAATGGTCTCCAAGACTCTGCACCTGTTGGTATTGTGCAGATAATCTTAATCAATCACTCATGACGTGCAAATCAATGGTACACACACTTTAACAGCAAGCAAACATGTTCACCTGTTTGTGAATTAGTAAACCAGCCCTTATGTCTCCACAGACTATCACTCACTGAATAAAGTGTGAAGCACTTTCACGCTACACACATCTGTATTAAAGGTTAGCAAGTGTTGTCTGTGTCAAATAAATAAATTACTCATAGATGATTGCTTTTATACCTGGTTTAAATTAACACTGTGTCTTTAACTCTTCATGTAACTTCATTGTTTTGGTCATTTTTTCCTATTACTTCTATGTTAGCTTAGTTCTAACTGCCACATTTGCTACATTTACATGATTTTTGTAATTCCAAATTACTTATTCAGAATAAAATAATTCAGAATTGAAGTTATTTCTTTCATGTTTACATGGACATGTTCATTCTGAATAAAGGTTTCCATAGGAAACGGGTCGATTCCACTCTAGGTAACTGGGCTTTAAAAAAGGGTTCTGATTAGACAGAACGGCCACTTAATGTATAGATGGGCACTGAAAAAAAATGATCACATCCGCTTCCTGTTTAGCATTTGTTTCAACTATCAACATGAAAAACCAGATACTACATTTAAATTTTGCATTTATTTTTGTGATAATCATGAAGCAGCAGCTCGACTGAATCAACCATTGGAATTAACAAAGTAATGCTGGGCCGGCAGTGCAGAATATGTGGACCATCGCAATGAGACCAGGAACATGTGCAGAACGACAGGAATTAACTGTTTACATGGCAGAGGAATTATCGAATTTGTAATTAAGATCAGAATAAACCAGTGGCTTTATTCATAATTAAGTTTAATTTGGAATTATCATTTTCAACTGGAATTAGGTGTTTACATGGTCATTCTAAAGCAGAATTGACTTTTATTTGGAATTAAACTGGAATAAAAACTCCCATGTAAACAGGGCTAATAAAAACATATCACCTCCATTGACTGAACAATTTGTGTTGTCTATAACTGCACAAAAATATGTTCTGTTCATCCAAGCAAGGTCAGAATAGTCATAGTTTGGATGTGTGGATCATTAAATGATGAACTTACAAACACAGTAACAAAACCATTCTATTAATGCTAGTATTTCATAATCAAATTCTCTTTTTGGCATTTAGAGCTGTGTCCAGTGGTGAAAACAACAATAGTCAAGCATCTAAGATTGATCACTTTGTAACTATCTTTAAAATCTAAAGTTCTTTTTGCTTTTTTTTCCAATTCTCTTCCCATTTTGTTGGGTTTAGCACAGGCATGTCCAAATTGTTCCACAAATTGCCTATGTGGTTTTTGATCCAACCAACCAAGAGTTCACAGTTTGACCAATCGACTCTCTGAAGAGTGAGATCAATTGAAAGAAAACGGTCACAGTCCAGTCTGGCAGGCTGCTGTTTGGTTAGAACAAAAACCTGCAGCCACACCACTTATTCAATCTTTGTGGAATAGTTTGGATATGCCTGGTGTAGCGCTTTAGTCAAAGGCCCCATGTCATTAGTTTTCTACTACCTCTAGTGGTCACATCTCACGATAATTTAAGGTCAAAGATCTGAAAGATGAGATTCTACATAAACTAACAATGAATCAGTCATCTCATAAATATTTTGTCTCCAGTATAGATAGATAGATAGATAGATAGATAGATAGATAGATAGATAGATAGATAGATAGATAGATAGATAGATAGATAGATAGATAGATAGATAGATAGATAGATAGATAGATAGATAGATAGATAGATAGATAGATAGATAGATAGATAGATAGATAGATAGATAGATAGATAGATAGATAGATAGATAGATAGATAGATAGATTTTTGTTTATTTTGCTAACTATGTTGTACACTGTCTCACTAATAAAAATGTGGAAATAAAGACATTTCACACAATCACCTTGGCTGCTGTATTACATCAAATTTACATAAAACAGCAGATCCTTCATCACGTTACATAACTTTAGTCTTGACATTGCATTGAGTGATGAAAGCATTTTTTTGGCAGCTGACACAAAAAGTTTGGCAGCAGGGATCTAAAACCCATCAAGATGTTCTGGATGAGCTTAAGAAGAAAGGACACAATTTAAAAGAAAAGTTTTGTTTCCTTACAAAAAGGGTATTTTCATGCGTTTTCATTATATATTATATTCTTAAATTTGCATGTAGAAAGACAAACATCTGGTTGCTCTCCAAGAAGTTTATTTTCGCTGAGGTCAAGTCAAGAGCATTTTGAAATGTCAGGAAAAAAAATCTATCATGACGCTAAAAACCTGCACACATAATTACAAGGAATACGTCAGAATTACAGTGCAGACATGTAATGTAAAAATATTACTATTTACCTTTGTTGTCCATTATGTCTGACCTCTTACTTTGCTGTTGGACTGATCATCTGGGCCATAGAATAGAATAGAATAGAATAGAATAGAATAGACATTATTGCCATTGTGTAAGCAGGCACAACTAAATTATGGATATGTAAATACAAGGCCGGAACAGAACTGAAGCTATTGTGAATTGGCATAGTCTGTCCAAAAACACCAGAAATTCCTGGTGACAAGAAAACACTTAACTAGTCAGAGCAGGCACTCATACTATTTTAATCTGTTAGACGAAGTGAAAGTGAAAGCCTATTTGAATTAAAACAGATGTTACTGTACCATTTATTAACACCCCTAATTATACAGGAAACAGTCAGTGGCATCTTTAATCTCACATTTAGTGTTATCAGTGGATGAAATTTATTAAATACTGTTTGGTGGATGTAGGAATATGTGTGTGTATGTGGTGTATACTGTATATAGGTAAGTGTGTTAGTACTTTGTGCGTGTGTGTGTTGTTGTTGCTTGTGAAGCTCTTTTAGCTGTAATAAATGACTGTGTCTCTGTGAGTGTATGCTTAAACAGTGATGGATGTCGCCTGTGTGTGTGTGTGTGTGTGTGTGTGTGTGTGTGTCTGTCTGTCTGTGTGTGTGTGTGTGTGTGTGTGTGAGAGAGAGATAGAGAGAGAGAGACTGCAGCAGTCACTCGTTAGCTCTCTACTGAGCCTTGCTACTGGCTAATGGACAAACAATTAACTGGGCCTTAATGATGTTAACAAGTTAATGAGCTTGTTAAGACAACAACACATGGTGAGACACACAGACTCACTGAGATTGTAACTCAGAGGGAAAATTGAAAATCTATAATTTCTGCACTGCCCTGATTTTCTGTGAAGTGGACAAGTGAGAGTAACAGTTGAAAACTGCAGTAGGAGCAGGCGATGTGAGAACAGTGTGTGTGGTAGATGGGGGTAGTTTTTCTACACTTCTGTTAATTTATTTGGAACGCCAGAGGAATGCAGCATTAGCATATTGATTTCCACAGGACGTTATTTTAATTTGTTGAAGTAAACCAAAGGCAACCTGCAGCCTGTGATGAAGGAACCACATAATATCCACTGCACCCCATATTTTTTTGGCCGGTGGTTCTCCTCAGTCTACTGTGACTTGTGTGGCGGAATTTCATTCGACATTTTCACCTGAGTTGTCCCTGGTCCTGAGGTCGCTAATGGGAAGAGTGCAGTTTTAGATAACTTTCCCAAAAGGCCAAGGGGCTCAACAAGAAGTCAAACAAGGGTTTTAAAACTCTGGTATAAGTGTTATATGGCTTTATATATATATATATATATATATATACATATACATATATACCATTTCTATACCATTCACACTGTTTTTGGTATTTGTTGATAAAAACACACAGTCACACAGTGGGATTGATTTTATGATCTATTGAATGACTCCCTTTTGTTGATAGCAAGGTCTGGATGAGCGCAGCGCCATTGGCCCCATTTTTTAAAATTGTTTTTATCTTTTTGTTTTTTTACTTTTTACCTTTTTTTTACTGTTTTTTATGTACCTTTTTCTGAGCTCTTGCAACTCATTTCCAATACCATTTTTTCTGCAAATGGCAAATAAATTGATTCTTCACTCTTGGTTTGGCGACACAGTGGTGTAGTGGATAGCACTGGTGCCTTCAGCAAGAAGCTCCTAGATTTGATTCCAACACCAGTCAGCGGGACTGGTGAAGTTCTCCTTGTATCTGTGTGGCTTCTCTCCTTGTACTCTATCCAAAGACATGCACTTCATACATTTATCTGAATTGTGTGTCTCTATATATCAACCCTGCAATGAACTGGTGGTATGTCTGGGCTGTACCCCAGTACAGATAAAAATAAATTTGCACCATTAACAGTAGATTGTATTAGTCATAACTAGATAAACAGTTCACAACACACATACACATCCTTAACCAAAGTAACCATTCCCATGTGCTTTTTTTCTGGACTCCAGCCTTACACAAACTTGTCCCATTTACTAATTATGGCCATCTAAATTTGCAGTACCAGACTGACAAACAGCCAGGAGAAGTGCTTTATTTATTTTTTGACAGGTGCTGCCATGACAACAGATGACACAAGCAGCATATGTGTCAGATTAGATCTGCAGGTGGATATGGATGAACAGATGATGGATGGTCAAGAAGATGGATGATGAATGGACAAATGAAAAACTGTGATGGCCACAAAAACAGGGATCAAAAGATAGATGCCGTTGCTATGGATACCAGCATCCCTCTTTCTCTGTGCCTTCATGTTTAGTCTCATAAGCAGTTCAGTACGCTGTAAACAGGAAGTCTCTGCAGGCTGGATGGATTATGGTAATTTTTCATAAGCCAGGTGCATGATGGGAATGAAGATGAATGTGTGGAGGTTGGTGGGGCTGCGTATGAGGCAGATTATGGAAATATGATGGTCTAGAGTTTAGAGTTTCTCAGCCGCTCAAAGTCTTAGAGTCTTATCTCAAACAGATTAGCTTTCTGCTGAGGTCTGACTCATTCTGAGCCTGTCTTTCTGTTTTTGTAAATGAACTCTCAATAATAAAACATTAAATAACATTAAGTCCATCACCTTCTCTCTATGTGTCAGTCATTTTGATTGACAGCTCCACAGTAAAGGTCACTGCTCTCCCAAAGTTGCTGATTAAATTCCTCCAAAGCAACTTCTCATCAATTACGTTTCTTCCTTCATACCTCTGCTGAACATCGCTGATCACAATGAAATCCAATGCGTCAAGTCTCTGAGTTAACTTTCTGTCCTCGGCCATGCCAATTATTAATATTCATGATGTGTGGGCGGAGCTGAAGGTCAACTCAGGAAGTAGGTGAGTGCCTCCTTCCCCTCAAAACATCATGAATGTTAATAGTTGCATAAAGAAAGACTGTTAATATGTATGAGGTGGTGGATGTCACCCAGGCTGCTGAGAAGCTTCCCTGGCATTTAAGGTTCAAGTTTTTCTAGCTGTGTTCTTAATGTAGTTTATTCATAAATACACAAGCAGACTGAAGTTTCTGTTTGACATTTAAGAGATCAAACTCACACAGACATGACTTTCTGACCTATAATGCAGTTGTGTCTCATCTTAACTCTCTACCAATCAAATTGTGCAGAGTAAGAAGAGATTTTAGAAGAAAAAAAAATTTTTTTGATCATCAAAACATAATGTAGGGGATATGTTTTACTAAAAGCGAGATGCATAGCTCAGAGTAACCACTAAGCAGTTGTTGCTAACTGTGTCAAATGAAGTAGAAAAAAGTTACAATTCTGTTAACATGTTGGACAAATAAACTGTGAGAAATAATATGTATCAGAGGTACAGCATTCTGGTAATTAATATTCTTACTATTATCTGACTAAATACCTGAAATGTTAGCTACATTAGAATGTATCCGTATAAAGTGGCTATGAAGCACATGAACTCAAAATGGACATTTTCCATTTTTCCAGCCTTTTCTAGTGTGAAACTTAAAAATTTACACTAAAATACAAGTTCATTAAGTCATACAAGGAGCAATGGCAGTGAAAAATGGCAGTGTTTGTGTTTTATTAAATAAGAGAATAAGATAACCCTGAATCTATAAGTGTGTTTCCAGTGAAGACACCAATTATCGAAAATAGGCGTAACAAAACTGTGAAATGAATTTGTAGATTTGAAGAAAGTGGTGTAATGATTTTTTTATATGCCTGTCTGCCCAGGTTTGTACTACACTTGTTTTTCTGTCTTTTGCAGTCTTCACAGCATTTATAGGAAGCTGTATATTTTTTCATCTGTCCCTGTACGCGCTAGCCACTTTACTGACAGCCACTTTTTCAGTCTGTACCTACTTTTTTGCACAGTTCCGTAACTCGAATATTCTGCACGCATCTTATCTTATTTTATCTTATTTATTTATTTATTTATTATTTCCTCTGTACTAGTACTTATTAAGTTGCACTTGTCCCTTGTACTTTACTGGGCTTCAACTGGGACCAGGGGTTTTTAAATTCCATTTCTTCATGTTACATGTCGAGATGACAATAAAGTCTCCTTAATGCCTTATCAATATATATGTCATGACCTCCGCTCCGGTGACCTTTCCCGCAGTCATTTCCACACTCACCTGGTCCCGCACTGCATAGCTGCAAGCCATTCCTCATCTGTGGCTATAAAAGCAGTAAGGCTTGCAGTTGCCAGTGCGGGACCATTCAGTAATGTCACCTCCATAACCCGGACAACTTTCAGCATCTCCTCAATCACCATAACCCGGACATTCATCACCACGGACTCTGGTCGTTTGTTCCCAGGTTTTGTCTGTCTTGTCTTTATGTTTCTTAGTTTTGTTATTAAATTATTTTTCCCTTCAGTACTGTGCAATGGAGTCCTCCTTCACCTCACCCCGATCCTGACTATATAAATATATATATATATATATATATATATATATATATATATATATAATATTTGGCTGTCTCTGTATTGGTCTTTCAGGGCAGGGTACCTCCCACAGGGTGTTTCCTTGCAGCTGATTGGATACTTGCCTGAGGAGACGTCCTTCCTGCCGTGGCACGCTGCCAGCCGAGCACTCTACCAGCTGGACAAACTGCTGGACCGCACAGATGAATACAGCCTGTTCAGTGTAAACAATCAACCAATCAATCAATCACTTTCACAGACAGTCATTCAGTCAGTTAATCTGTCTGTCTGACAGTTGGTAACAGCTTCACATTAGCGGAACAGACTACTGCGCTGACAGCTGGCTGTCTCTTAATTAACGCTGTCTGTGCCAACAGGACTATGTGCTGAAGCAGGTTGCATCACGGTATCATCAGATTGGTTGGCCAACCAATGGACCCAGCAATGAGGGCAGTAGCGTCCTGCAGGCGTCATACCAGACTGAGTATGCAACACACACTTCAACTAACTACACACACCAGGATACACAAAAGGCACTGTTACACACTAAGCCCAAAAATGTCTATACAGAATACTGGCAAACATTTTCTTTATAGGAAGAAGTTCATATATTTCAATGTATTCACTTATTTACATATTTTGTTAAATATATATATTTACATATTTACATTTTTTTGGCTCTCATGGTTGTTTTATGTTGAAAATTTGCTTCAGGCATTTTCTTTTGTTGGTTTTTGTATTATTTTTTCTTACATGTTTAAAATAAAACATTCATTCATTCATAGATGGATGGATGAACTGAACATTCATTCATTCACACTTACTGTAAACTCTGTTGTCACTTAAATAAAAAGTAAAAATGGTAACATACTCTCAGTAGATTTTAAAAGCTTTGACTTATTTGCATGAGTTTGGAAAGAATTGACATGTGCCTGAAGCAGCAACAGAAGCAGATATCCACCAGTTCCTGTGTGCTTGGTTGTCAGTTTGCAGCTTAACTTGGGCATACACCTCATCAACCACGCTCACAGTCTTAGTGAGTACTTCATTTTTTTTCAACCATCATTGGCCCGATAAGGTTGAGTGTTTATAGTCGGTGCTATTTTATTTAAAACCTCATCTAAAGGTAATTTCAGAGTGTGATAAATTATAGTATATGCCAAAGTTTTATTTTGTCTATTCTGTCGAAGCCTCATATTGCCTCCAAATAAACCTATAAATACATGTTACACCCACAGGAGGTTGTTATCCCACAAGAGGTTGACTGGAAAATGAATCGTGAATAGAGCAGCAATAATGAACAGAAGGAACAACAAGTAAAAACATTATCATTTATCATATGGGTAACTGACTCTTGCATTGAGTAGACAAACTGTTACAGCTGACTGTTGACTTAACATCTTCCCCAGAATCAGATAAAAAGATGCATAACAGCTTAATCCTTCATTTTACAGTACCTCGCCTCACACCTCCTGGTCCATCACAATCTGTGGAAAAATTCTGGTGAAAATGTTTTCTGTTCTTACGAAACCTAAAACTCGGCTCCAAACTACACCCTGAGTTCAAGACTATGAAACTTTAAAATTCTGATACACCAGCAGTGAATCATTTCAAACAGACTGATATAATATTTTGGGTAAAATGTGTAGAGTCAAGAAAAATATTTTTATTGATTTGTGTTCTGTTTTTTCGACTAAATTATCTCTAGGTAAATTGGAACTGTAGTAATATGGCACAGAATCAATATTGGGAGATTTTAACTTTAGAAAACAAAAGTTTCTTCATTGTGATCACAATGTTTGGTCATTTAACTGCATGTTTTCTGAAGGACTTTATTGGTGTTTAGTCCAAATGAATGGAAATTAATCAACGTAAAAGTATAACATTTCAGCCACCATAAAATTGTAATCATAATTTTTTCACATTATATTCACCTCAAGGGTTAGGGTTAGGGTTTTCTATCTGTCTGAACTTGTTTTCCCTTTGTGCCAGTGAAATTCTATCTTGTAAAAGCTGAAAACAGTTCACACTAGATAATTCTCCGTTCTGTGTGAAATATTACTACATTGTCTGAATATATAGATACGTGTCACACTTTTCAATTTCTAAATCTGCACATATTTCTAATGTTATTAAGTCTTTTCTACTCCCACACACAACAGTTTTGGGTGCATTTTTGAAAAAAGTGTTTGTGTAAAACAACTGAAATAGCAATTTATTATTAAATAATTTAATGCAATAGTGGGATTGTACTGTATGGAGCCCTATTGTGGAAAAAACACAGAACAAGAAGCCTGCTGCACAAAGCATCCCACAATAATAGAAAAGGTGATGTTTAATGCTTGAGGAAGAGACAACTATTAATGTTGTAGACTTGACAGATGCTACAGTACACCCATTTGTAATGCTTTGTTTTGTGCATGAAATACTCGGATGGAGAAATAGAGAATTATATATCATCTTTAAAATGTTAATCAGCAATAAAATTTACCATGAAAAAAAGCATTAAGGAAATTCAAACTCTTTTTTCACACTGTATTTAATGACATTTGTAACAGCTTTTTACAAACAATATGTACACATGATAGAACTATACCACTACTACTCCTCCTACTCCAACCACTACACAATTATGAGTTGTTGTTTATGAATTATGGTTGCAAAATAGTGAAAATCTGATGATGAACGTCTTCATTTGGTATATTTCTCCTTTTTTAATTTGATTTCAGCAACAACTATTTCCATGACATTTCCAATCAATGTGATCATGAGGTTTTCCTGGATGTTCACCACAAATTTGACAGAAATCCAGTGGGAAAAAACTGTTGATTCTCAGCAACTAATGATGAAATGTTGCTTTGAGGGCCCAACATGAAAAAATCATGAATAAAATAAAAACATATTTGAAGTAGAGGTTCAGGAGGTCCATGAGCCCATGAGGTTTTCATTACAAAATCCATAAGTGGGAGTGGGTTCAGTTGGTATCAAATGACTCCCTGTGAGGTCAGTATTATGGATGTTAAAAGTACACTCACAAACTCATTCAGCCTTCAAAGTTTTCTAGGTAAAGTATGTATGCGGTGAAGGTTTCTAATGTTCTTTCAATGTTACTTCATAGTCAGTTGTGTGTTTTGTGTCTGCAGAGAGTTACAGAGGGAGCTCATTATGTTAGCGTGCAGCTTTGGGAACAAACAGTGTCACCGCCAGGCCATTGCCTACATCTCTGATTGGATCTCCAGCAACAAGAACAGGTATGAATAAACACACACATGGATAGTTTTTCTCCTGTTGCAAAAGTGTCAGGTGTCCAAAATTTTCAATAGAAACTGAACCCTAGATGAAAAATCTATCGGAAGAGAAGACGCAAATCTGGCCTCTCATCTTAACCTTTTTATCCACATTTACATGACCGTTGTCATTAAGAAATCTCCATACATATGGGGTCGCAAGAGTACATAAGTGGAATTCTAGTGTTGCGCCAATCTATCGCCCAATATTGCCTAAAAATAGCCTGATCAGCAATCAGAAACACATGCTGATCAAAAAGCCAATTACGTGACATAAATTACTAGCAACCATTTTCAAACTTGCTACAAAACAGGTGCATCTTGTCTTGACCATTTCTGTACCTGTAAAATAGTTAGTTAATTAATAGTCTTATTTCTATAAATGATGCACCTAGAGGTGATACGATACAAGTACAAAAAATGTTGAGGCAAATTAATTGCCTTAAAGATTTGTTTAATTCATGTCAAAGTTAATTCAGGTTGCTGTCATATCACTCTGGCACTATTTATTGTTTCACACAGACTGTTTGAATTGACTTAGCCTACTGTCCGTCTGAACATGTCACAGATGTTGAGCAGCACAGTTCACTAAACCATGTCTATGTGCTCAACTGTTATGGCAGAAAGTAGCAGCATGTGTAAAAATTAAAACATACCGGACATTTGGGATGATTTTACGCTGTGTAAGGCAGACAACAGTGTGCACACGGCAAAACAGCATTAGCATTAGCCTACTATTGCTGTATTTGCTACAACGCCTGAACCAAACGCATCCACAATAGGTTGATTTCATGTGACGTCATATTGCTATATAGTCACTACACAATTTTCAAATGGAGGGCAGGAAGTGAAGCCGAGTGAGTTTTCCATTGGGAAAATGTCTATGTTTTGTGTAGTTTACTGCTGTGCAAATCATTCTAAATGAGAGAAGGAAAAACTAGTTTTTTAGAATACCAAAGAATGTCATTCACAAAGGTGGTAATGGAAAAAGCTCACAGGACAATGCCGTAAAACTGGAATTTAAATCCGGAAGTGCAGAGTCTGCTAATGCTAATACTAATGACTGTGTATGCAGCAACCACTTCATCAGAGGTATGTTCATGGCTGTGCTATATATCATTAGGTTGTCGTTACACTGTTGTAATATAGTTTACCTAGACACATCAAGAGGTGTTGAATGTTTGTTGACATTAGATGCTACTGCTAACAGCTAGCAGCGACTAATGTAAACAAACATACAATATATCTTGACATTGCATCTTTACTAATAAAACACTCACCCTGATGAATACCCAACGATAATTATCACTGAGCCTTTTGGTACCAAGTTTGTGGACCACTCACTGACAAAAACGTTCTATGGCTCCAAACGTTTCTATACTTTCATCTGCTGCTGTTGTAGCAGGATGTCTGCAGGACCAGGACCAACAGCCTTGATTGTTCTTAAATCTTTGGGTTCTGCTGAAAACTCATTCATTTTCATAAGATATGGGTCATATCCAATACATTTTTAACTAACTGGATGTATCTCTGTTTCAACACTGGATCTAAATCCATACAATAAGCACTGTCTTCAATGGTTTCCTCCATAGTGACATTCTCCATGGTTACTACTGTACCTGCCCTCCAGCTGAAATCACAACGTCATTATAGTCACGTGACTGAAACCTACCTATTCAACGGCACTTCATCAAAGCATACTCAGAGTTTCTATGTTTTCCTAACTGGTGGTTACTAGTATCTGTTAGCATGTAGCCTCACGTGTTTTAATTATTTTTGCAAATGTACCAAGATAATGTAATAGGCTACATCTGCTTCCACATATTAAGGCGCATGCGTCTGTTCGGGGATGCATGCGCACACAACTCAAAACACCTCAGTCTTCTTCCATCCCTGTTTATTGATTGATCTAGTTTAGCCCTTTAACTCCTGAGACATTATTCCAGGTAAATGTGCTGCTGTGAATTTATCCTAAAAGCTGATGTGAGTCTGTGTTTATCTTCCTTTTCTTCAGGGGTTTTGTTTTACTGTGTTTTAGAGTCAAAACAGGTGAAATAACAGAGAAAAAACAAAGACAGTTGAAATTGAAGACTCTCAGAATGTCATCAGTTTAGGATGCTGAACATAGACTGTGAAACTGTGAACAGAAATGAAACGAAATTGTGTCATTTTTTGCCACAGTCGTCCTCGTGTTAATGGCGTGTTAGTCCCTAAAATAAGACCAATGAAGCAGTGTTTCCTTATTGTAATTTTTTTCTGCACTGTCCTCCTTTGTGTCTGTTACTTCCTCTTTTATGTGCTTCTGGCTCATTTGCCCCCCCTGGGTGCTTTATGAGATCTGCAAAATTAGATTTCAAACAGCAAATTAAATAGAAACAGATGCTGGTGTTCTGTACAGGACAGCAGGGAGCTGATGATAAGAGACGTGCTTATATTAAACAACACTAAATTAAACACCGTCTCAGACTCTATCCAGCTGATTTTTATGAATTCATTCTCTGAAATGCCCCCTCATTAATGTCAGATGCATGTTTGTACATGGATTCAGGGTGTTTTCAACATCCTGTCTTTAAAGGGGTTACATGTCATAATATCATCCCAGGGTATGGTGTTCATTTAAGACATCAGATAAGATTCAGTTCTCAGAGATCAGACAAAAAAAGCATCTGGTCTCAGGCAAACATGCATTGGAGTAAGCTAATAGTGATGTGTCAGTCGTGAAACAAATGCTTCTAAGAGCCAGCTCGTCATTGTGAACGATAGGAGCCAGCTCCTGATTGAGCCTTTTAGGAGCCAGTCTGTATAGAGCTGGAAGGGCACTTGAGAACCCTCCATCAAGTCAATTTGTTGGTTTGTCTGTTTTGTCTGTCTGGATTACACAAAAAGTTCTGAATGGATTTTGATGAAACTTTCAGGAATGATAGATAATGGGTCAAGGAAGAACTCATTAGATTTTGAGCAATGAAGGTCAAAGGTTAGGGTCACGTTAAAGGTGAAAAGCTAAAACACATCAGTGGTAATATCTCAGGATTAAGACAAGATAGAATCGATTTTTTTGCATTCACATCATCTCACATTTGGACATCACATCAGATGGGTCAACACCTATGGCTCGATCACGTCACGTGTGAATAAAAATCCAGCCTTGGCGGAGGTCTGCTGTCTCTGACTGCCTTGTTTATTTATACTTTATATTTTTATTATTGTAGAGTCTATAAATAAAGGTTTAGCTATATAATAAACATTTGATATACTGGATGTGCTTTACGTTAGTAAATTATATTGCACCTAAGTTTGCATTACTGTCGGTATTAAATTAAAGCACCAAAAATCTGAAGAGTCACTTGTGAGCTGAAAGCCGGTTCGTTTAAGTGAGCCGAACCAAAAGAAAATCTGTTCTCTAAAAAGAGCTGGAATTCCCAACACTATAAGCTGAAAGTCATCAGTTGTGAGAAAAACCTCTGCCATCATCAGTCTCACAGTCTCTGTTCAGGCCAGGCATGGTGGACTTCCTGGGGCATAGACTGACCAAACACAGAGAGTGTGTGGTGGGACCACTGTACCAAGGCTCTGGTGTGGACCAGGGACTCAGGGCTCATTCTCTCAAGCCCACAGTAGAGCCCTCAGACAGTATTTTGTTTGAGGCTGATGTTGTTCTGTCTGAAGATGACAACTTTTATTATAACTGTAATATGTGTGAGGCTGATGCCTTTTCATGTGAGTCCATTTTGTCTGACGCCATTTCATATAACAATGATTTTTTTTAAATGGTTTGGTTTGGTATTTCATAAACCTTTTCTCTGAGAATAGATACTTTTAGTCCAAAGCCATTTTCCCAAAATATCATGTCTTTCCTCTGATGTTGACAAAGGTTTTTCTCACACTTGATGACTTACTCGGATGCCTTTTAACCTGAGACTGGGTGCTTTTTCATTGAACTTGCTACTGCTAGCTATTTTGAGAGTTGGTAAAACAACACTGTGTCTTCTTGTGTTGGGTCAGCTTAAAGTGTACATTATAGCTCTATTAGCTTAACTCTATTTTTAGACAGAAAACAGACCATTATTGTCTGTATGGTGTGTGTTGACAATAGCTGAGCTAAAGATCTGTTTTTTGTAGGGTTGGGTATCAAAAGTCAGTATACGTATTGAAATGGGACAAACAATAATGGTAGTAACAAGACCAAAATCTAACATGAATTTCAGTACTTTACTTCAGTACCACATAAATCTACAGCCCTAATTAAGCCCTCTGTCCACTGTTAATGACAGCACACACATAGCAGCTGCAGACAAGCAACAGTGTGAATATGTCAAACACGAGAAGGTGTAAAGTATGGTTACATTTTACAAGAAAAGATACAGATTGTTCCATATCCAACAGGTGTCTAAAAACATTTACACGCAAAGGCAGGAAAAATGTCTAATTTAAGAAGCCCATAAATGGCCCTTAGTGTTTGCCTTATAGCATAACCCTGTGAAAGGTAAGTAGCCTAGCGCTGTGCTAATAACACATCAGAAATGGACATCAACAGCGTAGGCCCAAGCCATAAAGCTTTGGACTAGGAATGGCGGTATGGCCAAAAATGTATATCCCGGTATAACATATCTCAATGGTAGAAATCACTTAGCATGTTAGCATTAGCAAAATTGTTCAGAGTTACAAACAATTTTGTTAGCAGTCATTTTAGTTGCTAACACACAGCCAGCTAGGATGACTAATAGTAACACAACTGGATATAGTAAAAGGGTATTTTGTCCCAACCCCAGGCATGAGGGAGGCCCAGAACCCTCATGAAGATGCCATTAATCATTCTATTTAATTTCAAAATGTGTTGATTTGGGGGAGAAAATGTATTTTATTTCCATTCAATCAATAATTTCTGGTTCTTTTGCCTTCGACAATAAGTATGCGAGCCCATTTACCAACATGCACAAGTCAGGAGCAAAGAAAAGGAAATAAAAGACAGATGAAGAAGCCAAGCCTGAGGGCTCACTAAAGATAGATATTTAAAAAGATATTTAAGAAAAAATAGATATTTAAAAAAAAAAAAAAAAAAGATTCAGAAGATGCCAACAGGTGGTGAAGGTGGCAGCTGAGCCAGGTAAGACACAGCAAACTTTTTTCCATGCCCGTAATGTCATGCCATCACAAGTGACATGCCATTCATAACTACAAAGTAGGGGTTTATGGCAGGTGTATGGCAGGGGTATGGCAGGGGTATGGCAGGTATGCACGTGTTTTTTTTCACGTGTTAAGATAAAAAGCAAACTACACAATTTTCTGTGCATTTTTAAAGCGTTAAAATGAAAAATGCCGTAAAATACAGTTTTTCCGCATTTTACAGTATTTTACACCATTAAAACGGCATTAATGGTCGCCTATTACATCATAAAAAAATGCAGTTTTGTTAACAAAAAATTGCGTAAAAAGCAGCATTTGTCTTTATGATTATGATCTCCTCCCAGTGTTTTTTTTCAGTTCAAATGCTTTCAGCCAATCATTCAACAATGTTTGGCTGGATGGTGTTTTTTTCCACTTTCTCATAATGACACTGAGTCCAACACTGTTTTTTAGTCGGATTCAGAGTTGGATTGTTGTTTGCAGAGACAACATCATGGGAATAGTTTACATGAAAACAATAAATCTTGAAAAATTTCCCTTTTTCTTTTCACTACCACACAATATGGGCCTTTAATAAATGCAGGAAGCAGTCTGAAAATGGCCCATTTTCAGCTGTGGGAAACACCATATAAATCCACATTCATGCAGGATTAATCTCTCGAGGGGTGATTTTTTAATATTTCATGCTCCATTCAGCCATTTTAATCCCATCTGCAGAGCACATGTATGTGATTTTCCTCTGCGGACTGTGGTATTAATTAATTGAAAGGAAGTCATTTGACCTGGCTTTCCACCAATGTGAGTGTAGAGCAGAGAAGTAAAATTGAATATTATTTAGTGCTTCTGTGCACATTATTTCTGGAACGGTGTGTTTGACACTGAACAATGAAGGAATAAAGCGTTGATATGAATGAGTCTAATGCACCCATCAGACCTGTATCACATGTGAATTACATTAAAAGGTGTTAGATATTGCCGACTGTCAAAAGACTGTAGGTAAAATCCCATCCAGAACAATGCATGCCATAATTACAGCAGAGCTCAGCTAATGTTATAGTGTGTGTATCCTTCAGGAATTTTAATCATGTCCCACTGAGAATTCTGTGTGAACGATCCATCTAATGGATCACAAATGATTGTTTTCCAATTTGTTTTAGTCTAGCTGTGGTCATAAACAATTCATTTTGTAAAGGGTCTGAGACAACAGTGAACAATAGGGCCCCCTATTGATCCCACTTTCAGAGCATTGTGTTCAGTATTAAATACACTACACTATATAATTAGGGAGCATGCAGCATGTAAGCTTTTACAAACACATTCTGCCACAAAAATATCATCAACATGAACTGATAAAGCACGACTCATCTACTGTATTTGAAATATGCTGACTGTTTATTCCATGTTTTTATGCTGCTATAGCACTGGACCAATATATTCTGGCTTTAAGAACATCATTAATGAGGTTTTAAAGATTATGTATAAATACATGATTAGCTCTGTGATGAATTGGCAACATATGAAATAAAGTATGTTTAAAATTATTATAATGGGGGGATTACTGTGTAATAGTATGCAAAAACAAACTCAGATACATTTTGAAAGAGAAAAAGAGAGAAAATGTTATAAAATTCACCCTAAAGTCAATGGTATTTATCGCAGTCTGATGTTATATAATGAACTTTATCATTTTCATTTTTGTAGCACTCTGCCTCCTGTTGACAATGATACACCTGGTTTTAATATCTCCAACTATTAATGCATGTATAATGTTAATTTAATTATCAAGTCAGTTTTTAATTTCTTGTCAACAAAAACAATCCATTTTTGTTTTGCTTTTTAATAGAAATTAATTAACATGGCAGAATACTGTATTTCCACAGAAAGTATGTGCAGAGCTGTAGTGCTGCTACAGAAATACACCAAAAACAAAGAAAACATGGTGTATATATATATATATATATATATATATATATATATATATATATATATATATATATATGTGTATATATATATATATATATATATATATATATATATATATATATATATATATATATATATATATATATATATATATATATATATATATATATATATATATATATATATATATATATATATATAAACTGGAAACAACACAACAAAACGGTGTTCTTCCATCATTTTTATAGTTGGTTGGGTTAAAGCATACAAGGAGATTGGATTACATTCCGAGGGTGGGGGTGGGGGGTAGTACACCCCCATTTCAGTTTCAATGCACCACTCTTAGTGTTCTCATTCCAAATACCCCCCACTGGTGTCCCAATACCCCATTGTCAAACACTGATAGATGTGTTTAAACTGTAGTGAAATGAGTCATGTAAAATATTACAAAGGTGAAGTTAAAGTGACTATCAATAGATCTGTTTTTGATGTGAGCAAAATCTCACACATGAAAAACATTTTTTTCTAAATGTCTCTGCTCACACCTGACACACACCTCTTATGCAGTAGATGTCAATCAGTCTGATATGGTAACATGAGCGTCAGAATGAAAACTGGCGAGTAGCGCGCATAAAAAGCAATCGCTATGTTACAGGACTCACACTAACAATAAATTACATATTTTCAAACCAAAGATTTCGCAAACAATTTCATCTTTGTTATATTAACACAAAGTCTGCTGACACTTTTAATTTGGAATAGAAATCCACTGTAGGCAGAATGTGAGTCATTCTGTTGATAGTTTATTTGTACTGATGAACTTAATTTCCTTTGCCTTGACGGTAGTTCAGATGTGTTTACTGATTGGCTTCTTACAATACTTTTGAGCAGAGCAACTAAGGCCCAATCCACAAGGAAATTACTTCGCATGAAACTGACATACTTCCTTAACGGATTGGCCTTTCATCAAAATAGGGTCAGTGTCATCGATATCCCAAAATGATATATTTGGAAAACAGGTCCCAGAGTGGGAATATCTGGACATGGTACTGTTTCCACACTAATCTTGACAAGTATCTGTGTGTGTTCGCACCCACGTCATGACCACATGACCTGAAAGAACAGCAGCCTTGTGCCCATAGCATTCATTGTCATCACAAGACAGCGACAGTGGTGAGCAACAGAGTAGCAGTGGTGAATGAGTTAAGGTTAGGATGGTTGCAGTGTTATGGATGTTGTTTGTGTACAGCGTGTGTGTGGGCACATGCGCACTACTTCTTCTATTGTTCTCTTGTATCCGGTGGGACATAGTTGTGTAGCATGTGAATTGCATCATTTTCAGCAAGCGTTTCGCCCCCATGCTGATGCAGATTTTTTACTGAAACATTTCCATTTTTACATAATATCTTTTTGACACGTTTTCAAAACTACATTCGTTTCGAACTCATCTGGACATAGTCTAAGTGTCTCTGAACTTATCAGTTTACTGAGACACAAGGGTGTGTATTGGCAAGAATCTGGTGATATACTACAAATACCAGGATCACAATACAATATATCATTAGCCTAGGATCTAGACTCTCCCCAGTGGCCGCAAATGGTATTTGCTACGGGGAGAGTCTAGAAAGTCTAGGCGAATTTGTGGGCGGGATAACCGCTGTCTGTCAAATTTTCTCTTTACACAACGCCACGCTATTGGATGGGTAACCAGTCAGAGCCAACCAATCAGAGCGATGAACATGGAGCAGATCTAACCATTCCCGGTTCAGCCAGGATTCCGGACTCCCGTACACTATTTGGCACCGGCCGCTTCGGAACTCCTCCGGGTCACCTTTGCCGAGTTGTGCTGCTCGTATTCCCAGTTTTTCGGCCTCTTGCAACTGGTCATCCATTAGGGCTAAAAGGGGTGACACAACGATCACCAGCGGGTTGTGCAGACCCATGCGTCGTCCCACTAGCGGAGCCAGCTGATAAATCAAACTTTTGCCATACCTGGTGGGCAAAACTCCGACAACGTCCCTTTTTTCCAAAAACAGCTTAAGTGCCGTTTTCTGCTCCGCTCGCAGGGAAAACTGTAATTTTAAATCACCGAGCGTTGCTGCCAAAGCCAGCTCGAATGGTTGTTCCTGGTGATGAGCCATGTTGTCTAGCAGCTAGCAACTGGTGTTACGGCAATGTGTGCTAGCTGCTACGTCTCTGCGACTACAACATTACGTGTCGTCGTGAGGCAGGGCGGGCTCCAATCCCACCCCTCGCGATTTGATTGGCCCGGGAACATTTTGGATTTTCAGATCCGAGGCTGTCTAGTCTGTCTCCCGTAGCAAATACCATTTGCGGCCACTGGGGACAGACTAGATCCTAGGCTAATATATCATAATACTGTTAAAAACTATTTTGCATTATTTTCTTTTTTTTTAATTATTATTTCCTGGGAGAATTGGATTACACCAGAAATATGCACAAATACTAAGCATATGTTTAATTGATCACAACAGAATCGATAACTGTATCACAAAATGTTAACGTGTTAATTTACAGACATTCCAGATTAAGATCCCACTCAAACGTTAATTTTCTAGTTGTTCATAACTAACATCACAACATTGTTTTTTGCTCAGCAAAGGAACTAACAACTACCTCTTAGATGGTAAAAAGTGGTTTTATGATTTTTCAAATATTACTATTTAATAAAACAGTGTTAAAACATATCTGCATTTGAATAAATCGATCATCATGAAATGAAATCTCACGATATATTGCAGAACTGATATTTTTAACACCTCTATGAGAGACATGCATGAACTTTGGAAGAAACAGGTGTTGAACATATTTTGGAGGAAAATTGTAGCAATAAGTTTATTTTGGTATACTTTACTAATCTGGTGAATGTGTCGTGGCCTTTGACTGGAAACTGGATGTTGTATTTCCACAATTCTGCACAAAGCTGTGATCAACACTGACGTCAGATGAGCCATCACAGTTAGTCAGTTGTAAACCTGGCCATGCTTGTGTTCCTCAGTCAGGTGACTTAGATGTTGTTTTGGTCCAAAAGAGATGTTTCTGAATCAACATTTAAACTACAGAGAAAGTCAGGCAGACATATGGATGCACAGACAGAGCAGATGGTTGAAAGACATGTTTACTGTCAGAGTGAAGAATAAGAGGGAGGAAAAGATATTTCAGGAGAAAATAGACCTTCAGGATATAAAACATCAAAAAAATCTGCACACATACTCAGCATGTTTAGTTAATAAGATCAGAGGGATCTGGAGGTTTCATTAGATTAGACCATAAAGAAAAATAATCATTCAACATTTTATTAATAGTAACACAGAACAATTAATAAAATAATGATTGGACTTAACTTGAAATTATTGTGTGGGTGCAGAGATGTTTGGCAGTAGCTTAGACATCATGTCATCATGCACAACACGCCCTTCAGTACATTGTTTTTGGCACATGACATCAGAGAGTGACTTTAACGCCACAGTCAGCAGTAATGTGGAAGTTAGCCAGTGTGTGTGCGTGTGTGTGTGTGTGTGTGTGTGTGTGTGTGTGTGTGTGTGTGTGTGTGTGTGTGTGTGTGTGTGTGTGTGTTCATTCTTAAGTGGAGCATCTCTAAAATGATTTCCCAGGTCGGTGAATGATGTAATTGTCCCTGCATCAGTCACTCTGCACTCAAACGCACACACACATTCACTCCCAAACACACACTTTGTTATAGCTCAGTATATAATTTTGCTTCCAGCTGAGCTCACTGTATTGTCATCAAAGTTTTTGGTTTGGTTTATTAGCAATTTAGGTCAAAAGCTCTCTCTCTCTCTCTCTCTCTCTCTCTCTCTCTCTCTCTCTCTCTCTCTCTCTCTCTCTCTCTCTCTCTCTCTCTCTCACTCTCTCTCACACACACACACACAGACCTTATAGCGTGAAAAATATTCACCTTTTTGCTTTGCTTTACTGCCAGTTCAGTGACCACCTGGGGCAGGCAGATAGTATATGCCTATGGATGTGTGTGTGTATCTTAGCACAACACAGTTAGTGTACAAAAATATTGACAGTTCTCTGTGATAAGTCCAGCTCTGTGAGTAATGAGTACTGTTGAGGCATTCATACTTGTGGTCTGAAACCCTTCTGAGTAGTTACATGTGGCAGCTGGTCTAAACAGAGCCCACAGAGTGATGTGCAACAGCTTATTAAGACCCAGAAATACAGTACATGTTATTGTTAGCTATCACATATTCCAAGCGTCACATTTGGATGATTTAGTAGCAATGGGAGCAACAGAGGAAGTGTGGCAACATTATTATAAAGAATAAATGAGTGTATGGAGATTTGACATTGATGATGTGACATTAAACAGGATGAATATCTAGGACAGCTGAGAAAAGTTATCGTGTTGTTTATTCACACTGCAGTAAAAAAGCATAAAGTACTAGGGTATTTTTTTGACTGAAGGAAACGTTATAGCAGAGATCTCAAATTCATTTCCTCTCAGGGACCACATTCAACCTGATTTGATGCCCAGTGAGTCATATCAGTAAAATAATAGCATAATATTATAAATATATAAATAGAAACAATGACGACTCCAAATGTCTTTTAGTGTAAAATTGCTCCATTAAAGTATAAAAATACTTCATTTTTTAAACTATCCAAATAAAACAAAAAAGTGAATAGCCTGAAAAAAATTAAATATTATGCCTCAACTTATGACTATTATATGTGTATTATGGATCGGATCTACAAAGAGTCCTAACATTTAGTAACGGGCAGAAAATGGTTTAAATTGTGTTTAATTTTCTTTAGACATTTCAGGTTGTTAATACTTGTTCACATTATTCACATGTAAGTGTTACAGGATAGGTTGTAATTGTAAATATATTAATAATTGAAGGTTGTTTTTCGCACTAAAATAAAAACAAAAAAATTAAGTATTTAATATAATATCACTGCAAGCTGAGAAGAAAATATGGAGTCATTTTTTTTTGTAGGTGTTTATGTTGTTATTTGACTTTAGGTCAGGGGTCTGCCACCCTGGTCCTAGAGAGCTGCTGTCCTCCATGTTTTAGATGTTTCCCTGTTCCAACACACCTGAGTCAGATGATCAACCTGTCATCAAGCTGTGCAGAAGACTGATAATGACTGTCAGGTGTGCTGGAAGAGGGAAGCATCTAAAACATGCAGGATAGCAGTTCTCTAGGACCAGGGTTGCAGACCATAATGTCCTGTATATGAACCTGAACTAAAATGAGTTCCACAGCTTTGACTGTGGAATTTTTGCACTTTCCAAATTCATCCCACAAGCCAGATTGGTACCTTTGGAGGGCTGCCCCCAGGCTACGTGTTTGAGACCCCTGAGTTATACTGAAATTATACTATTGTAGTAAAAATAAAGAGTTATTCCAAATGTAAAGTTGAGTAAAAGTAACTAGGTGGCCTACTGGGTTGTGGCTTCTCCCATTTTGTATCTCAGTCTCCCATTCAATATTTATTTTATTCTCATGGATGAGTCAAGGAAACAGGCCTGTAACGGAACTAGATACCATCACCCAGGATCCGTCATTATAGATAAATGTCAGTTAACTATGATGTGTGTAACAGCTATTTCATCTGTTTGTTTTCATACAGTTACCACTGACTAAATTTGTATTCAATTTGCATTATGACATCAAATGTCAGGAGGCGGGATTTTGTCCTTTGTTAAAATGGACTACACATTTAGTGATTTTAAACAATTAATACAGAAGATATAAGGCACCCTGGCCCTGCCATGGTTTGTGTCATTCAGATCATGTACCTCATGCATCATGTGCCTTTATACATCACAGATCTGATCAGCCTCTGCAAACTGGTGTATTTGTGTATTTTCAGTCAAAGCTTCATTGAACCTCTCTCAGTGATGTGCAATTTAGTGAACTAAGATGGTGAAGAGTGAATAATTGAGGAGATTATTTGTTAATAAATCAGAGGAATCTTTTTTCCAGTTCTATATACAACTGAAAGGATTTTATCTGCACTCTTCTCTTTTACTATATTTTAATTAATTGATAATTAATTGTTGTATTGATTTGGTTTTAATGATGTGTTTTTAAATTGTCTTGTTTCCATTTTTGTAAAGCACTGTGAATTTCCCTGTACTATACAAATAAACCTTGCCATGTCGTCATGTAAAGTGTCATCAGATAACATTTATAATTTTGTGCTATTTTTTGTTTTACTCTGAACCTAAATTGTACCAAAATATAAATAATCCACTGTCAGTGGGTGAAGGTAAGGGTTCACTGTCAGCAGTTGATAACAGAACTTTAGCATGCACCCATTTACTCTCATATTCACACCTATAGGTTATTTACTCTGACTACTTCACTTATTGATGTGCAGATCTTTGGATGGAGGGAAAAAGCAACAGTATCCAGACAGTGTTTTTAGTCAGAAATGGTTCTATTTCTGGCTCAGAATCTTGATGTTTTCTGGGGAATGAGCTTAAGTTGATACCAGTTTAAGCATAACCAACATGGGAGGATGTTACCATAATTTCCGGTCTATAAGCCGCTACTTTTTTCACACGCTGTAAACTTGCGGCTCAAACAATGACGTGACTAATGTATGTTTCACGAGCTAACGATCCATCTGGCTGTTGGAGAAGGAATTATGCACGGAAGCTTGGCATCACTGAATCGACAATGAGACTTTGGAGATGTAATGCGTGTGTGCAGGTGACCAATAGTCTGGAAACTATTGTCTTCCTGTACTTCCTCTTCACAACCGAGAATATGACACACCCACTGATGATGGTCGTGAGGAATAACCATCTTATTTTAAATCCATCTGACTCAAAACCAGGGGTCTGAAACCCTGGTCCTTAAGATCTGTGATCCTGGATGTTTTAGATGTCTGTAGAACAATGATAATGACCACCAGGTGTTGAAGACAGAAACATCTAAAATATGCAGGATAGTAGCTCTAGAACCCGGGTTACAGACCCCTGCCCTAAGCCAATTTTCCAGTGTAAAAGCCTGAACAGAGAACCCAGAGAGATATAAATGAACATGTAAACTCCACACAGAAAAGCCCTCAATGCTGAGACCGAACCCAGGATGTTCTTACTGGAGACAGTGCTAACCACTGCACTAGCATGCTGCCCCTAGGTGAATTTGAGATCCTGAGTAAAATAATAGTTTTCTTACCCTAGCCACACTAGACTCCCTAGCGGCAGCAAGTCTACTTTGCTATCGTAGTAGTCTAGTTATGTTCAATGTAACTTTTTGCTAGATTTCCCTGAAACTGGTCGACGAATCACGGTGAATTATAGTCAGTGGTAACATTGCAACGATTTGGAAACGACCATAGAAGAACAACAATGGGTGGCAATTTCCTTTTTTATCAAAGATGAGTGAAGAATGTGAGAAATTGGAATGGTTTGCCCTTCCTTGGTTTAAACACTCAAACAACTGTGATATGACAATTAAAAGGCAAGAAGAGCTTTGTGAGAAGTTTGGGAAGTTTGGCTGGTGTCAGAGCGTCTCTGATGGAATCTTTGCCTCTGTTTTATATCTGGAGTCAGTAAAAGGAGTGAGGGGATGTTTTTAATGGAGCTCATTTAATGGAAGAAGAATTTCTCATTTAACATCCAGAGAGTGGACATGTCCCATCAGTGTTTAGTGGGCATTACTTGCACTGATCTTCTGCCTCACATGTCTTGTCCCTGTTGATCCGTCTACACTCAAATAAAATACTAATGAGTTTTCACTTTAATATTTAATAATCTTTTTTTTTTTTTTAAGTTTAAAAATTCTCCCCCTGGATTTGAAAGCTGCTGTGTTTGAGATGCATTTCATTGTCTGACTGACGATTTGTTGTTATGACTTTGCAGGATTCCTCCAAACATCAGAGACATCGTTTACTGCACCGGGGTTAGTCTGATGGATGAGGATGTGTGGGAATTTATCTGGATGAAGTTTCACTCATCGACTGCAGTGTCTGAGAAAAAGATCCTGCTGGAGGCTCTGACTTGCTCAGACAACACCTTCCTCCTCAACAGGTACATTATCTGTGTCATAAAGAACTCATTACAATGACATTTTCATGAGCTCATATTAACATTTTGGTGATTTTAACCCATAAACAACCACATGTCCACAATCAACCAAAATGATCTAATGATAATGATCTAAACTGTTTATTACCTGTTTTGATCCATTAATCTTATCAATACATGTAAATAATTTATGTAAAACACAGTTGGTCACATTTTCATGGTCAACAATTATAACCCATTTGGATGTTCAGAGGTTCTGTAGTGAATATACAAACACTGGCATTTTCTACAACATTTATTCACCAATAAAATCCATTTAGTTTGATAAATGAAAGTGGATGGATACACCTGATAGACTTGCTGAAAAAGTTCCTTTTTTGTTTTGATATAATCTTTGAATATACTCTGAGTCGACTGGTCGTGATGATGTCATCACATTGTCAGCGAAGGAACAACACGGACACACATCTGTCTAGCAATGATCAACTTGTATTAAAGTTCACTGACAAGACACAAGCATCAACATTTTAACCCAAACAAAACAAAACTCAAGGTGCACAACATCAGTAGGGTGAACGTATGTCTGCATTTTGTCGACGGCTCTAAAACCAGACTGTCCCGGAGTCTGTCACTCGTACTCACTTTTTTTATTAAGTGTAAAAAGTTTAAGGCAGCGACCACCAAGACGCACACCACACTGTCCACATCTCATTTGGGAAAAAAAAGAGCGCATTGTCTGTGCTGCTGCTCATATCACTCAGGTTAGCTAGCGGATGCTTCTTCAGATGTCATGCTGGTTTTCTTTTTGATCTAAGGTGAAGTATTTCCACACATGCGATGGGTGTCTGTCACTTTTGTTTTGTCAGACCTACCACCCCCTGTTTTTACCTGCAGCAGCCATGTCTGCTCTGGTTTAGGTCTGACTGGTCTGTGTTTACCAGGAAGAGGAAGAGAAAAGATAACATGTGATTTATCGACTCCTCCAAGTTTAAGTTGACTTGTGCTACAGGAGCCAGTCGGCTAGTCAGAAACTAGCCAACTAGTCGACGTTTCTGTTAATGCCCTAGTGGATAATATTAGAATAAATGATAAAAATCACTTAAAGGTTAAATAGAATTTGTGAATTGATACAAAAGTGTCCCTGGGCCTTTATTAAGTAAAGTCCAGTTGGCCTGTATTATTGATGTTTTAATTAATTCAGCAGCCTCCCTTTGTAGTTGAAGTGCCTCTGATCCCACCAAGAATCTAATTTTGCAGCACTTTATGGTAATTTACACTTCATCTACTTGTCATCTTATATCTACAGTTTTTACCACAGTAAAAAATTTATATTTTATGTTTGCTGTTTATAGGCAACAATAATTTTCTCACTTATTTGTCGATAAACCAGTGATCATTCATCCATATTCATTCCTGAAGGACACTAGACCTTTAATGGTGCAGCTTTCACACAGAATCATCTGTTCAAATCATATTTTCAGTCATTATTTTTTACCATAAATTGCTTCTGTCCTCACATGTGTTTCCAACCAAAATGCCAGGGATGGATATATATACAGTATTTACTGAAGATATTCATTTATAGGACAAAACAGAAACCATGCTGTGCTCAATGCCTCTAAAATTAGGATGCTTTAAGCATAAGCTTGAAATGCAAGGGCTAATGTTTGGTTGCAGATTTAAAGACTGACATTGACTGACATTTCATCACAGACCTTGAGAAATTTTAACATATAAATTAAAACTGAATATTCATTGTCCTGAAAAGTTGTTTTTTTTTTTTTTTTTTTTTTCTCTTCTTTATTTTTGTGTCTCCTTTGACTAGTCTCATTAGTCCTCTAAAACCATTTAAATGGGATAATGACTGTCAGTCCTCTTTTGAAGTTGCTAAAGCTCTCCTCTATAGTTCCCCTGTACTGGCTGTGGCCAACTTCAGAGGTATAGAACACCCAGTGCGCTACTTCTCAAAGACGTTTAATAAACACCAAGTGCACTATAGCACAATTGAGAAGGAAGCTTTAGCATTGTTACTGGGATTGCAATATTTTTGGAGTGTACCTCTTTAGCTCTTCTCCCATTGTCGTTTATTCAGACCATAACACACTCGTGTTTCTGGCTCAAATGCGTAACAGCAACCAGCACCTCATGCGTTGGTTTCTATTGATCCAGGACTTCACTATTGAGATTCAGTATAAGAAGGGGACGGAAAATGTAATGGCAGATGCTCTGTCAGGGATATGTTAAACCAAACTTTTGTAGATATATCTGATTTTTTTTGTAGGTGTGGAGGTGTTAGGACCCTGAGGTTGTATGTTTGTATTTAGTGTTGGTTTTTGTGTACATTTCTTCTCCCAACACTGGCCTGTAGAGGACCAGAAGTGTGTTTATTGGTCTTTAGTGCAGGTAGAAAAATTCCAGTGGACAGACAATCATAGCTCACAGTCTTCTAATTATTTTTTTTTTTTTTTTTTTTTTTTTTTTTTTTTTTGTCTGCATTTGTTCTCATTGTTTAACACCACAGAGAGGGTGTC
This sequence comes from Siphamia tubifer, assembly GCA_020466265.1. NCBI lineage: Eukaryota > Metazoa > Chordata > Actinopteri > Kurtiformes > Apogonidae > Siphamia > Siphamia tubifer. The sequence goes on along the minus strand of CM035794.1, from coordinate 39,329,886 downwards.
AACGTTGTTTGAGATCATTGCATTTTTTAGTCTTGCAGCCAAATATTTTAATATTTAGTGCATGTGTGTGACCATCACCGGTCCTCCCTGAAAGCTGAGCAGACATCCTTTATTAGAACTCACTATTATAAGCCAGGGAGGGCAGTGCTACACCTCAGTGATGTGTGGGGGAAACGAAGACTGGACAGGACAGACAGGACGAACAGGGAAAGAGGTTAATAGGCGGTGCTATTGCAGTTAAAAGATTGAAAGGTGGTGTGTTATTCCCAACTTTTAACTGTCCATTAATAAAAATAAATAAATCGAAAAAAGAGAAGAAAACCAAAACAGCACAAAAGAAAAAGAGAGTCAATAAATAAATAATTAAACAAAAACGGTACTGAACATCATAGTTGTGGATGACTTGATAGTGTAAAATAGAATGCAATAGAATAGAACAGAACAGGCCAGAAGGGGACACCAGTGCAAGAAGAGAATGAGTTTAGGGTAGAAATCCTGGAGAGATTTTCAGCACATTCTGGCGGGTCCCATCATTCACTGAAATGGAACTCAGCAGTAGCTGGCAAGACCCAATCAAACATGCAAGTGCGAAGGACCCCGAAGCCCAGAACAGCAATCACGGCAAGGCAGGGCCAAGCTAACCGGGCACCCCCCATCCCGGGTCGTAGGAGCTGCAGGGTGCCGCCCCCAGAGAGCCGCCGGGGCCACCGTGAACGACGCAAACCCGGGGAGCAAGAGGGAGCAGCTACAAACCCCCCCAGCACACCAAGGCCAAACCCAGACGGCCCGGGGCGCGAAGACCCACCCGCCAACCCAACCCCACCCCCCCACCCCCCCACCCCAGCCCCCACCAAACCCCCCAACCCCCCACCCGACCCGCCTGACCCCACCCCCACACCCTCCCCCGAGGGGGCCAACGGCCCCACACAGCCAGGATGCCAGACACAGGGGCCGAGCGGCCCGCCGAAGGGACGGCACCCAGCACATCATGATGCGGGCCGCCACTGGAAGCCGGCCAGAGGATAATGGGGCCGGGAACCGATGCGAGCCCAGAGGGCGAAAGATGGGCAGCGTGGTGGGGCCCGGCGACACCTACAGGGAGGCATCCCGCACACCCACTGCACCGGCCCCAGGCGAGCGCAGTATACCCACGGCCCCCGCCCCCCGTAATGCGTCCCAACACCCCCCCAGGACAGAGCCACCACAAGCCATCAGCCCGCAATACAGCCACGGCGGCCACCAGATCGGCCAATCCAGCCCCAGCAGACCCCCAAGAGCCATCGCACCAGCTTGGACCCGACAGGGAAGCAGGAGAAACCCCCCCCCCCCGACCACAGCCCCAAGGACCCGGGGACCCCCAGCCACAGCAACACGGATGGTTGTCCACCCCCGCAACCCCATAGCCACAAGGGGGCCGGGTCCCACCAGCGAGGCCATATTAGTGAAACCCCCCCCCCCGATTATTCCCTATTAATATGTCTCCAGATCCCTGACTGGAGACATTATCCCTGCACCGTGATAGTGTAACCCTGAGAGTATTTTTTTTAATCAAAATTACAGTAGCCGCCTTCACCTGCATTATTATACAACAAAACTTTTACCAGAACGCGGAGATGACTGACTGTGGTGGATAATATATATTGCGCCCACACTGACATACAGTGCAAATGAAATCGAACTAGAAGTGAACATTTGCCTGAGGTTCCACATGTTCACAACTTAAACCTCTTTCTTCCATCACAGGAACATAAAGCAGTTTCATTACTTTGTGTGGATGTAGCTTCTTTTAACACTGTCCCCACGACACCTTCAGGGTCATGGACACACATATGTTTGTTTGTTTGGGTAACTTTGTATTATATCAATGCATTACTGCCTCCACCTGTCATTGACAAAAATATCAACGATTGATCTCACACTTGTTCCAAACTGTACAGTATGCAATTTTGTGTGTGTGCGTGTGTGTGTGTGTGTGTGTGTGTGTGTGTGTTTGTTTCATTGATTTTCCAGCCACAGTCAACTGTCCTGCAATCTGAGAAGTAGTACTGCATGTTCAGATAGCACACAAACACACACACAAAAAATACACATACACATACACACACACACACACACACACACACACACACACACAAATCAAAAACCACAGGGCAAAAACACAGTGATTGGTCACACAGGAAATGGTTTGAGCACAGAGGAATTGTGGGAAAAGAGAGAGAAAATTGATTTTGGGGTTTAATGAAAAGAAGGAAGCCACAAACATACACCCACATCTTACACACAGTAAAATATAGAGCGATGGACACAGAAAGTAAAGAAAGATGACACATTGATGACTGAATGTCTTTCCAGTCTCTGTTATCATTGCTTACATCTTAAAATACTGATAGTACTAATAATACTGATAATACTAATAATAATTAAATTAAATTAAATTTAAAAAACACTTTAATGTTTGGGGGCAGCACAGTGGTGCACTGCGAGAAGGACCCCGTTTCGAATCCTACACCAGACCTTTCTGTGTGGAGTTTGCATGTTCTCCCCGTGTCCACGTGGGTTTTCTCCAGGTACTCCAGTTTCCTCCCACCATCCAAACACATGCACTGATAGGTTAATTAGTTAATCTAAATCACCCATAGGTGTGAATGTGAGAGTGATTGTTTGTCTATATATGTTCAGCCCTGAGATGAACTGGAGACTCATACAGGGTGTACCCCACCTTCACCCATTGTAGCTGGATTAGGCCCCCATCACCCTTGTGAGGATAAAGCGAGTTCAGATGATGAGACGAGACTTTAATGTTTGTTCACATCAAATTATAAAGCTTCTACAGGCTTTTTGCCAGGTTTGTGTAAATCCTGTAAATCCTTCAGTTCCTGAACTGGGAGTAATCAGATTACTGCAACATAACTCGATGAGTTGTCTACTTTACAGGAGCTCCTTTCAACAGGACCCTAATACCACAACAAGAAGTGTCAAAATACCCACCTTAAATAACCTTAAACAGACATACAGTACAGTTCATCATAACATGAGCCAGTGAAAATGTTACCAAACAACAGTACTGTTTGTAGAAAATAAATAATAATAATCTGCCAATGGAACAACTGAAATTTATCTTGGTAAGATGAAATCTAGTATCTAAAAATCATTTCTTATATTCCACTGACAGGTTACTCTTTAGGTGATTATGTCTTATTTTAAGTGCGATGAGACAAAAAAAACTAGGAAAGATTTAGATTTTTTGCAGTGTACTTTGAAACATGGCAGGTGTTGAACATCTATTGTGGTGGAGTATTTCTGGAAATGAAATAAAAACTTTATGATTTACAGGGCATCAGTGGCTTAAAAAAAATCAATGCACACCCATATTTCAAGCATCTGCTGCTGGTGTATGATGAGGTGGAGGGTATGTCTGCATTAATGTATCGTAAGGGCGCTCAGGCTGGTCTGTTTCCCCATCTCTTTGCAGGTCACTGATGGGCAGGGCTTTCAATTGACCCAGAGAACATGGGCCCAGAGCTCATGGTCACCTTTAAAAGCTTCCTCTTTTTATCTTAGCATATATTTGTGGGAGTCTTTTCCTTTTCTTTTACCCTTCATTTTCATTTTCTGCCAATCTAACACTCAGACATTACATGCACCACACACTCCTGACTCCACTGATATCCACACCTTATTATCTTTGTTTGTAAGTTTAACTGAAGTTTGGTGTGTGTGTGTGTGTGTGTGTGTGTGTGTGTGTGTGTGTGTGTGTGTGTGTGTGTGTGTGTGTGTGTGTGTGTGTATGTGTGTGTGTGTGTGTGTGTGTGTGTGTGTGTGTGTTTGGTTTTTTTGCAGATAATTTAGCTCTTTTGTAATTGCTGTCATGTCTTTCATTTGCCAGGTGCTGGACAAAATCTAAATCTTACCAATTGTACTTTTCTCATTTCTAGTCTCATCACACTGAAAGTAAGACATAATCACCTGAGGAGTAACTTTTCAATGAGATATAAGAACAGATTTTTAGACAGTGCTCTGGAAAATCTTATTTGAAGAAAACCTACCAAGATCATTTTCACGTGTTCCATTGGCAGTTTTTTTTAAACCTCCTAAAACCCAAACTCTTGCATGCATCTCTTTGCTATTTGGGGTGCTTGGGACCTGGTGACTTTAAAAACAAAGAATTATCAGGAGTGCCGATCTGAAATTCTGGGTGTGTTGGCAGCCATCTTGAATCTAACCTGTAATGCGTTGTACTCTTCTGACATCATGTGGTGTCAGTTTAATGTCCTCGTAAATGGACACCAGGCCCTAGGAGGTTAATGTATAGAACAGCAGTTTATCACAGAGCACACGTAACATTAAAAACAATTTTGGATCCACTGTCATTCATACATTTTGCTAGTTTTGTAGCTATGTACATACTGGGAGAGAAATATGTGTACAAGAGGAAATATAAAATAACTTCAGGGAGAAGGGATTAGATGAGGTTAAAAACCATAACAAATACAGAAACAATGAGATTTAGGTAAATTCAGTAACAGTTCAAGCTTCCACAAAATCTGTTTGTAAAGGCTGAATATACTCTACCCATTTAGTCTGGCAGTTTTAGTTTTTTAATTAAATAAAATAAATCTGTGATGACATATTTTGACTGTAAATGAGAAAAATAAGATTTAGAGGTTTGCAGTGAGTATGTGCAAGATATAAAGTTCATATCTTTTACCAAACATGAACTTATGGTATCATTCACATCGTGTTTGCTACTGAAGGAAGTGTAAAATGCAAAGGCAAAAGTCCTGATTGTAATCTGCATCAGAGATATCTGATCATTTTAGAAGGCAGACGGCAGAGTTTCTACTGACTACAACAATGAAAATACTCTGAATACAGCAGCAAAGACACTTTTCACATCATCTATTTTGTGTTTGTATCTATCTGTCTTTCAGGTTACTTAACCTGTCTTTGACCTCTGACCTGGTCCCAGAACAGGATGTGATTGATGTTATCATCCACGTGGGTAGAAACCCTCAGGGCCGAAACCTGGCCTGGAAATACTTCAGAGATAAGTGGGATGTCCTCAACGCACGGTGAGAGCGGCTGGAGGTTTTGTTCCTGTGTGTAAGTGTAGTTTATGTTGGAGTCTGTTTTGTTGTGACTGGTATGTAGCACTGGTCATTGTTGTAGTAGTAGAAGAACAGAAAAGAGACATTTGAGAACTTGAGTGCAGGCTTCATGAATGCCTATAAACTTATCGTGGCTGTAGAAACACTGTGATTACATGACGAGGTCAGAGTCATGGAGCTACTATCAACCAATGACCAGCCCCCAGAAGACAAAACAGACTCCAACACAAACTACACACAGACACATGAACCTACAATAGTTCACTATTAACTGTGTCTTTGTTTCTGTTCAGTTATGGTGAAGCTTTGTTCATGAATTCAAAGCTCATCGGTGGAGTTACAGAGTTTCTTAACACAGACAAAGAACTCAGCGAGGTAAATAAAACCACTCATACATCGTACGTTTTAGGGTCAGAATGTATTTTCTACCAAAACAAAAAAGTGTCTGCAGCGCTAGACATTACAAATAGAATTCAATATTTTTGAAATGTGCAAGATTATACAGCTCACAAAACACATAAAGCTTTTCAGATTTGGCCTTAATATACAGAGGTTAAAGTTGTGTGAATCAAAGCAGAAATCAAACCTGTGTAAGAACTTGCAGGCTTTGTAAACAGGTGAACACTGTCTTGGCCTTAATTGTGACACTCATTGAGTATTTGGCTTCAGGGGACAATATGTCACAGTTATGTTATATAATGTCAGAAAATAGTTTATAACAAGATTAAGAAAGAAGTACACAATTAGCAAAAAAAAGTACTGAGGGAGCCGACAAAAATGGGTCTAAGAGCTTTCTAATGTTCACAGGCTGACTAGTTCTACAAATATATGACTTGTGATTATTTCTTTGTACATATTTACCTCTGCCAAGGAGGTAATGTTTTTGCTGGACTTTGTCTGTCTGTCTCTTAGATAGTTAATAAGATAACTCAAAAAGTTATGGACGGATCTTGATGAAATTTACAGGGTAGGTTGATAATGGGGAAATGTGGAAATGATTAGATTTTGGAGGTGATCGGTGGTGTTATCTTTCTAACTAACAGACAGACAGACAAACGAAGTCCGGCCAAAAACATAGTGTTTTTCTAGTTATTTATTTGTTTATTTATTTATGTCATTTTTATTTTCATTTGGGTTTTTTTGTTTAGTTTTTTTCCCCACTGTTCTATTACGTCCATGTATCTATTTTTCTGTGATGAATACTATGTAAATATTTTAAAGCTGTTCTGGTCCTGTTACTATGGTAACGGATTGCCTCAGCGTGGGCTTCATTGTCAGAACCAACAGGAATCTAAAAGCGGTCCCTGCTTGCAAAAACTCTTGCTAAATTTGTTGCAAAAAAAAAAAAAAAAAACTTAGGGAAAAAAAATATGCAATGTATTCAACTTTTATTTGAGAGTAAGTCAAGACAAGGATAAGGGAATAGATGAAGGAAGCGAAACATAAAGGAGATACAAGTACTGACATACACTTTCTTGTAAAAGCATGGATTTTCCACTTTGCTCTCGTGAATCTGTCAAACTCCACAGAACAGAAGTTTCCACTTCAGCCCTTTGCTTAAAAAAAGCAGACGTTCATTTTTTGCAGCAAACTTTCATGTACAGCACACGTTTCTCTTTAATATCTCACCTCACATGCTGGAGACTTTATATTTAATTACTGCCATTTAATAGAACATTTCTCTTTGATACCTCAACTGCAATGCTGAAAAGTTTCCTCTTTAATTATGACGTCTGTCTAATTATTGTTTAAAAGACACTTTAACTATAATGCCATGAGTATTTTTCCCCTTAAGGTATCACATAGAAAGAAAGTTAAAACACCAGAAACCTTCCTGAAAATGTATTTTTGTGTGTTATAGCCACGTTATACTTTTGTAATTAGCATTTCTTTGTGAACTGTTCACTAAAGGATAATCTACAGTGATTTTCCATCATATACTGTAGTTTGCTCCATCTTTTCCCAGAGTCTGTGCAACAAAATTCACCCAGAGTGTATACTGAAAATACCCTGCTCACTTTACCCTTCACATATAAATGTAGTTATTTTGAGGTGGAAACATCAAGGAGTAATCTATGGCCAATAACTACAGAGGACTGACTAAGACAAGTCACATTTTTTTGCCAATCAACCAGAGAAAATGTTTGAAACTTGTCTTTATTTTACACCCAGGGGCCAAATGTGGTCCACCAAAGGGTCCAATGTAAAAATTATTTTAATTCAGGTTCCATATACAGAACAATTACATCTCATTTGGGTCAGACCAGTAGACTATCTTTTGACAAAAAAAAATGCCAATAACCTTAATGTCATTGTATCAATATTCTGCCTGTTACTAAATGTTTTGTGTATTTGTAATTGCTTCAGTTGTAACTGAGGCAAATGGAAGCAAAATTGTTAAAATTGCATTTGTTTTTCAAGTTCTTGTTTTTTCAGATTTGTTTAGAAATGTTGTAGATGTATACATTATCATAATATGATTTTCCTTTTTTCACAATTGGGATTTTATTGGTCAAGCCCATTTGAGATCACATTCGGCTGAATGTGTCCCCTGAACTAAAACTAGTTTGACACCACTGATCTACAGTGTTAAATAGGACCAACAAAGTTCTTAGTTGTGCCTGGTCTCATTTTATGATGACAATCCACAAAGTTATCAACATAAAGCAGTACCTACACAATAATGGTAAAATGCATGCATGAAAGGTTTAAAAGTGAACTAAATATTTTACCCATTAACTTTTTTGTAGCTTACACAGGGTTTGGATCCTATCTTGGATATATTTTCATTTTCTGCTCTTCCATCATTTTCCTCCATTAAATTCTGTCAATTTTTCTGTTTTATTTTTCTCAGTTAAAGGAGTTCATCCAGTCCAGTGGAGTTGGGGCGGGGCCTGCGTTGCCGCGGGCACTGGAGATTGTTGAGGGCAATGTCCGCTGGCATCGTCTGCACCGGCGACAGTTTTATCAATGGCTGCGCAAACCTCCTGCACTTGGCTAACGCTATAGCAGAAAAAACATGAAAATTACTGCTAAGTGAAGGCCGGGGCTAAGGTTAACTAGCTTACAAATGCAGCCATATAGATCAAAAAGCCTGATTAAAGGAAAATGAAAGTAGTGTTGAATGGATGGTTACTCTATTTTTTACAGATTTTTCTCTTCATATGGAATATTTGTTAAATGGACTGAACAGTGAAAACTAGTTTCTGTGCTCTGAAAATCAATGTTTGGTGACTGAAATTGCAAGGCTTTTAGCTAAACATAAACGGTGTGTAAGAAAAATAACTAAATACTAAATAACTAAATAATTCGACCTACCTTTTACAAGAATGTTGAGTCAAATATTCTTGCAGAAAGTGTTTGTTTGCATATAGTTTAGTGATATGTTCAAATCCACATTGACAAATTATCAAACAGTGATACCAATCATATGAACAAATTAAAATGCTGTAATTGATACCGTGATGGACTTGGATGAATTAGAAAACAGAAGCTTCTAAAAAGCATTTAATCAAAGTGCCCTTCAGCTGCCCAAACACCATATTGTATTGTGTACTCAAAATGTAGTTCTATTTTCATTTGCTTTCTCGCTATTCACCAAATTTTTCTCCAAATTTGCTCCATTGGATCATTCTGTGCTTACCACATTAAAGCAGATAGCAGCTGTGAACTGATCATTGAACAAAGCTCTAATTACTTATACAGTGTGTCCTCTGGTCACAGCAGAGGATTCATTTACACTCATCAAGACTCAGCTACATGCAAAGTGTTCTGTTTGTTTCTCTATCAAAAAAAAAAGTCTCTTAGTTGTTAGCTGGTGTCACAAGGTCAGTACAAAAGCTTATATCATCTTCACATTTTATCTCTACATAAAAGATGGCAAAGAAAGATAAAAATTTTACAGCTGTCTTGTGTTTTAACAAGAGTTGGAAAATCTTGAGATGAAATTAAAAATGTCAACTTTAGGTGAAACCATAATAGTGAACATTTTCATTGTCTTATCTCAGCTGTGGTTTTGACTCATCTTCCCTGTATCCAAACTATGTTGCATCAAAAATGTTGAATATTTTCCAAAGCAACCGTGCAAGAAAAAGACCCATATATACCTCAAACTTAAACATCAAACTGAGCTCATTTATTTGTTTTTCTAAGGAGTTGTAAATTATGCTCTTATTGTTCCTTATTTTTTAGCATAATTCATTACACACTTGTCATAACCAGAGGCAAGGCTTTAAATGTGACTGGTGCTACATGTACACAGTAAAAACTCAACAAAAAAACATTAGACTTCCACAAATGAAAAACAAAATGCATTTATAGTAGGAACATTTAACTCATCTCATGTGAAAATGTCCCATCAATCAGCAGGGTTGTTATCATAGCGACCGAATAAAACCTGTGACACGGACAACTCAGTTCCCAATAGTGACCAAAAAAAAAATAGAAAATAGAGAGTAATACATGTAATCTTCATAATGAGAAAATGACTTAGACTTAGTCACAGTGATGAAAAATCTGACTGGTTGGATACAAACAGGGATAATAATACCTTATTGAAATAGAAGCTGATAGTTGTTGCATCACAAAGCACAAAACCTGAAAGTAATTAAATAAATCACAGGGGGCTGACTAAGACAAGTCACATTTGTTTGCCAATCAACCATCCCCACATGGACAAACACGCAGGAGATGAATGGTATGTCTCTTAAAAATGTCATTATATGCAGATGATGTTGCTTTTTAAAATTACTGTCAATATAAGCTTTGACTGGAGCTGGTCATCAGTGGACTTTTATAGCTTCTCTTTTCTTCTTTTTTTATTTTTGTGGAGAAACTACCACACACAGCACACGCTCTAGCATCATAGAGCCAAATATTGCGATGAAACGATGATGACAAGAGAACAATGGATTCATAAGATGCTAGACCTCATGAGACTTTTCCCATCACAGTTTAATGGATTCCTTTTCTTCTCTGAATTCTAACTTTGAACACATACTCTCCCAAAACGGCGACAGAACATCAAACAATGGATTCTGTGGTGTGCCATTAATTTGCAGCCATATTATTGTTAACTGTAAACATTTACAGTGCAACGGATTCTGTGGCAGATGTTTGAGGAGCATGGATTGTACAGCATGAACACCATGTGGAGTCTCACATAAGGATGGATGGAGGTCTGCTTTCCCCTTCAGCAATTAAAATGTAAATTACAATGAACAATTGGGTAATGACTTTGGGAAATAAGCATCTGGACAAAAAAAAAAAAACGTCTGGAGAGTCAATGTTAGAGGTCTTTACATGGACAAAATGAATCTAAATCAACTTTAAACAAGTTAGTGCCGTCAGTCAGGTTCATTGAAGACATTTTAAAGTTATTCTTCTGTTAGATCTGGCTTTGTTGTTAATAATTGAGCCATATATAAATTAATGGGCCTGCCTGCTTCTATACACCGTGTGTCCAGTGGTGTGTGTGTATGTGTGTGTGTGTGTGTGTGTGTGTGTGTGTGTGTGTGTGTGTGTGTGTGTGCGTGCGTGTGTGTGCGTGTGAATGTCAGTGTGTGATGAAGATGAAGATGAGGCTGAAGAAAATGGTGAGGGCTGTGTTATAGTCATTAGAATTAAAATGATGATGATTGTAATTATTATGATCAAGACTGAGGATGATGGAAAACATAATGATGGAGGTCGAGGCAGTAATGATGATGACAATGTGGAAATGCTAATTAGAAGAATTATGGTAATAATTCAGTGCATCCTAAACCTTAATTGTCCTTTCAGGGAAATTTGGTTTACAAACAACAACAAAAAAACACACAAAAACCCTGCCCCATGTATAATAAACACTGTAAAGTTAAAAATTAATATGATGTGTAAGCTTAAGTTATGGGATTCAAAGATGTTGACAAAGGTAAATGCTGAGAGTGATGGCTGTAATCATAATGATGACAGTGATGATGGGTGATTCTGGGACCAAAATGGAGAGGAAATTGGAAGTATGAGGGGAGAGTTTAATCCCACTTCCTGTCTGCACTGCTGTGGTTTCCTGTGTTTTCTGACCAGATGATATTAAAGTGGTTAATCTTGTGTGTGATTCATTTTCTTTCTCTGAAAACCCAGGTAATTTAAGCTTGTAATTAAAGAGTAATGGAACGTGAAAAGTTCTTTGTATCTCTTAACATACAGTGTTTCTCTTTAACCAACGAGGCTTATAAAAATAAAATGCTTTTCTCCACATTAAACATTTTGTTTAAGGATTCACATGACTTTTTTAAGTATTGAAATAAAAAGTTTTTTAGGAGAGCAGTGCTATATGATTTCAGGGTTTATTTCTCTTAACTTTTTCTGATAAATTACTTCTATTTTCTTAATGCCATGCCCAGACTAATCTGGATATTTTATGAATCAGTACCCCTCAAAAAATGGAGAGGGGTTTTTTGTCTGTCTTTCCATCTGTTTTATCAGCAACTCAAAAACGACTGGACCATTTTCCATGAAATTTTCAAGAAAGGCGCCAGGTGGTTCAGAATAGAACCCATTCAATTTTGGTGAATGAAGGTTAAGGTCACAGTCACCAAAAATGTGTTCATAATGATATGAGTTGTTAATTGAGAGATGATTGATATCTTTTTACATGCTAGATTGCAAAACCAGGCAAGTTCTATTTATATACAGTAACACAATTCATACACAGGGCAATTCACAGTGTTTTACAAAAGTTGAAAAAGAGACCAATTAAAAACACACAATTACAGTTAAAATATAATTAATAAAACATAAATATCAGTCATTTAAAATAAAGTAAAAGAGAACAGTACAGATAGAACCCTTTCAGTTCTACACACAGTTGAACAGAACCATTTTCAGCCCGGATTTAAACATTGACAAAGTCGAAGCCTCTTTGACATCATCGGGGGAAAATGTCTACAAATCTCTCAGAACAACCATTGTTCTTGTCAGATTTTAATGTGTATGTAAACATGCCTTGGACCATAATTCTATCACAATTTGTGTTGACAGAAAAATGGCAATAGTTTATGAAAGATGAGACATTGCAACAAATAATATGGTGTCATTATAGTTTCTTCTGCCTGAAGACATTGAAGCAGACCATTTCACATTTTTATCTGCTTTCCCTTTATTTTAAACTGTCACTACACTCTTATAACATACGATACATTTTAAAATAACTGGCAGGTGTTGAATGTCCCACATATTCTGGAAAAATAGGGAAAAGTTCTTCACAGGGCACTTTCTGACCTTATAGACTGAATAAATACATTAATAAACAATTTATTTTGAATATTCATATTGCCAACAGTGTATGAATTGTAATATTAATACATTTTTCCATTTATTCTAAATTATTTTGGTTGAACTCTTTCAACTCAGACACAGATGCTTCAGTCTGTCATGAACTTTGGAAATGTTATGTTATAAAGTTTTGTTATGAAATAAATGTGTCCATTACCTCAGTGTGTCGGTGCTGACTCATATACCTATGTGATCTATGTTTGATGTTTCAGGTGCTTGTTCTTCATTACACAAAGTAAAAAATAAGGTAGGCTATATTTTTTAATCTGATGTCCTTCTCCATCCACACTGACCTCTGACAACTCAGTTGTAAAATACTTCTTACATGTGGACGAGGGAATCAAAGGAAAGACAAACATGTGCTTAATGAAGTATGCCTGTTGGTGTGGACATGACAGAAGTCTGCCTTTGTTTTAAGGGGGGGGTAAGGACGTGGTGCAGCCACTGGGGTGTGGCCCGCCCAGACACATACTGTGACACCGGCTGACTGGGTCCGTTTGGGTTTTGTTTAAACAGGGTTTTGATTTCACTTAGGAATCTTTATGGTTCTTAAGTTTTGTTGTTTTAGTTTTGGGTTTGTAGACGATCGGTGGTTCTATTTTCAGGTTTTATTCTACGGCCCTCTAGAACGTTACAACAGCTCCCGTTCACTTTGAATTGATGTTCCCAGCCTTCAACGGGCGGATTAGTTTGACAACCGCCCGCTGCACCGTTAACGCCCGCAGCCAATGGCAACGGGTTTTGTCACTTCAGATTCACCATATCACTCCGTAGTGATATGGTACCCCTCCGCACCTCCAGCACTGTTCAACATTATCCCTTGCTAATTTCATAAACCCATAACAAGCACACTCCCGCAAGTTTCTGTCCCACTCCCGCCCACACCCACAGATATAATATTGGCCTAATATAATATAATATATTTCCTGCTGCTCCCACCGGCACCCCAAGGGTGGCGGCAGATGACTTGCCCACTCCATACTGTAAACACGAACGTTCATAATAATTAAATATATTAAGTTGTGAATACTCACATTTTCAGAAATAGTACTACTAACTCAAATGTATTCAGTTGCTGTAACATTTTCTTCTTTTTAAGTAGCTACTTCCAACTAATATTTTTTTATTAAGGGGAACTATTGTGGATATAAGTGAACATAACTTAACAATATATGAGGTACAACTCAGTGGAATTAAGTCATTAAAAGCTGAGAATGATATTGTAGTTATTGTTATTTCTATTGTTTCAAATAAGGATGATTTAAAAAGTAACCCTAAATCTATACCTAATTAAATTAAACCTGAAAATAGAACCACCGATCACCTCTGCACCATGCTTAGACATGCCTTCAGCTGGCGAGCTTGGCGTACTGTCTACAGTCACCGAAAAGGCCACTACGCCGTAGCTGTATCAGTGGTCACCTCCCACAAGTGTGCCACCACACTTATCTTGGCGCGTTGGCACTCCCAAACTGTTCTGCAGTGGCCAGAAACTAGCGTTGCGCAGGAAACTCGAGCACTCTGTCTCTGTGTTTCTTATTTCGCCTTTGATATTATTTCCATCAGCTAAATAAGTTATTTTTATGCCTAATCCTAACAAAACCATGGCCTTGTAGTATCATCAGTTCAACTATCCCATGTGTTGGGTCCATGTCCAATCAAAAAATATGTTCATATATAAGCAGATGAGTAAAATGTTAAATCATTTGTCATGATATTAATGCTCTAACTCCTACAGAAGAATGAAAAATATGGCTTGATATCATATCAGTTCAGTTGTGGTAGTAAAGGCTGAAAAACTGTCTGAAGTTTAGATTAATTCCTAAAGTTAGTTGACATAGAAACATATTTTCGATACCATATGACAAGTGTAGACGCATATTCATGAACAGGATTCAAACCAGCACCCTTCAAAGGTCTGTCACTATGGACCTCCTCCCTGGTGATGAATGATTCCCTTGTTTTTCCCACGGCATCATGGGAAATCACATTGTGGATACACAATGAGAATTTACACTCTGTGTGTGTGTGTGTGTGTGCGTGTGTGTGTGCGTGTGCGCGCACATGCACACTGAGATAAATGGAACTTGGGAAGAATGTGACAGAGAGAGAAATGAGCTAAACAGATGATAGAGGGAACGAAACAGAGAGATAGAGGAGTAGTTTTTATTAATGGAGAGTCAGTTGGCCAGTTTACTCCACAACTAAATTAAATCTGTTGTGCTCTCCAGCTAAATGAGAAGAAAGATGAGGCACCGTAACTGAAGATGAGGTCAGATAGAAGGATGAAAGAAAGAGGAAGCAGAGAAAACATGGTAGGTAAGAAGAAGAGTGTGAGATGTGGGGAAGAAAGGAAACAAAAAGAATGCTAAATAAGATTAAATACAGAATGAGGTACCACAAATAAAACCAGAGGAGGAAATACCATCAAGAAAAAAAAGAAAGGAGACAAAAGACCAAGGAATGAAAAGGGGAAATTTGATATAACATAGAGGAAGACGGGAAACAAAGAAAAGAGGTACACTGAAAATACATGGAGGTAAAGTAGATTTTAAAAAGTGAAATTAAAAGGAATCAAAATGAGAAGATAAGAATACAGAAAAGGGAGAAAGTTCAAGTAAAGACATGGAGTGAAGATAATGGGAAGACAAGGGGACTGACAGTACATTTGGGAAACAATGTAAAGATAAACTAAACATGGCCATGCATTGGTGTGTTTTCTTTCCAGATTTGTGAACTGATGTCTGATGTCACTGCAATAGTACCAACAAAGAACTGTTTATAAGTAAAGCACTGCAAACGGAGAAAATATGTGTCATATTCTTTTTATAACAACACACTAAATATTTATATGACAAGTATATATGTATATCTTGCATATGTGTACAGCATATACTTACCTTATGTATTAATGACAGGATAACAGTTTCTAGTTCTGCATCTGACATATGTCATTTACACCTGAGTTGGTGTTAGGGTTGGGGTTAGGGTTGGGGTTGGGGTTAGGGTGACCACAGAATCTTCTCACTGCCGGAGCATGTTAGAAATCTCAGCATATGGTTTTTCATCACCAAACAGCTGTTTAATCATACCATAATGATCTTCAAGTCTGGTGGACATGTTTCTTTCGGTCGTTAAGATTAATTTCTGGTTTACTCAACTTATTTCAGGTCAAAATTGGATAAAACGGGAAACGGATGTTATCTGTTTTTCCATTGTTCCTTTAAACACAAAAGTGAAAAATGAAAAAAACGGGTTATTGTTATCTTTTTTTCATTTTAGTTTTGGAAAGAAATAATGAAGAAACAAGTTGTTTTTTCATTGTCTTATTTTTGGTTTTAATTTTGAAAAACGAATGAACGAATGATACACAGATTGACCTAGTTTGTAATCAAGTAGCCATTGGGTAGTGAGTGTAAACACACCTTTATATTTATATATGAATATATATGAAAACATTTTAAACTACATAAAGAAATAATAATGAATAAATAATGGACAAAAAAAAGTATATATATATAGTTTATTTATTTTTTTAGGGTAAACTCATCTTCAAACTTTTGAAATATGCTTTGCTTTGCACCTGTTTCCCCCATGTTTTATGAGGACTTCTGGGGAAAAAAATCTAATTCATGTATTTATAGGGCCACATTATTTCTATTTTACTAGTGGGGACCTTTATTTATATGTAACCCTTGTGGATACCTGAACTTCGGTCCCCATAGTGTCAATGTTCACCATTGTGTGACTGTAAAATGTCCCCATGAAGATAGGAATACAAACACACACATACACACAATTTTCATTTTGAAAATCAATGACAGCCAAGTGAGTCTAACCATGACTGGTGTATCTTGATAAACACTACTGACCTGTGGACAAGATCCAACCAAGAAAGAAAACAACTGTGGATCTGTGTCTGGAACTAATGACACTGAACAGATCAGAATTCACCAATTCCATATGTATATAAATAACTAGTTAACAGTCAGCCTCATGTCCACCCCTCTGCCATGTGTCGTGGAACCAAAACCAACCACAGTCAAACATGGCCATGATCCTACTGTTGTTGTTATGCCTCAACCATCCATCCATAAAAAGTCATCCACAGGTCTCCACCAACCTTTTCTAATCCTACAAAAAAAAAAATTAACCAAACCTCAGCCACGACTTTTAACACAATCTGTAAACAACATAACGGGGAGAGGAAACAGAAATGATGTATAAAGTTGTTATTATTCTAAAGGTTTCTTCACAAGAATCCCATTTTAGATAACACACATATACAGTTTAATGGAGGACATGTAGAGAAAGAGAAGTGCAATTCATTTTCTGATAACAAGTGTAATCCGCAGTTACCATGGTAACAGCTACCCTATAGTCGGTGAAAAGGGGTTTGTTATTTTAAAAGAGAAACCTTAAAATAGTAAAAGAGTTGGTGTTCAGTGTGATATTTCAGTCAAAACATTCATGCAAAAATGAGCATATACTGCATTGTTAAACTTGAGTGGGTTCCATTTAAAGGCTGTCAGGTAGAGTTTCACTTATTATGTAACCACTATATGTGACAACTGTGAAGACAAAAAGGTGTGTTAGTGTTTGATGCAGCCTCTCTCTGAGTTGACATTGACATCTTCTTCTTCAGGACTTTGTGGTGAGATTTATCAACCATGTGAGTAGAAAAAGGCAGACTATGGTCTGGTAATTTGCTTGATATTGAACTAATATGTGCACAGGGGAGCTGACCAAATCAATTCCCCTGAAAAACTCTGACAATTGCCGATCAATACATAATAAAGGTGTATTTTATTATGTGTTGAATAATGTATCAAAGCAGAAGCCAATCAGAATATGCTAATATATGACTTCACCCAAACATAACATTATTGCACTTTATGTTACAGTTGATATCACAGCACTTATTATCAAGTTATTATGAAATATGTCATCACTAAAAGATAAAATAGAATTTTTGACATTGAGATATTTCTAACTTCAAACATCTACAGTCAGAGCTAAAACTTTCAGAAATGACACTAGCTCTACAAAAATGTGATTTACTGACAAAGGAAGGATTAAAAAAAAAAAAAATCCCAGGTGCATGTATATTGTGGCTTCACTGTAAAATGATAAAGGATCCAAGTTTGGGCAAAATTTGAACAAAATTCAAGATGTATGATTTCTGTGCTTTTATTATTTAAAAGTGTGTGCAGCAACTTTTTATTTATATTTACTCCCTCTCTCCGAAGTGTTTCTCAGTAGCATGTGTGATCTTGCTGCTGTCTCGAGTCTCACATGACTATAAACAAAGCTGTAGGACGATGATTGACAGATCTTCATGAGGGAAGTGGAGCTATATGTTCCACAAAATAACTACAAGTCAAGTGTTACAGTGTTTTGGATCCTTTCAAGAGACAAACAATTTCACAAAATGCATGTAGCATGTCAAACCTGATATATCTGTAAATAGGGAGCAGGCTGACTGAACCCTTAGGTGCTTAAATGTATTATACTCTGGTTACCTTCATGTGCAAAAAGATACACAAATAAATAACATTATAAACTCATCATATATCAACATTTTCTCCTCATTTTTTTTTTTTTTACATATAAAACAAAAACTGCACAAAACTAACAAATATTGAACAGTTTTCAGTTGAAACATTTTAGTGTCAGTTTAAGAAGAATTTGAAGTGCTGTATTACCAAAAAGAAGTGGTTTCACATATAACAAACCCTGCCCTTCATGCATTGTAGCTTATTTTGGCATCGATCCAAGTGACGTTATAATGTCTATGCATGTGTTGATGTCAGCATATCAATTTCCTCTCTCTCTCTCTCTCTATATATATATATATATATATATATATATATATATATATATATATATATATATATATATATATATATATACATATATATATATATATATATATATATACATATATATATATATATATATATATATATGTATGTGCCGAATTTCAAGTCAAACATTTTTATGTTTTTACAGACATGTAGCAGTTTGCCCATTACAAGTATAAGGGAAGATAATAATTAAAAAAAACAAACAAACAAAAAAAAATTATAAATAAATAAATAAATAAATCTAAATGTAGACCTTTTCCCAAAATGCAATGACATCTATTTTGGTTCACAGAATATAAACCCAATTTGGTCATCAGATGCACTCACCATGATTTCTTCAGTTGTCTTGCTCTGGCGAGTGACACGGTAGCGTCTCCTGGGCCACACTGCTCCAGTGCACTCAGACACCAGTGTAGATCCTCAGATGCAGTAAAAAGGTCAGTAAAAGCTTTAACTTGCACGTTCATTCCTTGCTTTAGAGCTGCAATATCTGTGCTCAACTTTTCTATTTTAGCGAGGAAGACAGGACTTGTCAAAGCTATTAAAATACACAGGTGGTAATTCATCCAACATATGTGACACAAAGCGAGGACTGTTGTCACTAATTCAATAATGCCAAACAGATTTTAACATTGTTTGTGTCTTTGTGCTCTATGACATCTAAGACAGAACAGTTGACTGACATTAAGTGTTTTGATCATGATTAACTGAAATTGATCAATAGCATCCCTGTGATTAATCAGGTTAAACTTTTAAATCATTTGGCATCTCCTTTACTTGAGACTCTGCAGCGTCATTTCGAAGGGAAACAGTTTTCAGGACAAAATTAATGTGTGTTTACTTCTGTCTCCAATATTAATCATTTTGTGTAACCACTGCATACAGAATGAACTTCAGCTCAGTTCTATGTAATTAAAAGCTTCTTTCACCCCTCAGGAAAGTTTTTTGTTTGAATGTAGAAATACATTTTTTGCAGGGTAATGACTTGGACTCACTGTGACAGGATGTGAGTGTATGTGTGGACAGTGGATTCATTTTTTGTGACAGCAGCAAAACAAGGAAATGTAGATTATGTCGCACATAGTCCTCTTATCTTCTACAGTCCTTCTCTTTTTTAATTTCCTTCATTTATTTCCTGTCTCATCTTTTCCTTCCTTCCTCATTGTTTAGTTCTTTCTCCATCTTTTCTTCAACCTAACTCCTCTCAACTTCTCTAATCGTCAGGTCTCCTCTCTTCTTATCCTCTCCTTTCCTAATCCTTTCTTCTGTCCTCTCACTGGTTCATTTCAATATGAATGAAAGTTGAGCTGATTTTCCTCGAGGCAAAACACTGAGTGTGAGGGTTTTGCCTCATATTTTGCCACACGTACACACTCAGAGACACTAAATATTTATTCATATTCATTTTTCACTCTGCAGACGGGAGGAATTTAATTTCTCACTGGCTTCATTTTCACTGAGGAGTGGCATATTATGTGTATATGTTTCTGTTTAATGAGTCATTGTGCAGCTGGTTATTGCATTTTGCCATGGCAACAGAGAATTTGGGATTGTGACTTGCTATACATTTAATATATTTAAAGATCTTATACCATTAATAAGATACTAGATATATTTACATGATGTTTTTTAATTCTGAATTATTTATTCGGAATAAAATATTTTGGAATTGAAGCTATTTTCTTTGTGTTTACATGGACATGTTATTTTTTATTTTTTTATATATATATGGGAAACAGGTCTATTCTGCTCTAGTTAATTCTGCTTAAAGAGCCGGAGGTGCAGAGGGTTCTGATTGGACAGAACGGCTGCTTAATGTCTGTATAAAAATAAAAAATAAAAACTCTCATGTAAACAGGGCAAATAAATAAGTGAGATAAGTCATTTTTAAAGCAACAAATTAAACTGGACTTTCCTACATTTCTTGAAGGAATTATAACCAGTGTACTTTCTTCTCACTGGATCATGTGAGTCGTGGCTAAGTGTGACATAAAAGCTAGAAATAGCTTTTGTTAATCTTGCCCAATTTTGGTTGGAAGAGATTATTGTATTCATTGTGTGTTTGTCTGGTGTGGGGTGTGAACCAGGGTCCTTCTTGCTGTGAGGAACAAGTACTAACCACTGCACCACCATGCAGCTAAATGGTATACACTCAAAGGTGTTAATGTATGTAGATGACACAGCCTTTATGATTAAGCCAGATGAACTATCCCTGCAAAACCTCATTGATGATATGGACCAATTTACTAAAATATCTGGGTTGAAACCCAATTATGAAAAATGTCACATCATGAAACTAAGTTTTGGAATGTTTTTTGAAATTGGATGAACCCAGATGCAAGACAGAACTTATCACAATTAAGAGGTTTATTATAGCATATAGTTCACAATGATGAATGAGGTGAAAAAATAGTAATGACCTCAGTTATCACCATTAACATATGGTTAAGATGAGGAAAATAGAAATAGGTGTGGTTATGTGAAGCTAAAACAATTAAAGGTGTCATTCTACTTTCCCACACTCCTTTTAGAATCTGATGGGTCACCCCTACTTACCAACACATGCTGCCTTTGAAAGTGCTTTGTCACCTCCACTGGCTGCATACCGCATTGAAGTAGAATTAGCATTAGCTACAAGAGAAGACAGCGCCACAGTAGCTGCTACACAAACCTGGAAATAATGGCAGATCAAACTGGTTCATGTGCTCTCTGTGGAAATAAAGCCTTGTTTTTTTTCCTTGCATGTTTTCACAACAAGCAATGGCACGAAAACTAGATGGATGCTACTTGGGTAAAGGTAAATGCATACACAGTGAGAGGGGAGGGGGCAGGGGGCATTCTGAGCCAATCAGAGACACCTCGTGACCGCATCATGGACATGTATGAGGAAGTACTGGTAAACTCTGTTGTTCGACCTCAAGTCATTTTTCTACCGTGAAAAAACAGCTGGAAACAAAACAATCTGTATTCAATAACAATGGAGAACACAGTAATATTAATGAAATAACCATAGAATGACAGTTTTAAAGAAAATATTTGACCATGTATGTATGTATTAGATCAACTAAAATGTACTAAAAAACAATCAATACTGTAGATAGATAGAAATTGGTCACAAGCTAAATTTACCCATTTGGTTGTACAAGTGACAGAAGCCTGACAAGAAGATGCATAGAGGATAATTTATGATTTATGTGAAGTCACAAATACAACCTGCATTTTAATTTCAGTTCGAAATTAAATCTGTCTTTCATTTTACCTGCTGGCTTTTGATTGGGTAAAGCTTCTGCATTGGCTTCTCTGGGAAATGGTGATTGACGAGACATTTATGAATTACAAATGGTGAGCTTATAACTCACAACCAATCAAAAGAAACTGAGAGTGAGAAAAAGAGGGAGGGAGAGAAAGGTTTGAGGTAAATTGAAATGTTCAGGGGAAATTGGTTGTTTCCTCCAGACAAGTAAGAAAAACACGAGAGAAAAAATGACAGATTTCTCTTTGTGTGTGTGTGTGTGTGTGTGTGTGTGTGTGTATGTAGTAATTATATCAGCAGTCAGGTTTGATGGATGATTGAGGTTCTATCTGCACCCCAAAGCCTGAACGCAGAACAGCACTATTAATCTGTCATCACTGAACTGTGTGTGTGTGTGTGTGTGTGTGTGTGTGTGTGTGTGTGTGTGTCTGTGTGGGAGACAGTCTTCATGTAGTTATTTATGTTGGATGTGGGTGTGTGTTTGTAGTATGTTGATGACAGTTTAAAGAAAGTTTCAATATCAAATGAAATTCAATATGAATCCAGCAACAGGATGTGATATACGTATGTACTATAAATCAGTGGCAGCTGCAGATCTGTCAAACAGGGTCATCTTACATTATAATATTGGCCAAATTATTTATATGTAAATTCTAGAAAATGCTCTGTGACCCTTTTGTAACAAGTAGGTGTCTTTTCCAAGGACTTGAACCAGGAAGTGTTGAAATGATATTAAAGTGAAATATATTCTACAATATAATATATAAAAACATGAGCTAACCAGTGTTTTTGTCATTTGTTTTCTGAGTCATCTTATTAAAGTCTGCAAGATTTAGTACATTTAATGTCTGAAGCAGATATTGTAGAGCAGTGTAAGTGTGCCATGAGAACTCACCAGGTGTGCTGTGGAAGAATATCCAAATTGACCTGATTAAATCTGGCTGTAATGTATATGACTCAAAGTAACAATGATCCACTCTACAACAGTCTATTATTTTCATTTACTAAGTGAAAAAGTGAAAATGAATGTGAACCGGCCCTGATGCAGTGCGTTCTGTTAAGCTCCCCTCACTAGTAATGTGCGCATCAGCGGATTACCCACAGGACCCATGGATTGGGGTGGGGTGGGGGGGGCTCTATTTTACTATGACAGACCTCAATCCATAAACCAAGGGTTTGCTGACACGTCCCTCTCAGCTTTCATGTTGCAAGACTAGATTTGCATTACATTTTAAAAAATATATTCTGATGTACTTACATCTTTTGAAACACAAAAAAGACTTTCATATTTTCAGATATTTTGTTATTCATATATTTCATCATAATTTGAGATTACATACAATTTTAAAGTTGTCCGAAAAACTTTTTTCCACTCCTGTAGACATGATTACATCAACTGGATCAATTGCAAAATAAGCTACAATATGTGTGAGGGATGGAGTTTTTTTGTGTGTGGCACCATTTGTTTCATTTGAATTCAGTTGAACTTTAACACTTTTCGCTCAGTTTGTAATGAATGGGATCAGTGTCATTAATAAAAACTGAATGAGACAAAAAAAAACCTATTATCCGATTGTCACAGTGCAGTGCATGCATGACATACCTATTACCATATGAATAGTACTCTCCTCTTTCCACCTACTCCACCTCTACCTCTTTCTGTTGGGATGTAATTGTGGCTGATTATTAGACCAGCATTGCTATCAACACTCTCACCCCGAGACTGAGAACAAAACAAATGCAGTCAGGTCCCTGAAAACAGAAATCTGAATAAAGAAAAAACTGAAAATAATCAACACACTGGACTGATGATTGTCTTTCTCCTGCTGAATTCTGAAATGAGTTACATCATCTGTTCTATTATACCCTGTATGTGTTTTATAATGGCACATCTACAATGGCCCCGACACTACCAAATGACTACACTACAGGTAGGTAGGTAGGTAGGCTACATTTTTAAAATCTTTTTATCTATTATTTATGGCAGGCGTTGTGTGTATTGTATGTATGTATACTGTCTGTGATTATTATGTGACTCATATGTGCAACATATGCTCTGGCACAAATGAAGTTCCTAACGGAAAATAAAGTTCTTGAATTGAATTGAAAGGTAGGTAGGTAGATAGATAGATAGATAGATAGATAGATAGATAGATAGATAGATAGATAGATAGATAGATAGATAGATAGATAGATAGATAGATAGATAGATAGATAGATAGATAGATAGATAGATAGATAGATAGATAGATAGATAGATAGATAGATAGATAGATAGATAGATAGATAGATAGATAGATAGATAGATAGATAGATAGATAGATAGATAGATAGATAGATAGATAGATAGATAGATAGATAGATAGATAGATAGATAGATAGATAGATAGATAGATAGATAGATAGATAGCGGAGGTGTTTTTTTCTGGGTAACTGCAATTGTGTATTTGTATGTAAATTAGACAAGACAGTCCACAGTAACTTGGATACCAATGTACATGTAAACAAAGTCATTGAGTAAGTTTACAGTCTATGGGACTATGGGCTTTTGGAACAAACCCAGGAGTTGTTTTTCCACAGTCAATGTTTGCAGTTAAATATGCACCCATATCCCATCTATTAGGTTTATCCCTGTTTATTTGGAATACAGTGTTTACATGGAACAGATAAGTGTTAAGTCTGTGTAATTCTGTTTTGGTGTAGATATGTATGTATGTCTGTTTCTGAGAGCAGGTCCTCAAGTGAAGATGTGATGCAGGTGTGGTGACAGTGATCTTCCATGATTGGTTCCTCAGAGAGGGCAGGAGGCCATAAAAAGAGGAGATCATCATGGAGCACACTTCTCTCTCTTCCATCCTGCACTTCACCAGCAGCCTGTGATTGTTGTCTGAACTGTGTTTAAAAACCTGATGGTGGGAACCTTTTTCTTTGGTTAAGTTTTCTCCTGTTTTTTCAACTAGAAGCATAGGTAAGATTTTCTGTATTTTGGTTTGTTTCTTGGTTGGTAGGAAAGCATAGGGCTTGAAGATTCTTTTGTTTGTTGTTTTATTGCTTTGGATTCCCATCCTGATTTTGATTTTTGTTATACTATTGGCTTAAATAAATTGTTTAAATTGCACTTTAGTTGATTTCTGGATTTTTTTTTAAACTGGTGTTTAAGTGGCATGGAAGGTGGGAAGTCTCATTGCATGTTAATGTCTCAGTACCCCTAGACTGAGCGTAACATAAGCATGAATCTTCATATCCCATGATAAATACTAGTGTCCTGATGAGTGATTGTTGTGTGTTGTTTGTACTAGTACCCAGTTTTATCTGAGTTCCTCTCACTGCTGGCCTTACTGTCAGTGAATGTCTTCTACTGCTGAAAATGACACAAAATATTAAACATGTCCTTGCTTTGACCAGTGTCAGGCGTTCAGTGCACTGCATAGGAAGAGGGAACAGTGGACTCAGATACACAGCTATCATGATAGAAAATTAATTATTTTATGATTGAAAAACAAAACTCTTCCTTGATAAAAAGAAGTGAATTCAAACTGATTCTAGACATTCCAAACTACAAAAGCAGAGTGCAGACTCCACCAAGGTAAATCAACCCCCCCGTCCTTCACCAATCACCACCAACAATTAATAATTTCTTCCTTGTGTCATTATCAGCATTTCCTAAAAACATCAGCCAAATCCATACATTACTTTTTGAGTTATCTGGGTAATAGACAGACAGACAGACAAAATGCCGGTAAAAACATAACTCCATCACTCCTGTGTGCGCCCAGGCTCCTGCAGGGCCGGAGTCTCACCTCAGCCAGTGCACGCCAGCCACCACTTGAATTACGCCATGGGGTTTCTGGGACATCCTTTGACTCACATGTGCGTTAGACTCCTGTGTTTCAGAATAGGTCGGGTGGGTTACGGACGTCACATCTGACCCCTGGCGCCTGTTGTACGTGGGCCAGTCCTCGTCCCTCCCTCCGCATCCGGGGGACGCAGCAAGTCTGCGACCCCAGGAAGTGGTGAGGTCCAGGCGGATGGCGCTGTAAAGCCACTACAAGACCCTTCCTGGCTGACCCAGAGCTGGTCACGGCACACCGCTGTGGAGGAAATGTGAAGACACATGTACGTCCATGTCTGTCACTGAATCACATCACTGTTATCTGAGCAGTGTCCATGTCCAACAAAGACACACATACACACATATGTCTGTGTGGAAAATACCATAAACCATTTAACTATAAATTTACAAAAAAAATGGTCAAAAGGCTTTTATTTTGAAGCAGATTGATATCAGTCTCACTCACTGTGTTTTTAAATTGAATTCAGCTGAAAGAGTGAGAGCGCTCTCATCTGTTTGGTACTGATAGCACTGTTACCACACACAGTCAGTCAGATATCACAGCAAGAGTATGTGTGTGTGTAAGTTGTACCAGATAAGAGGAGAAGAAACACTTTAATGGAACAAGATGACACACATGATAACTGCCGTGGGTGTGTATTTAGGGGTGGGGGTGTTTCTTTACATTTCCTTCAGTGTTGATCCCACTTCTGTTCTTGGGAGGACCCCCTGTGACATAAGCAGGAGGATTTGGTGCTTCCTGAAGCGGTTTCCCCTTTTTCTTGTTTCAAGGATGGAAGTGTAGGGATAACTCTGAACGTCCAATGTTGGTGATGTGATGATTTTTCAATGTGGAGACTCTTAATTTATAATCAACTTGTCAGAGGAACCATAAAGAACTTTTGTTGGTAAAGTATGGCATAAATATAGTATATTCCAGAGGGTTATAATAATGTGTTACTATCCTTGTGTGTCAGCATAACTGTTTGTTCAGTATACTTTAAAGGTAAACTGAACCCACATTTTTTGTGCAAATGTAGAATAGCAGATTAATTCCTTATTACCTATTCTATTTTTCAACACACAAAAGAAATGTTTAGGCTGTGTGATGACCAAACTAAAAAAGAAAAGTTTTTCCCTCTGGCTGACGGTGCCAAACAAACTAGGAATAGTGCAGACGACGCTGCGTGAAGTCATGAGTGTGAGCCTTAGCAAAAACAACCATGGTAGACAATTGCAATTGTAGTTCCAGTCATCAAGAAAACCAAAGTATTAAGAGTGAAGAGACATTTAGGATCTGTGATGAGACAAGCAGGAGTGTCAGGTGAACAAGAAGAGAGGGAGGGAGGCATCAAACCATACAGTTTCGAGCCAGAATTGTCAGATTCTGACACAGACTCATCAGACCAACAGTGATGGAGAGGAGAGCTGTTTATTGAATACAGAATGGTGAGTCTTTAGGGTGTCTCACCATTGTACTTCTTGAGGGATCATAATCATTGTCTTCCACCATATCAGTCCTTTTTTCACTGTTTTTCATTTAATTACATTTACAGGAAAGAATAAATTAAAGAATGAATGAACATAAATGTGGTATTTATTTTGACCAATTAAATATTCTGTGTAAAAAATCAGGAAATATAGGTTTTTAAAAATGGTAATTTTAAAGTCAAAATGATTTCAGCTACTATCTTCTGTCTTAGATGTAGTAAACATTTTGGAAACACTGTATGTCCTTAAATACATATAAAACAGATCTGCGCCGAGCACCTGTCCTACAGAAGAGTCTGTCAAACTTTATTCATTTTCTATTTGTGGCAACCAGCAGTGTTATTGATCTGTTTAGAATGATTCCCTCAGGGGTAGTGATTTTGCCTTGCAAAACCATTGTCTTAATCATTAATTTGTCAGTGAATCTAATTTATCATGTTGAAATACCAAAGACATGCAACCACAAGTAGAATTGTTGTGTTTGTTGAACTCTGCAGGGCTTCAGGTTCCCCAAGGGTTGAATCACATAAGAAAAACAATATAGAGCGCATGCTTAAAGTGATGATGATTTTTAGCCAGGCTTTGTAGGTGGTAAAGCAGTACACAGAACCCTTGTAGATTGTAAAATCCTTCTGTATTAAACTTTTACTAATGCCCTGTGATTCTGTGTAAAGATGATGTCCTTGAACATCTCTTTCCTACATTGTGACCCTTTTCATAGTTATGCAGTGGATGGAGTTAAGCATTAAATCACACTTTGACAAGAAACCCTTTTTGTTTATGTAATACACCCATGTTTTAATTATCATTTAGAAATTAAAAAATCACGATTGCCTTGACCCATGGAGAAGTACAGCTTCTAGATCCACTGATACAATCAATTCCTTTACTGTCTTCTCTTTCTTGAAAAATACCACTGGCCTTTTCAGCTGAATAACCTCTCATCTGGCATTTCTGTTACTACACAGTAAATTTTGCAGTGTTAAATCAACACTTAGAGAGTTAATTTGGAGACAATGGGACCAAATACACTCTAGAAGAAGTTAAATAAACTCTCTAAGTGTTGATTTAACACTGCAAAATTTACTGTGTACAGATGAAATTTGACACCACAGCCAAATGACCTTGATGTTTATCTGTTGCTAGGTAACCCACTTCTTCACTTTCTCGTCAGTCTCTAGTCAACGGTATATCTCAAACTTTCTCAAACAACTTCTAGAAAGAACAAAAATACTTCAAGATCCATCCATATCAGCTGTAACAATCACAGAAATGAGGCACCAGACATGTGAATCACAGGAATATGAAAACTTTAATTGGTTTCAGTTTTCACACAATTTTGTATTTGTGCTCATCATACATTTCAGATGCTTACACATTGTATGGATTATAAATACTTGAGGATAGATTTTTAAAAAATAAATACATTTATGTTCTTGAAAGGAAACAAATGAGTTGCTAAAATCACATTCATTTCTATCATACAGGTCTTTTGAGGGTTTTGTTTAGTTTTTCAGATCTAAAAATCTTCATCATAGCAAATACATGTATCTAACAGACATACATTTTTGTATTTTTCTTATTTCAAAATTCAGTGATACATGGCTTATTGCATCCTTTAGCTGTTTTTTGGTGCACCTACACATGGATCAATATTAAGGAAACCTATTTGATGGAATGTTTTCTTCTCTTTTAAATGTTTTCATCACTGCTTGTCATTCCTTTTTTACATGTGCATTGGGAAAAAGATCCAGCAGCCCAGGTTTCTTATTAGATTTATTGAGACTGACATCTGCTTGTCCTCAAATCAATGAACACCATCTTTTCCTGTTAATTCATTGCTTGTTAATCAATAAAATATGTGAAAATAATTAAATATCAGTTAAAATGATTTACAGCTGTTGGTCAGCATGGACTTCATTAATAAATCACTGCAGTGTAATTCTATTTTAATGGTTTCATTGATGAA